>CAWUFW010008245.1:0-600000 GCA_963921515.1 Calotriton arnoldi
TCACCTAGGAACTTCCGATTGCACGATTTATGTACAGCACTACCCATCCTATGCACTATTCACACAAATGTATCACAATAAACACACTAATACACCATACTTGCCTCTGTTGTGATTCCAACGGGGTGCTGTTATGGGGATGATGAACTGCAAGATTACACTGTGTATGCGAACTGCAACAGCAAGGACAACACAGGCATGTGAGTAAAGGCAACGTGACACATATGAGGGAGACACACCACCAGGGCTACACAACACATACACACCTAGGCCATCTGACTCATTGCCTACACTGATGTTGCCAGGGAAGACGGTGCAATGCACAGACACCACACCCATTCCCAGTTGTAGTCAAGTAGCCCACAGGTGCAGTAAGCAAATGGCAGTCAAATGTGTGACCACAGACAACGCACATCACAAAGTGAAGCACAGGTTTATTACACAGTTGCAACATGTCGTAACCACTACAGATGCAAGGTAATCCCACCTGGCAGCGGGCACACAGTCAACAACTGTAGACGGAAGGAAGTCCATGGGTGTGGCGCACATCACCTGTAGGGACACAACAGCTACCAGCCTGGAAGTGCAATCACGTCGTCGGTGGACACAGTTGACCAAACGAATCTGTAAGTACCCTGTGAAGGACAGAAATGACACACAGTCAAAAGCAATGGAGTACAGGACAGAACAGCAAAACTCATGCACAATACATGTTACAAGATACCCACCCAGAACCAAGTTAGCATGTCAACACTGTTGGGGAGTACAGCCCACCTGTAAGCACACATCGCAACACACATCCAGTCAAGTAGCCCAAGGACACACTCCAACAGCACCAGAGCACCACCTACACATCATGCCAACTCACATCATTGACATGACACCTCAGGATACTCACATTCAGCTAAAGAAGTTGGTGATGAGCTGTGTGCGGACATCACCATCATCATCATCATCATCATCGTCACTGGCATCGTGGTCCAGGCCAGGATCCTCCACAGGTGGCGGATGTTGGTCATTGTCATCCTGGATGAGAGGCAACTCCTTCCGCACTGCCAGGTTGTGGAGCATGCAGCAGACGATGATAATCTTGCACACTTTCGCAGGGGCATATGGGAGGGACCCTCCGGTCTTGTCCAGGCAGCGGAAGCGGCTCTTCAGGAGACCAAATGTCCGCTCAATCACTCTCCTGGTCCGACCATGTGCCTCATTGTAGCGCATCTGGGCTGGTGTCACAGGGTTCCTGAGGGGTGTCAGCAACCACGGCATGTTGGGGTATCCCGAGTCACCTACGGACAGACAAGTGCACATTAGCTGACTTGGAGAAGTGGGCGGAATACTACAGATCAGATCACACACAAAGGCACAAAGTCAGTACACACCGACAAGCCAGGCACGCTGGTTCTGCATCTGTGCCATCATCCTGGGGATGCGACTACTCCTCATCACAAAGGCATCGTGTGCTGAACCAGTGAAACGGGCACACACGTGTGTGTTGGTCATGTCTGCAAGACACACCACCAGTGCATTGACCGAGTGGTAGTGCTTGCGGTTCCTGTAGGCCTGCTCCTGGGCCTGTGGTGGTACCAAAGCCACATGTGTCCCATCAATGGAGCCAATGACATGCGGCATCCTCCCCAGGGCATAAAAGTCACTCTTCACGTCAGTGAGTCGTCGCAGTCTAGGGAAATAGATGTACCGGTTCAGGAATAGCAACATTGCCGCCAAAACATCGCGGAGCACACGGCTCAACATGGTCTGTGACATCCCACCAGCAGTCGCCACAGTATGTTGGAAGGTACCGGTGGCAAAGAAGTGTAGGGCTGCCATCACCTTCACCTTGGGGGTCAGCGCTGTAGGATACGGCCGGCCAGGCTGCAAATGTGGGGCCAACTGCACTGCCAAATCCTCAATCAGCTGCCTGGTGAAGCGGTACCGTCGGATGCTGTCCCGTTCCACCATCGTTGCCAGGTCTGGGAATGGTCGATGGACAGCAGGAGCCCTGCAGTGCAGAGGAGAAGTAAGCAAGATTGTCAGTCAGCCCACATATGCGGCATTGAACACACTCAATATACCAACATACATCATTATGAGGCACAACTACATGAAGTGTGCAGTTCCGTAAGGACATGTATGGTACATACATGGCCAACATCTGTCAACACGGTCCAACAGGTGGCATCAATTAGTCCCAGGTTGGCCCATTGGATATCATGAGGCCGTGTCACAGTTCCCATCTCCTGCTGCCGTGTCACAATCACCACCCACAGTGACATGTGAGGACAGATGTGCCCCAGGCACCACAGCTCAACGACAGGTACATTCCCAGGGACCCTGTATTGCCACATGGACACTGGCATTACATGGAGTATCATGTATACACCACAGCAAAACAACAATGACCCCCACAGGTAGTGGTCCCACTTGCCACGGCACGACAGACATGGATGTCTGTGACACACACACGCACAACATCAAAGTCCATGCACACACAACCTGGATGTGGAGACTGTCTCCCATTGTGCACATGAAATCAGAGACATTGTAAACACTACATGCACAAAGACTGTGGAGGACCATCACTATTGTGCCACTGGGACACCCTGGCTCAAACATACCGTCCCACATGGGACTCACGGGGTATGTGACATGACATACACATACACCACCGTGAAATGTGACCATGGCACATGCACAGATATGAACAGTTGCACATCACAGTGGTCATGTACACGTAACACCCAGGATCCTGTCCCCATGAACACGTGCACAGCCTGGGGGTGGCTGCCCACAGGTGACACCCACAGGACAACATGTACACCAACATACACACAATAGGAAATGCAGCCTTACATGCCTTATGATAAAGTTTGGACAGGCTGTCGTGATGTAGGTGTGCCCCTCACTCCCTGGGAGCTATCTGTGGCTGGCATATGTCCATCTGAGACAGGCATGCTGACATATGCCAGTCACATGTACAGTGATGCGTTGAACAGCAATGGACCGGTCGGTGCCCCGGCCGGCCCATTGCATTCAATGTGTGCGGGTACGCATTGTACCCCTGTACGCATTGAACTGCAATGGACCGATCGGTGACCCCGGCCGGCCCATTGCATTCAATGTGTGCGGGTGCAGCGTTGTACCCCTGTACGCGTTGAACTGCAATGGACCGATCGGTGCCCCCGGCCGGCCCATTGCATTCAATGTGTCGCGGGTACGCGTTGTACCCCTGTACACGTTGTACTGCAATGGACCGATCGGTGCCCCGGCCGGCCCATTGCATTCAATGTGTGCGAGTGCAGCGTTGTACCCCTGTACGCGTTGTACTGCAATGGACCGATCGGTGCCCCCGGCCGGCCCATTGCATTCAATGTGTCGCGGTACGCGTTGTACCCCTGAACGCGTTGTACTGCAATGGACCGATCGGTGCCCCGGCCGGCCCATTGCATTCAATGTGTGCGTGGTACGCGTTGTACCCCTGTACGCGTTGAACTGCAATGGACCGATCGGTGCCCCCGGCCGGCCCATTGCATTCAATGTGTGCGGGTGCGCGTTGTACCCCTGTGCAGCGTTGTACTGCAATGGACCGATCGGTGCCCCGGCCGGCCCATTGCATTCAATGTGCGTGGTGCAGCGTTGTACCCCTGTACGCGTTGTACTGCAATGGACCGATCGGTGCCCCGGCCGGCCCATTGCATTCAATGTGTGCGGTGCAGCGTTGTACCCCTGTATGCGTTGTACTGCAATGGACCGATCGGTGCCCCGGCCGGCCCATTGCATTCAATGTGTGCGGGTGCGCGTTGTACCCCTGTACGTGTTGTACCGCAATGGACCGATCGGTGCGCACCCATTGACAATGGGCTTGCCTGGCAACGGACGCGTTTCGAATTTCGAGCGAGTCGGTTGCTGTAAATTCAGTTGGTCACCCACAACAATGTTGCAAAATCATGTATGTCATGAAGTTGAAGATTTGAAGGATGCTGTGGGCTTGTTTTGGTGCTGCTATTCCATGGATTGGCCAGATTCAGAAGATGAAAACGACTTGGACCTATCACTTTGGACACAAGGGACAGTATCTGCCTCTCCAGCACATATATATCGCTGGCTGTTCCCCTGAGAGCTCACTTGCCTGCACTACATGCTCCAGGACGACATCTGCCACTGCACTGCTGCTGTCTCTGCCCCTCTGGACCCTGCAATGGCACGTACTGTGGAGAGAGCCCCAGCCTTCAGCCTTGAAGAGAACCAGGCCCTGCTGGACAGCCTACTTCCACAGTACAGCAAGCTGTATGGGACACCAGGGGAGCAGGTGAGTGTTCTGTGCACTGCCTTTCTGAATGTGCATATTGTCTGACTAGCAAGGCTGAAAGTCTGCACGCCACTGGCTAGCAGGCTCACTGAGTAGTTGTCGCCCCCATAGTGTGTAGTGACATGCACTGGACAGGTATGGTGCAGTGACAGTGCATTTGAACAAGGTTTTACTTCCCATGCAATGATACCATGTAGTGACGTCTGGCAAACTGTCCATGGGCAGCTTTGCACTGCCTGTGTACATCATGTGCCCCTGTGATTGAGACATGTATATGCAACTGTGTCATGCACGGATATGTTGCATGTTTAGTAATGGCCTTTTCACTTTGTCATCCTGACAGGTTAATGCCCATCGGAAGCAGGATATCTGGAAGGACATCGTCCGGGCCGTCCGGTCCGTGGGGGTCTACAAGCGCCGGATCCGCAACTGCCAGAAGAGGTGGCAGGACCTTCGGGGCTGGACCCGGAGGATTGCACGGGTCCAGCTGAAGCTGTCGCCTCCTCGCAGGAGGGGCGGAACACGGACCCTGACCCCCACATGCTCCAGATCCTGGCGGTGGTGTTTCCAGACCTGGATGGGCAGCTGAAGGCCAGACAGCAGCAAGGAGGGGGTGAGTCAAAGACTGCACTGTGAACTCTGTATTACATGCTTTGTGCCCTCCTCTGGCCTGGTTCAACTGCCACAGTGCAGCAGTCATGTTGTCCAGGATCCATGTCCCTCTATTGTGCACTGCCCACTGCTCATCTGATACCCAGGTGTGGCCCTTACATTCAGGGAATTGTGTCACTTGGGACTGTGTCCTTGCAGTTAGCTTCACTAAAGGTGGGGGACAGCATCTGTTTCCCTAACTCTGTTGTGGGCATCATGGGTGGGTCCATTGTTCACACAACGCCTGTGTTCGGACATGTAATCTGCGTGTTGCTTTGATATGCGGTCCACTTGCTGAGCTGAGCCACCACATGTGCCTGGGGTATGTGGCACACGCCCAGTCAGCGGGTGGGAACAATGTTTGGGCCCCAGGAGTGTGCAGATTACGTGTGTCACACATACATAGCCAGCTATCCACTGTCCAGGGCTCATCCCTCATTCATGTGGAGCAGGACAGTCATGCCTACTCCAGGCCATGCAATGCACTCTGTACTCCCACTCCCGTGTATCAGCTGACACATTGTGCACAGTGATTTGACCCCTCAGGTGTCTGCCTCTGTGTCAGTGTGCTGTGGATTACTTGCCAGGACTGCTGGGGTGTTTCTTGGTAGGGGCTCAGCATGCCCCTGGAGATGTGACCATATGAGACGATACTTGTGTGTCACATAGGTGTTTGATCAGCTGCCCGTGCAGACTGGGGTATGCGAATGTGAAGTTCAGGCAGCTGTTCCCCATTCACAGCAGATTGTGAGGGGCTCAGGTTCAGAGGGTAGTGTCACAGGTCTCCCATATGTCCAATAGGTATGACCTGGACAGATGAGGGTTAAGATGATGTGTTGTGTGGGGGATGTACATGTGCACTTGTGCAGCTCCAGGACTTGCATTCCCCATGACCTACTATTGTGACACAGTGCATAGTGTTGTTGTCTGGCTGCCAAGTCATACATCACTGAGACAGTGATGTATGACTTAGCAGTCATGCCTCTGCCATGGCATGTGTCAACTTATTGGTGGTCCTGCAGGGGAGTGACATGTGCTACATGCACACCATAGTGGCGCTGGCTATCAGGACATGGGTGCATCATGGTGTCTGTCGCTGGTATGCATCACATGCATTTCCTATTTGACTCTGGGCATCCCTTTCATCCGGAAACCTGTACTGACTCAGTGGCAAGAGCTGTGATGTGTGCATGTCCACATGCCACACCGTGTCCTCTGCACTGTCCAACTACTGTGTACTTGGTGCAAGTGTCCACACTGGGGTGTTGCAATCCAACAGACACCAGACAGATGGGTGCAAGGCCATGTGGGATGTGAGTGCCATGCTTGGCATCAGACTGACAATTGGCTTCTCCTGTTCAGTTAGGGCACTTTTAGCAATGTACAACTAATGATGCCAGGGCTTGCTCTGTAATGTGCTGTGCTCACAGTGGTGTGTGCGTTTGGTGCAGGTGACTGATGTCTGTCTGTTTCCCCATTGTTTGCAGATACATCCACGGCCACGGAAGGGGACAGCTCCACGGACCAGGAGGAGCCAGAGAGCCAGACTGGGTCAGCAGCCGAGGAGTGGTCGGAGGGACCCAGTGGCACGGAGGGCGAGGGGAGCCACACCGAGGAGTCCTCAGCACCATCCACCTCAGCTGAGGACCAGAGCAACTCGGAGGATGACTCCCTTATGGAGGCGGGTGTCAGCAGCCACCACACCCCAGCTAGTGTTGCTGTCCCCGCCACCACCAGCACCACCACCGCCCTCCCATCGGCTCCCATTCCCCAGGTCCGTGGAGGCTCCCATGTTCGGGAGCGTGTCTCCTTTGGGCCAGGCACCGCACCCCGTGCCCCTGTGTCCCCTGCTGCCCTGAGTGAGGAGTCTGTGTACCTCCTTCGCCAGCTCCATGTAGGGCAGACAGCCATGCTGAGTGTCCTCCATGCGCACACCGCTCTGTTGACTCAGCTGGTGTCGTTCATGGAGGGCATCTCATCGGGCATGTCTGACCTACAGAGGGGCAATAGGTCCATGGACTCCTCCCTGACGGCAGCAGTGTCCCTCCTCAGACAGTCCCTCACCCCTCCTGCCTCTGCTCCATCCACACTCCCCAGCACCTTACCCGTCCCAAGCACACACACACCGGCACAGGCACACACCAGCACACACACGTCCAGCACACAGACACACACGCCACAAACAAAACGCACACGCACGCACAGTCAGGGGACTGAAACCAGACTCACAGGGGATGGGGCCCTGGTACACACACACGCATCCATGGGCACTGCGCAGTCCTCAGTTGCCTCTCCCTCCAAAACACCCTCCCTTGCCTCACCTGCAACCCCAAAGACCCAGCGCCTCTTCCTCAGTGACCTCAGCCTCTTCCCCTCCGATCCAGCTGCTCCAGCATCCAGGGGGAGAGGAAGCCCCCACACGGAGCAGAGTGCCCCTCGCCCCCGGACACCCTCCCCAGGCGCAGATAGACTGAGGCCCCCACCCGCAAGTCCCCCCGGAGTGGTAAGAGCAAGACCCCGCCGCCGCGCTGCAGCTCAAGCACCAGGTCTCCTTCCTCCATCCCTCAGGCCCCCACTCCACAGTGCCCCCACCACACCCTGCCCCAGGTTCCCCCACCCACAGATATACCATCCCCAAGAGGCTCCGGCCTTCTCCCCTGGCACTTGCTCTCCCGGCACCACCCCCCGCTGCGCTTGTCTGTGCCACTGATGTGGTGAGGGTGTCCTCCCCCTCTGTCCAACCCACCTTGCCTGTTCCCCATTCTCCTCCCCTGGTGGTAGGCACTGCAGTGGAGTCCACTACCACCCTGTCTGACTTGGGCACTGCAGTGGCGGACCTGTCCACTCCATCTGCAGGGTCCACTGCAGTCGTGCCGGCACCCACAACATCTGAGCCATGCCCCCAGTTGTGCCGGCACACACCATGTCAGACACCTCCACTGCAGTTGTCAGTGGCTCTCCAGCACCCACCACCCCTTCCCTGCTTCCTCCTGGTGAGCCCTGATCCTGTCCCTGCGGTGCCTGGCCTACCCCCGGTTGCCCCTCCTAGTGGATTGTCCCTGGTTTTGTGCAGGCATGTGTAGGGTGGCATCTGCCACTGTCACCCACTTGTGACTTTGTTGATGGACTGGCCATTGGCCTTTGTTTATTTCCTACCGGACTTCTACTTTTAATGCCACATATGCTGAATAAAGCAACTTTCAGTTCTCTAGTGCTTTTGCTTCTGATGTACATGATGTTGATGATGCTAACCATGCCCTTGCTGCAGTGATGGTGATATTTGGTCTCATGATAATGAAGTGTTACTGTGCAGGAACCCATGTGGTCCAGGGGGAATGTGTTCTATCCTGTGGTGTATCCATGTCATCCATAGCAGCATCTGAGGATGTCATGTGTTCAGTATTTGGCAATGGGATTTCCTACTTAGATTGCCTATTTCACATCTGTGGCTTCCACCCCTGCACATCTGTTGTGCCTGCCATTGTTCAATTCGTCTACTTCCCTGACCGTGTGGCCATCTCCACTGGACATGCAGGTTTGGGCATCAATGGGGAAGGACTCATCTGTGTTGTCAGTGCAACATTGCTATACAAGTGTGTTGGATCTGTGCTGATGATTCCGTTGGCACTTCCATGACCAGGCTGATGTTACGGGAGCCCTCATTTGGTGCTAATTGTTGATTGTGTGACCAAGTGCTCAGCTGACATGATGGGGCCCTACTGAGGCAACATATGGCACAGCTCTCCTCACACAGGAGTGGAGTCCCCTCATGGCAGTGTGTACTCCTGTGACATTGCCTGCGCCCAAGGTGTGTGTTGTATGTGCATGTCTGTGTGTTCACTTCTGTTTAGCTGTGCATGCTGTGATCCCTAGTGTTGTACCTGTTTGTGATGCTAGCTGAGTTGACCTATGTTCCCCCAAAGTCTTCGCCCTGGGTTCTCTGTGATGTGGGTGCATGGCACATTACTGGTCATCAGGGTGTCACCCATAGGTGTGTTTGCTGTCAGGGCTGAGTTTGTGTGCTGACGCAGATGGGTCACAGTCAGGTTTCCCCTTGGCACTTGTTGTTTGCCCCTGTCATGTGATTTCCAGTTTGTGTTATCTTTCAGTGATTGTGACACGTTGTGTGTGTGACTGCTGGCACTGCTCAGGGTCCGGGCTGCAATGTTGGTTGTTGTCTATGTGTGTTCTTTGTGGGTGACCTTGGCTTCTTCATTGGTGTGTGACTGTGGCTGGGATCCCATTGGTTGGTGTGGTATTGCCGTCATGTCCATGTACAGTGTAGTGTCCAGTGTGTCAGACATTCAGGAGTCTTGTTGAGTGGCCATGTGTGATGTGTTTCTGCACCTTGGTTCACACCCACCACCCTGGAATAGTCATGGGTGCATGTGCAATGTCACCAGTGCATGTGTGCTTCACTGCTGCACATTGTTGGAGGTCGAGGGGTGTGGTGTTGGGTGTGCAGATGTGAGTTGTTGCCCGGCTAGGCCCCTGCCTCCATGTTGGCCTTGTCTTACTGGCCATGCTGTTTGATTTGTGCTTGTGTAGGTGTGATGGTAGTTAGTTGCTCAGGACACATGACTGTGGTTCACAGTGTGAACGACATTTAGCTTTGTCATCACAGTGGGATTGTAATGCAGCCCAGGGTCACCACATTGTGGTGGCCCTGGGGGTGGTGCTGTGGTGTGTCTGTGTCTTGCTGTGTCAGTTGCTGTCCCTACGTGCCTGTGTGACATGTGTGATTTGTGCTCCCTCTCATCTGTCAATGCCTGCTTGCCCACATAGGGGATTTGGATCCATGAGTTACCTTTGTGTGGCACTGTATGCACATCTGTATGATTGGTATTCAGGTCTCCTCATGTGTTGTGTGGTTGCCTGGGGACACTGACACCCCCTCACCTGTTGTGTATGATGTGCAGTGTGGGTCTGCCTGTTTGTGTTTGTGCATCTGCACCACTGCATTGGCATATCTTGGGTGTGCCATTGGCTGTATGTAGTTTGGTGGGTTTCCCCTGCTGTCCCTGGGACTCCTAGGTCATCGGTCAGCACAATGATCATGGTTTGTGTGTCCCATTGCTGCCATGGTATGGTATCTGTTCACCTCACATCTGCAGTCTCCACAGGGTATATGCATGTGTGTGCCCATTGGTGCAAATATGTGGGTCTGCATTCTGATGGTCACTTCTGTCATTGTGTCATTGATGATTGTTGACGGTGTCAGCCCCCATGGGTGTTGTTTGTCTGCACATGGCCAAAGGTATGTCTTATTTGCACTGCAGTATTTGGCTCCCCCAATTTATGTTGCAATGGGACACATACACTACTTTGCCACTGATGTGTTTGTTGTTCTGTGACGAGGAATCATCCATGCAGTTTGGCAGTTGCACCTCTTTCTTTGTCAACACTTACCTTTTGGTCACTGTGATGATGGGGGTTTGGACCCCATTGCCACAATGTTCAAAGTGTGCTTCAGCTATGGACCCCACACTTACATTTTGGTCACTGTGATGATGGGGGTTTGGACCCCATTGCCACAATGTTCAAAATGTGCTTCAGCTATGGACCCCACACTTACCTTTTGGTCACTGTGATGATGGGGTTTGGACCCCATTGCCACAATGTTCAAAATGTGCTTCAGCTATGGACCCCACACTTACCTTTTGGTCACTGTGATGATGGGGGTTTAGACCCCATTGCCACAATGTTCAAAATGTGCTTCAGCTATGGACCCCACACATACATTTTGGTCACTGTGATGATGGGGGTTTGGACCCCATTGCCACAATGTTCAAAATGTGCTTCAGCTATGGACCCCACACTTACCTTTTGGTCACTGTGATGATGGGGGTTTGGACCCCATTGCCACAATGGTCATGGCCTGCTTGCATTGTGGGTGCCACACACATATATGTGTGGCACATGTGCTAGGGGGTCACATTGTATGTTCAAAGTCATGTTTGGTGTTGTAGGCATTTGACACAGTCTACACACGCTTGTCATGGTGTTGGGGGATGTCTTCTTCTTGCATTCCCTAGGTTGTGGTGTGCTGGTTGTGTCATGCATTGTCCATCCTATGAGTGGGGGTGGTAGTAGTGGTAGGCATCCAGCCCCCCCTGGCTAAGGGTGGTGGTAGGCATCCAGCCCCCCCTGGGTGAGGGTGGTGGTAGGCATCCAACCCCCCCTGGGTGAGGGTAGAAGTAGTGGTAGGCATCCAGCCCCCTGGGCGAGGGTGGTAGTAGTGGTAGGCATCCAGCCCCCCTGGCTAAGGGTGGTGGTAGGCATCAAGCCCCCTGGGTGAGGGTGGTAGTAGTGGTAGGCATCCAGCACCCCTGGGTGAGGGTGGTAGTAGTGGTAGGCATCCAGCCCCCTGGCTAAGGGTGGTGGTAGGCATCCAGCCCCCTGGGTGAGGGTGGTAGTAGTGGTAGGCATCCAGCCCCCCTGAGTGAGGGTGGTAGTAGTGGTAGGCATCCAGCCCCCTGGGTGAGGGGGTAGTAGTGGTAGGCATCCAGCCCCCCTGGCTAAGGGTGGTAGTAGTGGTAGGCATCCAGCCCCCCCTGGCTAAGGGTGGTGGTAGGCATCCAGCCCCACCTGGGTGAGGGTGGTAGTAGTGGTAGGCATCCAGCCCCCCTGGCTAAGGGTGGTTGTAGTGGTAGGCATCCAGCCCCCCCTGGGTGAGGGTGGTAGTAGTGGTAGGCATCCAGCACCCCATGGGTGAGGGTGGAAGTAGTGGTAGGCATCCAGCCCCCTGGGTGAGGGTGGTAGTAGTGGTAGGCATCCAGCCCCCTGGCTAAGGGTGGTAGTAGTGGTAGGCATCCAGCCCCCTGGCTAAGGGTGGTAGTAGTGGTAGGCATCCAGCCCCCTGGCTAAGGGTGGTAGTAGTGGTAGGCATCCAGCCCCCCTGGGTGAGGGTGGTAGTAGTGGTAGGCATCCAGCACCCCTGGGTGAGGGTGGTAGTTTTGGTAGGCATCCAGCCCCCTGGCTAAGGGTGGTGGTAGGCATCCAGCCCCCTGGGTGAGGGTGGTAGTAGTGGTAGGCATCCAGCCCCCATGGGTGAGGGTGGTAGTAGTGGTAGGCATCCAGCACCCCCGGGGTGAGGGTGGAAGTAGTGGTGAGGCATCCAGCCCCCCTGGGTGAGGGTGGTAGTAGTGGTAGGCATCCAGCCCCCTGGCTAAGGGTGGTAGTAGTGGTAGGCATCCAGCCCCCTGGGTGAGGGTGGTAGTAGTGGTAGGCATCCAGCACCCCTGGGTGAGGGTGGTAGTAGTGGTAGGCATCCAGCCCCCCTGGGTGAGGGTGGTAGTAGTGGTAGGCATCCAGCCCCCTGGCTAAGGGTGGTAGTAGTGGTAGGCATCCAGCCCCCCTGGCTAAGGGTGGTAGTAGTGGTAGGCATCCAGCCCCCTGGCTAAGGGTGGTAGTAGTGGTAGGCATCCAGCCCCCCTGGCTAAGGGTGGTGGTAGGCATCCAGCCCCCCTGGGTGAGGGTGGTAGTAGTGGTAGGCATCCAGCCCCCTGGGTGAGGGTGGTAGTAGTGGTAGGCATCCAGCCCCCTGGCTAAGGGTGGTAGTAGTGGTAGGCATCCAGTCCCCCTGGCTGAGGGTGGTAGTAGTGGTAGGCATCCAGCCCCCCTGGGTGAGGGTGGTAGTAGTGGTAGGCATCCAGCCCCCTGGGTGAGGGTGGTAGTAGTGGTAGGCATCCAGCCCCCTGGCTAAGGGTGGTAGTAGTGGTAGGCATCCAGCCCCCCTGGCTAAGGGTGGTAGTAGTGGTAGGCATCCAGCCCCCCTGGCTAAGGGTGGTGGTAGGCATCCAGCCCCCCTGGGTGAGGGTGGTAGTAGTGGTAGGCATCCAGCCCCCCTGGGTGAGGGTGGTAGTAGTGGTAGGCATCCAGCCCCCCTGGGTGAGGGTGGTAGTAGTGGTAGGCATCCAGCACCCCCTGGGTGAGGGTGGTAGTAGTGGTAGGCACCCAGCCCCCCCTGGGTGAGGGTGGTAGTAGTGGTAGGCATCCAGCCCCCCCTGGGTAGGGGTGGTGGTGCGCATTCAGGCCCCTGTGTGCATATGTGGCATTGGTGATGGGCATCCCGCCCCTATGGTGCTGCTGTTGCTGGTGTAAGTATATTCTGCATCCCTCTGTGTGTGTGTGTGATGTGTCGTATACTTGTTGTATGTGTTTTGTGGTTGGTGTCTGGCTTACCTTCTGCGCCGTACGCGTCCGTGCCTGTTCCGGTAGTAAATGTAGAATATTGGTATGATCGGGACGAAGGGATTCATGGTTGGTTCGTGTCGTTCGTCCTTCTCGTTGCTTCGCGTCATCCTCGTCGCTTCGCCTCGTCCTCGTCGCTTCGCCTCGTCCTCGTCGCTTCGCCTCGTCCTCGTCGCTGGCGTGTTCGTCTCGTAGCCGTGGATCGTGTTGTGGCGCGATTCGGAGCTTATGTGCGCCTCTCCCGGATGCTTTGACGTGCCGTGCGTAGCGACGGGTTCGGCGCGTACGGAAAGCGCATCGTACTCGTTCGGCAGGACAGAGCAGCATTTTTCCTTCCGTGCGACTCGATTCGGCGTTTCCGGATTCGCCTCGGTCGGGGAACAGGACCTGGTTTGGGTGAGTACGGCTCGGCCGGATTCTGTGCTGTTGTGCGCATCGTACTTACTCGTTCGGTGTGCTGTACGGATCGGTCGGGAAACAGGCTTTCGCATGGCTTTTTTCCCGACCGAATGCTATTGGGTGCGCCTCCGACCGAGATCGGAATCGGCCCCTAGATGTTAAAGAAACTCATTTTGCAGTTTTGTAAACTGGAATCTGGCGAAACGATGCATTATATAATCTGAACCCCACTGAACTCTGGTTGAATGCTCATTTTCAAATAAGATTGAATTGCTTTTCATGCAATGCAGTGCAACAACCAAACTGGATGCATTGTGCAAAGAGAAAAATACAGCGCAGAGGTCCATCGACTAAGATTGGTTTGCTGCTGCTGTCATACTTGGGGGCATGTGTGTAAGAATAGGGGTACCCCTGAAAAAATGTCCTAAATCAGGGTATAAATATCGAGTGTAAACAAAACAATTAGGAAATTGGTTACAAACGTGGACCTATATTTTTACATAAACAATTTATAGCCACCCATGTTTTGGATATCAAAAATATATTTTATTTATATAGACAATTTTATCTTATTTATAAATAAAAAGAGAGAAAACAAAGGAGACGTTTTCTCCTTAAGTACAATTTCACAATGTGCACAATGGTAATGGATTTAATACATTCGGCTACTTTGAATCTCCATGTTTCCTAGGGTAAATATTCAGACATGCTGATACATTCACACATACTTGGGGGCATAACAGCAGACTGAATCAGAAAAGCTAACAAGACTTATGACGAAACAGATTCATACCACTCCGCATGGAGAAGTATTATTGGAACACTTGAGCACTAACAATATCCTGCAAGGGTTGCAAGTTGAAAACATTCTGGTAACTTTCACAGATGACCCAGACTACATAGGAGGTTTCAGACGCATTCGGACAATGTGCTCACGAGATTGGATGTTTTTATCGATTAAAACAGCAGACAGAATCAGCAACAATATCTAGAAGCTATGGAACTGAAATAAGCAATCAAGAGAAATATTCTATTACAGTTACCAAAGCCTTATAGCAAAACTTGATGCAGAGATTCTGGAATTCAAGACCAATATCCAAACTCAAAAACAAAGAAAATTGCATAATGACATCCCCAATTCAAGTTTGGAGAGAGTTTCTCTGTATCTTCAAAAGAGTTATACAATCAACCAGAAAAGACACGATTGTTTACCCAATACCAAGGCCATGGTCAAAGGTGATTTATCAATTTCTCAGAGAATTCATCATACTGATATAGCACCAGTGACTCAGACCACTCAAAAACCTTGTTTAAATAGCAAGGAAGGGGATGTTCTTTAGGAAGAGGCCAGAGCAGGGGTGCAGGAAAACGATGCCAGAACAATAGAACAGGAGCAGTACGAGCCAGGGGACAAACATATTGTTGGTGAGTGAATCATAACCCTGATCCGTTCTGGATCTCCATGAAACTAATGTTCTCAAGAAAGGCCTCTCATTTGTTCCAATGGCCAAAACACATTTTTGTCAAGTAAGAATGGAAATTATGTAGATTTTCTGCAAGATAAGATGAAGGGCATACTTTTCCTTCTCAGTGGGTCCACTGAAGCAGGACTACTCAGGCCTAAGACAACCATCTAAATTTTGACCACCAACTCGAAACACACCAATGAAAATAATACAGTTTGAAAAAGAGTATATTAAGGGAGTTGGACAAAATGGAGACAAAGAAAGAGTCATTTATAACATAACTTAAGCAAGGAAGAGTTCCAGATGTTAAAAAGATTGAAAGATGCTGAAGGCATCATTTTAAACCCTGCAGACAAGGGTGGTGCCATTGTGGTTCTATACCGCAGTAGGTATGAACAGAAAATTATATATCAGCTGAGCAACACGGACCACTAAAGAGGGATACCACTAGACCTTAGCAAAATATCCAAAAAGAAATGGGGTTGATTATCGTAGAGTGGGAGGAAGACCTTGACTTTCTAAGAAAGAAGCTAATTCCCTTCACAACTGCCATGCAAGGTCACCAGTCGTACACTCTCCCTAAAATACACATGAGTGCCTTACTTCTACCAGGCAGACAGATAGTGTCTCGCATCAGCTATATGCTTTAACCACTAACCAAGTATGTGGATCTCTTTTTCAAACAATTTACAGAATCAGTACCGAGTTACATCTGGGACACCATGGACATCATTAGCCTAATTGAGAGTGTGCCATTTAACAGCCAAAATGAAATACTAGTACCTCTAAATGTGGAAAGCCTTACATGAATATTCCACAGGAAGCCGCTTTTGAGATGCTTTAATGATATCTGGAGAACAGACCCAGACCATATATTGTCCCAAGGAATTCATCCTGTTATTAGCCAAGATTTGTCACCCTAAAAATTATTTCAAATTCAACAAACAATATTACATACAAGGTAAAGGAACCGCCATGGGATGTCCTTTCACACCAGAGGTGGCTGTACTGTTCATTGCAAAAATTGAGGAAAGATGGGTGTATACATACAATCCTTTTTTATTTAGATTATATACATTTCTGGAAAATGTATCAATGATATCTTGATGATTTGAAAAAGTAGCATTGAAGATCTACAGAATTTTTGCTAAACCAAAACCAAAAATGTACCCTTTGCAAAGCACATTTTGGGTGAATGACATACAGAAAATAATTTTAGGTGGAGCATTTTGAAACTAACACTGAAGACAATACTGAATCAAATCTACTCAATACAGAGAGAAAAATTATCAAGAAGTTAAGAATAGCAGAAAGTGGATTGAATAAACTATTTATATTTGAAATAAATCATATTTTTGAGGATACATCTCTTTCATTCACTATGTGTCATAGGTTGCAGTCTACTAACTAACAGCATTAAGCATCCAGCACCCAGCGTATCATCACCCAGGGTATCATCAACTATTCACTCTTGTTATGGTACATAAATACATAACAATTTAATAAAAACAGTGATGAGCACCTCAATGAAGAAACACAATACGTTTTAATATAAATATGCACAAAACTCTCCAACATACTATGTTTCCCAGCATACCATTCGTATTGAACTAAAATGTTTGACCCAATCAAGCGAGCGTGTCCCTAGGCAGGATAATGGGGTCCACATTCTAAAAATACCATAAGCTGCAAGATAACTATTCACGCAACATTCCTAATATAAAGCCTACATTTCCCAGCAGGCCATCCATCTTAAACCACATGTATGGTCCAATCAAGCAAGCAGTTCCCCAAGCGGATGTAAATGGTAAGTTTATGAAACCCACCAACGAGCTGAGTTATGGCACGTAACATTTCAGAAGACTCTTCCTGACCCAACAGCACTCACAAGTCACACCCGTGGAACGTCGTGCAAGTAGTATAAAATTGGGTGTCCACTAACAGTAGCATAAAGTGGCACCAGTACACACTATGTGAGAGACTGTGCTGAAGGTCCTAACTGGGTCCAACCTGTATTGATAAGTCATCCACAGCCCTGGCACTCTAAAAGACTGCCTTACATGACGTACATAAATGCAGTAGTTAATTTGTCCCGTCTAGCAGAGGTTTTGTACTGGGGAGCATACCCTTCTAGTACAAAATCCTATGCATACACAAGCATAGAAGAATTTCAACCACTGGATCTGTGCTGTGAACTTCATGACAGATGCAATGTGTGAGTTTTTTTTAGAAATAAAAATGTTTGTCCATGTTAACGCCTGCTTAAAGGAGGTATTCATTTTTTACACAAAGTCTGCTCTGGCTATCTCAGTAAATTGGTCTTTGTGTCAAAACCTATAGATGTTTGCACTGATTTGTCCAAGTAATAATGCTGCGATGCCCCCTTGACACAAAGCGATGCAAAGCAGTGCAAGGTGCATTTTGCACTGGAAAGTAAATACCCTTGCAAGACTTTGTATGGCTATGAGCAGCTGTGTATTCATTCGGGTGGCTTTAAGCTTGTGCAAAGTCTTAGTAACTGTGGGCTTTTTTTTAAAAGGATTGACCTAATTTGAATGCCATTGTAATGCATCCAGTGGTAATGAATAAGGATTGCTATATTAATACATGTGACTTACTGTTTAAGACACATTTATTGCTTTTCATGAAGTGCATGTGTTGTAACTTTGGACCAGTCTCTTTGAGCCCAGTCACAGGCTTACTGTCTACATTTACTGTATTGTCAAGTTTCCCAGGCCCTTATACGAGTAGCTCATCCAGTATAGGTTTTTGCTTTGTAGTCTGTGACTTGTACTTCTTTGTAGTCCATTGTTAAATGAGGACAACAAATTCCAGAATCCAAAGAGAAACAATATGGACAGGACGAGCAACTCATGCATGGACCATCAAAACTTGAGATAGCTGCATTTAAAAAAAAAAAAAACACTCCTGCTGAATGGATCACGCAGATACCTTTTAGGATCTGATTAAGAAATGGTGTACACCCTTGAAATGACGTGCAAGCTTTAGGAACCAGGATTCACTGCTTCAGGGTTGTCTATGTAACACTGAATAGTTTCTACTGAAATAGTTTGTGTGACATCACCTCAGAAAAGATCACACCTCCTTTCAATTGCAGACCTTTTTTATTTAGGCCACGAGCATAATAGACACTGATGCACATGGAAAATTAAATAATTCTGTTTCTGTTACTAATATGGGCCTACTATACTCAGGCATCAATCCCATACATTGCCAAAACTCCCACAGACAATGTTATAAAGTTTTGCATATCGATTTCTTAAAACCTTAATGATTTCTGAGACATTTTAAATATTGCTTTTACTGGATCATGCATATAATGCAAGGATTAGATTGGATTATATTGGTTTCGAATGGATTAGATCGGATTGGATCAGATTGCAATGGGTTGGTTTGGTTGGGTTAGACTGGATTGGGCTGGATTGCAACAGATTGGAATGGATTAGACTGGATTGGACTGGACTGGCAAGATCTGTACTGGACTGGTCTGGATTGGATTGCGTTAGACTCTAGTAAACTTGATAAGAGTGGATTCGTTTGAGAAAACTTAGGGCCAGATTTACAAAGGGCCTCCATACTGGTGGCGGAGGCTCCGCAGTCATGGCGGGACCTCTGTACTGCAGATACCCATTGCCCATACCCTACCAAGACTGTGGGCCTCCGCCACGACTTCGAAGGCCCTTTGTGAATTGGTTTCTACGTGATTAAGACTGGGTTGAGTTAGGATGAATTCAATTGGGCCAGCCAGGTAAAAAACTAAGATTGGACTTAGTTTTAAATTATCTGTATTAGATTGACTGGATAGGAATTAACCTGGTTGGTTTGGGTTAGATTGTATTGGGTTGGATTTGGTTAGATTGGACCCAAGAACAGCAAAACCAAAGGGGATGATGGACGGAGTGTTGAACATTGCAAGCACTCACCCCCAGTCAACTGATCTGGGTTTAATCCATCATCATTCTTTAGCTCCCTCCGCCACCCCAGTTCAGACATGGCCATATGTAAATCAGTCTGACCCTGTGCCTCATGGGAACAGTCCAGCCCGAACTACCAAGCCATGTCTTCCCTGGACTGGAAACAAGCGTCCTGGGACCGGTTTCTGGCTTACAGCCGTCATCAGCCAGGCTATCTTGAATCCAGTGGCAAAGTGAGCAAGGGACCCACATCTGGGCATACCCTGCCAACTTAGGGCGAACATAGCAAAGCCAAAGGGGATGATGGACGGAGTGTTGAACATTGCAAGCACTCACCCCCAGGCAACTGATCTGGGTTTAATCCATCATCATTCTTTAGCTCACTCCGCCACCCCAGTTCAAACATGGCCATATGTAAATCAGTCTGACCCTGTGCCTCATGGGAACAGTCCAGCCCGAACTACCAAGCCATGTCTTCCCTGGACCTGAAACAAGCATCCTGGGACCGGTTTCTGGCTTACAGCCGTCATCAGCCAGGCTATCTTGAATCCAGTGGCAAAGTGAGCAAGGGACCCACGTCTGGGCATACCCTGCCAACTTAGGGCGATCATAGCAAAAACCAAAGGGGATGATGGAAGGAGTGTTGAACATTGCAAGCACTCACCCCCAGTCAACTGATCTGGGTTTAATCCATCATCATTCTTTAGCTCACTCCGCCACCCCAATTCAGACATGGCCATATGTAAATCAGTCTGACCATGTGCCTCATGGGAACAGTCCAGCCCGAACTACCAAGCCATGTCTTCCCTGGACCGGAAACAAGCATCCTGGGACTGGTTTCTGGCTTACAGCCGTCATCAGCCAGGCTATCTTGAATCCAGTGGCAAAGTGAGCAAGGGACCCACGTCTGGGCATACCCTGCCAACTTAGGGCGAACAAAGCAAAACCAAAGGGGATGATGGACGGAGTGTTGAACATTGCAAGCACTCACCCCCAGTCAATTCAAACTGGAATGGCATGGTGAGCAAAAAAACAATGGATTTAGGCCCAGATCTCTGTACTGGGGTGAATGTATGACATTGTTCTGCATTCTGTCCATCAACTGTTGTTTTTGCATTTGTCACCCCGAGTGGGACGGGTATGCCCAAACGTGGGTCCTGTGCTCTCCATGCCACTGGAATCAAGCTATCCTGGCTGAAGAGGGGTGAAACCCCGAAACCGGTCCTAGGATGCTTGTTTCCAGTCCAGGGAGGACCTGGCTTGGCAGTTCGGGCTGGACTGTTCCCATGAGGCACAGGGTCAAGACTGATTTGCATATGACTGGGTTCAAACTGGAATGGCATGGTGAGCAAAAAAACGATGGATTTAGGCCCAGATCTCTGTACTGGGGTGAATGTATGACATTGTTCTGCATTCTGTCCATCAACTGTTGTTTTTGCATTTGTCACCCGAGTGGGACGGGTATGCCCAGACGTGGGTCCCGTGCTCTCCATGCCACTGGAATCAAACTATCCTGGCTGAAGAGGGGTGAAACCCCGAAACCGGTCCTAGGATGCTTGTTTCCAGTCCAGGGAGGACCTGGCTTGGCAGTTCGGGCTGGACTGTTCCCATGAGGCACAGGGTCAAGACTGATTTGCATATGGCTGGGTTCAAACTGGAATGGCATGGTGAGCAAAAAAACGATGGATTTAGGCCCAGATCTCTGTACTAGGGTGAATGTATGACATTGTTCTGCATTCTGTCCATCAACTGTTGTTTTTGCATTGGACCCAAGAATACCCTGACATCAATCCTCCATGTGACTATGTGTCACCAAGTAATTTTATTCAAGTTTGCATGTTAAATTTTGTTAAAAAAAAAAAAAAACAGTTACTTCCCAGACATTTTAAAATCATTTTATTGGGCCTTGATCACAATGCAAAGGACTGGTTTGCATTATGTTCCAGTGGTTTGAACTGAGTTGGATTTGATTGGATCAGACTTTTCTGAATTGGAACGGAATGGATTAGATTGGATTGGTTTGACCAGAACCTACTGGTCACTAGACTGGAATGAGTTTAAATGGAAAGGATTGGATTGGATTGGATTGGATTGGATTGATTCATATGGACCAGTTTTAATTCAGTTATCGTGACAGGATTGGCCCAGGTTGATTAGGTTTCAATTGGATTTGATTGGATTGGATGGGATGGGATTGGATTGGATTGAATTGGATTAAGGATGGGGTTGGGTTGAGTTGGATTTAGATGGATCAAACTGACTGGGAACCAATTAACATCAGTTCTGTAAGTAACCAAATGTCACACACATGTTAGTTAAGTTTGTGCATATTTCACTTTTTGACATAATAATGACTTCAAATGCATTATTGTTATTTCATCGATTTCTATACACACTGCATAGTATTGGATTGAATTGGGGTGCCTTGAGGGCAAAAACAAGAGGGGCATTGATTTAATTTGAATGAGTTGGTTTATAGTGTATTATTCCGTCCTTGAATGGATTTACTTGATTTGACTGGTGAAGGCAGGACTGGTTTGACTTGTGTTGTGTTGGGTCTGACTGGAATTGATCAGACTGGATTGCCGTGGACTGGGTTTAGCAGGGACGCTGTGGATCAGATAGGATAAGTTTGGATTGGATTTGACTATGGTTGCTGTCATCGGCTGGTCCATAAATTGAGCAAAAAAACATGGGACCAACTTAAGTATCTATGTGGTGAATTGTCAAAACCAATTATAATACTTCAGGTGTGAGGAAAGGTTTCATCCATGCCACCCTTCTCCTTACTATTTACTTTGGTGATTTTATGAGAGAGGACGGAGAAAGTGTTGCCTCCCCCAAGTCTGGCAACTGCAATAATTCTGTTCATTGCAGATAATCTGCTGTTGCTTGTTGCTACACCAGCAGGGCCAAAGCAGGGGGTTGGATCATGTGGAGAGCTATCCTCTTCTGAATAACCTCCCAATTTACATAAATAAAAAAGAAACTATACTTTTTGTTGGATAGAAGCTGTGCGCCTGGGATCCTCTAAATTGGAAGTGCTCTCCAGCTAAAATTACTTAGGCATTTTTATAGACTGCAAATTAACTTATGAGCCTCTGGTGGCTACCAAGAAATGTAGTACCAATGCCTTGCCATCTGACTTAGCCATATTTAACAATATGACATGTAAGAATATGGGGACACATTGATCCTAGCCTATAAGAGGGCAAATGTCCTTCTAGCCCTGCAGCAGCATGAGTTTTCACAGAGGAAGTACATGCCATGAGAGGCAATCCGTGTGAACTGTGCTCCAAAATCATTCTGGGATGCAGCCATTGAAACTTTCTTAACATGGTCTCATGCACCTTTGGAATATTTTGCTAACACTCCTAAAAAAGAAGAAATTAAAAACCATTAAAATGGTGTTATCTCATTTGCAGTTTAAGAAATATTTATGTTCCTCATTGGCTGCAATTGCTGCAGCAGCAGATATGATCGCATTGCAAAATAAATTGTCTTATGGGAAGTTCACCACAGCCTTCTAACATATGAAAGTCCAGCCTTATCTGGAATAAAGTTTGCTTCAAGGTACAAGGTCTTCCATGTTTTATATAATGGGCAAGCTTACTTTTTTGGATGTAAAGAGTGCATAGCTTTTGCTTAATAAGAATGACTGTTCTGTATGGTCTCTGGAAGTTGAAACTGTGCAGCTTACAGGTATGGGTTGCAGTGCTTTCCAAGTAGGAAATGACCAATAAATTCTCTCATTGATCATGGGTTAGGGATGTGGGGAAAAATTTAACTGCCAGGTTTTTGATACTTCTTGAGCTCATCTAGAAGAAAATAAATAATGTATGCATTTTACTGCTTTCTAGAATAATGTCCTTTTTTGTGTAAGGAATGGCGGGTTGCTAGGGAGAAGGAATAAGAGTTTTACTGAGCATTTATTTTTCCTTTTGTTTTTAATGAGATGTAGATATTGAGGTAGAATTTTTTGCGCCTTGGATTTTCTTGTGCATTTTATTGGCTTCCTTCTATTTTTATGTGTATTACATGTGTATTTATATTAGAATGTAATATATGTACTTTTTTCATGATTTTTTAATCTTGAAAAAATACAAAAAAGATCGGGGTCGATTGGTTGATTTATGTTTGATTTGGTGAACTGTGGTGCATTGTTTTTCCTCATATGCAAAATCACACATTTACACATTTATAATTTTCCGCAGTGCCTGAAGAAAGCAAAGCAAAACACAATGGGCCGATTTCGATGTCGGTCGGGAAGGCTCCGAACCGCATTCGGAGTCTCCTAAACCATGTCGGAACCTATGTTTCCGACCGACTCGGAAAACTTTCCGACCGACCGATTATGATGGAAAGGTAACTGTCAGTCAGTCCGAATCGGTTCCAATCGGCATTCGGAGACTCTGAGTCGTTCGGAGCAGAATCGTGCATCTCCATGGACCGCGTTTCTGAACGACGCATCACGATGTCGGATGCGGACAGCCTTTCCGAATCGGTCTGTCCGTCATGAAAAGGCTGTTGGAAACTGACTGTGGGGGCCCATAGCAGGCCCTTCTTCACCCAGAGGCCTCCAGTTGGGGCCCATGGGGGTACCCATGGGACCCCTCTTTACAACCATGCACAGTGAGGCAGGCACCATGGGGTGCCCGCCACAGGGTGCAAGGTTTTCCGCAACCACCCCTTTTTTCAATGGGAGCATGTGTTGGTCGGAACACAGGCTCCCATTGAAGTCAATTGGTTTCCAACCGATTGGTGTTCAGAAACATCGTAATCGGTCGGTCGGATTCACCGAATTCGAGTCTGTCTGAACCGATTCCGAAAATGAGTCGTTCGGGAGAGTGTCCGACCGACATTGTAATAAGGCCCTATGTGTTTATGTGGAAAATCGCTGACCACAAATTTCAGGAATTTAAAAAATATCATAAAACCTTTACTGTCACTATGAGCTCATGCAATAGAATTTCCGTGATAAGCTTGTCCATTAGCTGACCCAGCATTTGTTTCTCCTTATGGATAGTTGAACACTCTAAAGGTTAAGTTCATATGGTTGAAAAATGGAAGCACAAACGATAACTTGTACTTTTGTCCTGCGTGATTGAACCAAGAGATCATCAGTTTACAAAACACTGACGTGCATTACCTCACAACAGCACAAAATCTAGGGATAAAGTGAGCTGTCTAAAAATAACTGTATAAATGTAAATGTAAATTTGTAAAGCACATTAAACCATAGGCATCAAAGTGCTGTAACCAGCAAGAGCATACAGGGGTGACCAACAAAGGCAATTATAGCTATAACAATATACAAACGCTTGCCCAGATTACTTTCGCTATACCACACACTGAATCTGGTACAGCAGGCCTTGTAAATGCATTTAAAAAGCATTTAAATATTTCCATAAACAACTAAAAATCACCTTTACCTGTCCCTGCCATCTTACTGGGGTTCAAGTTGTATTGAACATGTAATAAACTTTAAATGTTATAAATGTGTGAAACGTGAATCTCAAATTGAAAACGCTGAAGTCGTGTGTGTGTGTGGACTTCTAAATTGTGGGATGAAATCCTGATGTAGGCACACCTGATTGGTTCCTAGGAGAGCACACGTATTCTGTGTATTGTAGCGCTCACCTTGCCACACGGGTATGATAGAGTTGAATGCTAATCACTTACTAACTATATAACCCATCTTTCTGATCATTTTTGGGACAGGAATACATTTGCTTAAAGTGATTAGAAGACTGGGAGTATTAAACATTAGCTAAGCACAGATTTTGCTCATTGTCAAGTCAGTTCTATGAGGCCTGTATACCTCATAGGCTGTTAGGCAACCATTGTGATAAGAAGTGCTGCTGCCCTTGGACCAACAGTAACAAGGAACTACTGTGAATTCACTGGATTGCCAAGTACATTCTCTTTAGTCTCTGTCTTTCAAGGGTCAGCAAAGTCAAATAGTCAACGTGTACTCTTGGAGCGTAGTTTCTGGCAAAAGGCTTAGTTCAGCCAGCACGTGTATCACTCAATTGAAATATATTGTCCAAGCAGTTTAATTCCTTTACGAAAATGTTATAAGATGTTATTTGTATTACAGAAATATGTTTAGTAACTTTAAGAAGTTATATGGCTTGGATACGTTACTAATTCACTTACGAGGACGAATAAGGCTAAAACCGATCTGGGTTGCTTGTGTTACCTTATTGGGGGCCTTGCCTGGCAATTCAGGGTGGACTTTTCCCATGAGGAGAACAGTTAGTACTGATTTGCATAAGGCAGGCCTCTGTCTAGAGTGGTTCTGTTGTGAAAAACAGTGGATTGGAATGCCACCCAGATCAAGTTACCAGTAGACTATTTGCAAGCATTCCTCCCATCACCTTGTGTGTGCTTTAACTACTTTTTGACTCATCACTAACGCTAACTGTACTGTATACAGCAAAAGGTAAACAAAAACAAAGTGCTGTGCACTAATACCACAATGTGATGGACATCCCCTAAAGCCAATGGCCGAAGTCGGTTCAACCAAACAAGCTAATGGGCAAAGACAGCAGATCTTAAGCCGTTTCAATATATTGTACGTTTGGCGGTGCCTTTTATGCTGGCAACAGTCATCTCTAGCAGATAGCAACCTGTCAAGCAAGACCTAAAAGTGTGTCTAAGACAGCTCACGTGCAAAGAGCTCAAATCATTTATAAAAGTGCAGGATACAAATGCCAACTACACAACATGAAAAAAGAACATCCTTATCCTGACCACTGTCAGAAAGCACAGTGTGCCTGCAGTGGCGCTTAACATGTCTGGCCGTACAGAGCCATTCGCCACCTTCCTAAGTCTCTGTTGTGTCTTCAGTGTACCCCTTTCTGCACTTGTGTCCTAGTTGTCCTAAGCGCGCTTCTGTGTCTTCTCCCAAGCATTGCCTGTTCCCATCTGCAGCCACCTGGTCTACCAAACACGTCATAGTTCTTGATCCCTGTCTCCTGACACTTGTGTTGCGCCTTTCTTCTGGCATTGTGATCTGAAGAACTGTGAATAAGAGACGAGAACTAAATCTAGCAAAATGTTCAAATCTCAGCACACTGAAAAAAAGGAACACATTAAGACCTGTGAATATCGCCTACCTTTTGGACTGAGGTGTGTGCCTAATGAGTCACTTGCATTTCATTAAAACGTGTCCTTCTTAAAGCACTCACATTTTTTATAGTGAAAAACGATATCACATTAATTGCCATTTTTTGCTTGTGGGCATTTTTCATGTTTTATTTTTATTCATATCATTGTTGCTGGATTTGGAAAGGCACACTAAAAACGTGTTATGTTGTGCTCTCGGTGTAAATTGATCTAGCTCATTGTCTGGATTTGATTACGATGCAAAAAACTTAATGGCATTTTTTGGCAGTTATGCTTTTGCCACTGCTGGTGCACCGTCGCACACATCATTTTATTTAAAGGGAATCTTTTAAACCCCCTCCTCTGCCTGCCTCTCAGGGGCTGCTTATTAATACGGCAGAGCTGCGTCTGGAAGGAGCCGTATTGATGACACGAGTCAAGCCGTTGCTGAGGATGAGAGCAGGCAGAGGGAACCAGCAGGGCCTGTGTAATGCGAGCTCATCGGGGATGCACAGCGCGTTGCAGCATTAGGCATTCGGTTCGTGTTTCACCTAAATGCATGCTGTCTTCTCGAGAGGACGGGCAGAGGCTCTGCACCGGCTCATTCAAACTGAGCGTGGTGAGGGCAGAGCCAGCAGGGAGCAGGGGACCGGCTGGCATCTGGTGGAGAAAGGTTAAGCTGTCTGCTGCACCTCACGTCTGTGGACGCCGGATGTGCGGGTCGCGAGGCGGCGTGGGCAGGAAGGTGCACTCGGAAGGGTCCCTGCTCGCGCCGTGGATTGCTACGCAGTAGCGGCACGCGGGACACTGCAGCCAGGATGGAGCTCCGCCAAAACACCTCTCTACACCACTGGCTCTGCTGACTGGGGTATCTCTGGATAGAACCGGGGTCTCGCCGGGGCAGGGAAAGACTGCGTTTTGGAGACATGCTTTCATTTTAATTTTCATTTTTTAATTGATGAATGGAGGTTTTGAAAAACGATGCCGTTTTTACACGGGCTTCGTGTCATTTTTGGAGCAAGAGAACAGCTGTGAAAAAAAATGCGCGCTCATTTATATGTAAATGTGCATTTTGTGTACCTCTGAACATGGTATGCTTATCCCATCTATGATGAGTGGAGGTGGTGGGATAGCTGTGCAGGAGGCGCTTATCACTGGGTGAGGTCCGTGCATCCACTTTGCATCTGGAAATTTTGGAATACACTCAGCGATTACAATTCATCAAAGGTAAGTTATGATGTGCAGTGCACGTCTGCGTTGAATATTGTCATATTTATTTGTAATAAAGGTAGCTCTCAAAAATGAGAGAAACTGAGCTGAGGACGCCCTTACAAGTAACATGTTCCTTTGTGCTAATGTTGATAGCGGTTACTTCGCTGCAATTTAAGTCTTTCTTATTTTTTCAACCGGTCCTCTTTTACGGAACAACTTTCAGGAATGGACAGTTGGCCTTGGGCAGTCCAGGTGTGTATTCTTCATGCCACCGAAGCGATGGTTCTGTGTTGATGGATGTAGAATATGGGCAAATCACTTAATCTGCCAGTGCCTTCAAGAAAACATATGTGTAACATCTGCTTCTCTTGTAAAGCGCTCTAACACCCTCCGGCGAGGTTCGCGCTATAAAAAACTGAATACACACACACACACACACGCGCACATACACACACACAAACGCACGGGATGCTAGGGTACTTAGACAAATGGCATTTCAGGGGTACAAATCTTAGGGGGTATGGTGACATATTCTCTGGCGTGAATTCTGACGGTGAGAATGCTCTGCATTACTCCCTGGGAAAGGGCTAGGGTCCTCTGACAGGAATGTTCATAGGTATGTGACAGAGCGACTCATCCTTGCATTGTAAATGCTGTTGTGTAAGTAGTACACCGGGTGCTAAATTTAGCTTGATACCAGGCAAGCAAGTAAAACTCAGTATCTGAGAAGGCCCGGTAATGTAGCTACCGGTGCTCGGCACTAGGCGTGACTCTTATGCCATTCATAATATATAATGTGCTAGGGAGAGGAGGCTCCACACACCAGGTATCACTTTAGCGGTTGCTTTTTACATGCATACCGTTAGTGCAAGGGGCAGAACTTAATGTTTGCAAGTGGTTGCAAACGCTGGCCACCCTCACTTATTTTTATTTATTATTTTTGATCACCAGACTGTGATCCAAGAACAAGAGAGAGACATGCAGAAAAGGAAGAAGATGAAGCTAGGAAAATAGTGTCAAAGGGAAAAAGCAAGGATGCAAAGGAACCTGCAAGAGTGAGAAAGAGACAGGAAGTGTAGGGTGGTTGAAGAAAGAGGCAAGAGATAGAATCAAGATTAGGCAGCCTGGGTACTCAATAAGGTCGCCATTCCCAGTGCAGCGGTGGGCTCTTACGAAAAAAAACCTTGGACCCCTGCACTTATGTTTTGACAAATTAGGTACAGGAAAGTGTTTCTAAGAGCATTTTAAGCCATTAGCTATGGGAGCTGACCTACGTGCGCTACTGCAGTTTAAGACACCCGCTAATGCCCCAGTGAAGTATGTCACCTTAGAAAAAAATACTAAAATGAAGAGTTGATGCCATAAGGTATTAGTAAAGCATATGTTCACTCTTTAAGACTCTTGGCTCTGAAACAACATGTTTATTGTTACCCAGCAGTACTTAATGTATCAGCTATAGAAGAATGAAAAGCTGAGTGGATCCTCTGGGATTCAAACCTGTGATCATGAAGTCAGACAGATTTCTGGTGTGGATGCATGAGTCAGCTAAGCCACCAGCCTGGCATGTTAGGGTGATACGAGAGTAGGTATGTCTGCATGTGGATTTATATAGTGCAAACTTAGCTTCCAAACAACAGTAATAAGGGGGTCACAGTAGAGTGGGGGTACATCGCGGGTGAGGAATAAAGATTTTAAGGGGAAGAGGTTGAGGGGATCGCAGGCAGACGGAATTAGGGCAGATAAGTAGCTAGTAGTTAGGGTCCCAGAGAGCCCAAACACTAATCTCTGTCAGTCGTCTGAAGTCTAGCTGGTTTTTGCCCTCCTTGTGGCCTTTATTGGCTCTCTGCCTTGGAACATGTGTGGTGCCTGTCACAGTCACTGCAAATCTGTGAGACCTTAGCTAAAATTTAAATAAGATATCCTGGATTCAGAGTTCCTCCCAGTTTAGCCAGTAGCCTTACTGGTAAATTAGGATACCCATTGAAAAACCTGCGACTAAAAAACTGAAGCGCTCCCAGAAGGCTTTTGCGTCGTAAATATTTAAGCAATGGATTAGCTCTCCTTAACGCACAAAAGGTATCTTAACATGGGCTTCCTAGCACGGATGAGACAATGTTGTCTAGACCAGCGGTTCTTAACCTTTTGACTTCCCTGGACCCCCACTTAAACTTCACTGGAATACGGGGACCCCCACTGAGTCATCATTGGAAGTCAGGGACCCCTGCCTAAGAAACTTCAATGTTTTGAACCTCAAAACAATAGATAAAAAAGTATACACCAAACAAATGCTCAAATATTGAAATGTTTTGTTTAATTGACAATCAGCTATAGAAACAAACATGTTGCTTCTCTATTTGTGTACTTTATTAACTTTAATGTATTAATTGTAATATTATTACAATTATTTAGCCAATTATTTAGCATAGAGGAAAACAGTGTTATCAAAGATCATGGAATGTTGCCTGAGCTTTCAGCATATCTGACATGGCTTAGAGCAGAGGGCCCTCCCTCTGCACTGCATTGTCTTTGTACCACTGCTAGGTAGTGTGCAGTGGAATTGCGTGCTCAGTAAAGGGAATACTGATGACCCCGCCACTAGTGACACTTTAACCTTGCCTTCTGGAGACAGTCGGCGTCCTATCAGAATGCGTCAGACACATGACTGCCTAGATGATAACACATTGGCTGAGAGCGAATTCTGGCGAAACTGAGCTGATCGTAGAAGATTGATAAAGGAAATTAGAGCACAAAGTATTAATAAATAATGTGGGTGCAGAGCGTCAATACAAATTGCAATTCCTCGTTCAGTATATGGCACTCATAAAACAAACCAGTGCAGCTGCTGTCCCATTATTATTACTAAAACGTTAGTTCATTAGACACATTTTCATATAAAATTACTAATACAGACAAATATCAGCTTCTCCAAAAACGTTCCCTCCTTTTTATTTAGCAACAATGTTTGAATGTTTTCGCCAACAAAAGCAACAACTGAAGTTTGTAACGGCAACACAAATTAAAATGCTTTTTGTACAAACAATGTCGCAGCAGTTCATTCAAGCAGAGGCAAATGAGTAACCTACTGAGGAGGGGATCTTTTTATTTCATATTACAAATACACAAGCCTTGATTTCAGTGTTTGAGCTACCCAATGTCTTCTATTTTTGAGACCGAGTCACATTTTCAATAGCAATCTTCTGGACTCAGGATCTGGCACAAAGGACAGCAACTGACTAGCCCACTAAATTTGTGAATTGTAACAAAAGAAGTACTGAAACTTCTTTCTTTCAACTTAATTCGAATTTTAAGTAGGTAACTGAAACCTTATTAGTTTATTTAAGCTCAGTTTATTTATGTGTATTCCGCTAGCTGACCATATAAATGCAGGATCCATTTCACAGTTCAAAAACATGTTACTGCTGATCTTACCTGTTTGTAATGAGGAAGGTGATCCGCCAGTTTCAGTTCCTTAGCAATATTCCTTTTCTCTTCTTGATTTGGTATTGGTGACCTCCTCCTCACTAATTTTGGTTTTGAAAACCTCATGTGTCTTTACCTGGAGAAGACTAGGGTATTAAATGCGGTGAATAGGTCTTTTATGCTGCAGTTTCTACAGAATACCACAGTATTTGTGAAGGACAGCAAAACTCAGCAATAACAAATGTCTTATACTCACTTTGGAATCCACAGTCTGTCCATCAATTGCAGAATCAAGCCTGAAATGTGTAAAGGTCCCCAATTAGCTGCAAGATCTCATTCTGCTCATCACAAATGGCCAGGGAGCAATCGGTTGCATGTCATAATATTGCTTGATATAGACATACCGTCGATACCCCTGTGTGTGTAATTAGGTATATTATATCCAAACTTACCTTCACAATATTCTGGCAATCGATATTATGGCAGCAATTTTTTAATAGGTTGATAGTTAAATGTTGATCTTGACAGTAAGCACACTAAACTCCAAGTGCACACAATATACATGGCTATTTATTATGGTAGTTTACTGATGGACAGTAGTGCCAGTGAAGGTCTGTTTTAAAATGAATTGAAATCCAATCAATGTCCGCAACAAAAACCTTCTTCCTTCCGCATTGTATAAGGCTCGTTTAACAGATCTCAGAGTTTTCAAATACATTTTGCCTGTCATACTTTACTATCTGTCTTCTCTGCCTCCACTGCAACAACCATTCAAAGATTTGCTGCTGTTCAATGCGAAATACATATTGAAATTCAAATGAGTTTTATACTGTAATCTGTTTATATAGTATAATCTTGGGTTGGGAATTTCCTTAAAGTCCCTTCTATAGTCAACAATCCCTTTAATCCTCTTCAGTGACTGAATTTCATCAATTTTCCTTTAACAACGAAATAGTTTTATTGTAACCACAGCTACATACAACTTGTAATCTATATTACTGTATGTTTATTTAATCGTGAACACCATAACGGGGATAATTAAAGCAGTGTGTTTGTAATCTCTTGCACTGGCTTCACCAAATTTTCCTGAAATGCAATGGGAGGGTTGTGAGGCAAAAGTATGTGTGTGTTTGTATTTGTGTGTGTATGTGTGTGTGTAGAGGATCAGGGGAGGTTTGAGTGCTCCTCTGCCTGTGTGTATGTATTGATGATTCTACATGCTCGTATATGTGTCTGTGTGTTTGTGCCTGATTGTGTGTGTGTTTCTGCATGATTGTGCATTTGTCAGTGTGTTAAGATCTGATTATGTCTTTGTGTAGGTTTACATTTCTGTATTTCTGCACCTCAGTGCATTTTTCGTAAATATGTCAGTTTAAGTGTGTCTGTGCTTCTGCAATTCCATTCCATTCTAAAGTGAGCCTGTGTGAGTATTACCTTTTTAATTAAAAATGAGTACTCCAAGGTCTGTTAAGATAGATCCCAAAACTCCTCATCCTTTGGTGGTCTGAGACTAAGTACATAAATATAGGTAATTTGTGGCAGGCAAACTTCATTTTATGTCTCTTTTGGGTGATACCTTAACTTGAGTGTCAGGGGGTAGCAGCGTGTTTGTAAAACTAGTTTGAGGATGCACTGATGGATACTGCTCAGTCCCATCTCCTCCACTCCTACCTTTTACTCAGTTTGTTTTCTTGGAGATGGATTGAAGCAGCAAAACTGAGAGCTCTTGTAGCATTTTATCTATATTCCCATCCTCTTTCTTTGTTTGTTTGTTTCTTTTTTTCTTTCTTTCTTTTTCTTTTCCTTTTCCTTTCTTCTTACAGATTCCAAGGTTCAATTAGTTATGGCCATTAATAAATGGGTTTCAGAGTGACTCCCGAAGCACACCAACCACAGAGAAGAATACTTCTAGATAGAAGTTGGCTAACTACGACCATACTGACTGGGTGACCTTTGGGCTCCCTTTAGCCATTCTTAACCAGCAATAAAGATCCATATTTGGGCAGTGTGATGGGACAATGTTATCTGTGATTACATTGTTACTGGTCCTCGGTTGTGGGAAAACTATCTATGTCAACCAATATTGTGGATCGCAGTATAGTTATCCAATTCTGTGATTTCCTGTAGTGTGGTGAGAGTTAGCACCAAACAGTGTGTGAGAAGACATAAGGATGTACACCGGACTTAACTTTTAGTTTGCTGCTTAGATGCAGTCACTAGGACTTCCAGTGACTGCATGAAAATTCCCTCTATTATGCTGACCGAACATTTGGTTCGATGACAACAAGTGGGGGAGAGGATGTGGCCTAACGGCTAGGGCGGTCATCCTCAAAGCTGGGGAACCGGGTTCGAGTCTTGCCAGGGATCCTCAACATCCTGTGATTCTGGGCAAATCACTTAATCTCACCATGCCTAACAAAAAAAGCAAAAATTAATATGTCTGTCTGTAACCAACTGGTGCTCATATAAAGCGCTCTGATACTGGGTCTAGTTCACGCTATATAAAAAAATAATAATTGTTGCTTTTCGGCTGTGCCTATGCAGAAGGGGTTGCTCACTAATTCCCAGAAGATTTTTCCATCTTAAGTTTCTGTAACAAATTCATGGGAATAATAAGAATGCTGAACAGAGATTCAGTGTAGCAAAGATTTTTGTGAGAAAGAGCAAGCAGAAATCTGACATTGTGCGGTAATCGCAAAGACAAAGATTTGCCAGAGACAAAATCCCACCATAGCCATACCCATGGAGAAGACACATGACATCGTTTTCCGCAAAGCATAAATCCGATACCTGTAAAACTGGCATCTATTAATTTTCAGACCCTGTTATCCAGAGGTTAAGGGGCTTCTTTAGAGTTTGGTGGATGAAATACTCAATCTCAAATGTTGCGGATATCGAGTCCACTATCTATCAAGTGCAGCGAAGTTTATGGCACTTACAATATTGTGGGTGGGATATCTGGCACGTTTTTACTGAGCATCCAAATTGCCAAACTTAAAATACAGGCTTTAAGTCTGAATGTGGTGCATCCGTACAATAACATCAACCAACAACTCCTGCTGTCCTACAACCACTGGCTGGATCCTGTGGGAGCGCGTGCTCCTTGGTTCTTTGGCATCAGCACTTGTTTTCCACTTTATGTCCTCTTATGTTAAGCTTAACCCTGGAACATGCCATGGACATCAATTGGGGGCGCCAGAGGTAGCAGCTGCAACTCCTTGCTTGTCAATGCATTCAATCAGCATTTGTAGAACACACTATTATTCCATTTAGCTAAGGTTGCATTGCGTTGTGCACTAATTCTTACTTGAGTAGAGACATTCAGACAAATAAAGTGGGCTAATTTTGAAACAAAGTTTTTAAAAAATCAGAATTGATCCATTTTTTTAAACTTGAGCAATTTCAAACACATTTTTCGTATGCATAACCATTTAAAAAATCATTAAAAATAGGCTAACTAGCACAATTTAAGACAAAGGAGCAAAGAGGACTTCTCCAGTCCTGAAGTGATTAAAACGGGCATTATCCTTCCTCCAGTTTTACATGTTAATTGGATTTAGGACAGGTTGGTAATTGACATGTACCGTGCGAAAGGCTGAATATTGAAGGAAGGGAATTGGTGTGCCTTGGCAGTGTCAGTCCCTAATAAAGCCTCATTAGAGGTACATTTTCTCCCCCCAACTGCTCACCAACGAGGCACTGCCTTGTGGGGAAGGCTGGTTCCATTAGTTATCAGCAATTCAGCATGATGGAGGTAAGTGTCAGCCAGCGGGAGAAAACAAATCCCAAACTATCTGGGTGGGCTAAGCAGTCAAAAAATAATGCATGACTGTTGCTTTTTTTTTTTTAGAGATGATGAGAATTTACTTCACTGCTTTTTTCACCATCATGTACCATACTAAGCCAAGTAGGATTCCTATATCACGTGTAACATATTAAGCAAGTAGTGCATTTTTAGTTCTATATTTGAATTATGCAGTTGTAACATATCAATAAACATTACAGTATATTCCCTAAAATTCTGATACAATTCTCATCTGTTAAGTGACTGCACCGTCTTTAAAATACATGAAGCCTGCACCTACAAGATCTATGGAACCTGGAATAGCTCTGTTGTGAGAAACTTGGGCATGTAAGATCTTTGTGAGATGAAGGATAGCTCAGCTGTCCAAAGCTTGAGCCAGTCACGTCTGTGCAATCGGATGGGTGAAGGTGTTTGAAGCCGGAGCGTTTGATAACTGTGTAACAATAGGGTTGCTACTGTCTACGTTTCAAGGCTATTAGGTCCAGTAATAATCGTTCTGTGTGAGTAATGAGCTTGTAAGATCTATTTAACCACAGGGATAATTCTACAGTTTGATGGTTGAGTCTATAAAATCTGTGTAGCAAATGGAAAAATGTTGCTGTCTGAAACCTGAGCCTGTAACATATTTGGAATCTGGTGAGTAGCTCTCCTTCAGCTTGTGACATTCATGTTGAAGGATGGATGGCTGCGGAGATCTCCGCCTAGCCTCAGGTGACCGCTGCTCCTCCCCCCGGTAATGGAGCCCGCTGAACGCGTACCTGGCGTGTTAGAGGTCGAGAGCTGAGCCGAGTCGGGCGCCGAATGTGGAATGCGGGCGGCCGGTGCACAGGAAGATTTCCCCTCGGTGCTTCGTGTTCTTGGCGGCTGGGAGCTCGCCGAGTTTGGAATTTGTTTCGGCGCAGGGCAAGGCTGATGGCAAGGCTGATGGCTTGAGGCGAGAATCAGCGAGTGGAGACATAGACGCTGACCTTGGGTGCCGGCAGGTGATTAGGTGGAGATAAATCGCCCAGCTGCTGTTGCGAGGTGAGGCGGCAAAGTGGCGCTTGGTGCCCGGAGGAAAAGTGTTGGGCTGAATTGCGGAATTGTGGAAACTGGCAGTGGGATTGACTGATTAATGGGAACTTGAGACTTAGAGGTGGATATATAACTCGTGTACAATTAACTTAATCGCTGCCAGTAGAGAAGATTTGGGCCAGCTCGCATAAATAGCCAGTTTTCTCTATCATTTGGTGTTAGGATTCCTGACACCTGGCACGCAGGTCCCAGGATTTAAGGAAAGATGGGGAAGCATTCAAAACAAGTGAATGTGATTGCCAAAGTTGATGCTGCAGCTGGGCTGAAAGCCAAAAAACGTTTAGCCCAAGCGAAAGTGACACTGTCTTCGGCTAGAGCGGGGAAAACAGTAAACCAGCCGGGCTTGAACTCAAGCTTCGAGAGCTCAGAGGAAGACCTGTCTGAGCCACAGCAAGGGGGGAGGATCCTACTGGTTCGATTCTAATGGAGGGTCCTATCGCCGGTGAGAAGGAGCAGACTAGTGAGTCCGCGACAGTGATGAAAAAAGCTGAGCTAAAAAACTAAAGACTTTCCATTATTTGCGAAAAAAAACACTCAGCCTACTACCGCTCAAGCTTTGCCGCAATTAAACGCGGCTTCTGCAGTTGCACCAGAAGAAGCGGCAATCAATTCATTGCAGACGTTGTATATATCTCCACCTCCCCGGGTCCCGGTCCCGGCTCCGGCACCTTCGGCAGCCACATGGATTTTGCCAGAGGATGGACGACCGGTGTCCTGCCAGGCAAGTCCACCGGCTCCATCAGTTCGGCTTTCGTTCCTTGATCAGTCTCCCTCTGTTGAAAACACTCTAAAACAGCAGTTGGAGGGTTGGCCACAGCCTCAGGTACCACCTCGGACACCGACTAAGAGTGGCTTAGAACTGTCAGGTCAGACAGCCAGTTTGGATAGTAAATCTCAACAAGAAGAGCCCGAATCACTAACTAGAGGAGCCAATACGCAACAGCTTGAAATTAAGACCATGCTTAATCTCATATTGGACGAGATCAGGGATATGAAGAAATCCCAAGAGAATGAGATAGCTGTCCTACATCTTCGGCTCGGAAAAATCGAAGAGGCAGTGGCTGGCTTCCCTGTAAGAATTCAAGAAGCCGAAACGAGGATTGCTCAGCTAGAGGACTAGATGAATTCCATGCTCCAGAAAGTTAACTCTGTAACGGAAGATAAAATAGTCCTCGAGAACAAACTTGAAGAATTGGAGAACCATTCGCGCCGCTCAAATCTTTGGATTGTTGGGGTACCTGAGGGGAGCGAGGGAGCTAATACTCTCCAATGGATCGAATCATTTATTAAGCAAAAGGTGCTTCCTGAATTTACTGGAGACTTAACATTAACCAGGGCACATCGGGTTCCTGCTCACTCCCTACCTAATTCCAAGTTCCCTCGTACTATTTTGACTAACTTTGCTGATTACCGCATGAAAGAGAACATTCTGGTTAAGGCAATTCAGCAGAGACAGTTTTGTATTAATGAGGGGACTAAGTGTCGTATTTTTGCAGATATATCTGTGGTGGCTGCACGCAGGCGTAAAGAGTTTGTGAAACTTTTGTATCTCTTTAAAGCCCAAGGGGCGCAGGCTTCTATTGCGCAGCAATCAAAGCTTAGGGTGCTGGTAAGAGGGAAATTCCATATGTTCTCACGCATAGAGGAAGCCCAGGAATTATTGAAAGAGATTTCTACTTCAAAATGAATTTGTGGGTATGTTTGATTCTTGATTTTCGATTTTAGGGTTTTCACTGCTATGTGTGGGGGTAGGTCACCCAGGGTGCAGGTCCAGGGCACCCCATAGTGTAGTAGGGGGGAGAGATGTGGATTTCGGGGTCTACCACATTTCTTGGGGGAGGGGATTCACTGGGGTGGGGTGGGGTGGGTTCGGGAGTATGGCAGGAAAAAGAGCAGTTGCAAACAGGACTTAGATGATTGGAATAGGAGTCTGATTCAAAATGTTCACTGGATACATTGGAAACATGAATACAGCTAGAAGGTGTTGTATTATATCGGTAAATGTAATGGTATGTTAAATAGACAAAAATACGGGGGGCTTATAAGATGGCTCGCCACTTTTATGCCTCATGTCCTCTTCATCCAAGAAACCCATTTAAAAACAAATTCACCGAGGTTTTTTATCCCTGGGGTGTTTTCTAAAGCTTTTTTTGCTTCAGCCGGGGTGGCGATGAGAGGGGTAGCCATTTATTTCTGTAAAAGCATGGCCTGGGAATTTGTCCAAGTCAAGAGAGATCCCCAGGGAAGGTGGATATGGGTCATGATTAGGATAAATGGGAGTATATTGAATTTTATTAACTATTATGGTCCAGTTATGGACGATTCCTCAGTATTGTCAACGTTACATGAACTCCTTAGTGGGGTCCCCGGTCAGATTGTCCTGGGAGGGGATTTTAACTATATCCAAGATTTGAGAGAAGACACCTCAAATAAAAACAAGAAACAGCTGAAGCCAAAGACTAAAAGAGTCTTTGAGGCTTTAACACAAGATATTCAGCTAATTGATTCATGGCAAAAAGTTAATTGAGGCACTCGCGATTACACCTGTTTCTCTCGCCAATTTCAGACAGCTTCACGAATAGATTTTTTTTTAACATCTCGTTCCCTGGACCTCGTAGAAGCAGAAATCGGGGTGAATGCATTCTCGGACCACTCTTATGTCAGATTGGAATTAGAAATTGAGGATGGGAGGAGGAGGAGGAGATCCAGGTGGCAGATGGACCGCCTCCTTCTCCAGGATCTTCAATGGGTAGAAGGATTTAGAGAGTGGATACTCGATTTTTTCAAAAGAAACGAGGGGTCGGCTGAACCATTCTCAATATGGGGTGGATTCAAGGCGGCTGTTCGCGGACAAATGATTGCCGTTTCAGCAGCACAGTCGAAAATTCGACGCATGAAAATAGCGGAATTACAGCAAGCTGTCGAAAATGCCTCAAGTCTGAGAAATTCCCCCTTACGGGGCCAGTGGGAAAAAAGCTAAGAAGGCTCTAAGGGATTATTTTATTGTAGAGGAAATCAATAGTTCACGGACCTATCAACAACGTGTTTATGAGGAAAGCCAGATGGTTGGTAAACTTTTAGCGGGGTCTACCAAGACACGACAAGAAGCTGCCCTAATTATCGAGGTAATAGATCCCAAGACCAGATTAGTAGTGACGGATAGGGAGGGGATTGCCCGTGTCTTTGCAGAACATTATCAGCAGCTTTATACCACTAAATATATGGTTAGCCAGGAAGCGATACATGAATATTTTGCAGGGGTAGAACTCCTGAGGCTATCCAATAGCTTAGTGGATCAGGTGCAACGTGATATATCATCAGCAGAGATTTTGGCAGTCCTAAAGTCTATTGCTGGAGCGAAAGCTTGCGGTGAAGATCGACTGCCTATTGAATTTTACAAAGTATTCTCTAAATGAGTTGATCCCCTTTTTGATGAAGCTTCTTAATTATGTAAAAGCCGGAGGTGCAGTCCCCCCTGAGTTCAAAAGGGCGATTGTTGTCAGTTTTGTGAAGAAGGGTAAGAACCCCAAAGATGTTAATTCATACAGACCAATCAGTCTTTTGAATGCTGATTATAAGATTTTGATGATGATATGGGCGCAGCGATTTACCCCACTAGCCCAGGAAGTGATTCATGGTGACCAGTCGGGGTTTGTTGCCGGGAGGGCGATGTCTTCCAACACCGGGTTTTTGATTCAAGCGCTCGACTATTTTAGTATCAACAAGACGCCTGCTTGCATTATGATGGTTGACGCTGAAAAACCTTTCTACCTGGTTAATTGGGACGGCCTATTCTACGGTCTGGGTAGGTTTGGTGTTCCGTCTCAGGTCATAACTATGCTTAGGAACATCTATCAGGGGGCTCAGGCTCAGCTGGTGATTAACGCAAGCCAAGTAGGGTCTGTAGACATAAATCGAGGGACCAGACAAGGGTGCCCGCTATCGCCCTTATTATTTACGTTTTTTATAGAACCCTTGGCCATTAAAATTCGGGGTAATACAGATATCGATGCCCCGATTCAGGGCACAGCAAAATTAAAGTTGTTCGCAGATGACGTTATTTTATATCTCAGCCCCGAAAGGCAGAATCTGGATCGGGCCCTAACCGAATTTAGCCAATTTGAACTAATCGGGGGTTATAAAATTAACCAAAATAAAACTGAGATTTTAACGTTGAACACCGGTATGGATTTTCTCCCGGCAAATTTGAAACAACAGGCCCTTAGATCAGATCGTATACGGTATCTTGGGATCTTTGTTACAAGTCAATATGGGCAGTTATTTAAATTGAACTACGAAGCAACAGGTGGAAAAATCAAGAAACTATTGGAAAACTGGTCACGTTTACCTTTAACCTTGATAGGCCGGGTTGCACTCATAAAGATGTCTATACTTTCTCTTCTAATTTTCTTGTTTATAAACAAACCGATTAAAATTAATAATAGCTATTTTAAAGAGCTCGAATCCATGTTCAGGACGTTTGTATGGAATAAGAAGGCTCCCAGAGTCAGACTCCCAGTGCTACAACTCGACACGAATCTAGGTGGGTTGGCACTACCACATATTCGGACATATTATGAGTCGGCGATTTTGTATTTAACAGCGTGTTTATTGTCCTCCACAGGGCTATTAGATAACTTTTTTAGATAGAATGGTACAAGAAGCTGGCTCGCAGATCCCGACATATCTTAAAACTTCAAAGCTCCCCAAAAAGACCAGATATAAAACTCTCCTGGAATTTTCTAGTAGATTACAGTTTTTCTTTAAACAAAGTGGCTTCTCTGGGTTTCAAGTGTTAAAATTAAGTGAGTGTAAAAGTTTGGGCCTTCTTATTCATTCTAGTCATCTTAATATTTGGAAGGATTGTGGTTTAGAAGAATTGGGGCGTTTTTTTATTCAGGAAAGAGTGATTACCTGGCAAGAAGTACAGGATAGATGTGGTGATCGTAATAAGCCCGTTTTTATTTTATATTTACAAATTGTATATTTTGTGAACAAGTATAATCTTTTGTCCTGCTGTCCTCTAACCAAATTGGCGACTGCGTTATTTAGAGAAAACGTTAGAGGGGTGGGCAACTGATATCGGCTGCTGCGTACCCAAAACGAGTCGCCGTTGGATGAGAAGTTTCTGGAGAGAGTAACCCTGGAGAACCAATGTTCTTTCTCTAGTCAGGAGTGGCAGGCCTCATCCCTGGTAGGTAGTAGGGCTTTAAGAGCCGCTAATTTTAAACGAATGGCGTTCTTGTCCCATTGGATGGCTTATTTTACCCCTAAAGCGCTGAACAAGATTTATCCTGAGGTGGAGAATAGATGTTTTTGCTGCCAGGCTGAAGGGGAAGGGGGATGGATGCATATATTTTTCACCTGTTCAAAGCTAGGGGTGTTTTGGGGCAGGATCTTTGCGGCCATAAGTCGGGCACTCCAGAAATTGTTAGATCCAACAGCGGAGGCTGCACTCTTTAGTATAATGAGCCGGGGGGCAAATTTATCAAAATCAGAAGGGACATTTTTAGCTATTTCGACTCTTGTTGCCCGCTCCTTAGTTCTTCAAAATTGGAGATCGGCAGAAGCGCCTTCATATGAGAAATGGTTAAACAAGATGAAGCGTACTAGGACTTTTGAAGAAGCTTATGCAAAGCGTGTGGGGGCAACTAAAAAGTTTACTGCGACTTGGAAATACTTAGTTGCTCTTGAAAACGAAGACGGTATTGTTGCCAGGTCTATTGTTGCACTTTAGCACTTTGGAAAGCCAGGAGATTTTATTTTAGATGGTTATTTGCAAGATGGGGGGATAACAATTCAAATGCATATGGGGAGAGTACTGTTGGCCAGCTTATGGTAGGAATCTGTTTTTAATCTTGTGTCTAGAACTTTTAGCGGCTGTATTGCATCAATTGAACGATTGGCCTATGTCTATCTATGTATTGTTATCAAGTATTTTATGAGCTTGTTAGGTATGGTTTTATCGCGACTAGTATGTTTTGATCAAAGGTGATTACTTTATTATTGTCCCTGTTGCTCTGCTCAATAAAAAATATTTATTTTAAAAACATGTTGAAGGATCTGAGAGAGAGCACTGCTGTCAGGGGTTTGAGCCTGTACAATCTCTATAAATTGTTGGATAGCGCTGCTGTCTAAAGCTTTGATCTGTAATATCTGTTTAACCCTGAATATAGCACTGTATTGCCATTAGTATGCCCTCCCACAATGTCTGTGGTCAGGCATTGCAGACTATAATTTGATTTGATATATGTAGCCGTACCTAGACATACAATCAATTTACTCATGTCTGTGATGTCTGCACTCAAGTGATGTCCTGCCTGTATTAATGGCATATCATGAAAGTTAGTTTATGGGTGTCAACTAACTGAAACTTTTACCTGTTTTAGTAACTTTATTGTAATGTTAATGATCTTGCACTTGTACTTTATGTTACTTGGGTGATGTAAATATCACTAATGTCCGCAAAGGCATGGTTCATGCGACATCACTTCCTGTGATGCCATGGGCAATAGGTCAGTTGTTGTCCTTTCCTGTGATGTCATCAGGGGCTCCAGGGACATGTGATGTCGAAACCTCTACCTCTGACCTTTTGGTAAATCTACGCTGTAGCAAATCCAACTTTTCTGCATAGTCACCCCTGATTTTTCAAATGTTTTGCCTTATTCTGGATTTTATTTTTGCTGTTTTTTGAACTCTGCATACTGTGGTGCTGCTGCCTAACTCCCAGTGTATGTGCTCTCCCTAAACATGGGCAAATTGGCTTACCCCAGACTGACATATTTAACTTGCTTTTAAGTCCTTAGTATATGGTGTAGAAAATAAACCCAGGGTGTGGAAGGTAAATGCCACCAGTGGATTGCAGCACCTATTGTACTATTCCCAGAGTGGGACTCTAAAACATGGCTTCAGACACACCATATGTATCCTGACCTCAGCTGCTGAACAAAACTGCTGTCAAATCAAAATAACCTATTCTGAAAGGCAGGAGACCCTGCTCTTAAATATTATTAAGTCACCCCTAAGTACACCTTGTTGTTCACAAGATAAAGTGACATATTTAAAAGTGTAACATGTGAAATATTAAAGTCAGCATGTTCCTTCAGTGACTAGTCCTTTAAAGCTATTTTTACTGGCAAGGCTGTAGTTGAATTCTAGAAAATGTCAAATGAAAGATTATAAATATTAATTTGTAATTTTTCAGAGAAAATGGCTAGAATAGTAATTAATAGTCTGTTTACATATTTACTAAAATTTCAATTCATTGATGAAGTTTGATTTTTAATAAATATTTAGAAAAGTACCTATTAGGAAGTTACATTGTCTCTGTCTAAAGCTTCTAGAGGCTAGTTTGCATTAGCATGCCAGCAGCTGCCCAACCAGTGCTTGATCTTAATGAGATGTGAAAACTGCTCCTAGAGCAGGGCAATTGCTTGGGTCTGGTGACAGGCAGTGTTCCCTTGAAGGTGCGCGCCTGGGTGCCCGCGCACCTCAGTGCCCCCGAGCGCGCACTGCTGTGTGTGTGGCGCGCACACACATCCCTGAGAGCATTCGCGCCGCCGAAGCAGCGCGAAAACGGGTATTTCTGACTTGCTAAGGAAGAGGCATTTAGCAAGTGCTCCCTCCTAAGGAGGGAGCACTTGCTAAATTTCTTTTGTTTTCTAGAGTGCGGCTGTGGGCTCGTTGTGTGCTTTTGTTTAAGTATTCGTGTTAATTGCAGAGCGTGACGAGCTGCAATTAACATGAATGCTTTAAACAAAAGCACACGATATGCCTCGCAGTCACACTCTAGAAAACACAAGAAATGCAGCACCAAACACAGCGTGTACTTTTAGAATCACCTAAAAGCACACGCTGTGTTTGCAGACTTGCTGCATTTCTTCTCTTAATAGAGCTGGGCTGCGGTGTGATTGTGTGCCTTTTTTAAAGTTTTCATGTTAATTGCAGCTCATGAAGGACGCTGCCATTAACATGAAAACGTTAACAAAGGCGCACAATCACCCCGCAGCTGCGCTCTATTAAGATAAGAAATGCAGGAAGCCTACAAACACGGCATTTGCATCCAGGTGCATATGCAGAAGCGCAAACCACATAGCTGCCCAGGTTTCAGATTGCCATGTGTGACATTTTCATAATTTCAGAGTAATCATGAGTGACATTTTAACGAGTATGAGTGATACTTTCTTACGAGCAAAATCAAGCTATGAAGATGAGGGAAACATATAAATATGAAAAATTACACTCATTTAAGGATTGGGAAACTCTGAATTAACTGGTGCACAGCGTTAGAAATAATTGTTAAATGACTTCCATTTATCAGAGTCATGTCTAAGTCATAAAATCATATAAATATCAGAGAGCTCCTTTGCAATATATTAAATCAAGGCGTTTCACACATGCTCAGGAGCTGTTTTTTTCGGTTGTGTGTTGTTTTGAGGCTTGTGCTTCCAGCCTTTGCCAAACAGAGATTGTCAGCCTTTGTGGTGGGTCCCTCCTTCTCAGCAAAATCAGTAGAGCTTAGGGTCTGGGCCTCTCCGACGTTACGTGGGTTACCTGCCAACAGGGACCCGATGTCAGAGAGGCGCCAACAACATGAAACACTCAGTTAGTTACACACCTTACAGGGTGCCAGTTGAGCCACCTATGTCACCTTCTGAGCATTAACACCAGGAGGCAACGCAGGCTGCAGCTGCCTGATCGCGCTCTGCCACATACAGCCTAGATACTTTAACTTAATTAGGCCGCAGATGGGAGTCAATTCGGACTACGGTGGTGGTGCCGCTCCATTGGAGGCAGTGATGCAGACTCTGCCAAGGCTGGCCAGGAGGCTGGAGGTACTGGCAGGCTCAGGCCTGAGCCACTGCAGCCGCGGCAATTCAGGTTTACCGCCGGTCCCCAGCCCGCCTCCAGTGTCGTCGAGGATGGACAGTGAGTCCCACTACTCACAGGCAGTCATAACCATGCCGTGATCTCCAAATCATTAGCCATATCAAACTGTGCAATTAGCTGGACACCCTGCAGTAGCCGCATGCCTGTTTTGCCATATTTGCACACCAGCTTGAATACACACCTCCTGCCAGCACCCAATGAGCACCATAATACAAGCCGGCAGACTGGCAAGCGCCTGAAGTAAGAAGGGGGGACACACATGACGTCAGACACACGTGTGTGATGTACCTCAGACAGCAGGGTCCCCAGCTGTTTCTCCCTCGGTGCTGCAGTATTCGGTCTCCATTTCAGCTCCTGAGTGTAATGCAGGACTGTATAGGCGACGCAAGATGAGCACTGCTGACGACGTGGCACGTAGCAGGGCTAAAGGGCTGCTCAGCAGTGGGGCTGTCGAGGCGGCCACTGCACCAGTGTCTCTCACTCCTCTCGGTCTTCCTTTCCTGCGGCAATGAATAATTGAATTCGAAGGGGAGCTGACAGTACACAGGCTGTGGCTGTGGCCCTGGCTGGTGCGAGCTGCAGTAGGGAGCGGGATGCTGCGATCGCCATGCTTGAAGACACAGTATAATGAATGATTTCTGCTACATTGTAGCAGTGAGTGTTAGCCTTCAGGCGAGCTCCAAGCCTGCCTGCGCACACCACGGTAGGCGCGCTGCGAGCTGCCACACTTTTAGGCAGCCTTCAGTACAGTGACAGATGCTGACACGCTGACTATGCATATGCCTGACAATGCATTTCAGTGCGGAGCACCACACTGAAATGCGTTAGTCTAACGCCTGATGCGTGGTACTTGGCAGGACTGAAACCATTTGACTCCGAGCCATTCAGCTTCTGTCATCAGCACTTCTCCCTTTTTCCACAAGAGCAGTTCAAGCATGATGGCAAAATATCCTAGTTTGCAAATGTTTTCTATATAATTCTGGTTCTGCAATATTTACCGCATAATGCATCATCTGCTGCAGAATTTGACCATTTTAACTAATAAATTGTTTGTATCTCAAATGGATCAAATGTTACTAAAAAATGTGACTAGTGTTTCTGCAAAGTGGACGGCCCTTTGCAAAGGTTGACTGATCACCTTTGTCACTGCTGGATTTGTATGTTACACTGGTACTAATAAGGCAACATTTTTCCAGAGACTCTTAGCGTCTGTAAAAATGTAAAAATCATAAAGTATCAGAAAATATACTGCATTACATTGCAACCTCTTTTTGCTGCATAATTTAGTCAACACTGCAGCATAATTTTGTCTTCCAATGGTGCATAATTCCAGTGGCCCCAAAGCAGGCAGCACAAGTTAAAAGTGCTTGTGCATGAAGCAGAGAGACTGTGAAGATTGTGAACTTAGTTTGGTGTGCTTGCAAATCATGCATTGCCGACCCCTGGTGAGTTACAGCTACTACTGCTGAAACAAGGCCAACGGAGGGACCAATGGGTGAGGCGGCCTGGGCTCAAGGGCAGGGCCGGCATGAGTGCTGGTGGAGTTCTGTGCGACAATGTTTGTTGGTGCCCTCTCAATGACTCCCTCCGCCACTGATTCCCTCACTACCATCCTTTAACAGTGCCCCTCAAGGCTCGATAACCATACTCTCGCTCAGATGAATTTAACTTGATTTACAGCGCCACTCATACCAGTGTAGGGTGGCAGAGCACTTTACATCACACTCATTACACAGAGACAATTAATCATATGTGTGTAAATCTCTGTATAGCAAATGTTACATAAGACAAAGAACTACAAGGTGTAGGAGTCACATGACATCCATACTAGTACGCAGCATAGTTTAATAGTGATTGGTCTGGAGAAACACACTGAAATTAGAACGTAATACCATGATTGGGGGTTCTCTTTAATAACCAGAATTGATTTCTATTCAAATGAACCCTTTTTGCAACATTAGGATAATCAGACTGGGGAAAAACATGCAGCTCTTAGATGAAAGTTAATAGCTCACTGTTCTATTTTAGGATTTTGACTTATAAACTGCAAGTACCAAAAGGATCTCACTGACAAAAGCAGTAACCCACTGACCCATTTACATTATGTGCACTTTGTGATCTGGATGGTACATGTTCTTTGCAGCAGGCAAATTAGCCCTCTGCGCTACCTTTCCATGAGTCAAAACTTCCACTTGACAAAACTCCATCTCTCTCTAGGAAGAACATTAATCACCGGAGTTATCATGACATTTTTATTGTTGCCTAAAATTGCTAGAGGCCAGGAAGGAGGCAGCAAGTGCTTTTAGAAACATAATATACTTGCAAGCATGACACCCCACCCGAAGTCAGCGCCCAGTGCGATCGCACCGCCCTAGAGTCACCCTGCTCAAGGGTCCTGTGACCTCAGTGACTGTGCTTCATAGGCCTGCCCGCAAGACTGGAGGTGAACTTCAGTATGGATTGTGGTGGACAAGCCTTTAAGGTTAACCCACAATTGCCACTGCTAGGGTCCACCTGCTGGTGCCAAGACACCAGGGCTTCTAAGGTCTAGCAAGGGAATGTGCTCCCTCAGGAGAGTGGTCTTGTGTGCCGCTCTGACGACAATCAAGTACCAGGATCAAGTGACAAGACCAATACTGTGCCTCAGGTTCACGAAAGTACACATGTTCAGAGGGCACGGCAGGGGCTGAGAAGTTGACTGTTTTGTCAACAATCTCTGTCCAGGCTGATGCGGGGGCTTAGGAGGGAATGGGCCCAGCAGGCTGTAAAACTATAACATCCTGCGCAAGAGGCTCAGGTAATGTGACTTCTCTGCTGGAGGGTGCAGGAAGGAAAACCAACCTACCATCCGCCGGTGTGTCCAATCTTCGAAGCATGTGTGCGCTTCTGGTCACCAAAAGGGTGGTGTGATTGTGGGAAAACAGCAGGCAAGACCCGCCCCATGGATCACCCACGTGATGGCTGGTACCCCCAGCGTAGACTCACCGGAAGGCTGGTTGGGGCACAGCTTTTTGATCTGTTAAACTCTGGCCTGCCTGCTCAGCGCTGTTCATGAATATTCTATTTCTGACACATAGCATTTTAAATTTGAAGGTGCAGTTGCATATATGAATATGTTAGACAATTTTAGCGTGCTGGTGCTGCCTCATTGGCAGTCTGCCTCAAATGCAGTATTGACAGAGGGCGCTAGAATACGGGACTAATGCATTTTAATGCGGTGATGCGGACACCAGCATTAAAATGCGTTAGTCGAAAGCCTGATCCGGCCCTACCCTGACCCAGCCCTGAAACTGCAAAAAGTAAAATTATAATAATAACGTTATTATAATTTTATTTTTCCTGCTCAAAGAGAGGATTTGTTAAAGTTTCCATGGTAATCGCAGCGCCCATCATGAGCTGAAATTAACATGAAAACTTGAACAAATGCACACAATCACCCGCAGCCCAGCTCTTTTAAGAAAAGAAATGCAGCAACATAGCTGCCAAGGTTTCAAATTGACATGTGGGATGGTTTCAAACCTGCTTTAGCACCGTTCACTTGGATCTGTATGTGAGGAAATGCACTGTCTTTTCACTTTTTTTAAGCAAACGTTTGGAGTGATATTTGGCGCTGCACCCACACACGCGGTCTGGTTACTGGCGCACATAGCCTTGGTTCCAGCGCACATAGACCTTATACTGCCGCACACAGAGGAAAAATATTAGAGGGAACATTGGTGACAGGTTGGGCTGGATGTGAGGCATGCAATATCTATCAGCTCAGAAAGGACAGCTGTGGTGGGTGCAGGAGATTCATTAACTTGAAAGAGACAGAAGTGATGCCTCCCCATTCTTAGTTTAGCTTAAGGCAAGACCTAGAGGAGGGCAAACCTTTGTTGCCCAGGCCCACGCTAGTCAGTCTGGCACCATTTTCAGTGGGAGGGGAGCTGTCCCCAAACCAGATTGGCGTGGACATAGGTGAGGGGACTGCTCATTTCCCTGACACTCCCCTGGGTGGACACAAGGGCTCTGCAGAAGGGAGGAAGACTCTCAGATCTTAAATTTTAAGAGTGAGGTGCCCTCTGGGATTATTTGCAGGAGGGCAAATAGAAATGTGGGTAAAGTCCACTGGGAATTTTTACCCCATTTGTTAGGTGGGAGCCAGGAGTCACTCTAATCCACTAACTAGTGCCAAATATAAATGTGACTCCTCAAGGAACCCTCCTCAGAGCACTTTCTGGACCTGTGGAAGATAAAAAGAGAACTGGACCCTCATTGCTGTAACCTGAGAGGAGCTCTGAAAGACTGGATCTGCTACCTCTTGTACACAGAAAAAAGAAGTGAACTCCAAGGATCAGTGTGCTATCATCTTATGTGGCTACAGAGACACAAAAACTTGAAAAAACACTTTTTCCAAGTAGTAGTCTGAACTGGACTTACACTTGATCCTGCTCAGGGTCTTTTCTGGGTCAAGCCCTATGTCCTAACAGCCTCCACTGAAGTCTGGGAGCCGTAGCGGAAGAGTTGAGGAAGAAAGGACTTACCCCTGCATGGTTTTGGGAATTAGAACAATTCTGACTTTCAGCCACCAGAGTACCAGCAGCAACCACTAGAGCCGACTCAGCAAAGGCACAAATTTGCTGGGCTGAAGAAACAGGTTTGTTGTGCTTGGAGCTTCTCTGCAGCAGCAAATCAATTTCTGTGGGCTATTGGCGAGAGGGTATGAGACTTTGTGAAGCCTTCACTGGATATAACCAGCTGCCTTGTCCTGCTTGAAGAAAAGGACTTTGATTTCAAAGAATATATACCAACAAGAAAATCTGGATCAGCTGAAGGCTTGAAAAAAATCCTGATGATAGTTGGACCTCACCGTACAGGAAATTAAAATTTCTCCAACTCTGACTTTTTCCCACCTAAATGAATGGCTTCAGCAGGATCTCGTTCAATATCTATCTACCTTGCATTGACTTTGTTGGATACAGCATGCTGCCTTGCCCCACTGGAAAGCTTTTCCCTCCATTTTGCATAAGTACCCAGACATAATCCTTGACCAGGCTATCCCACTTGATGCATCCGTCCTTGGGACCCATCACGGTCAGCCTCAAATTGCACCTAGGTCCTGAACTACAACGACCATAGACTATCATTGGTGCTTTTTTGGTGCTATTTTCACTTAAAACATAAAAAAACATGTATCCCCAGTTCCATTGATTGGATTTTTGTCATTCTGCATTCTGCAGCACTCTTAGAAAGAGCAAAATGCCTCTGAGAATTGTTTTTGTGCAGGAAGGTGCCTCGTCCTGCACAAAAACCAATCCTGCCTATAACACAGGCTTCCCTTGCACCACTGCGGAAGGGTACCAGCGTTGGCGCAAGGCAGCACATTGTGCGTCAGCACAAGGAGAGTACAGGAATGTGCACCATATAATTTAAATTATGGTGCATTCCTTCCCTCTGCCTTTCACGCTGTGCAGCACAGCACGGCATCTTGCTGCATTGTGGTTCGTGAAAGTATGCTTAATCTGGCCTCTGGTTGGGATGTAATGTGGAGCCAGTTTTTTCAGGTAGCATGAATTTTCACCCCAGTAAGCTTTATGTATAACACAGAGAGTTTAAAATTACATTCTGTATTCCACTGAAAAGCAGTTAAGAGCGTTCAGTGGTGGCTTGATTATTTCTCTCTGCGTAAGTGCAAACACATTTTGGCTGCCAGGTTCTGTAATCTTTAAAGCTTGGTGGTGAATGTTTTTTAGAAGACCAATGTGGATCACTTTACAGTAGTCCAGGTACCAAGGCTCACTTTGTTTCTACTATGGTCTCCCTGGGGGATTTGAAGGATTATAACCGTATAGTCTTAAGTGGAGGAGGCCAGGTAGAATCAAAAATGATCTCTGCATTTCTCACGTTTTGTGAAGGTGCGGGAGGAATTCCTAGGTTTCAAGAGCAGTTTCATGGGAGCCAATTGCAGGGGCCCTCTTTTCCCAGGATTTAGGATTTCTGATTTGGCTCCGCTTAAAGAGAGGAAGATTTTTTTAATTCAGCGCTGTGTGTGTTCGAGGCACTCTAAGACAATGACCATCTTCTCTGGACTGTTACAATACGTGTATTTATATCTGTGTATTTATGTTTCTGCCTGTTTTTCAAGGAGGGTTAATTAAAGGGCATGTCTTGCATGTGTACCCTAAAATAGCTCATAAATACATTGCTATTAGTTGCAGATTATTTTTGATGTATTGATTATTTATAACACTTAAAATAAAGGGGTCTTACGGTGCACTGAATAAAAGGTCTTTTTATTGCCCAGACACATTCAATCAATTTATCGACTTTGAAAAGATTAAACGTTAAGTTAGCAGATGTCTGTGTGTTTAACTAGAGAGCCACATAATTGAATCCTGGTTGATGTAGTGGAAAATAGTGACATGTATTTTCAGTTCTACGAGGTACCACCCTGTGAAGGAAAGAACCGTAAAAATGTAAGTCATTATTTTAAACCTTTATTTCATACAGTGTAAGATAGGCTGCTGCAAAATGCGCAAAAAGATTTAGGTTTAATATTTAAAAAAGTGCTTTTAAAATATGTATTTTAGTAATATACATACTGTACCTAGTTCAAACATGTTTTTTTATACCTGCCCATTAAAAGAAAACACTCCAGAACTCATCTGGTTACACCATTACAAACCCTCTCAAAAAGAATAAATCTTTGCCATCAATTAAATCCAATACTGGCTTCCAAGCAGCCTTTATATTTGCAAATTAACAAACTGCACACATTTACATTTCTTTCAGGCAGTAGGCATCCTGGTGAGAAGGCATGTTTCTTGTTTAGCTGTCTGTCCCTCCCTCAGCTTCACTTCACATGAGACTTCCTTCCTTCCACTTCAGCGAGGCATCTCAACTGCAGAAATCAACTGTAATTTCACAAAAAGTAGTGGAATTTGTTTGGTTATACTTAAAAAGTATACCCCTGATCAGTGCTTAATTTGTAAAATATTAAGTGCCAGGGTTCTGACCAGGAGGCCACTGCAGCTTGCACCACCCATCGCCCCTGTCATTGCTACCAAAACAACTACTAACCATCTCTCTCACATGTAAATGCGACAGTTCAGATTATTCCAGGTCCCCAAAGCTAAAGGAATGGCTGGGGAGGCAGGTATTAGTAATTTTTTAATGCATATTGTTTTCCTAAACAACTGTTATACTGCTTACTGCTCATCTCTAAATTACATGAGCAGCGCCACCTTGTGGCAGACTGCCCTAAGTGTGGTGTTGACAATTAGGTGCCGGTGCCGAGCACCGGAAACCAATTAAGTGCCGGTGCTCAGCACCGGAAAGCTCTGGCTCAAATTAAGCACTGCCCCTGATGCAACCCATAAGTTCAAGTTTCACTTATGTTGGCTACACCTGTTGGAGCTGTGTGTTACAGTGCAGATTTTGGTGGCAAATGTGAAATGAGCAAGTTGTCTCGTTCGTTCAACAGTCCAGATACTTTTAAATAGATGCACTTATTTTAACCTGGGCCCATGTTATCATCACATTCTTTTGTTAGAGTAGCAATTAAAGGAATAGTGCTTAGCAGAGCTGGACTGGCCATAGCGGGCACTGTGCGTTTACCTGGTGGGGCGCCAGGGTGGGGGCCGGTTTTAGACCCCTGGGGCTCCGTTTTTGTTACTGGGGCCGGTTTTGCAGCTTAGTTGCAATATCGGCCCCCAGCAACAAAAGCGGCACAAAGCTTTCCTTCCGCTTGCACCCCCTCCAATACCCCCACTCCTGGGGGCCGGCCGAGCTCTTTGCCAGGGCCGGTTTCGGTTCCCAGTCCAGCCCTGGGGCTTAGAACATGTGTGAAAAGCGTCACTACTCATACTTCTAAAGTATTTTGTCAAAGAACTTCCCTTACTGAAGGGCAAGATAATCTCACCTGGCCAGTGCCCACCTGATAATTCTACAGTACATAGTTTTGATTGACCTCGCTTCTGTCTCTATGAATTACCACATCAGTTTTGATTAATCATAGTTAATAGATGAAAAAGAATGTTAATTCTTTCTGCTTCTGTCAAGCTGTGTAGCTGTCACATTAATTTTGAATAATCATAATTAATCAGCGGATGCATTTTTGTTTACAATTTTTCACATGACTGTTAACCAATTGTCGGCATTTACTTTCAAGCCCTTCCCTTTTGTGTATAGCTATTGGTTGCCATCATGTGTAGTATCGTATATTTTGCAGAAGTCTTGTTTCGTATTTTTAATGCACAGTAAACTACATGAAATACTGGTCCTGTGGCTAATAACAATTCCATGAAAATGTCCACACAATAAAAGGTACCTAGTGACCCAAAGCAGAATAGATTTTCTCTGAACACATCAAAGCATTTCATCAATAGCTGTCCCTATTCTTGATGCATACTGAAAAATGGTTTCCACTGAGCTATTCCTTGTGTTTCATATGTCCGAAGGCCTACAAGTTATTCTAGGTTATTTTCCAGCATGATGCCTTCATCTTACACCAGGGTAGGTACGTGGCTGAGTATAGTCATTTAAAAATAAGTAACAAGGTGAGTAGGTGTTGCTTGCTCCTCACTTAGGTGTGTCTTACTCAGGAACGTGAAAGTGCAAGTCACACTCTCACAAAAAAAAGCTTTGGAAAATGATCCATCATTACCCCAAGCCAGATTCTCAAACGTATTCCTTGTTTGGGGTGTTATCTAACTGTTAAAGTTAGTGTGACTTACTTCCAAGTTTCCAGGAGGATCCACACTTAAAGAAAGGTTTGTGAATTAAGGCCTGTAGTTGGTAATTGGTAGATATTCATAATTCTATTCCAACACGTTAGACAATGTCAAGTAAGCACAATTTGAGGCATTATTGCCTCAGTTCTCCTTTGTTGCAATTCTGGATTTTTCTAGCTGTGAAAATGGCACAACAATAGTCATGTGACATACCTAAAACAACTAACATGTGTTTTACTCTTCGCATGAAGATTAGCAAGGTCTGACCAATGTTTGGACCATATCTGCCAACGGTCAAGTGACAGGTGTTGTGTGGGCTGCTTAGATTTCTGAAGTGCAAAAAGACAGGACAATTTAATGGGGCAAGTAAAAGGATAGATGATTGCCATGTTATCCACTGGGAATAGTTCTGATTAAGGTATGCGTAAAGGTAAAGTCCATGAAACTAAACTCCAGTTTAGCCTGAGATATGAAAGCCAGGAGTAAACAGGATGGATGTAGATTTCCTAATCAGACGCTTCAGATGTGTCTCTGGAAGTAGTCCCAAGTGAAACTGATTTTGCATGATTGCCCTCTCCTACAAAGAAATCCATCTCATCTCACAAATATGTGCATCTGAAGTTCCCTGAAGAAAAGGGTGCCAGTTTTATTGTTTTATGAGGGTGGTTCCACCGAACCTTATAAGAAAATACTCAAAATATGAAATCAAAGGTGGTAAGTGTTACAGAGACAGATGGATGCTGTATGGATGAAGCTGGAGAGGAAGAGAAAAGTCTTCAAAGATGAACGCGTGATGAAATAATAAAGTACAAATCTCTAAAAAAAAAAAAAAAACCTCTGACAATGTTTCAGCATACATCACACTTGTGTGATAGGTATCACACCCTTGCAGTTCTCGCATAATAGATACTGGCAGGTCAACCTGCTGAAACATATAAAGAGAAAGGCCTAGAAGAAAATCTAAACATGTAGAATTCGATGTGTTAAATACCGGTTCTTCATATCATGTCTCATTTCCATATTGAAAACTCCAGAAAAAAATGCGTTTGCCATAACCGGTAAATACCGTTATCCTAGGGTAATGGTTTTTACCTTGTGTGGAAAATACCCACCTTATTCAGTACAACTTAGGATCAGGGCCCTAAATGTGTTAACTTTGCCTGTCTTATCTGTTATAGCAATAAGGTCCTATGGCTGGCAGAAAAATAAATACATCTAAAATATACACCATGAAACATGTTGTAGTGAGAATAAGCTTTTAACAGGCACAGGCCATGATTATGACCGCATGGGTAAAATTCAATCCTTACACAAATGTGAATATATACAGGGATTGGAATTCTGAGTCGTTCAGTGATTGTCGCATCCTGCTGTTTTTCCTGTCAGATTTCCGCAATCAATCTTGCTAAAATATATTGATGGAGACCCTGTCATAAAAATGCAAAACATTCAGAATTCAATGCAATAAGCAATTTCTAGGTTATGCTTCATTTTACAGTTCAAAACACAGAATAGGATGTATTCAGAGCACCCTATTTAGTATGTCAAATATAGATCATGGCAATTACTAGGTGCGATAAATTTGCACCCCCCTTCTTCCCCACTCCGATTCTGGACCAATACAGTGCACCATAATGCACATTATTGATAAAATGGTGCAGGGGCAATGTCGTTGTGCTTCTCTAATTACTTGCTTTGGTAGATGCTTCAGTTCCGGTGTGTGCTAGATCTGGTATGACCGACGTGCCATGTCGTCCACTTTTGTTAAGGCAGAGTGAGTGTCCAGTGTGTGAGACAACCCCCATATTGCTATTTATGATTCAAGCAGTAATATCACAAGATCAATGGCAACTGGAATTTAGCAATGAGAACGTCTCTCATCAATGGATAAACAGTCTCTTGCTTGGGTTAACTCTGCGTCATAAAAAGAGAGGTTTAATAAATCTGTTCCTTGTTCCTTGGGGATTGTTACTCTCTAAACGTGCTTCTTATGAAACATTATTTTAGTTCTAAATGGCCTTTTATGTTATACCCCCCTAGCCAGCCATCTGGGGGTTGGATCTCCACTCTGTTTTCCAGCAGTTGTGATTAAGCTCAGGAAACCATGTGGCCCCAGTGGAGGAGTACTCACTGGAGGTTTCATTTATTTCGCTTAAAGGCAGTGGCGGGCCGGGGGAATCACGGTGGGGGAGAGGGTACGCAGGGGGGGTGTGCAATATATATATATTTTTTAAAAATTAACTTACCTTGCCGCCGGGAACCGCGACGCTGCTCCTGCTCTCCTTGCCGAACAGGAAGCACAGCCAGGCCCCACTGACCAATCACAGCGCTGCAATACAGCATTGTGATTGGTAAGCACCCAGGCTCCCCTGACCAATCACAACACTGCGATGCAGCTTTGTGATTGGTCTGAGTGTCCTGGGTCGACGCACAGCCAGGGAATGGGGGCCTGGGTCTGTTCTCCACGTGTGCTGTAATGCAACCTGTATGGAGAACAGGGAAAGTGTGCATTAGTGTTTTGGGCGGCCCGAGAGGGCCGGCCAAACAGTCATGTGCACTTAGGAGTGGGCAAACCACTCCTCCCCTGCGAGCAGAGCAGCCCCACCCGCAAAGCAGCACTAGCACAAAATGATAATAACTCAAGGTTATTATCATTTTATGTTTCTACTTCGCACTGCTTAAAAGCAGTGGGGCAACGCTCCGTCATAGCGGAGGAGCCACCACTGCTTAAAGCATCTTTGGAATGACTCAGGTGGCGTTCATTAAGAGTACAATTATCTCATTCCAATGTTTTGTGAAACTTAAAAGTACCACACATGGCATTAGACTAAACCAAAGAAATCTATATGTATAAACCCATTATGAATACTGTGAGAAAGTGGATTATTAGTTGGGGTGGATGGTAGTCCACCACATTTAATAATGTCACTATTCTTGTTAGAGCCAGTAGAGGTTTTAGTAATTTAAACCTGAGCTCAACCCCTGATAGCTATGGCACAGAGTACACAGGATTAACTGAAGAAAATGTGTAAAGCATTTATGGGTACCAAAACAGTTAAAAAGTCAAAAACACAACACAATAAAAATACCACTCCAATTTATAAAAATAGAGAATATTTTAATGAATTACATGACTCAAAAACATTAAACTTCAATAAAGTTAGCCACAGAAATGAATTTTATGTAGCTATATATAAAAAAATAGTGCTAAAAACATCAAGTGCCAACTGCGGGCAACTGGTTAAGCTAACCTGGGACAAGGGTAAGGTTTAATGCTGACCAAGAAAGAGCGCGGGTTTGATACATAGGTCAGATTGGTTCTGGTTGAAAGTTAGAACATTTTCAAGAAAGTAGAGTTCTCAACGGAGCAAGACTGGAGGCTGTATCTGGAGATGGGCTCGTTGATGATGGGTTGATGAAAGACATGTTCTCAGTGAAGCCATCAACAAAGATGGAAAAGGCTTTGAGTGGTAAAAGTCCAGAGTTTACACCCAGGAAATTGTTGACATACATTGGAGGCTGCTCAGCATTGGGCCCGGTAAAGCTTTCAACCTTCAGACTTAGACTCTTTTGTGGAAGTTGGGTTTCCTCAGGCTGAAAGCTGTAACCAAAGTGTTTTCGACGTCGTTAAATGCTGGTTGGCGTCAGGCCCGATGTAACAGATTTGCTGTTGTGGGGTAGAACACAGTTGGAGCTGCAGTGACATTAGGTCCACCGGCAATGCATTCTCAGCAGATTGGCTACCAGGTTTGTCCCGGTCCCTCATCAGTGCTTCAGGCAAAATGCTAGCAAAACATTTCTGAGCCCCACTTTTTTTGGTTTAGGCAGGATAAGTACACTCTAACACAATGCAAGGGTTCCAGGACCTCAGGAACATCATGGGGGTGAGGACTTACTCCAACAGAAGCCACCAGCAGGCTCTTGGGCACCCCTCCTCTGTGGTAACTCAAAACCAGTCCTGGTGGCAGCTCCTCACCCACTGGGATTGGTGCTTGGCTGGGGAACAAAAGATTGGGCAGGCCCAGGTGTTAGCTATATCTACAAGTGACAGGGTAGGCCTCTTTGAAGTTAATTAATGGACTGCAGTATCCCAGTGTGCAAAGTCCAAAAAACAGCAGTAAAATATAGCAAAAAAAGGGGAAGACCATGCAAAAGGGGCATTTTCCACAAATACCATAAACTGAAAAATTTAACATGAAGAAAATAAATGAAGATTTTTTTTATATGTAGTGACTATGGAAAAAAACCACTTAAATATTGATAACATCCTTTTTAATAACGATTTCAGCACTATTAGGGTTATGAAGGAAATTAGTGTACGGTTATTAAGGCTTACTTATAGGGTTTGTCTTAAATTTCACTTTAATTAGCAAACAATAAGGGTTAATACTGTGCTTAGATTTAAGATTATCTTAAATGTTAGGTTTTGAGTTAGGGCCCTGTTTGGACCCTTTCTGTGATTGGTTTACAGCAAGGGTAAATGTTAGTGATACAGTTATGGTTGTAGTCATGGAGTTATATCATTATGGTGTCCAGTGGAGAAGTGTGGCTCAATGGTTAGAGCGGCAGACCCTGATGCAGAGATCTGGCCCGGGACCAGGGTTCAATTCCCGCCTCGGCGGGTCTTGGGCTCAATTTCCTCGGACCTGATAATTCTCGCCTCGGTGCCTATTCTAATCATGGGTCCCACTCTGCAACTCTGGGCAATAGCTTGCTTAATCGCCCCAACAGCGCTGGGATGCCTGGCTTCACCCTGGGGGTGCCCAGGAGTGGACATTTCACAGGGAAAAGCCAGGAAGGGTTCCACAGCGGTATGCGTACAGCGCCTGGACACCCCTTTGGGGGTATGGGTGCGCTTTACAAGTACAAATTTCATTTCATAATCGCTTCTTCAGCATTGTTATTGTAAAGCAAACAATGTTTTCTTCATAAAGTATTTTAATGCTTATTTAATTATAAATAATTTTTTTTATGTTTGCACGTTTCATTATCACAAAGTTCTGGCACAACTAACCCTCTATGTGGCAATATTTGTTTAGAAAAGTTTGAATGCTGCCATAACAAGTAACAAAATGTGTCATTCAATTTAGGCACATTGTTATAGGTTTTGGCAAATTTCATTGTTGGAAAGTGGGTTATTGGTAGGGGTAAGCATGCACCTACCACTAGTAATAAGGCCACTAACACGGTATATGAACCAGTAAAGGTCTCAGTAAATGAGCCCCTTGCTCAACCCTTGGTAACTGACAATGAGCAGTCAGGCCTAACTTAGGAGACAGACGTGTAAAGCATTTAAAAACACAAATACATCAAACAAGTAAGACACAACACACAATAAATATCTCATGCTAATTTATAAAAATAGGAACTATTTTTATGAACAAATAGACACCAAAACAACAATAATCCAATGTAGGGAACCGGAGATATGAATTTTTAAAGATTAACCACTTTATGTGCTTAGAAACATATAGTGCCACTCTGGAACACCTGTTCGTGATTGACCTGGACAAAGTCAAAGTTTCATGATGACCGCTATGGAGGCCTGGTCCGACATACTAAGCGGGAGACCCCAGTCAAAATGTTACCTTCATACTTAGAAACTTTTCTGGAGCTTTTTCTTCCGACGGTGCTTAATCCTCCAGAGCAGGCTGGATTCGGAAAGTGTTCTCCAGATTGACTTTCGGCGAGGCCCCAGGCAAATCCTGGAAGTCTGGAGCTCTGGAGTTTTCGGCAGGACAAACCTGAAATTCTGGCCAGGTCGTGGTTGAAGTTGACTCACCGTCGGGTCGGTCACCCGATGGAGCTTTTTCCCAAAAGTTCTCCAAAGTTTTCCAGACTTCAGGAGATGCTTCCTGAAGGTCTTCTTGTAGGTTCAAAGTGTCCAAAACACCAATCCAAATGTCTGGAATCTCCTAGATGGTCTCTGGGATGTCTGAACCAAAATTCCCACAATGCACCTAGCCAAATCTTTAAAAGTCCACTGAACGCACTCCAGGATTGGGACTCTTGGTGGAGATGATGCAGGTGGGCTCTGTTAACATGTAGCTTGCAGGGAGTCAACTCCTTAATCCTTCTTGAAGCAAGGCACAGTCCCCAGGGCCGTACTACCAAATTGTGTAGTAGGCGCAGTCAGTCAGAGTGCAGGCCTTTGGGTACAAATCCAGATTCCAGCAGGGCAGTCCTTCTTTTCCTTGTAGTTTCAGGCAGCAGATTTGAGAGACTATGCATCTCTCAGATATTTATTCAGTGTTCTGTGGCAACAAGCAGGGGGCACCTCTGTCCAATGAGATGCAGGGTGCCACCCAAAAGCATGACAACTTCCTCCAAAGTGTGGCATCTTCTTGTCCTACAAAGCACTGCACTTCCAAAATGCAACATGGATGAATTCTCTCCAGAGTAGTAAGAGCTAGCTAAACCAACCCACTGTGTGGCTCATTTCCATTAGCTCCCCTACCCCTGACCTCTGCAAATTCCTGTTCTAAACCTGCCATCTGGCTGAGGTACAGGGTGTGGGGGTAGGTGCGCCTGACATTCCTTACTGATCTGCTCTCTCTGCGCTCAGTTTGATTTGCCCAGGCCCCTCTGCAGGCCCCATCCTCCCCAGCAGCAGAGCTCGCTCCATCAGATAACCTCTGCTCCTGCCAGGCAACTTATCACCTAATCAAAGTAGCCTGGCTAAGCCTGCTAAGGCTGACCAATCAGCAGAGACCACCAGAAGGCTAGATTTTGGCTTACAGAAGAGAAGGTTCCATAACTTCTCTTCTGTACTAGTTATGATGATTCAACAGTGGCAAGTTGTTGGATTTATCAATACCATATTTTAAGTACCTTGAATTACATATGGCTCATTTCCTAGCAATATTTATAACTAAATAAAGTATTGGAATGTTAGCCTACGGAGCTAGGTATCTACAATGGGGAAAAATGAAATCGACAGTTTTTCCCTCACCAGGGCATATAAAACATATCGTATAAGGCCCTGCTTATGGTTACATGCCCCCCACCCCTGGGACACCTAGGAGAGACCCTGGGGGTATCTAATATGTAAATGTAAGGTAGAGCATCACTTTTAAAGTGCCCATACCACCAAAGTCGAGTTTGACCCCAATTTTACTTTTAAAGAAAGTCTGTAAGGCTAGGCTGCTTCTAAAGTGACAGCAGGCACTCAGCCGTGCATACATGCAAGTGCAGGAAATCTGCTGGCCTCTAAACTTCCATGCCCTATTACGTACTAAAGACTTATATGTAGATTAAACCCCCTAGCCCTATTATATACTAGGAATTTGTAGGTTCTCCCATTGCCAATTGTAAGTGTAACCTATTACATGTACCTTTTTATACATAGCACTGGCCCTGGGCCTGGTTAGCAGAGCTCAGGGTACCGTCATAGTCAGTTAACACCAGTATCATTCAGCAAAAAAATATGGGGGTGAACATGGCAAAAGGATGACTTTCTAACATGTCAGTGTCTTTCTTCTTCAGTGGTTTCATCATGTTTCTGTCACATTCAGTGTATGCTATATTTCATAGTTCTATGCTTTCTTCTCTTAATGTTTTCTCCTATAGTGACAAAGTCTCAAGATCACTTGATCCTATAGTAGAATAAACTATACATATAACAATCCACATCCTCCATTCCTTACATCATTTCTTCACTCTTTACTAACCTGCAGCATTTTTGGAATACAGTAAGATAATCACATCACATCTGTATCAGAGTGGCACTGTATGGATGGTACATGGGTGTTTCTGTGCTACCACCTATGCTTTTTGAAACAAAACCCTACCTACTAATTATAGTAGACAGGGCTTTGTGCCAGAAAATAATGCAATTTTGAAGCAGGCGTTAAAAGAAGAAATACTTTTATTTCTCCGTTCTTTTCCAACTATGCATGTGTGCTGCACTGTACAGCACACATAGAAGGTAAGAAAAGATTTACAGTTTGTCTAGGCTTTGTATTTTGTACTGTAAGATTTCCCTTCCTGTACAAAACCTATGCTAGACTCACACAGACACCCTTGCACTACTGTGCAAAGGTGTGTGTGGGATGCTCGGTAGCCTAATTGTCTGTCGGCGATATGGAGAAGTTAGAAGAGTGTCATATCTCTGTAGACATGGCTTTTCCTCCTTGCTCCCTGTCGTGCAGTGCAGTGCAGCAATGTTTGGTGCTGCTCTGCGTTGTGTGAAAGGGTCATAAATCTGGCCTGCAGTGTTTAATTTGTAGCAGTGGTTTCAGTCGGTGGCCACCAAAACTAATTTTTGGGAAATGGGGCTTATTTTTCATCATCATACTTTGAACCAGAACATTATAGAGAAAGGCAGACAATGGAGAAAGAGGTAGCAGGAAGTGCAGTGTATTGAAAGAAAGGAATGAGGTGGAATCAAGACCTGGACTCCTTGGTATTCAGCAGCAGCGGCCATTTGCTCCTAAGAAACTCTTTGGACCTCTGCACATATCATTTTTCTAATTAAGCACAGCCTGCATAAATGTATATGATAAAGCCTTAATTAAGCTTCTAAGAGATATGGAAAAGTTTCACTCTAATCGTGTCTGTTTGAAAAGTCAAGTGGACTCCAATCTTATGTATCTGAAAGCGCAATTGGGTGAAAGCTGACCTAGGACAAGGGAACTCGGATAAACTAAAATGATATTCTGAAGGGGACACTGCTCAACTTCTAAAATAATAAGTGCTGGTGCCCAATGCTCTGCTCAGACACCTGTGGCAGGCGCAATTAGCCATGTGTCAAATACCAAGGCTGCGTGGTCTTCAGTCCACCTCATGCCTCTTTAATCTTTTACCAAAGCCACGCTTTCCATTTATATCTCTCTTGTAGGTTTCTGCTTTCTCCTTTTGTGAAGATTTCTCCGTCTTTCTTTTCCTCCTTTATTCTTTGTGTGTCTTCCCTCTTTTACTCTTGAAAAATGTCTGATGAGGAAAAATAAATGCTGATCCCCAAAAATGAGTTTTGATAGCCCCTATTGGCAACCACCGGCTCAAATTAAGCACTGGAAGGGGTCCCAAAAGATATGTGTTTTTAATCCCCTGCAAAATCTCTGGAAATCTTCCTCAGTTCTCCATTCTTGTGAGAGAGAGATCTAGGGGCTGCAGCTCTGGGCACGCAGTCTCTTTCTCAGTTCTTTGAATGGGACCAACAAGGTAAGAGGAGCACTCTAATAGGGGCGTTGACAAAGGAGCATAGCAAGGAGCCCTTTTCAAGAGGCGTGGTCTATGTTATTAAGGACATGGCTTAAGGCTTCAAACATGTAAACTACAATTTTGTGCTTCACAAAGAATTCCAACTGGCCAGTACCTGGATGACTCTCTGGGAATTTTCTACCACTGGATACAGACACAACAAACAATTTTACACCAGAAACAAGCCAAGCCTAATACTGTTACATGAGTAGCTATGAACTTGTTGTGAATAATTAGAATTTAACATGTTTCAATTCTGAAATTATAAGACTTTTGAATTAATCATTACTAAGGTCAGTGGAAGGGGTGGTAATCTCCCCCTTTCAGGCTATGTTCCTTTGCAGTCTCTCACTCTGTTAGACACTCATTCCCTTTTATACCCTCACATCTTTCTGAAATCCTCCTTCTGCGTGTCACACACATCATCTCTTTCTGCTTTAGCACTGTCTTTTTACCCTATCCTTCTGCACGTACCTCCCTTCATCTCTTCCACTTCACCATCCCAGCACACATACAAGCTACCCACTTACTTGTAAGCACCACATTTTCTTTTGCATTAGCACTATCAATATTTCAACAGCTGTGTACCTCCTTCACATACTTTCCCATAGAATCACAATTACAATTAGCACATAAGTTCCCATCTCTCTGTGCGCTCTGCAAAGGTCAGAGTATTGTTGTACCTGTAGTCTAAACACATTTGTAAACCATTGACAGGCCCAGAGAAACTCCACTTTGGCATATTCCATCATAAACACCCACCACCATCCTGAACTCACCCAGACTCCCGGAGGCAACCCAGTTTATAGTATGCACTATACAAGTATCCTATGCTACATTGAAGAAAAAAAACGAGAGATACACAACAGCTGGAAAAACTAAATACTCTCAGGGAATGCAAGATAAAGCAAAGTATTCGAAATGTACAACAAGGACTGCATCATTAACATAAATTCCCATAAGGGGTTCAGTGTTGAGAAATAGATCAGTGTTTTGCCTGTAAAGTTGATTACTTGAATATAGGGCTTGATAGGGACCCGTTTTAAAGACCGTTTGTACCCCCACAGAACCCAGCCCTTTTAAAACCCTGCTTGTCATCATTACCATTTGTATCATGTCATACCTTCCAACTTGAAGAACAATCTCACTGTGTGAGGAGGGGGCGGGGCCTTGAAGGGAGCAGGGCCTCGTGCCAAGAAGTACCTACGAGGCACTTTTGAACACCATCCGTCCCCCGCATGTCCCCTCCTCCCCCCAAAAAAGCTTGCTGAGGCTGGTGCCAAGTCCTGGGGTGTTTTCACACCCCTTAATGGATGTCAAAAGTTCAAAGCCTCGGAAATCAAGCTGTAAACCACTGCTTACACTGGTTTTCAGCTCGTTTTCCCTGCCACCATGTGATATTGGCTCATCACCAGGAGACAGTGTGATGGGAGCCGATATTGTATGTCACACAGTGGCACTGTGTGAGTTGGCAGATATGTCATGGTGAGCAGATGGGTTTGAATTTATGAGAGTCGGACCTTAGGTGAGGCAGCTTTCACCACTGCAAGACTTAGAATAGTTATTGCAGAACACCTGGACTATGCACAGTCGAACTGTGCCATTGTTTGATTCGCAGCCAATATATTCTTCCGTGGGGCAGTGTGTTTGCGGCATTTTCTCCATATTATTAAAGGGGTCAGATCTATTTCTCTTGGTTTCCCCTTCTTCCAGGCACACAGTTGGATGTGCTGAACATAGGGGTGTGGTTTTGAGGTAATATTTTTTTACTCTCTTGCTCATGAAGGAAAACAGATATTTAGAAATATTCAATTGAACCACATGACTTTAAGTGACGAATGCCATACATTAGAAGGGGAAAAAGTGTATGTGGATACAGGCAGGCAATAAAGAAGAGCGATAGGGTGCACAGCCTGTAAAATCCAGGAAAGGAATAGAGTGGGTGGAGATGCAGGTAATACATCCGTGATTTGGAGGTAACATAGTAAAAGGACACAAGTAAAGCCTTCCTGTGGTATGGAGGGCAGAAAATATTGAGAACTGGGGATGGTGGTTGCAGTGTTTATTGACAGTGCCTAATATATATATATATTTTTAAATAACATAATGTCAAAGGCGTAAGGCAACATTCTCTTGTCTCCTTTACTCTTTATGTAGCATGTTTTAAAAACACGTAGTAGTCCATATAGGCGTAGTCGTAACTCGGGGGTGTCTAACGTATATCCAGGAAGCCAGATCCATGCCTGATTTTCAGGATAGCAACATAAGATAATTCTACATATAATTAACCAAAATATAATTCATTTGCATAGAGGTTGTCTTGAAAATCCAGACTGGATCAGGGTCTCCTCGGCCTACATTGGACACCCCTGATGTACACCTATGATATTCATAGTTTTACATACTTTTTGGTATTCACAAACACTCCAAGTGTTCTCTACAGAAAACTGCACCTTTCATATTTTTTTGATATGGGCTTCTAAGTCAGAACCCTACACGTGCGGATTGTCTGCAAAGAAAATAATCTCTATATGCCAGGGTGAGGTAAATGTGCAATGAGTGTCAAAAGGGGAACTGCGAATGTTGGCAAATATTTATAAAGGTGAGACTTTGTCAGTATACACATTAGTAGTGCCATCTCCCATTAAAGTCATGTGGGGCACCATTTTCATTGCTGTAGCAAACAATTAGGTTTGTGGAATATCAGTATTGCATGCACCATGTAGATGGAAAAGGGATAGAGGAGTGAAGGAGATGTGGCCTACTGACTAGAGCTGCTGTACTCCGAACACAGGAAACTAGCATCGAGTTCAGGCCTCGGCTCAACTTATTGTGATTCTGGGCAAATCATCTAATCTTACTGTGCCTTAACAGTCAAGAAATGTGTAGTGTAGTCTCACACTGGTTTATTGTCCTCTAATCCCCATTGTGTCAGGTTCTTGTTATAAAAAAATGGCAAAAAGAGAAATATTAAGGCCCAGATTTTCTACGATTTTATGTCAGGACTGCAACACTTTTGTGGTGCAGCCCCGACACAAAATCATTTTTGGCATTTAATAAGCCAAGCAAAGCCACTTTGCATGGTTTAGTAAATTAAAAAAACCTAACATAAGGGAGATAGGTATTACATAGGTGTAGCATGGGCCTTCCCATGCATCCACCCATGTGTTTTGATGCAAACCCAAATTTGCAAAGATTTGCAGCAAAATGGTGCACCTATCCAGCAGAGATTTAACAAGGATAAGTATCTTTATTTCTCTTTGTTACTTCCTCTTTCCATGTGCGCAGCATTCAGCAGCACACATAGAAAGAGGAATATGACCCTATGGTTTGTTTTTGTGCAGGAAGGTTTCCTTTCCTGCGCAAAAACAATCCTGCCTGTAAAGCAGGCACCCTTGCACTATGGTGCAAGGGTACCTGCTTTGGCGCTAGGCAGCTCACAGTGCACCAGCGCAGAGAGAGAGTATAAATGCTCTATATCTTTGTAAATATGGAGCATTTCTGCTCTCTCCCTTTGACGCAACGTGGCACAGCAAATTCCCTTGCTGCGCCGCGTTGTGTGAAAAAGTGGTAAATGTGCCCCTAAGTTCAGCAGCTCCTGGGTCTCTGAATCAGAATCCAATACTTGCCTTCAAATTTATCAACACATTCCTTACTCATGCAAAATTACAAAAAAAATCCCTGAATGTGGTCCCTAGAATTTTTATGTGCATATACTTCACATGTAAATATTCACAGACTGGAAAATTCAAACACATTTCTCAGTCCAGGTGATCAATGCACAAACATGCATTAGCTGTGATCTCCACGGTCATTAAAGGAAGGTTTGGAGAGATCAGAATGATTATTAGCACTCTTAAGGCAAAGACTACTGCAACTGTGAAAATAGTTCACACATTTACCCTTCTTGAAATGGAGCTTCAAATGTTAAGTTATTCGAAAGAGCTGTAGTGAAACACTGTGGATTTTTTTTCTGCTGAAGCGAGGAACCACGGTGGCATTATTTTGTGCAAATTCTGTTAGTCGAAACCATTCCTAATGCCATGGTGTAAAAGGAGATTTTTTGAACCTAGACCTGAGAGTTTGCTTTGGACAGAAACACTGTAATGTGAAATATTTTCAACTAGTTATGGCGCACTAAGAAGAACAAATAGCTTTACAAAACCTCAGTACATCCATACGTACTTTTTTAAGTTCAATCATTTTATTAGTCTTGAAAGAGAACAAATAATAAAACCCATCAATGAAATGAAAAGCAACTACAAAACAACAAAAAATGAAAAACGAAAAACAATACTGTCAAAGTAGCATACAAAATTCAGGCATTTTTAGTTTTTCCATTATTGTACTAGAAATGTATTTTTGTCCTGTGCAGGGTGGCTTCTCTGCTGTTGCATAAACATTGGAAAAGTGGAATCATAGTGTTTTTTTTTATATCCGTTGTTTTTACATCCTTTCTTTCCCTATGATTGCCTTTCTCTGCGGCAATGTGAATGACTTTTCACATAGTGCTTTGTTTGTATGTATATGGTATTTGTATAGCATAAGTCTAACTGAAAGGCAATGGAGTGCTTGAATAGGGTCAAAGTCAACGAGTGATAGTAGATGTACCTGGGTTGTGAACGAATAATGCATTGTGATGCGTGAGATGAGGCTTTAAAAATTTCCTAAACTGGAGCAGCTTTGGAGCGGTCCTGACTAATTCAGGGATTTTGTTCCAGATACCGGGTGTGAGATGGAAAAAGACTCCTGGCTTGTTTTTATTTGTTTTACTCTTCTTACTCTGCGGTCTAATTGTGTCCTTGCCGAGAACCAAAGGAGAGAGCGGGCTTATCTGCAAAATAAGCCGGAGTGTTGGTCGTGATGGCTTTGCAAATGATGTTGGGGATTTTGAAGATGGTGTGGGCTAGCAAGGGGAGCAATATTTTCTCACGCCCTAGATGATACGTTCTGTGGTGAGTAGGATATCCTCAAGGGTTTCCAATGTGGAGCAGGTTGTTACTACCATCCAGGTGCAAAGCTACAAGGGCTGGAACAACAGATCTGAAGCCTCTTCTGGATGAAACTGTTTCACTTTCTTTAGACGAGAGAGCTGGTACCACTGATACCAGTCTGTCTTTGTGGTTTTGGCACTTTGAGGGTGAGGTTGCTGTTGAGGGTGAATACCTGTGATTTGGTGTTCAGGTGAAAAGTGTGGTTCGAAGCCATCGATATTCATGTTATTAAGCCAGGTTTTCGCTATTTCTTGGTTTGCAAATAACAGGAATTCTGTCTTGGTTGGGTTGAGCCTCAGAGAGGCGCTGGACATCCAGGTCTTGATGGTGTACAGCCATTATTTTAGGAGTTGAATGGCTGAAGTAGTGGAGACTTTCAAGCAGAGTTGTATGTCACCTGCATATTGGTGAATGTTGATGCTATTATCTATTAGTAGAGACCTAAGCGAGTCCACGTAGAATCTCACTGAGAAGTGTTGCAACAACCATGACCTCCTGTTTGGCCAGGCATCCATGAATGTTCCAGAGACACAGAAGAATAAGATATGGAACTGGATGCAGCAGAAGATAATTGCTGTGGGTGTGGCCCAGCTTCCTGTCAAAGAGATTCGCAAGAGGTGGCACGACCTCTGTTCCTGCACAAAGGAAAAGGTCGCAACACCCCTGAGTGAGTCCCATGCCACATGAGGTCGACCCTCCACTGCATCCACTGCACCTGGCTCCAGGGTGGTCTCCCACAACAAAGGAGTGGGGCCCTTTCGTATCAAAGGAGTAGGGCACCAATAAGACCAAAAAGTCAAAAAGTAGAACCCTCTTTTGGCAGCTTAATAATTAAACTCTCATACATACAAACCAAGGATCAACCAATATCACCAAAACACAAATATAAACAAAACGATGTTTGGATATACACGCAGTGCCGGCCAATTTTCTCTAGAAAATTTAATGTGTTCATTAAAATCACAATGCATAAAAATTCATTATTAAAATAAACAATTTCAATGTTTTAAAAAGAGCATAACAAACATTCACTACATGCAAAATGTAAACAATCACAAGCAGTGTGCTCCCTACTCCTTCTCCCTTCCATTGCTCTGTTCTGCTCTGTTGGCTGCTGAACAGGTCGACCAGAATCCTCCTCCTCTGAATCAGATTCGGACACCACAATGTGTAGGCCTCTCCTGCAGGCAATATTGCGTAGGATGGCATACATTGCTGCAATCTTAGAAGCGGTTTCCTGTATGTATTGCAAGCCCCCCTCCTCTCTTATGGAGGCAGCAAAAACAAGATTTCAGAAGTCCAAATGTCCGCTCAGTTGCAGTCCTGGTGCGCTGATGTGCAGTGCTGTATCGCCTTTCATTTTGATTGCTAGGAGAAAGGCAGGGTGTGAGGATCCAGGGACATAGGGCATACTCACTGTCACCTGAAACATATTTAAATGAGTCAACATACTTTTGTGTGGATTGGTCACTTACATATCAGCATTTACATTATTTGTCAGTACCTAATAAGTATCCATCATCAAACTCCCCACTTTCCAATCATCTGTATATTGTGCTGTGTCTGAACATGTATGAGTCATAGGTACTCCCTGGATATTGTGGTAAGATGTTAGTGATTATTTTGTGGGCATTGCAAACCACTTGTATATTAAGTGAATGTGTGTTTTTCAAGTTCCTAAAAAGGTATTCAAGATGGGATGGGGGCATATGGGCACATGTGTCTCATCTATACACCCTATGACCTGGGGTAATTTTGCAATCCGGCAACATTGCAATTTGGTAATCCCCATTTCCTCACAATTTCTGGGCATGTATATGTGGTGGTGGATATAGAGAAGCAGGAAAGAGCAGAAGAAACATGAAAGCGTACTTTGGGACACCCCACCTGCAACAGCTACCTATCCTGGTTACTACTAGTGCCTATTAGGTGCACAGAGCACCTGGAATTACTGCACAGAATACTGCTTTCCAGGTGTGGCTTTAAGAGGCAAAATAACTCCAAAATGACAGTGCTACTTATCCTATATTTGTCATATATCTCTTCCTCTGTTTGGCCAAAAATAGTCAGCCTGATTCGGAATATCCTCTCTTGTCTATGCCTCCTCCTCTGCTGAGCAGCCTCTATGCACATCCTCTTTGCTGTGACATACAGGACAGCCATTGCAGATAGCCATGCTGCATTCCGGGCCAGCTCTTATAGTTTACCACCTGGTTTGCATTGGTGATAAATTGCAGGTGCAAACGGGCCAAGTAGTGACTATTCGCTATTTGTGACCCACTCACACATCCCATTTGGAGTCAGTATTAGCAATTTCCTAATACCGACTCGCCATTTCCGTTCCCTAAAATGTTGCTATTTTTGGTTTAATAAAGACTTTCGTACATGGCGTATGGCCGTTTTTCCATTTGCAAATCAGTTTTCGACCAATTTGTGAGTTGCAAATCTTTTGTACATCTGGCCCTTAGTGCGAACACCTCTGAAGACAGAGATTACAATAATAGAAGTAGGGGAAAAGAAAAGGGGATGTGCTAATCCTTCTTCCGTAATAGATTCTAAAAGAGTAAACATGTATCACCCACATCACAGGCCATCTAGAATTAACTGTGGTAGACATAACAAGAGTTATAACCATACAATTCAGTATCAAGATAGTAATATCACTACTGAGCATGCTACCATCTTCTTTGACAATTCCACTGGTTGAGCTTATTCTTTGCCAATGGTCAAATGATTTTCACAACAAGCCTACACAAACCCTCCCATCCAGGTCCTTTCTGCTCTGTGTATCCAATCAACTTGTCAAGTTATCCACAACAGAATACTAAGTGATATTAGTGACAGAGAACATCTGGTGGTCAGTGTGTATTCCACATCATACTTAATGATGAGGTGTAGGCACTCAATGCTGAAAGGCACTCATTCGACACTAAAGTACTGTGCATTGCCCGAATGGTCCTCACAGGTGTCTGTGAAGATTATGCTAGCAGCTCCAACACCACCCACATATTTTGTAAAAGAGCCAGCATTATGCTGGAGTATGTTGTCACACAGAACACAGGCAGTGAGTGACCTATAAACTACCTTGCATCACATATGTATGTGGAAATGCCACAACACTGACAGCATTGTGATAGTGCCTACAATGACAGGTACCCACGCCTTGATTCTTCCACAGAACCCAAGCACTATGAATGAGGAATTGTGCCAAGATGTACGTATAGCTACAAGAAAGGTGTCAAAGCTTCCCTGGCATTCGGATTGTCATTTCCACTGCTTACACATCTTAAGATATGCACTGATATGTACCCCTGTGAAGAGGTCCAAGATACTATTTCCACTGCTTGCACATCTTGGGATGTGCATAGGTATGTAACCCAGTGAAGAGGTTCAAGATGCAAAATCTGGTGTTTCCACATCTTCAGATGTGCACTGGCATGTACCCCAGTGAAGAGGTGTAATATTTCCATGCTGTTTTAAATGAACACTATTGTGGCATTGTGATAGATGTGGTAGTGCCAGATGGTGAGCATACTTCCTATGAGCCACCTGATGGCTCAGAATCTAGACTTGAGCAAGGAGGCAGCGAATTTTGAACAGAAATAAGTTTATAAATTTCAATGCATTCAGGGTGTTAGTTCCGTTAATCACAATTAAATTCATGAATGCCATTCACAAACAATATAACCCCACAAGCATAGACCTTAAGCCTGACTCGTATTTAATGAATTAACATTATTAAACAGCAAGACAAAAATCCCTACCATACTGTATGCAGGGCTGGACTGGGAACGCAAACCGGCCCTGGCAATTAAGTCGGACCGTCCGCGGAGGAGGGGGGGTTTGGAGGGGTGCTGGTCGGAAGCACTGCTGATGCTGCTTTGGGTACAGGGGGCCGATATTGCAGCACTGTTTCAAAACCGGCCCCCTGTACCAAAAACTGCCCCCATCGGTCCAAAACAGGCCCCTGCCCTTCCGGCCCACCGGGGAAACACCTGGTGCCCACTACGGCTAGTTCGGCCCTGACTGTATGTCACCTGCAGATTTGTGGTTGATGACACACCATCTTTTCACCATCTTGTCAGGATAGGAAGGTTTACTTGATGACATCATGTACAACTGAGGTATCACTGTAAAGTTTGTGGCTTAAACCCCACCGTACCCAAAATTAACAGATCTCATTCAATTAGACCATGTATTGTATTGTAATTGCATTTATATAATGCTTACTACCCCTGACAAGGCGTCGAAGCGCTTTTTCGGCGAGTAGCACGCTACTCTGGAACCCATAAAGGATTAGTGGTGAATTAGTATAGTGAAAATATGAAAGTAATTTGAGTGATGGATATGTTAGTCAGTTATTTGAATTGAGAAGGATAGCGAAGGGGTAGAAGAGGTAAAAAGGTTTGCATTTATATAGCGCTTGCTACCCTTGATGAGGTGTTAACGTGCTTTTTCAGGGAGTAGCACGCTACTCCGGAACCCATAAAGGGTTAGTGGTGAATTAGAGTAGTGAAATATGAAATTAATTTGAGTGATGGACATGTTAGTCTGTTATTTGGATTGAAAAGGAAAGTGGAGGGATAGAAGGGAAGGATTTAGATTGTTTTAAAAAAAGTTTTGGTGCTCATAGCAGTAGGAAGAGGCTTGGGATTAGTAAAAGGGAGGTGGAGGGGGGAAGAGTCAGAGGGAGGGTTTAGAAAGGCTTGTTTTGGGGGATTAGAATAGTAAAAAGAGGTATGAGATGATGCAAGAAGGGGTGGAGTAAGGAAGAGTCTCAAAAGGGTTATTTTGGGGATCGTAGTAGTGGTATGGGGTTTGGGATGAATGAGAGAGTGGAGGTAGAGGATATATTGGTAGAGGTATAGGGTGAGAAATAGGGTAGTGCATTGGATATGCTGAATTAGAAGAAAAGAAATAAATATATAGATCCATAAGTACATGGAAAATACATAGATGCATAAAGGAAGTAAGTATATATAGATTAAAGATATTGATAGGGGTATAGGGTGAGAAATAGGGAAGTACATTGCATATGCTGAATTAGCAGAAAAGTAATAAATATATAGATCCAAGTACATGGAAGGTATACAGATGCATAAAGGAAGGAAGTATATATAGATTAAAGATGCATTAAATAAATTCCGGCTTTCAAATGTTGTTGTACTTAAACATTTATTTTATTTATTTGTTTAAAAAAATAATTATTCTACATGTTTACACAAAGCAATACACATATATAGGTACATATCTATAGTACAAATAAATGCTGTATATTTCTGTTTACGTATGGTGCTTATGTGGGGAAGAGCCAATTCTTGAGTAGTTTTCTGAAGATAAGTAGTATCCGTGGATCTTATGTTTGGGGGTAAAGAGTTCTATAGATTGGCTGCTTGAACAGAGAAGGATGTGCTACCCATGTTTTTTTTCTTGTATCTTGGGATTTTGAGGCGAGGTGCCACTCTAGAGCGGAGGTTCCTTTGGTGAATGTGTTTGGTGATTTGATTCCTGATGAAGAGTGGTCCAGTCCCATGTATTGCTTTGTGGGTGATACAAAGCAGCTTGAACGTGGATCTTCTGGCAACTGGTAACCAATGCAGGGCTTTCAAGGCAGGGGGGATGTGGTCTCACAGTTTGATATGTAAGAGTAGTCTGGCAGCCGAGTTCTGAATCCGTTGTAGTCTTTTCATGGTCGTTAAAGGTGATCCGTGGTAGAGGCTATTGGCGTAATCGAGTTTGGACAGAACAAGGGAGATGGTAGCTTGGACTTTTAGTGGAAATCCCAAATGGGGGAAGATTTGTCGCAGAGTTATTATAGTAACAAAGCTTGATCTTGCTAGTTTGTTCACTTGGGCATTCATCAATAGCTTGGAGTCCATGGTCATTCTGAGGTTTCTTACTTCCTTCGATAATTTAGGCCGTGTTCCCAGAACATTAGGCCACATGGCAAGCGGGTCATAATGTTTCCAATCGCCACACATGAGTATTTCTGCTTTGGAAGCATTGAATTCGAGATAGATCCATTGATCCACGGCTCTGAGACAACTGAAAATTGGCGAGTTTCCAATGTCTTTGGGGCATTGCAGTTGAAGGAGTATTTGTGTGCCATCTGCATAGTTATAGCACAAGAGGTGAAATTGATTGATCAGTGACGGTAATGAATTCATGTAGATGTTGAAAAGCATGGGCGAGATAATAGAGCCTAGAGGGACCCCTGCTTTTGTGAAGTATGGTTTGGATGAGAAAGGTGGGGCATGGATGACATTAGTTCTGTTGTGAAGGTAGGACGCGATCCAATCTAGAGCAGTACTCTCTATGCCGGCTTCGTAGAGTCTTTGTATCAGAGTGTCATGGTCAAGCGTGTCAAAGGCAAGCGAGAGGTCCAAGAGAAGTAGCACAGCAACCCCGTTGCAGTCAACTGTGTTCGTCAGGTTTGTCATTTTTGGAACTAATATTAAAACATCTTCAACATAATATTCCGGGGATTAGGTACAAAGCTTGCCAGATCTGGTAAGTACATAGGCTACACTAGCCTTAACAGTAATATACACACAGAGCACAAAATGTGGATTTTCCAAATTTGTACTTGGGCATACACACCAATTGTGGCATCACAGCGCTTATTTCTCAATCCGCTAAATAGGTATAAGTCTATATCAGCTATTTTTTCACGTGTTTTTAGCGTCGCCTTGAAGAAATTTGTGGGCATGTGAATTGATTTCTTATAAGGGCACTAACATGTCATAGACCCCAATAAGTTGTGCCGTTGTTCCCTTTGCCCCAATCACTTCCAAGAACAAAAGCTGAATCTACCTTTTATCTTTGTGGGCTAAAACATGTAAACTTTGTCAAGATCTCCCAAAGAGTTTGAACAGAGGGGCTGGGATTGCAAGGCTTGTGTCATATGAGCATGTCATTTTGAATCAGCACTTTTCTTTTGAAAACGGAGAGCGCAGGCAGGAATAAACTATTAGGTAGTCACTGCTTGCCTTCTTATAAGGGATTTATAAAAAAGCTGTGGTTAAGTGCCTACCAGCCCTTATCAAACCATCCAGTGTTTCAATCAGACTAACAACAGGAACCCCTCTGAGTATATATTGCAAACATTAGTCCTTATGTAGCCATGTTACGTACGTTAGTTGAATACAGTGAAGCTCAATCTTGCATCTCAGGATCATTTAGTCATCTGTTTGAGGGAAACTTAATTGAAGTTGCTGGTCTTCTGCAACTCTGCTCTTTTATGGCAATTGGACCAATCTGAATCTCCTATAACAGAAAATCCACAGAAAAAGATGGCAAAAGCCTTACATTGAAGGACAAGGGTCCTCTCTCAAATACTGATGTTTCGCTATTCCTTTTCAGATGCATTGCAAGGTTTGCTCACAAAATGCCGACACTCACAGTACCGCGTAACGTAGGCATCATAGTTCATAAAATCAATCACAGAAATGATTCACACTCGTACTTAGTCCTGGCAATTCATCCGTGACTGATCCCATTGTTGCTGCCATGAAGAATGCTGATGGAATTTGTCGGTTTATGAATCAGTGTGTAATCTCATGATTCAATTATAGTTTTGTTAAAAGGCGAGGGACTGAATGCCAATTATGAAATGCTGTACTTCTGACAAAAAGCAGAGGTGGTGGAATCAACTCTAGCTCATTTCATTTTGAAGGATGGACATGGTGAGCTTTCATCAATTTGAAGTTTATAAAAACTGAAAATCATTCCCCGTGGCCAAAAATTAGAATGCCTAGTAGAAAGGCAAATTAAGTCTAGGTGTAATAACTCCAGTAATACTAGCCTTTACAATTTTAAAAGACAGTATGCCAAAAAACAAAAATAGTTGCATGAGGTGAAAAAGACAGAGGTTTGTGGTAGTCTTTTTACCATTTTTACTGCAACCTGACATGTAGTTGTTTAGTTAAAAGAAAATATAGCAGGGAGGATAAGTGCAGGAACCCTCCTGCTAGTAGATGAGGAGCAGGAGAGCCCTGAAGCTAGGGTAGCAATAAAGAATGAGCAATGAAGAAGCACAGTCAGCACAAGTGGAGCAGCAAAGGAGACAACATCCTATTCCACAAGCAATAGAGGTGAAGGCGGAAGTGGGAGAGGAGGGGCAGGAGATAAATAGAAGGGGGGGGGGGTGAATGGTCCCCCGTAGCAGGGTGAAAAGGCCATCTAACAAAATGCTAATTGTACATACATTTAAAAGAAATGCAATTCGTCACAATAGAGGCAACCATACTTAAACTTTATTTTTGAATTAACTGAAAAAGCTTTTTAAAAACGTGAAACATAAAGATATTTTCAGGATATTCAAATTGAAGGACCAACCTTACCATGAATAACTGATGTAAACAAAGGACAACTGGTCAGTGCAAGGTTATTAAGACATTTACATTCAGTAACCTGCTCTGCATTACATTTTAGCCAAACAGCGGAAGGTAACTCATGAGTTGATGAATACGGTACTATATGCCTTCAAGCTCGCACAATGTGCAATGTATTAATTCCATTTTACTATATCTTACGACAAGCAGTTAACGATGTTCACTTCATATTGGCAAATTTCTTGGCTGCCTCCCAGCTCCCTGTCCCATCCATCTACATTTTATTTTAATCCATTAAACAGCATATCAACAATGTTAAATTTTTAACAAACAAGCACGGTTGGCAGTGCATGCTAATAGCACTTTAAACTGCCTTACTTTAAAACAAAAAAGCACTTAAACAGATGTGCCCACATAGCATGCAAATGCAAACTAAAGCTACAATGAAATTACCTTATATTCATTAAAAAAATGCAGTCAAGGGGCTAAAAATGTCTGATATAGAAAAAGAGGCCGGAAAAGGTAGATGGAGCATCCTGCAGATGTTTGTTATCTAATGCTGACGAATGGTGTAATGTATTTTTCACGAGGGCAGCAATATCCAGAGGATATAGCAAAATGAGGTGTCATTTACTAAAGAAGAAGGAATGGCGTTTCTTCAATATGTTTTACGATTTTACTAGAAAAGAACTAAGATATTTTGGTTGATCGTTATTAGATGCTGTTGAAATTCTCTGCTTCGATTAAGAATAATTATAGATCATACACTTCTATTTTGGCAAGAAATTAAGGAAGCAGCACAAAATGTTGTAATTTTTTTTTTTTGTTTATTTATTTCTAAAGCGCATTTTCCCTAGAGCTACTTGGTGCTAAAAGAATAGTAAAAGCATTGATGCCACTGAAGGAATTTTAGGAAACGGCAAAAGCTTTCAAATTATAGTGGACCTGCTCAAGATTCTGTAGACAACAGAGTTTCAATGTAAGAGCATTCGTAGCTGGAGCCCTAGAAGAATGAAGGATCTACAGCAGCATCTCTTACGGTTAAAAAGAGGAACCACAAGTAAGCAATGGTTTCCCAAGTTTTGTGTCCTCCTGGGAAAATATAGGGTTACTACATCCCAAAGGAGCTGAGGACCAGAACAATTAAAGGCCTGGTGGTCAGGGATCCACAGCTGAATTTGTTGACTAGTTGGCAAAGGTTGTCGGATCAGCCGTGCCTCAGAAACATGGCAAAAGCACCCGAGACCGCACACCAATTTGGCGGACAGGTTCTGGAGTCTTTGAAATCTTCTAATTGCCCTGAAAGACAATGCAAAATAGAATTGCAGTAAAAGGATGATATAGTATGCAGTATACCACCACTGTGGAATACATAGTAGGGGATAAGAAGGGTAATATCTTGCACAAATGTCTGAATTGTAGAAAGTATGTGGCCCAGACCTTTTACATCTGAATATCAAAAACAAGGTCAGGATCAAATTTGATATCATTTGTAGTTTTACTGAGACACTAGGCCTGGGCCTCTTGTACATCCTTTATGTACCTTGGTCTTATTAGTAATCAAGAAGGTTCTGTTAGTCATTCTCTATATAACTCAATGGTCTAAAGCCAAAACACCATGATTAAAAAAGTCTGCAATTTCCTGCTATGTATTTCTTCCTATGTTTTGAGTAGATAGCCAGTTTGTTTTGGAGTCGACAGCAGGAGCCTTCCTGGAAACCTGTGTTAGTCAGGAGCTCCCTAATGGATATTATTTACTCATGCAGTTTTTCATCAGGTGGAAAGTCCTCAAATATAAGTCGGATAGAACTTATATTTGAGGACCCTCAGATAAATGGGAAATCCCTATGGAGAAACTCCTTTGCTCACGCCCTTACGGAAATTGGGACCATTCCCTATTCTTTCCTATTAAGAAGCACAGTTGCATCTGACATTTGAGTAGCATTTTTCTGAGCGGTTCCAGGATGGAAACGTCAAAGCAAAAAAGCGTCCTATTCACAAAGGCAAGTTTCCAAGTGTAGATCTACTCATGTGTAGCTCTGCTACTACATCTATTCACCATACCCATGTGTAGATTTACAGTTAGATTTAGACTTATACGTCTCAATTCTCTCAAATGAGGAGATAGAGACTCCTACGACTGAATTTATCAATGTAAAATTAATATTAGTAACTTTCTGCATATTTGTGGAAATCTCCACCACTGGGTGGCAATCAACCTATAAAATAGGGCATTTTAAGAAAATGAATGTTAAATTAATAAAAAATACAGACTATTTTTGAATTAGAAATTATTAAAACGCATTTTTTAATTCCTATTTACGTAAGAGTACCATAGCAACAAGGGACAATTCACCTTCACTAAAACTTTATTTAACTTGAATAAAATTAATTACATTTTTTTTCCTCCCCTCTCTTACAGTATTATTTAATGCTGAATTTGTCACAATCTTAAATGTAAGTTATGTATTATTTTATTTGTGATGTATTTATTTTTATTTTTAAATATGACATTACAATATATTGCATTACAATGTTTTTATGTATATAAAAAATAACATTTGGAAATTTGTAATTTAAAAACATCCAATAATTTAGTGATCAATTTAAACATAAATTAAATCAAATAACATTTTGAACTAATCTTTATGTTTCGCTATGTGTTAGTGTTATTGCTAGCCTCCATGGATTCTATGGGAGTGTTTTGCTGGACAAATGTGGTCTTCTGTGGTGCTTGACTTACTCCAACGCTAGGCTGGAGTATTTTTAAGCTAGTTTTGTCAGTAGTTCTATTGTAATAGATTTTACTGTGTATTTTGTGAATTGCAGTTGCCTTACTTTTATGTAGGTGTGCCTTTTATATTAACGTGCCACTCCTTAAAGCCCTCCTTCAATTTCCCATAATGGCACCCTCTAAGGAGTAATTATTCCCCATTTTCCAGCGACTCCCAGCCACTTTTCAGTGACTACCCCATGTCCTTCCCATATTTACCATGAAATATTAAACATACACGTTTGGAAATTTCCGCTACCAGGTTAAAGATCTCTCAACAGAAAAGACAGGATATGTGGAGATCTCTGGCCAAAGGATTGTTAGTTGAATTCTGGAGTATGTAAAGTAGTACCACTTTACATACTCCAAAATAGCTTTTGTGAATAGGGTCCAAAATGTTTAAGAATACCACAAACGGACATGTCTCAGGGTTTTCCATGCATGTTCTAGTCTGCCTCCTCACACTCCTCTTTTCAAACCTTAATCCTAAACTTATGATGATGGAAAGTACATTGCAATGGTAGTTTTCCTACAGTTTTAAGTGCACTAAATGATTCTACATTTTCACATTGCCTGCCTCTGTAAACGTGCAGGTGTGGAATTTTAAAGCACATGCCTTTTTGCTCAACTTGTGCATATAAAACATATGTGAAACAGATCCTAATGTATATTAAAACTTGAAGCGCTGGCCTCTAGAAAAAGACAATGTTCCTTGATGATATATTTAATGAATATTTAATGAATATAGTTTGCTAATTCCAATAAGACATTTAGCGTTCTCTCTTAAAAAATATACAATAGATATTCCAAAATATTTCAAACAATTGACAATACATCAGAAGGCACAAGTTATTTCACTTGTCAGTCTTACTCACTTTATAGCATATCATTATCACTTCTCCTTGCTGTACATACAGTGCACCAATACCATTGAGTAGAGCACATTTCATAGGAACGCATGCATAAATGAATGAAGAAATAGATAGATTTGTTTCATCAAAAAAGACCCCAGTACCTTATAGTACTTTAAATGATATGGTTAATTAATTTATAGGTAATTCTGTTGATATCCGAATTTATGACCCATGCTTTCCGTCCTTTTGGGTAACATGGACTTTACTTGAGTTTAAAATCTCATTAAAATACGTCTCTAATGCACAGAATTAAAATACACAACATGTTCTAATATAGCCTTAGAGCCCGCCATAGCGGGCTCTACCGGCTATTAAAGGCCCCCCTCCAGCGTGCGCCTTTAACAAGGAAGCAGGCCTTTATTGGCCAGTAGAGCCGCTACGGAGGGCTCTAAGGCTATTCGAGAATTCTGCCCCAAGAGGGCAGAATGTTCTCATTTGAAAAACAAAGGCCTCACGGAGCCCGAGGGAATTGAAATCCCCTAGGGCTCTGTGAGGCCTTTTGTTCACAGCAACAGCTGTGAACAAACATTGGAATGTTGGAGCTCCGGGCTTCTACCGGTGTTCGAGGGTAAATGGAGAGACACTGAGGTGGGCACACATTGCTTACCAGCTCACGAGAGCAAGACCTGCGCTCTGCTCGTTCTCTGAGAAATAAGGAACAACAGTGTGAAATACAGTGGCACTTTATTAAGCAACTCAATAAAACAAGGAACTGTTCATCGTCAAATGTTTCTCATGAACACATGAGCAGGATGAAATAAAAGAATCAACAATCATATACATCATATTTTAAGTCACGAATGGACAAGTGCCTAGAAGGCAAATCTTAACTAAGAGAGCAAGAGGCCATCCAAGAGTACACAATTTAAGCTAGGATAAATGCAATGACTTGGGTGTGGATGAGCTAAATTAGAGGGGCTGACAAAGCCAAAAGGCTGGCAATCAAAGAAGAGCATTACCACCTCAGAATAGGCTTCTAGGCCCTAGATAGGAGATCGGTCGACCGGGAACTCAAGTGCTGAGCACTATAGTAGGAGTTCAGGGCCTGGACCTGGGTGAAAACCTTTTATATGGCTTAATGCAGAACTCCTACCCACGTCTGACGTGGGTTCTTGACGTGGGCCCTTGACCGCACGCTTACTGTAACTTCGGAAAGGTTTGAGAGAACAGAGAAGTGGTATCATGGTGAAACAGGGGCTTTCTGGCAGGTGGTCAGTGCTCTTGACCGTAAATATCTAAAAAAAAAGATAACTTTTAACGTGCGATGCTCGGAAATTAATATTTCTTACATTATTTCTATGCCATGCAGCCGTGTTTTTGGTTTCACTTGAGCAAGCTTGGAAAACGGGACCCTGCTTCATTTCCCTCCTCTTGTTCATTTTTTTGAACAAAATTCTTGCACTTAGTGTAGTCCTATTGTTGTTACTTCTACAACTTCTATAAGTGCTTAGTTACTCACATTCCCTGTTCTATCCTTGCTCTCCCTCTGCTAATTCTGCTATTCTCGGGAGGTGCAACTGCTACGGACATGGTGTGCTGACTGAAGAGCATATTGTACATTAGGACACAGCCCACGTATTTGGAGACAGGTATGACATTGTAACACATGCTGTTTTCTGTGTCTGTAGGCCGGTGTTTAACATCCTGCCCTGTCAACTGTCCCCCTGTCCAGTCTTTATCAATGGCTATTTATTCAATTTGGTACAACTTCTCTGTTTCATTTAAGCAGTATCTCAGGTATAACACTGTGATCACAACACACTTTAAGGAGCGTAGTCATTATAATGGCAGCAATGGTGGTCAATGCTGCTAGCAGCACCCATGATAATTTTCTCTAATTGTTCTGAAAGTCTTGAGGCATTGTTCCAATCGTTGGTACGTGTGGCTAGTGTGACTAGTTGGAAGAATGCCTTATCTTCTGCTGTACTTTTACTCTTTTCAAAAAGTCTGCTGAGGATTAAGGTAGAGCCTCAGAGATGATACCTGTAAACAGAAAAAGTAACCGTTGGTGCCTGTCTTCAAGTAATTTGAGAGGTTACTAGCACTTCTATTACTTAGGCACATTCGATATGAGGAAAACAAAGTGATGAAAAAGGTAAAGATGTCTCGTTGTCACAACTTGTAGACTGAGGGGTTGGGGCGTTCTTTAGGTGATGTATCCTTGGGGCCCACTTTCACACTCTTCCTTTCTCTGCTGTGCAGCACGTGCAACCCTTCAGGATGAGCTTGGGATACCATTCCCACTTGGTACTTTCCGTGGAACACATGTAGTTTCTGTGTGGCTCCTTGCCCCTTGCACAACCCCTCAATCACATGTGAGATGAACGCCGGTCCATTGTCAGAACCCAAAAGCATAGGTACTTTAAAGCGCGGTATGAACTCTTTCAGGAGGCATTTGGCAATAGTTTGTGTATTGGTGTTATTGGATTGGCATGTCTCAGTCCATTTGCTGATCATGCACACAATAACCAACACGTACCTGTAGTTTGAGTAGGGGGCATGCTGATGAAGTCCATTTAATGTGGGGAAATGAAGTGGCCTGGGGCAGTGGAAATACAGCATTAGGAAAACAGTCTGATCTTCCCATCACGTCCTACAAGTGATGAACCATGAAAAAGACGGGCCATGGGACCAAGCATTATCGTTGGTAAACATATCTTTCCATTTGGGCCTATCCGTATTCCTTTTCTTTTTGCATACATCCTCCCCTGTTCCCTTCTTCCACCCAGCCCTTTCAATAATATACTTAGGGTCATAGTACATATCATCATCCTTTATCTTTATATCATGATCACATGTGTAGTAGAAGCAATCTGAACCATTGTGTACTCACAACCAGTTAATGCTATTCCTTTTTGTACATCTGCATCAATAAATTATTTACCAATTGATACATAGTCCTTGGAGGAGGTATGTGCAGCACATTCTACAATTGAAACTTTGGTAGCGACATGTCTTGCAATAGTTGAGCTATTAATGGTGCACGCTGCATTTGTTGGCCAGCTGAGGTAAGGAGGGGACTCCAAATGAAGGAAAGAACCTAAAAATTATATTGCAATCCCTGTACAAGACTTTAAAAAGAAATTCATTATTTCCAGAAGCAAAAGAAGACTTAAAACATTGTACTATAGCTTGTCCCAACAGCAAACACAGATGAAAATCTCTGTCACTGTAACACCTTTAGGAATCAAAACACTCATAGTTGTCAAACTGTACCCAGGGATGTGGAATCCCTATAGCCCCACGCCCAGGACATATTGTTTGAGGTCAAGGGCAACAAGTTTTGATGCGTATTTTGACCTTGGGACAAGTAGGCCCAACCCCCTACAGCACAAACCCTTTGGCTGCCAGTTTACAGTACCACATTATGGATCAGAGAAAGGCATAGTCTGCAGTGAAGGTAATATTTTTGTACATATGTTAATGCTGTTCAAACTTGTATTTATTGTTCATTAATGCAAAGGCTTCATTATTAGGGTGAGCGCTCTAAGTAAATGTTGTAAGCTCAGACTGCACTACTGACAGTGGTTAGAAAAAATGTGTACATACGTTTTCAATATTTAGCAATGTGAGGCCATGGATACTGCTCTCAGAATGCTCGTTAAACTACTGGAATAAGGTAGGTACCATTTCTTTGCAACCTAAAAATAAACAAGCATTGGTAAAGCCAGTAGGTCTGAAATTGTTGGTCAGCCTTTTGGCTTTCTCAATGCACAACTTGTTTTGGCAATATTTCTGTGAAACCTCATTGGTGCGGGAGCTGCTGGGCCCTCACCATTATAACAAACATTGGCAAAAAGCAAAAATTGTTTTGGTCTCAAAAATCACACATTGCACAGTAGTTCCTGGCACTGAATAAAACAACTGTGTCGATATGCTCCTTGTGAAAGAACAGAATGAAGTCACTCACAGTGAAGCTAGCCAAGGGGGAGAGAGACAACATTTTATTAAACATAAAAGGTCATGGTTAACGCCAGACCTAATTAGGGGCCCAATTATTAAATAAAGTGCACCCATGTCCTTGGATTATGTGTAAGCCTGGGCGTAGTTCGCGAAGTAGCGCTACGCGAAGCTACGTGAAGTGCAGTTCGCACTACACGAACTGCGTAGTGCGCTGTTCACGATGATTGCACAGTGCCGGATGCTTGTCTGCACTGTGCAATCATTGAAAAGGGCATCTTGCACAGTGCGAGCTGTCTTTTACTGCCGCTCGAGTAGATTTTTACTCGAGCGGCAGCTTTCTCAACGCGGACTGGTAGTTTCTCATCGCGAGCGGTCGCGAGCATACGCGACCACTTGCAATGAGAAACCTGACCTCCCCGCGTTGAGAATCTCACCGGCAGGTTTATTTTCCACGCTCGCGATCGGCAACTTGATGTTGCTGATCGCGAACGAGGAAAAAGTCTCGCCGGGATGTCATTTTGCTTGCTCGCGGTCGCCAACTTGACGTTGAGGACCGCGAGCAAGCAAAAAATGACCGCTGCACTACGCTACGCGTGTTTGCACTGTGCTACGTGCAATTCGCGTTGTGCGAAGTAGCGCAAACTTCGCAAACTACGCGAGCGTAGCGTAGTGCTTTGCCCAGGGTTAATTATGTGCAGATATACAACTTTTGTGAATTCACAAGACTACAGAAGTAGGCCAAGAAATAGTACTCCTAGAAAACATATATGTGAACTGCATTTAAGCATGAGCAAATATGTAGGTGTACTAACTTCGCAGCGCGTGTTAACTTATACACATATATGTCTTCTTTCATAATTTCAATGCCACTGTTAGGTCTAGTTGATGTGACTTATACATATATTAATTGTTCAGTGAGAAGTATACGGGCGTTAGGTTGTTGTCAGAACATTGTAATATTTGTGAGTGAAAACAGAGTGATCCATGTATTTATTTCCCTCAATTGTGGCGCTTATTTTGCCTATCTTATTTTTTTTTTTTAAGCAGTCCTGTTCTGGCTTTGCTGAAAGTTGTTGCTGCTCTAATATCATAATGGACACATGGTCCAGCTGTCATCCAAAGCTCCATCCAAATGTGTGGGAAAATGTAGTAGGCCTGAGCCTGTGGCATGACAAGTCTTTCCTATTTGAATGTTATTTCTAACCAGACAAGAGGTGATGAAAACAATAACATTGAGCCTATCTATGCAAACATCCAGAAGACAGGAAATCCAATACACTTCTTGGAGACGCAGGGAAGACCCTAATAATAATAATGTTGCGAAATCTCGGAACATCAATTAACCCCGAAAACCAAAGAAGAACCAAAACATTGTACTATAAATAATTGTTCCCAAGAGATACGAACATCTCAATAATCTCCATCCCAGTAATACAATTGGGAAATAAAAAGTTGTTGAACTGCAAAATATATGCAACCACCTCTAAAGACTGCAACTGCTGTTGAAAAATGCACCTTTAAAGTTACATACTTTCTATTCTGACAATATTGCAATATTGAGCATCGCTACTCCATGCATATTATCCTTCTACATTGAAATACACTTTATATATGAACTTTTATTTATTCCTCACATTTCCTAGCACTGGGGCGTGTGTGGAGGAAGTCGTTTTGGCTGCTATCTGTGGTAATCTATTCCTACGGATCTTAGGTCGTTGTCTCATATTTTGTATGCTGCACAGAGCTGCACATATCCCACAACTTATTCCTTCCCTCCTGCCACACAGCTACACTCATAGTGCCCCTGTGTTAGGATGGCCTCTAAGTGTCACAATTTAGAACACCAGTGAATAAAAATTTGATATAAAAGTTACAGTGTCTGTATCACACATACATCACGTGCCAATATAATGAAGGTGATACAGCAAGCTATCTTTTGGCATTGTTTTAATTAATATGAGACATCAAGTAGACCTATCTGTGCTATACGGGCACTAGAAGGCCATTTAGTGACCACACAGGTAGATATAAACAAATCGTTCTCAGCTCCCTATCAGAATTTGTACAAGGCAACTTGTTTTCTCCCTCACAAACAAAATATGCATTACAGAATGTCTAACCCAATATAGACCACCACTGCTGAACAAGCAGCTTTACTTAATTGAAATCTAGAGGTGCAGGTGGTGCAACTCACTATAGACCAGCCAGTAGGCGGAAATGCTCCGGAGTTATACTTATTACCTTCTGAATTTAACACCATAAAAAAATGTTCAACACATTGGTGTGGCCCTATCTTTTTGTGGTACTGACACGGACAGGGCTTCCTGGCCTCTTATTGCTCTAGATCTAGTTGTTATATATACTATGGATGGCCAGTGTTCTTACCTGGTAGGGTGTATTCAACTGGAAGACATATTTTCAGGGGCACCAGTGGGACCTCGAGACATAGGTGTCCACTGTCACCCATACTAAGTACTAGAGAAATTAGTGTGCTAAAAACATGCATGATAAGGTACAGAGGATGCCTTGCCTATTCTTAGGGACCCAATAACACGCGTATCCCCACTAATCTTGTTATTGCCGGAATTTGGTAGTAGGGCCTGGCCTCAAAGGCAATTGTGATAAATCCTGATACTGATCACCACCCATCATATGTCTGGAACTCCGTTCAATGTGTACTGGAAACTTTTAAATATCGAGGAATCCAAATTTATTTCATAGAGGAAAAGTTGAAGGATGGCAATCTAGATAGATGTGTGTCTGGAATTCGATGGTGGACCATATTCTGGACAATGCTACTGCTGTCCCCTTTGGGCAGAGCGTCAATCATTAAAACAATTGTGTTACTTATACTCTTTTATTTTTTACAGCACGTCAATTTGTCCACCCCGTGCTCTTACTTCCAAAATCTAAGGCCTATCTTATCAGAGCTGATCTGCCCTCAGCATAAGTGATGTCTCACTCTCTCCATAGAGAAGGTAATGCGCCCGATACATGCCTGCGGAATGTGGTCCCCAGCTTTGAAATATACACAACTTGGCACTGCAGATGGTATTGATAGCATGATGGCTGGCTGTGGAAACAGACCCTGAGCCACTAGACCCGCTAAATGACCTGCTAAACATTGTTGGAAACCCGGAGTTATTACATGTACTTTATGCCAAAAGCGGACAATATCTGTATAGGCTCATTCTTTACCAACAGTCTGTTCTCGTTGCCACAACTGAACAAATAAGCTGGGATCAGTTGCATCATACACACCGTCCCCTGTTGGTGATACCCCAGTTACCTTTAGTGGCCAAACAACACTCTCTGAAAAATGTGTCACTGAAGGACATGCGTACATTTATATATCCATGTACACTTAGCTGACTTTATTTCAAGCAATGGTGATGCGCGTAGTGATAAAAAAACAATTATTTGACTTTCCTGCTGCCGCCAAAAACCCACCACTTTTCCTCAACACCACTCTAACCCATTTAATTGATGCCAGGCAAAGATGTCGCTGGGCAGTAGTGTGTCCTATGGGAGCGAAGTATATATATACATATAGATATATACATACCCAGTTATTAAACTACAGAATCGTCAAACCTGAAACCCTTAATGCAATCTCTGCTTCCCCACTTTTACCAAATTGTGTGATCCTGGGCAGTTTATTTCTCTTGTTCTCTTGTTTCTGTTTTCCTAACTTAACCCCAAGTTCAATATAGGCATGTCTGCCACGGTGGGGGAAGAGAATCAGTCTCTCCCCATATTCGTTCTTTAAAACTATTTCTTTTAATAATAATAATATTTCTCAACGCATGTGACATAAATTGTTTTACTGGACAAGGAATCTATACACTAAACCTATTTTTCTCTCCCTTACAATGCTGTTCATTCAGTCACACAGCTCTTTGCGTTCTGCCAACTGTGTACAAAAAAATATATATATATATTCATTTTCAACTTTCCTGTTCTGTTTCTTAACCCAGGAAGTCTTATTCACTGTTTCTTTTCCTGCCTGGCTCAACGCCCAGACTCTGCGGCCAGCGTTAATATAACGGCAGCCCAAGAGAAATCTTTTAACCCTTCAATACCTCGTAACTTCAAAAAAAGCATGTGTTGTTTTTAATTCTACGACGTAAATGCTAAATAGAGCCTATTTTAACAGAACATGTCTTTTTTGTTTTTTGGTAAGCACACGTTCACTTAGAATGGTATTTTGACGCTGAATAGCGGATCTTTATTGTACCTCAACTCAATGGTACTCATTTTATCCACCTCAGAATGATGAAGGGCTGAACAGACCCCACATCTATTCACTTCAGAATGATAAAATGCTAAGTAGACCTGGTAGCATCTGAACTTGTGACCATGAAGTCACACACATGCTCCCACAGACCCAACTCACGTTTCTTATGTATCATGCAAGTTGTGTAATATGCCATACTCTCTAGTCTTTGCTCCTAAAGGCCTATAATAATTGTATTGGACCTATATTTTTAATCATATCATTGTTGTATATAGCTGAATTAATCTGTGTATTTGTATCAAAGGTAAAATAGCTCTACTTTCCTATGGAAGTTGGTGGTGTGGCCTTCATTAATTTGTTTCTACACTTTCTAATGTCCAGGCAATAACAGACATTTAACCTTCTTTGGGTAGCAGTACATTTTCTTTGAGAAGGACAGGGCTGTTAACATACCATTCGGCTTCCCATAGGTGAAATGCAATTTCAGTCTTTTCTATTCACTGGGAGCCACAAAACATTTTCCATCAGACAAGTACAAGTGGTGTCTCATTTGGTGCTTGCAAATTATTCTCCTAATTTGTCCAGTTTCAGAGGTGGACCCCAATGTGCACTACCTCTCCCTCCTTTCTCATGGTACCGCTCTCCTGTTTCTTGGCACTTCATCTTCTCTACTCCGCCCATTAGTCCCGCACTTGTTAGCCAATGGAAGCATCTTATTTATTTTAAGGGTGAATTTGTTGAAATGTGAATTTTGGGGACTTTACATCTCTTTCATAAACTTCTTTTTACTTTATCATTTATTAAAAAATGGGTGTAGTTAGTGTGCATTCCATTCCATCAGTTTGTCTCCTTGTCTCCTCTCTTCTCTCTAATAATTACCATCTGCTCCGATATGTATGTTGCTCTTAGTCCAATGTCACTAACTTCCTTGGCCACGAGACACAATTTCAAAATCTTTTCTACTAGCAAACTCCAACTGTGTGTGTTCTGTAGCTGTACTTCCTGGATCTGTTCTTGTATTCGGGCTACCTACTCGTGCCTGAAGAGGTGGCACTTTTCACTGCCTGGGCTGTTGAAATGGAATGCAGGTAGGAGTAAATTATTTGGGTCTTAATTGCTTTGTGTTGCGGCTGCATGTGGGGTGCAACACCTTGCATGTTGCCTGCTAAGGCACATCATGGTACTTGTAGTGTAACTGCATCTATATGTCTGTTATTTCCTGGTCGTTATCAATCATTACGTGTGTGAGCCTTCCCAGTGCTCATCAACAACGTAAACCGAGTGGTAGCCCTTTGGCTCCGTTCCAATGTTCTCCTCTTAAGTACTTCCTTCCACTCGTGAGCCTATTTTTGTAATTCCTAATATTTTTATTAACAGGACTTGTAGGCCTGTGTTTCCAGTTAAACTTAACAATGTATTTCAAAGCATTTATAACCTACTGTCATGACATGGAGCAGGGAGTGTCTTTGTGTGCTTTAGCTAATCAGGGAGTTTAGCTACTTATGGGAACGTAAATGTAAATGTAATATTAACTGTGATACTGCGCCACTTTATTTATTTATTTAATTTCTTTTTTGGTATTCTAACTAGCAGGGTCTCATCGCCATCAAATGATGATGAGACTTCAGCAACACGTAATGCTTTGAAAACAGGATATACTAATATAACAATAATATTCACGGTGAACTCAAGGACTCTCAACTTGCATGTTTAAAAATACATTTGCAGTCCTAGTTATTCTTGTCTCGCTAAAACAGATCAAATACAATTAGTAAATCGGTGTACAAGCCACCGGTCTTGATACTGAAAACTACACAAAATAGAACATGTGAACACGAAATAATCACAATCTGAATTGTAAAGTGGAAGTGTTGGAAGAATCAGATAGATGGAGGGGGTAAGGGAGCTGACAAGAGGAATGGAGATACGACTCCACCCCCCATTGGCTACCAATTGGCTGGGACAAATGGTAGGCACAAAGTGCGAGGGACAGAAAAAGAGGCGCAATGAAGGTGCAATGTGAGAGTCAGCAAGGGAGCAGCTACCTGGCGGGGCTGCTGAAGCTAAGGGTGAAATGATGACAGGATAGGAGCAACCCAGACAACAGCTACCTGGCGGAGTTGCCGCTAGTAGGGAGGAAAGAGTGGGGGCAACTCAGACAACAGCAACACCTGGCAACCCTGTCACTCGGCTAGTGACTGTAGAGTTGGCAGGGCAGCATCAGAAGGGGCGGGCCGGGAGGCAACTGCAGCGGGGGCCGCAGGGCAAACAGAGGCTTAAAAAGGAACAGAAGCACAAAAAACAGAAACAATGAACAATAAATAAACAATTATTCCATCAAGGATATGCATATGCCAAATTAATTGTGATCACAATACTAAACGCGGACCTACTGATGGAGAGGCGAAGTGCAGCTGCCGAGGACAGAGCAGGGAGGGGCGAGGTGAAGCTGCGAAGGGGAGAGGCGCACTTCCTCGTACTGCGAGCGCGCTGAGCAGAAGAAGGCGGGGGGAATCTGTGAAGGGCAGAGAGCCTCGGAGAGGGATAGTTCCTCTTTTCGGAATGGCGCAGATAAAATTCGAGAGGTGCGCCTGGCAGAGACAGATATGAACCGGAGAGATAAGAATAAGAAGACACCCAAGCCATGCAGAATTGAATCGTAAGAAAAGGAGAAGGAGACGGCAGAAAGGGAGAAAAAAGAAGGTGTGAAAGTACCGGAAAAAAACCTGAAAAAATAAAGGCGCATTTAAAAGAGCACCCTATCAAGAAATACACATGAGAGACCAAATGGGGAGGGGCAGGGGAGGGGGCGAAGAACAAAGAAAAAAGGGGTGCGTGGGTGAGCCACGGAGCAAGTAGGAAACACAATAAAGCAACAAATAGGAAACACAATAAATGAACAACTTGTGTAGAGAACAACCGACAAACCGAAGTATAATGATGTCAAAACCACTGTAAAATGTGACCACTGTCATACAGTATGGTGCAGAGAAGACAGGGCACCTGCGCAGGACTGAAAACTAGTGAGAAGACGAAGACCACACCTTAAATAGCACAATGCAGGAGGACCCCAAGCTGGAGTCAGCAGTAATAATTTAGACACTTGTGCCACCTGTGCACAGTGTCAAGGACGCAAAAGCCCTGTGTCAGAATTTAGACAAACATGGACAGTATCAAGGATTCCCAACCTGTGTCAGAATTTAGCCACCCACGTGCATATTATAAATGCCCACGTGCAGGAGCAAGGACTCAAACCTGTGACGGAGTTTAGATACCGTTAAGCAGCATCAAGGACTTCCAACCTCCATAGGATTTTAGATACCCATGTGTCCAGGACTCAAACCTCAAACCTATATATGTAACATCACTGCTTCAAATAAAGAACGTCAACCTGAAACGAGGACAAAACATAATCATAATATATATGAAAGCAGAAAGCACTACGAAACAATATTGAGAAATGCCAATAGAAACCAAACAGAACGGAACCAAGACGGAGCCGATGAGAGCAGAACGGAAAGAGTTGGAAAACCCCCTCGAGGTGTGACCATCCACACAGAGGGAAGAGGGCGGTGGTCGTGGCACGACAGAAACCACAGGGGACCAGGGAGGGGCACAGCGATACCCCGGAGGGCTCAATCCACCGGACCACACACACCAGAGACCGGAGGAAAGGCAGGGGAAAAAAAGTGTCCCTGACTTACCCGGCTGGTGGTGGGGAGAGGCGGGGAGAGGCCACGGGCAGACGCAGTTTGTCCCAGGTCCGCGCTGCAGAGGAACCGTCCGCACGAGACCTTCGTGGTCGTCAGCTGTTTGAGGGTAAATGGAGAGACACTGCGGTGGGCACACATGGCTTACCAGCTCACGAGAGCAAGACCTGCGCTCTGCTCGTTCTCTGAGAAATAAGGAACAGCAGTGTGAAATACAGTGGCACTTTATTAAGCAACTCAATAAAACAAGGAACTGTTCATCGTCAAATGTTTCTCATGAACACATGAGCAGGATGAAATAAAAGAATCAACAATCATATACATCATATTTTAAGTCACGAATGGGCAAGTGCCTAGAAGGCAAATCTTAACTAAGAGAGCAAGAGGCCATCCAAGAGTACACAATTTAAGCTAGGATAAATGCAATGACTTGGATGTGGATGAGCTAAATTAGAGGGGCTGACAAAGCCAAAAGGCTGGCAATCAAAGAAGAGCACTACCACATCAGAATAGGCTTCTAGGCCCTAGATAGGAGATCGGTCAACCGGGAACTCAAGTGCTGAGCACTATAGTAGGAGTTCAGGGCCTGGACCTGGGTGCAAACCTTTTATATGGCTTAATGCAGAACTCCTACCCACGTCTGACGTGGGTTCTTGACGTGGACCCTTGACCGCACGCTTACTGTAACTTCGGAAAGGTTTGAGAGAACAGAGAAGTGGTATCATGGTGAAACAGGGGCTTTTTGGCAGGTGGTCAGTGCTCTTGACCGTAAATATCTAAAAAAAAAGATAACTTTTAACGTGCGATGCTCGGAAATTAATATTTCTTACATTATTTCTATGCTATGCAGCCGTGTTTTTGGTTTCACTTGAGCAAGCTTGGAAAGTTTCATAACTAACAATATTGCAGACATTGCTTGTGAAAGATCAAGATGTACCAGCAGAGTGTCACGTACGTGTGGGCTAACCTTATTCTTGTAACTGTGGAAATTTACAAGGGGGGGCTGGCTGGTGCCTCGCAGCGCGGTGGAAAGCACAGGTCCCTGTTGTGAGGGCAGAGAGGCCTACGAGCCTTAATGTTTTGAAAATGATTACCAGAGGCAATGGCCTCTGGGCCTACATGTGTGTATCTAAGGAGGTGGGGACCACTGTGACAGGTACTAAAAGGCTGAGGGAAAATGGACAACTTTGGACATCTGACAGGGCCTGACTGGTGGGGCCTATATGGGAGTGTCATGCTGCCTGAGCAGAGCAGGATTCTGCATGGGGGATTTCTCTATGGTAAAACGGGACCCTGCTTCACCGGCCATTAGAAGCCCGGAGCACTCCATTGTTTTCAATGGAGCGCCCAACATTCCAATGTTCTAATTCACGTTATTCTTGAACCGGCCTATGTATGTAGAGGTTGTACAATGCAGCTAGTGTACTTTTTGTTTCAGAAACCAATATTGCCTTAAGTATATAACTAACTGGGATTCATGCAAAAAAAGGGCTGTATTTAACAGCTTTTAAAAGTAGTATGTTATGTTACTGGGTATTTGTGCAGCATAGCATCTGCCAATTACTTGGCCACTTGGCCCTTTGTTTAACTTCATCTGGCTCACATTCCACACTGTGGGATTTCGTTTTAGAACCACATTGGTATTGTGAGGGATTTCAAGGGGCAGGTTATTCTCACAGACATGTTCCATAGGGGTGGATCTTGTGACCGTTCTACTTAATGAGAATGTGGTGTGTGCAGTGGGTTTTCTCAATGTCATGGTTAGCATTGGGGGTTCTGGTAATGTGGCACTGTGACTTATCTGTGTTAGCTATGGCAGCGATGTTGTGTTGGCGCATCAGCTAGGCACTATGGAAGTGGATATTCTGATAGTACCTTTTTTGATGTTATGGTATATTTTTATGTGCTATATCATGTGGTAATCATGTAGTATGCTGTGCTATATTACGCTATGTTAAGTGGCACACCAGCTTTACTCTCATGAATATAAGTTTAGTTCACTTACGCTAGTCATTAGCCATGCCACCTTGGGCAGGCTGGCATTGCACCCTTACCTTAGAGTTGACTTCTGCATGATCATCAACATTCACTTGGCGCGTGCAAATGTATCGGAAACATGGACATCGGAAATGGCCCTTCTGATAACACCCAAATCCAGGCCACTTTTTGTAATAAACAAATTGTCCATTTGTGCACTTGCATCAGCCGCGGCCTGTGCAGGTAAGAGCGGTGGGACTGGTTGGGGGATTTCGACAGACGACGAGGGAAAATGAAATAAATAATACATTTTCCCTCGTCATCGTCTGTCGAAATCCCCCCCCCACCGAGCCCCACCGCTCTTACCTGTAAGGGCCACGGCTGACTTGCATATGCACACCTGCACGCACATATGAATATTGAAGTTTGTTTTGTAACTGTCCGCAATTAGCAAATCTCTGCAATTCCGAATTACTAAGGTGCAAATTACAATTGCGCTTGCATGATTCATCAGTGTCACAATATTTGTAGTGTTGTACATACCTCTTTTGCATGTCATATTTTCCATACTTTTCCCTCACATCGGTCCAGTTACAAGTCACTTGGGAGTAAGGCTCTATAAAACCTCATTTGGTATTACTTATAGCGAGTGGTATTTTTGGGCCTTTACCGAGAGATTTTGCGTTCTAGCATCTTGGCCGAGAATGACACAGGGAAAGCACCATTACCACACACTGGGGGATATTCACAAGAACGTGCGATAAATAACGCCAACATAGGCCAACGCAATTTCACATAACGCCGTTCATCGCAGGAAACCAACGCTGTGTCAACGGCGTATTCCCAACACGCCGGCAACAGGCGATAGTGCCCCGATAACGCGTCAAATGTCCGTGATAAAATTACCGGGACACCGATAAAAAAGGAAACCCGAACGTGAAAAAAGTGGCGATGGGCCCAACAGCCATAAAAACATCAGCGATAAGCAGCGCCAGGCCTGCAATACCCAGGTCATGCGGGAAAAATCACCATAAAAGCTGCAAAAAAAAAAAAAGAAAACAAAACCCAAATAACTGAGAAGGACGCTGGAGCGGGGACGTGGCCACGCGGGCAATGGAGTCGGACGTGCACAGATAGAGCTCCGCCATAGGCTCCCCTTTGCCCGCTTCATAGATCCGATCGAAACTGATCCTGTGGCTACTGACTATGCTGGCTGACCCCCGCTGCGACCAGGGTGGCGAGGAGCTCTCTGGGGCAGCGACGGAGGGATAATACGGTGGTCGGGGCTGAGGAGCGGGGGTAGTGCCCGGCTAGGACTTCGCCGTTCCCGGCTGCTGCCTCCAGGAGACGTCGGTGTCAGGCCCCACCCACCGGGCCGCGACGCCAGGAGCGACTGCCGGAGCTGTTTTCCTGGTCGACAGAATGCGCCGGAGGTGCCGGACTGCCCGACACCCGGGCAGTGACCCCATTGGCCCCCACCACACGAGTGCCGACACTCGGCGACCTTCGGAGTGAGTGTCCATCGGAAGTGCGCAACGAGGCAACATGGCGGCCGCCAAACAGAGAAGCTGGTGGGAAGCCCTGCTGCCCCCAAAGGACACCCCATTGCTTGCAGCAGCCGTCGCTCGGGCCACACAGAACTCCGGCCCCACACCACAGCGCCAACTGCTCGAAATAAGCGGGGCCCGCAGCTGGAGAGACAGAGGCACAGTCTGCCGGTCAAAGGAAGGAGACGCTCGGAAACACCACAGGTGCAGCGGCCCCCCGTGAAGCCAGATCAGGTGGGTCTCGACACTGCGGATTGCAGTACATGAATGGAGATGCCGGGAATGGCTGCCACGAGGGTCTACTAGGAGGGGGCACAACTGCACCGCGACGCTCGACTGCAACGCACATCGCCAGTGGGTCACTCGCAGTTGCTGAGCCTGCAGACTGGGGGACACCTTGCCGCCAATGTGAACACGGCGCCTGCTGGGAAGGCACACAAGGACGGAAGGCAGGAGTGAACGCTGGGGAGCCCGCTGAAGGTACTCCGGTGAGAGCTGGCGGGGGTAAGGTGGCGAACTGAGGGCTGTACACTCGTTGGCCTGTCGCCAAAATAACTTTGAGGTCTTTGGCCTCCCCCCCCCCTCGTTACTGGCAGTGTCCCTAGGCAAGACCTGGGATATTTGTCACGAAGCTGCCATGCCTGGGCACATACTCTCTTCTCACTCCCCCTCCCCATTGTTTGGGAAACAGACCGCATGGGGGACGTGCTCCTTTCTCCCCCCCATATCCGCACATGCTGAGGGATCCGAAACCCATTGCCCTGTAGTACCCCTATGTCACACAGGAGCCGACCTCGGACTGGCGCTGGGGGCCCACCAACTCAACCCCCCTTGACACGTGCACAATCTGACAAGATGGCTGGGGAGGCATCACCCAGTCAAATGGCCGGCAAGTTGGACGTTGTACTGGCAGTGGTGGAGCAGCTGGGAAGGACTATGGAACTGACACGCACTTCCCTCGAAAGTAAAATCGACAAGGTAGTCATTGACTTGAACCTCCTACATGCGGATCACCGCAAGCTTGTGGACAGAACTTCTGCGGTGGAAGACGCCATGCAGACAATTTCCCCACAAGTGACAGCAGGGGAAAAAGACTCAACGACCTTGCTGACCGAGTGGACTTCTTGGAGCGCCGAGCCGAAGATGCTGAAGGTCGATCGAGGAGAAACAATGTACGCGTGGTGGGCCTTCCGGAACGAGTGGAGGGAAAAGATGCAGTGGCATACACCAAAGCTTGGCTGAGGAACATACTGCCGGAGGGGTCGCTCTCTCCTCACTTCGTCATTGAGCGAGCACACAGGACACTGGCTAAACGCCCTCCCCCGGGAGCAAATCCTAGACCGTTCCTGCTGCGGGTGATGAACTACAGAGACAGGGATGTGATTCTCCAGGAAACCAGGATAATGTCAGCTGTCCAGGTGGAAAATCAAAACATTATGTTCTTTCCTGACTATACAATAGCGGTCCAACAGCAGCGGTATTCTTACATGGCAGTAAAGCGCCGCTTACAGCAACAGGACCTTAAGTATTCCCTGTTCTTTCCGGCACGCCTGCGGGTGATAGCTGATGGTAAGACCCATTTCTTTGATAGCACTGAGGCAGCTGGTGACTGGCTGGATACAAGAAATTCCACGGGGGGCACTCCCTCGTCGACGGACTCGACTGACGCCGGCCAAAGAGGTCCCCACACCTGGCGTAGAACAAACAGACGGCGCATGACGACCCGCCCGCCCCAAGGACTGGGCCCTAACCCGGACCAGATGATACAAGATCAACGTAATGCCCTCCAGGCGGTGGTGGAGATCAGTGGGACACCAGGAGAAACATCCCCCACTCCCACAATACAAGACGGAGACAGCACTGATGATCTTTCGGACGATATGTTGAACTCACAGGAATCGGGAGGTGTCCCGGAGGTCACCCCTCAGACGGCGGATGACATAATATAGCCCTCACGAACATATTCTACAGTTGTAGCTCCCAACACGAACCATGGGACATGCAAGTATTCCGGAGTCACAGTCCCACACTCTTCTGATGTTATTGATTCGTGATTGCACCGATAAGTCTTTACAGTTGGTGGGTGGGAATGAACAGAAATCTGTGGTTCTAAATGTTATCACTTTAGGCCCTGGACCTAGGGGGTCTTACATGCATAGCATACTCTTGTTATTCATACAGTCATAATAGCCCGGATATCTGTATACCTGGCGGGGAGGGGGAGCCCTCATCATAGGGTGTTTTAAAAGTAGCGATAGTATCCTACCTGCGCGGGGAACCCCCCATCCTTCTTGACGTAATGTCGTTTTTTGGTATTGTTTGGACGACTGCATGTTGCATTCTCGCCCTTATGGCATTGTATGTTTTAGTTAACTGTTGGGTTTCCGTCAGCCACGCCCTGGACCGATGCACATCATACATCACATATTTAATTAGCCCGAGATCACTTCTTATCCCTCGTACATATTCCGCCTGTTTGAATGGCCCCAGGCTCACGCGTGATACACGCAACTATCCTTATACAATGCCATGGCCCCTGTCAAGATATGTACATGGAACGTGAGAGGCATACATAACCCTTCCCGCAGATACCTTATTTATTCATATCTGAAACGCCACCACGTACAAATTGCTCTCCTCCAGGAGACTCATGTGTCGGGGACTGAGGTAAACCACTTGCGCAGGAGGTGGAGGGGACAACTCCATGCCACAGGGTACTCCGCATATGCCAGGGGGACATTAATGTGGGTAAGACCGGGCACCCCACTTCATATTGACAACTCTATCATTGACTCGGAGGGTCGATATGTCCTTGTTAAGGGTAGACTGGATGGACAGCAAGTAATTATTGTCTCAATTTATGCACCTAATGTAGATCAGGCCTCTTTTTTCAATATCTTGTCGACTCAACTAGCTACTTGGCACGGGATCCCGATGATTCTGGGGGGAGATTATAACTGCGTCTTAGATGCATTCCTAGACCGCTCTTTCCCCCCTCTGCCTGGGGCTCCCACGACCGCTGCCATGAAGGCGTTGAAAGCATGGGCGGCCCAATGGCACTTGGTAGACGCGTGGAGGCACAGGAACCCACAGGACAAAGTGTACTCCTTCTACTCTGGTGCCCACGGGTTACATGTCCACCTCGACCGGATATTGGTGACCGCTGATCTCCTACCAGTGATCGCGGAGCCCCAGTATCTCGGGAGAACTCATTCTGACCACAACCCCCACACCTTGCAATTTGATTGGAATAGTGGCACGCCACCAATACCAAAATGGCGCCTACAACCGGACATGCTACTGGACGGGACGTTCAGGGACGCACTAGGCATGGCCATTACACAATATTTTGAGGACAATGAGGGTACCGCTTCATCCTTGTTGGTGGAGTGGAACGCTTTCAAGATAGTAACCCGGGGACACTGCCTGGGAATGCAGGCCGGCCTGCGTCGACAGCTTGAAAAAGACCTCACTGCTTTGGAGGGCGAGCTGGCTTCTCAAGAGAGAAGGGCAGTTGAGGACTCGACCAGGCGACTTGCGCACAGTAGAAAGGAACACACTGCACTGTTGGAAAGGCTTAGGTGCTTGAATTACGCGGCACACTCAGCGCGCACGCATCACTCGGGGCATAAGGCGGGCAGGCTTTTAGCATGGCTGATTAGACAAGAAGACACAACCTCACCCGTTACCTCGCTCCGTACCGCACAGAACACCATGATATATTCCCAACAGGATATACACCGGGAATTCGTATCCCACTATAATATTCTATACAAGTCACACAGCACAGCCACATCTGAGGACTTAGGCAGATATTTAGGAGACATTACCCTACCACAAATCACGCCAGAGCAAAGAACCGAATTGGATGAACCCCTTGTATTAGAGGAAATCTGGGCAGGTATACGCTCACTTGCGTCGGGGAAAACTCCTGGCCCAGATGGCCTACCGGCAGAATTTTATAAAGCTTATGCGGATACCCTGGCGCCTCAATTATTAAAAGTGTACAACACCGCGTTAACAGACTTCACTCTCTCTGATTCACAAAATGAAGCATTTCTGGTCTCCCTTCCTAAACCTGGTAGGAACCCGGAGGTACTGGGCTCATACAGACCACTGGCATTACTCAATACGGATTATAAGATCCTAGCATCCATTATAGCAGCCCGACTGGCTCCATTGGTTCGGGCTTTGGTACATGTCGACCAAAATGGTTTTGTCCCCACTAGAAGCACGGCTTTAAACATTCAAAGACTTTTCAGAGTTCAATGTTACGCAACTTACATATGACCCAGTTGTTTAGTACCAGACCTCGAAAAGGCCTTTGACTCCCTCAAGTGTCCATACCTATTTGAGGTGTTGCGGAGGTATGGCATGGGCGATTTCTTCCTGCAAATGGTCCGATTATTATATACGCAACCGTCCGTTAGAGTACGGACTGGCCGACTGATCTCAGAGAGTGTTCGGGTACACAGAGGCACCAGACAAGGCTGCCCTTTGTCCCCTCTCCTTTTCTCACTGGCTATGGAGCCGCTGGCGGCACGACTATGTGGGGAGCGAGTGGGCTGGGGCATCCAACTGGGGGATAACCTGCGCGCAGTTTCTTTGTATGCAGACAATCTACTACTGTATCTGAGGAACCTACATGATATTCCAGTTACTATCGCGGAGACACTCTGCTCCTTTGCGGACGTCTCGGGCCTCCGGGTGAATTGGGCTAAGTCGGGATTGTACCCCTTCCGAGACGGAATCCCTGACCCCACTGTTCATATGAACGACTTCCCTCTCCGTTGGCACCCGTCCACATTTCGTTACCTCGGCATATTCATCTATAGGGACCCTAATGACATTCTGGAGGGTAACCTGACTAGAGCGATATCCGCCACCAAGGCACAGATCCAATTCTGGAAGACTCTCCCATTGAACGTAATGGGTAGAGTAGCGCTCTCTAAGATGGTGGTGTTGCCGAAACTATTATATTATTTTGCCAATCTCCCGGTTTATGTTCCAGTAGCAACTTTCCGAGAGCTCGAGCGATTGCTCCCTGACCTCATCTGGAACAGGGGCCGACCCCGGATGGCGCTCCGGAAACTCTATGCCCCTACCGACAGAGGTGGACTGGCGGTCCCCAATCTGGAGTTGTACTACCTGGCGGCGCAGCTGCAATGGGTGACGAGGTGACTGGTGGGTGTTAATCTAGAGGTTACAGCTACCACGTAGCCCCCATGGTCCCAATCCCAGATAAATCACTTGTTTCACCCCATTGCTAGGCCTCCACGCCCAATACAAACATGCCTTGCTCTGGCATATCGTTGCTATAAAAGGAGTTTGGACCTCATTAGGAGCACACCTTGCGCCCCGTCAATACCACTTTTAGGGATGCCGAGAGGCAGGACGAATGTCACTGGCCGGTTGCTGGCGTCCTGGCATGAGGCGGATTTGCACACCCTGGGTGACCTTTACGTCGAAGGTGCTTTGATATCATTTGAAAGTCTAGCGGAAGAAGTTAATTTACCTGCAGGTCAATTTTTACTATACACCTCTATTCTGAGATCGCTTACTGCAGCGTGGGGCGACGTCAGTGCCGAACCGGAAACACACCTACTATTACAGTACCTGCACGTTATGGGTAATGGGTCCCATATCATTCACTGGCTGGCGGAAGCAATGCTGACGCATACTACACAACAACTGACGCAGCTTCGTGTAAAATGGGAGGCAGACAGAGGCACCCCTTGGACAGACAGCGAATGGGCTCGGATATTAGTCACCCCCACAAACATACCATGCAATGCCAGATTCAGGCTCATACAAACATACATTGTACACAGGGCATACCTTTCCCCTGATAAAATAAATACATACTTTCACATGACTACATCAGCATGCCCCCGCTGTTTGCAAGTGAATGCGGATTTGCTGCATATGCTGTGGTTCTGCGCTTCTCTACAAGCATATTGGAGGGAGGTCATCACGGCGCTTGCGGCAAGTACTGAGAGGACACTACCGCAGACGTGGGAAGTGTGCATACTGGGCCTGTATCCTAGACCCAAGAAACACAAAGTTACATCTAGATTTATTGACCTGGGCCTAATTGTAGCTAAGAGACTAATCACTAAGCGTTGGAAACACGCCGATCCACCTGCAGTGGCCGGGTGGAGGAACTCTCTTTTAGTATGGGCACAGGCGGAAAGCACATCGCTGCACAGGGAGGAGATAGCGGGATTACGTAAATACCCCATAGCCCAGCTATGGGATGCCATTCTGACAAGTCTGACGGGTACAGGCGGGGAAGGAGGGTGCGACTCCTCCCAGGAGGCTAGAAGACTTGAGGGGGATGACCGGGGGACAGTGGGTGCACCTGAGTGCTCCATGAGCCAAGGAAGCAGGGACACAAACACTGACCCTTTCGATGACCATTCAAGCGGGAGGCTCCACTAACTCAGTATGGTTGCACGGAAGGCGAATTTACTTTTCACACTCTGGTCGGGGCGTGGCGATGTGACGATGATTTTCTTTGTTTGTTTAGTTTTATGTTTAAAGGTTAGAGTTACGAAAATAACAAATTATATCTGATTTTGCTGTAATTTAGCGCTTGACTGCAAAGCTAAGTGCGATCAAGGATGTATGAGGTTAAGACGGGATGAATCATTTCCTCTGCTATGTACAGACACTGGTACGTGATCCCTTGGACAAACGGCGCTTTGAATACGGACTCTGTGGTCAGGCATTGGCCACATGACCATTAGGCGTGCTAAGGGTAACGTGTGTATCAGAAAACGCAGTTGGCATATTCTAATGTCGACACTAAGTACCTGTCTCTTGTATCATCAACGCAAAAGTAGTCATCTATCTTCCTCTCCTTTCCCCCTCCCCCTTTCTTCATCTTCATGTTATTTGTAAACTGTCTGCTTTACGAAATGCAAATAAAGATATTTAAAAAATAAAATAAAATGGAGGACGCTGGAGCAACTACAGAGCCCAACCAGAACCCCAGAAACCCCCGGAGGACCAGCCAGGGACCTCGGGGAAGGAGAAGGGCAAGGAGAAGAAGAAGAGGAACCCGCGATTCAGTCCGCAGGAAAACAAGATCCTGATTACGGAGGTGATAGAACACCACCAACAACTGTCCATCACCTCCACTGTGTCATTGGCAACTAAAAATGCAACATGGCAGTCCATCTTGACCAAGCTGAATGCAGTCGGAGTGAAGAGAAGGGAAGTGGACGACTGCAAGAAGCGCTGGAATGATGTGAAGCGCAAAACCAAGCTGAAACTCGCTAACAACCGGAAAGCAGCAATGCAGACTGGAGCTGGGAGTCTAGCGCCACAGCAGGAGCTGGATGAGATGGAGGAAATGGTGTCCACTGTCATCAGTGGGGAGACGGTGGCGGGAGTCAGGGGACCGGACACTGCGCAACATGACCTGACCCAACAGCAACAGGGTGAGTAACGACCAGGGACTGGGGGGACGGGGGGAGATGGGCACAACGGCACACATGCACAATTAAGTATAGCACAGTGCACACCCACAATGACTATGGATCATGTCCCTGATCTCCCTGGCATACTGCAGCACACATAGAAACAGCAAGTAGGCCCCCGTGGACAATGTGCCCAGAGGAGGCCCTCCCCACACATCACCAATCTCACAACAAACCCATGCACATGCACAAGGCTGGCCCTCCACGGGGCAACAATGTAACGTGGGGTACGGATGGCCATGTACTTGTCCAGCTTCAACACTCCACCGAATGTGACCAAAACATTCAAATTCACACAGACGTGTCATGTCTATTAGCAAGCAAGTATGAAATCATGGATGGATGTAGGGGCAGTGATACCAGAAAAAGGTACTCCCTGGGAACAGATATCACTGCGCATGTTTGACCGTGACCCAGACAGGCAGTGAGATGACTGGGAATGTGTGAACTACCTGTGGCCTCAGTGCACCGAAACAACAATCTCACAACTTCCCAACTTAGCCCCACGTCAATGTAGGAAATAGGGCTGTGTGTAAAAATGCGAAAGTCCAAGTTATGTGGATGCCACAGCTCGGAGCAATGATTTTTTTGAGTGTGCAGTGGCTGGACTCCTGGCTTGGTGTGTGCGTAAGTGTGAAGGTCATTCCATGCAAGAGAACTGCGAGCAAGTACCTCTGTGTGTGGGGTGTGTATACGTTGGTCCCTGGTTAGCGCTGTGCGTAGTGTGGGAGTCGTCATCAGCTGCTATGGTATCTCTCAGGGGAGCCGGGCGCATGCAACTCCAAGGTCGGAGGTGCAGATGTGCTACCGCCTCCAGTACAGACAAAGGAGCTCTCCTCCCTAATGTCAGTCTGTCATCTGCTAGCATTCTGGAAGAGTGATGTGGTTGGGGGGGGGGGGATGTCACTGCTACGCCTTCCGGCACGGTATTCCTGCTGCCTATTTAGCTGGTGTGCATCTCCCATGTTGCTGAGGTGTTCACTGTGCCCCCATCCCCCTTATGTCCATGTTGCTCATGTAGTGGGACTTGAGTCACAGGGTGCATCTCTGCATCAGGGTGGGTCATATCTGACCCCAAATGACACCCGCTGTTTCATATTTGACCCCAAATGACACCCGCTATTGCATATTTGACCCCAAATGACACCCGCTATTTCATATTTGACACCAAATGACACCCGCTATTTCATATTTGACCCCAAATGACACCCGCTATTTCATATTTGACCACAAATGACACCCGCTATTTCATATTTGACCCCAAATGACACCCGCTATTTCATATTTGACCCCGAATGACACCCTGTTGTCTGATTTGGAACACCAATGACAGCCTACATGTCATGTATGTGTACACATGTGATACGCTGATGAGTGGGAATACGTACTGCACCTGACACCCTGAAATGGCATTCCGAATACGTGACACCCTGAACAGCCTCTCTTTACAGAGGTGACATACCCACCATCTATTTGCCATTTGTGAGACTGTTAGCACTTCATGTTGCACTTACACTTGTCCGAGTGTTGTGCTAATGCAGAGGACTGACATGCGCACAGGGAATGTGTGTTGCAATGAATTTATCTGCACATGCTGGTCAGGTGGTCATTTTGTACTGTACCATGATTGCTAAGGACTGTCACAATGTGACGTGCTCATGCGAAGAAATTGTCAATAATTGTGTTCTTTCGGGCCCTTCCTGCTGCAGCTGCAGTGGGGTGTGGTCCACCTGCCTCATCTTCCTCATCATCGTCCGGTGCATCTGGCACTTGGATCCATGGGGCATTGCTGCGCACACATATGTTGTGCAATACACAACATGCAATGATCATCTTGCACACTATTCCTGGGCTGTACAGGAGTCTACCACCTGTGACATCCAGGCACCTGAAACATGACTTAGACACGCCAAATGTGCGCTCAACAATGCCCCTGGTGCGTTTGTGGGCCACATTGTACTGCCCCTGGGCGTTCGGGGCTCGGAGGGGTGTCATCATCCACGGGCAGAGTGCATATCCCTGACTACCTGTGAGAGGTAAGTGAGACCAGTGTAAACTGGTGGTACTGCATGCTGTGTTGGCAGACTCACAAGTTTTGTGGTGTGTGATTTGTGTGACTTTGGGATTCATGTTTGCCATGTTTTGCTTCTGGCAAATGTGCGGGGACAATGTGTGTTACGTAGCCTCACAGCTGCTCCTCCCTCCCCCGGGCCTATTTACCTGTGAGTGCTGCGCGGTTGCATCACTTGCACTCCTACGGCACACCTTTGTCATGCCTGTCTGCGCATGGCCGCAAGCCTGACAACAACACTGCAATGTTGGCCGTTGAAGGTGGGCGGCCACATGTGTGTAGGCCTTGGTAAGGATAGGGCGGACACAGATGTGGAGTTCAGGCCTGGCTGAACTCGCGCAGCGATTGGGGCTAGGCCTTTGGCTTATGCAGCGGCAATGAAGGTACACACACAACAGTTGGCATGTATGAGCCAAGACCCCTAGCGCCCCTTCATTTTCCCATTCGGGCGAGCCCGCCCTCCGGGTGCATGCTATTGTCATGTCATGTCATGTGGGTAACACGATCAAGCATGAAACGCTTTGGGTATGAGTGGCGGCTCTCATAGAGGGCTTGCCACTTACACATGTAATACATACTCTTGGCCATCAGTGCGTGGGACCCCACGCTGTAGGCAACACTCTGGCTGATGAGGCAGCCAGAAATGCAGTAGCCACTTGTTCAGTAGCAGCAGTCACAAGGTCTGTGACAAAAGTCGATACCGACATACTGGCAGCCGTATCAGCTACCAGAGACGGGACGTAATACCCACAGGGCTTTCCGTCCAGATATGAATACCAATTGTCCCCGGAACAAGTTCCGACAGTAACAATTCCTTCCGTTGGGGATCCGCTAATTCCCAACGAGGACCGCAGACATGCGTTGATCACAGCTGCACATGAGGGCAAGGATTCGGCGCATGCCGGTGTATCGGCAACGGTGTCCCTCTTGCAGCAACGTCCTGTTTCCGCCCCCGCATGGCATTGCTGATAGATCTATGTGGCCTTCTGTTCCCACAATGAAAGCAAGCTTCAACAAATTAAGGAGGCTCAGAGCACTGTTATTCCAACATGAGGTTGCCTTGACCTCGGCCTGTGAAACATCCGAGCTACAGGTGGCTCGGACATCAAGTGAAATACAACCCCAATTAAATAGCAATCGCCTCCCACATTTTGGGGAGTTGATACACCAATTGTACAATGTATCTGACACAGGAGGCCTTGCACCTCTTTTTAAATTGTTGGGATCCGGTCTTGTGTCCTCGTTTCGAAGGATATTTGGTGTGATTCCGGATTTTATTCATTCCATTCTTTTCCAGCGCTTTTGGTGGTTTGCCATTGATCCTGTTGCTCGCTGGTGCTGTCCTGGTACTTGTTTTACTACTTTGTAATGGCTGACCCTCATGTGGTACTCGATCATCCGGTCCAGCTGGAGCTGTACCGTAGCCGTTTGCAGGAATTCCTTGGTTGCCTGCCTATGGCTGTTGTGGGTGCTGCCTACAATGTGACTTACAGATACGCATACTTTACATGCGTCCATCCAGTTTTTTGGTGCCGCGACTGTCCTTTCTCCTGGGCTTTGGACTTGTGCCTCTCAAACGCCATACGGCCTTGCCCTGATTACGGCCGGTTGCTGTGGCCCCTATTGCGTCATGATCAATCATGTGCAACTGGTACCCGCTTGCTGATGGCGGCCGTGAATGGAGTGCTGGCACAATGGGACATCTGTGAGGGGGCGTCGCGCCTGCTGCACCACAGCTACATTGAGTACGATACATGATGTCCGACCATGCTTTTTGAAGCTATGGATTATGATGAGCACGTATGCTCCTTCGAGTTGTTGAATTGGGTGTTGCCCCTCCTTGTCTATGAGGAGGGGTCCGTCTTTTGGAATACCTTGCCTTCCAAGGTTCAACAGATCTCATATGATTCAAATGATTAATGTTCAACAAGACATTTTTATTTTTTTCTTCTTCTCGTATTTTACTGCTGATCAACCTTATTCTGATTTTGATTTTATTGAACTTTGCCCCTGCTATGCTCAGTGCTTTGACTCTGCTTGTGACTTGGACCTTGTTTTTTCTATTCTTCTGCAACCTGGCCAGGGCGAGGGTCTCATGTGGCTTTAAGGGATCCCGTTGGCATCTTTAGGTAGAATGGGTCCGGAGGCCATGATGCTGCTTTAGCACACGACACTACAGGCTACTTCGAAAGCAAGAATGTGTTCACTGGCCACATGCGAGCCGCTGGCTGCGCTAGTTCCCTGCTTGTTCCTGGAGTTTAGTCTGTGCATCATGAGCAAGGTCAGACGACACCGTCCACTGTGATTTTGATCTGGTCAGGCCCTGGCACGTTGACAAAACATACCCTGCAGCTGCCGTTTGTGGGACACGCACCTTTTTCTTGGTGTTAGGAGAATGCATGTTACACGCAGACACACTTGAGTGACTTTTCAAGAATGAGGAGCTGTATGGAGCTGTGATGTAGAGTCACGATCTATGTCTTAGGGGTATGGGGTCTGCTATGTTGTCATCTTGGTTTTCCCGTCCATGGGGAGGGAGTGTAGGTTTAATAGTCCTGTCTCCAGGATCAATATACATTGATTTCTCCTATTATTTGGTATGGACTTGCTACAATGCTGACAATGTTTGTATTATGCATTCTAATTTTAGTAGTGGCTTGTATACTGCATTTCAGGGCACGTTAGTTGATATAAACATTTTGGACTGACTCAGTGGCTCTGTCAATCTCTTGTTGTGGATGAGTACGAGAGTCTGAGCGATGGAGAATGACCTGTTACCACGATCCCCGAGTGATTAGGGGAGTGTTGTGTTCTGGGTTGTCTAAACGTCAGTTTCTCAATCTGTGTATAGGAGGGCAGGTGGGACACCATAGCTAGCCGGTCGTGGGCACTAAGACTGTAGGAGGCGTAGCCCCTATATACCGTAGTCCCGCATTGCTGTGCATTGTTCTGTGTATGTGCAGAATCCCTACAACACTACATTGCAACATTGTCGATTGAGGGCGGGGTGGCGCCAACACCACAACAGAGACACACGCCATAGTTACAATGGTGGCCATCCCAGAAGTGGACAACGCCCAGGGCCCCGGGCTGTTAATTCCCACTCCTGCGCTGGACTGGCATACGCCGGACCAGCCCACTACGCTTACGCTTACAGGGGTGGCGACATGGCTACATGTACAAGGTCTTCCCCAATGCCTGAGGTGACATGGTTGCGTCCACTGTCCACATCACTACAGGCACCAGTAGTATATGTCCACATGGACATGTCTGTGCTCTGCATACTCAAGACTGTCTGGCACATCACCGCCACACTTGGCATTGTGGACATTCTCATTCATGGGTCCATTGCCTCCTTCGCACATTCTTGGTTCCCACCTCTCCCCACCTTCTGCAGTCATGTGGCAGAGGGGCTATGCCTTTGTGGATGGTTTGTCTACATGTCTGGCCCCTGTTGCCACAGTTACTTGTGTTGTCGTGTCTGGTAGGTGTGCATGTTTGTTGGCATGTTGTATGTGATTTAGTTACATGTGCATTCCCACAGTTGTGAGTTGTATGATTGTGGAGTTGAGGTGTGTGGTGTGTTCCGTTGGTGCTTGCCAACGAGCAGTGCATTTCCATAGGTGCCATCCTGGAAGCGCTGGTTGGTGATGGACTCTCGGAGGATGTGGGAGACATGCACACTGCCTGGGAAGTTGGCGACGGCATTGGTGAACAGTCCCGGGTGGTCCACTTTTGCCTGCACATTGATGGGATGTGTGTGCTTTCTGTAGCGGTAATTGTGTACAGTGTCAGCAGGGGGCACGAGTAGGACATGTGTGCAGTGAATTGCCCCCAACAGGTGCGGGAAGCCAGCTATGGCGTAGATGCCTTGCTTGGTCTCCAGCTGTTCCTGCGCAGTGTGGGGGTAGTGAAGGTGCTGGGGTTACAAGCTGATGATGGCATCCAAGACAGGTGTGAGGAACTTTGATAGGGCTGGCTGTGAGGCTCCTCCGACTCTGGCAGTTGTTGGTTGGGAGGTACCAGAGGCCAACAAGTGCAGCACAGCCAGCAGCTCTGTCTGCGGAGGGATGGTGGTTGTCCGCTGTGTTGGTGCCGTCAGCCTGTGGGCAATGTGGGTCAGAATGCGGTGGATGGTTGTCCTTTTGAGCCTGTGGTGGGCAATGACATCCTCTGCCGTTGAGTCTCTGGGGCTGGTGCGTTTTCGGAAGGTCCGCTGTCTTGTTCTGCGCTGCCTCGGTGGCAGTCCGGGGGGAGGGGTGGTCCTGGGGGTGGGGGTGGCACTGGGGGTGGTGGCGGTGGGTGTTGTGGCCCTCTTGGGTCTCTAGGCTGCATGATTGGTAGCTCTTTGGCATCTGTTGGTCTTCAGATGTGGCTCTGGGCTGGGCTCCCTTGGTGCTGCAGGTTTTCGTCCTACTTAAGACCAGGTAAAAGCAGGTCTTAAGTCCCTGCTGCTAACGTGCCTTATCGCCTGTTTTTGGACCGCATCGCCGATCTGGCTGGTCGTTGGGAATATCGCGAAGTGGTCTTATCGTGGGTTTTTGCACGGGAACGCCTACTCTGCATATGATTAGCGTTAGTTGTCGCTGTCAGCCTTGGCGATGTTTTTGGCGGCAGCTATCACAGGAAAACTGACGATGTGGGCTGTTAGCGCAAGCTTGTGAATGGGGCGATGGGTCTATCGCCACTTTCGTGGCGGTAATGCGCTGCTAATTCGGCGATGGGTCCTTGAGAATATGCCCCACTGTTCCTCATGGTTTTGCCAAACTCTGGCACGTTTTCCATGAGTATTTCTGCCTGCTTTTTGCAGATGGATATGTGCTCAATTTAGATGAAAATATGAGTTTCTAGATTGCATCGAAAACTGGATTGCAGGCCCCTTTGGAAACAGGCCCTTAATGTTGCCATTTATGTTTTCACACAAACTAGCCTTTTCATTCAGCTTCAATTTGAGTGTTCTTTTTGCTTTGCCATATTCTTCTTCCTGTAACACATCAACACAAGAGGTACACGAGCCACATGTGTTCCTGTTTCAGTCTTTGAACATTCCCTGATTAGAGGCTGTTTTACCAGTTATTGGCCCTCTACGTGTAGCCAGAAAGACAGTTTAACAAATTCAGAGCCTTCTCAGGGATCTGTGTGCAAGCTGCAGGTTAAAGATTGAAATCCCAGCAGAGCCATCTCTGTCTTTTGGCTTCGCGGTGACAATGGAGTATTTTGAATGTGTGGTTTTGATTATTTTTGCAGTCAGTTGTTTAATCATTTAGCAGTGGAAATGTCCTCGCAAGTATGTAATGGCTTCGTCATTTTTCAGAGAAGGGGTACACACATGATGCTTATAAATGACTGTGGTCAAATACTACACTAAGTACCTTATTTAATGTTTAGTGGACTATTCTGTCAAAAATGTGGTGGATATCCTGTGCAAAAAACTCACGTTTACTCCGTTTTAGAGTCGAGAGAACTGCCATGTTTCCAGCAGTGGAACTTATGCTGGCTCTGCCAGGGGAAACATTTGACTGACAGCTCTTCAGATATTGGTTCCTTAGTTAAGTACCTCAGATTAATCACCCTACGTAGGGAAGACATTATGCAGTACCTTTTTCCTGTTCAGGGCAGCCAGGGAAAGTTCAGTAATCCCAAACTGAAAACAAAAGTGACACCCACAGTCTGGAAGAAAACTCCCAATATGTCAGCTACATTTGTGTTTTGTTTTTCAGTAACAAACTTCCACTGTGGGAGTTTGTTTTTGAAGAATGAAAAACTTTGTTGAGTGGCTGCATTAAACAAAGTAGCCACTCAGCAAACTTTCAATGTCTGCAATGGAGCAAAACCGGGCGAACGGAACACATCCATCTGCTGACTTGGAGGCACAGATACTCTAAATAAGGCCATAAGCTTGGTGAGTTCCTCCGGTACAGGCAACCGATTGACTAGTAAATGAAGTATGTTTGAGTGGAGTAATAGTGGCATCTGCTTTATAGTGCTTTTATGCAAGAGAGGATCTGCATGAAGCACAATGTGAAAAAAACGTATTACCCAGTATTTGAGATGTATTGTAAAATGATGGAGTGGGATACTTGTTTATCTCAATGAGATTGTCAAAAGCGTCACTAAATGGAGGAAAGTGTAGTTCAAATATTATATAATATTTGCAGCGTTTTAATCAGTGCCTAATTTCGTTCCAATGATTTTAGGTGGTTGGCACAGCATTCCTATTTAGAGGGTAGTACTTAGTTTTCATTAGACTGTGACCCAGAGCAAGGAAGAGAAAGGCTTTAAAAGGGAGAAAGAATAAGGAAGAGAAAACTAGGGAAACAACGGCAAGCAGGGAAAGCAGAGATGGAAAAACCTGCAAGAGCGAGATAAGGAGGCAGAGGGGTGTAGTACAAGAGAAGTATGGTCAGGGACTACCGCCAATCCCCCTCCCTGTCCTGCGCATTACCACCGTTAAAACAATTAAAGCAATTGGACATGAGAGGAGTTTTCTTTGGAAGGCGGGGGGTCTCGCGACCCCCCGGCCGTATTTATTAAAACATGAAAACAAATTAAAATTTGAAATAAACAATATTTACACAAGCATTTATATGCAGAAAATTAGACATTAGGTACAATCAATGTAGACAGGTATCAATGGCTAACCTTAACAAATGTCTAATACAGCGTGTTTCCTAACCGAATCTAACATCCTTATTACTTTTCTGCATATCCTAGTTTTGGGCCTACGGCAAGGTCGCTAACCGGTGTCAAATCCTTATTAACCAGCTACGCCCTCACGTATGAGTGCGCATGCGCAGAGGGCCCGTTTACCGAGAGGGTACTTCCCCCTCCCGGTTACCCCCGTACGCTCCATGAACTCCATTACCCAAAGGGGGGCCCTTGCACTCTGCGCCGTTTAATGACGTCATCGTGCACGTGCGGGGTGGCTAACCAGCCCAGAGAAAGCGTGACTCCCCCTCCCCCGCACCCATCCAACCAAGCGGATGTACCGCCCCTGGAGTTCTGGGAGAGACCACTCGCCCCTCCCCTGGGCGACCCCATTCCAGAATGGTGACGCCCCCTAAGGACCTTGAATTGACTGCTCACCGATCATGACCTTACCGCCTGACCAAGGACAATCAATAAATACGACAATTATGTTACCTGCAAACGGGAAAAAGGCCTAAGGACAAAGTTTACACAACACCTTACTGTGCAACCATAGCTTGATACTTGAGCCTGTAAACGGGAAAAAGGCCTAAGGAAAACCTACCAACTCACAAACTAACAGTGAAAAACGACCTACAATGATACGATCAACATACAAACGCAAAAATCTGCTTCAGGGGCTGGTGGGTGGGAAAGATTATTCGGCGCCTTTGCGAGGCGCGGGTGCAAGCCTGGGGAGCGCGGGAACAAGAGGGCGCCTCCCGCGCTCCCCCGGCCTTTTAACCCCTCTGTGGCAGACCAGTTCCAACTGGTCCGCCCCCTCTGGCTCCACTCCTTTGCCCCGGAAGCAATTAAATTGCTTCCGGGTCAAAGCAGGAGCCAGCACCAATCGGCGGTGGGGCGCGCCCGCCGCGTCATCAAGACGCGGCGGAGCGGCACGCCCCACCACCGAGAGTTCAGGGGGAGGAGGGGGCCGGCGCCCCGCCATACGTGCGGGGGGGCCGAGCGGCCCCCTTTCCTTATGGTCAGGGACTACCGCCAATCCCCTCCCTGTCCTGCGCATTACCACCGTTAAAACAATTAAAGCAATTGGACATGAGAGGAGTTTTCTTTGGAAGGCGGGGGTCTCGCGACCCCCGGCCGTATTTATTAAAACATGAAAACAAATTAAAATTTGAAATAAACAATATTTACACAAGCATTTATATGCAGAAAATTAGACATTAGGTACAATCAATGTAGACAGGTATCAATGGCTAACCTTAACAAATGTCTAATACAGCGTGTTTCCTAACCGAATCTAACATCCTTATTACTTTTCTGCATATCCTAGTTTTGGGCCTACGGCAAGGTCGCTAACCGGTGTCAAATCCTTATTAACCAGCTACGCCCTCACGTATGAGTGCGCATGCGCAGAGGGCCCGTTTACCGAGAGGGTACTTCCCCCCTCCCGGTTACCCCCGTACGCTCCATGAACTCCATTACCCAAAGGGGGGGCCCTTGCACTCTGCGCCGTTTAATGACGTCATCGTGCACGTGCGGGGTGGCTAACCAGCCCAGAGAAAGCGTGACTCCCCCTCCCCCGCACCCATCCAACCAAGCGGATGTACCGCCCCTGGAGTTCTGGGAGAGACCACTCGCCCCTTCCCCTGGGCGACCCCATTCCAGAATGGTGACGCCCCCTAAGGACCTTGAATTGACTGCTCACCGATCATGACCTTACCGCCACAGGCCAGCATAGTTGACCGACTATCTGGCCCCCCCCTTTACCTCCTCTTCCGAAAGGTCATGCCTACTTAGAACCTCCCAGCCCTGCCAAAATGTTCTCCAGAAAAAGTTGGTTACCTGCCCCAGTCAGATGGACCCCGTCTTGCAAGAAGAACTGTTCCCCCCAGATACACCCATGTGGTATATTCTGTAGTTGAGGTGACCGAAATAATTTCTCTATCTTGCTGTTGATCCTCTTTACCGAGTGATTCAACGCCCTGACCGAGTCCCCCCCCCTCCATTTGAGCCTGGGAATCATCTGAGACCACACTATGGTGCAGCCTTGGCATGTTTTAGCTAGCCAGTTTACTTCCGATATTATCTCCTCCATCAGGACCCTCCTGCCCAATTTCACCAGATCGTTGCCCCCCAGGTGTAGGATAACTACTGCAGGCGGCGGGGTGTGTTTTTTGAGCAACTCCGTAAAGAACCCCCTAAACTGACTGAGGCATAGGCCCCCCTACCATGAAAGGAAACTTCGAAACCTCCTTGTTCCGCCCTCTGTCTATAGCTACCTGAAAAGAAAACAGATTTAACGCGCCTTACAAATGAGTGACCAACCACCCATACCACTTTCGTCTCCTTCTTCCATTCCTGTGACCGCCGAGCTGAAGGTACTTGCAGTTGGTGACCCGGCAACAGTTTCCGCCCTGCGTGACAGGCTCGAGAAACTGAAATAGAAGCAAACAACAAGACAGGCGTCAGCGTAACTTACTTGTCACCTCAGAGCATGTGCATCCGCACATAACGTTTGTAACAGTTGGAAGACCATCTCCCAATCCTTTTACGCTGCTCGCATGCAATCCTCTAGCAGTCGCCTCGGTGGCCGCACCTATCCTAAAGGAATGCGTCCCAAAATCCTTTGGATTGAAACCGGCCCTGTCCATTGCCATTGACAGTACTCGTTGGAATTGGAACCTGGTCAGTGGGGTACCGTCTGCATGCATTAACAATGCTCCCTCCTTTGCGCCCGCTCGCTGTTTGATCAAGGCTTCTACGTGGAACACTGGGCAGCAAGGATTATCCCGTGCCCGATGGAGTACCAGCCCGTCCCCCGGGCCTCCTGGTCAGTTTTTGATTTACGTATGGTAATCAACAGCACCTCACCCAATATTTTGGTGTGTTCCAGTCGAATACCCCCCAGCATGTCCTGCTTGCTGCTAGCCACCAGTTCTCCCACCCGGAAAGCCCCATAGAAGGCCAAAGTAAAGGCGGCTCTGAACAAGAGTACTTCCCCATCCGAACTGCAGGTGTCCGACAAGGCGTTCAATAACGATGCCAGCCGGTCTAAACCTATCGGTTGCCTGGAATCTGCGGTGGTTGCTTGCAGGCGCCGCCACCCCTTTAGTGCCTTCCGCACGACGAAACTATTCGTGGGATCTCTGGCCCCCTGAGTTGTGCCATGAAAGACACGGCCGCCCTGTGTCTGCTAGCTGTCGCCGCTGAGCGCCCCTCCTTATGTAATGCATCTAGGTACATAGCGAAACTCTCCTCATGCTCCCATTTCTCTGCCCAGTCCCGTCCCAAAAAGGAGCAATAAGACAAAAACGCCCCTTCGTAAGCTGTCCTGGTCCTGGGCGCTAGGCTAGCTGCCACGAGGTTCTGTAGCTGGGGGCACCAATTTGCCAGAGTGTTGCTGGGAAGTGTGCAGGCTTCGCCTCTGCGGATGGTAGATGTTCCCTGAATACCTGCATCTTGAAGCGAGAGAGTGCATCGGCTGCATTATTCAACACCCCTGGGACATGTTTGGCCCTAAACTGTACATTGAGTTTCATGCAAACCAACACAATCTCCTTAAGTAGGCGGAGTATAAACTTACATCGTGCCGCCTGCTGGTTGATACATTCGACTACCGTCATGTTATCTGACCAGAAGATTACAGATCGATTACACAACTGATCAGGCCAAACTGTTAATGCCACCCATATTGGAAATAGCTCCAAGAAACCGATATTAGCTGTCAGGCCGCTCGCCTGCCACCAAACCGGCCACCGTTGGGCCACCCACTTGTTTCCCAGTATGGCACCAAAACCAACACTGCCTGCAGCATCCGTCCATAGACCTAATTCTGCAGACGTAGTAGGGGACCGCACCACACCACTCTGCCGTTGAAGCCCTCCAGAAATGCGATCCAAATGCGCATGTCCTGGCGGACCTCAGCCAGTAACCTAGTGTGATGGTGTTTCTCCCGCAGGCCCGTCATGGCCTGCGAGATTGAGCGGGAGAAGGGGCGTGCCATGGGTATGACTCTTAATGCGAAATTCAGCTGTCCCACAATCTGTTGTAGCTGCTGGAGCGTCACTCTATCTTTGACCAAACCTTGCTGGAGAGCTGCCCTAAATTTCGTGATTTTGTCTTTAGGCAACCTGAAACAGCCCTCCACCGAGTCCAATTCTATGCCCAAGAATTCCAATGTGGTTGCCGGGCCCACCGTCTTTCCGGGTGCCAGCGGGACCCCAAAAGCCCGCATGAGCACGCAAAATTCCTGCAATGCCCACCCACACTCAGGTGAACCCGCCGACCCCAGAAAGAGGAAATCATCCAGGTAATGCATGACATGGCGATGCCCTGACGTTTGCCTAAAAGCCCATTCCAAAAATGAACTAAATTTCTCAAAGTAGGCGCATGAAACCGAACAACCCATGGGCATGCACATATCCATATAGAATTTGTTCTGAAAAGAGAAACCTAGCAGATGCTGATCTAGGGGATGCACTGGCAGTAGCCGAAAAGCCGATTCTATGTCCGACTTGGCCATCAAGGCTCCCGGTCCGAGAGCCCTCAACATCTCCACCGCTTGGTCAAAAGACGCATACTTAACACTACAAATGTCTTCATTTATGGCGTCGTTTAATGATGCGCCCCTGGGTGCCGATAGGTTATGAATGAGCCTGTACTCGCCCTCCTCCTTTTTGGGGACCACGCCGAGGGGCGAGCAAACAAAATTCGGTACAGGGATGTCATTAAACGGCCCCGCTATCCTGCCCAGGCGCAGCTCTTTAGCTATTTTTGACGCCACCACATCTGGGTTGTGCTTCACTGAAAGTTGATTCCTACATTCCGGCGTTCCGGTATATCCCACCGCTGGGATCCTAAAGCCCTGACCAAAACCTTCCTGTAACATCGTCGCCGAGGCATGGTCGGGGTACCTGTTCAGCCAAGGAGTCATAGCCAGAATGTCAATGGGGGAATGAGCTACCAAACGGCCTCCTCCCCTACTCCTGCTTTTTCCTTCCCCTGGTTCCCGAGGCATTACCTTTATTACGACAGACTGTTTCTGGGTGGGAAGGATGGTTACATATGGAACATGCGTGCCTGAACTTGCAAGTGCCCTGTGTCCTGGTGCATGTACGCTTGTTAAAATCCCAGCATACCCCTTTTCGCCCACCATTGCTCCCCGTCTTAGTGGCTGTGCCACCCCCTGGGGTGACCGAAAGGGCTGCTGGTGATTGGAGTGGTGGCTTTTGCTCCAGCTTGGCCCCGCACCCCCCGCCGTAAACTGGCCATACCATGAAATTGAATCCACTCTATCCCATGATAATGCGTGATCAAACTCCTTAGCCTTCCTGAAAGTAGTGTCGTACTCCTTCCACCCGTCCCCTCCATATCTCTCGCTGAAAGTTGTGATCCTACTCTGGTAACAAGCCATTTCGGCCTGCAAATTCGGGAAGCGCTCGGCTGTAATTGCCATAAACACAGAAAAGGCTCTAATCCAGTTGATCAATGTCTCCTCCACCCTGAATCTCGCCATTTCAAACCGCCATTCACTAGGCAACATCCAGTCTTTCTGTTTCCTAGCATACTCCATTTCCCTGTTATCGACTAGTAAGGAAAACATATTGACATATTTTCCCGCCCAGATCAAATCCTTCACTTCTTGTGTCACATGTTGAGCCAGATTTTCCCTCCTGGAGGGTATTGTCCCTTCCCCCAGCACCGGTAATGCCCCCTCCTTACCACTTTCTGTGGGTCGCGTTGGTTCACCAATCTTGTCCCTTCCAGCGTCGCTGCCCGAACCTGTTGCTTGTGGAGTAACGGGCGCACTTGGCCCCCCCTCCACCCTGTGCAATCAAGATCTTTGCCACCATTTTCTGAGCCTCCGCTGAGGGGTCCTCTCCCACCTCCCTGGCACCCACTGAAGGAGGTAACATTCCACCTATCCCTAGCCAAGGTAGTACCGCCGCTATCTGCGCTGCCAGCTCTGGCGGTACCCGACCCACCACTGGTGGTGCTGTAACTGGCATGGGGGATCCCAAGCCGGGTACCGGAATCGGCGCGGGTACCACCGGGACTACCGCGGGGACCACCTGAGGCACTATGTTTGGTACTGGCGCCGGAGAGGCCGGAGCCGGTGTCACCGGTAGATCTGCCGGGATTATGGGATCGGGCACAGGAGTTACCGGCGGTCCGAGCACTTTCTCAGGGACCACCCCAGAAGGCCCCCCTCCTCGTGTGGCTTGGGGACCCGACCGCTACCCTTCTTGGGCCTGACCCGCTTGGGCAACGCATCCAAATCCCCCTTGGCTGCGGGGGCACAATGATTCGCTTGGGTCTCCCGGATGGCCCAACCTGTTCGTCGAACCTTTGCCTGAGCTCTGCCACGCTCTTGCCTATCTGGTCAACCCTCCCCCATCTCCTGTCCATAGCTGTCATCTTGCGCATCATTCCCTCCAGCATATGCTCCATGCGGGAGCGCCTAGCCCCACGACCACTAGCCATCCCCGCGACAGGTATACCACCTGCACTTACCCCCTACACTGAAAGCCCTGCTGTGTCTCAGTGCCCACTATCACCTATCTGGTGTTTACCTGCTCGAGTTGGAGGCACACAGACTGGCCGTAAGCACCACGCAACTGTGACCGCCACACACCAGCTAACCTGGGTGTGTTGGGCGAGCGCACTCTAGCCCGGCGGCCCAACAGAAGCAGTGAAATGCAGGCCTGCCTGTGTCCCCGAATCGCGTTGTCCCCCGCGCGCCGCTCCTTTGGTTCAGTCGCACTACCGGGGTCCTACGGTAAAAATTAGTTAGGGTATAGCACTGTCATCACTTTCAAACAAGGCCCTTCTTTTGTGTGCAACCGGGACCACCACACCTCCGTTAAATACCTTATACTCCCCAAACAGTGCCACCACCCCTCACGTCTCCTGCCAAACACCACCCACAAATTATTAATTTTTTTTTTTTTTAAATTCGCAACCCCGAAGTTATGGCCCTGGAACCCTTGCCTCCTCCTCAAAAAATTCCCACAATCCAGCTACTAATTAGCACAATATTGCTACCTGCAATTACTCATTAAAAAATTCCTATCAGCCTCTGTGGTCTCCCATCCATGTGCTGCCCCTGCCTTCCCTGCTTCGCCCCCTGTTACCGGCTGTGTCTTTTCAGCCCCTCCTCGTATACTCAGACTCTGTGCGGGCGGGTCAGCAGGGAGCACGATCCGCTCCTCGTTGCTCGCCTAGCCGACGGACCACTTCCTCTCCCTGCAATCTCCCACTGCGGCGCTCCGCGACCACGCACGCCTCTGTCGCTCGAAATGCGATCCCCCTCGCTGCTAGCCTGTAGAGGGGAAAACAAAAGATTATTCGGCGCCTTTGCGAGGCGCGGGTGCAAGCCTGGGGAGCGCGGGAACAAGAGGGCGCCTCCCGCGCTCCCCCGGCCTTTTAACCCCTCTGTGGCAGACCAGTTCCAACTGGTCCGCCCCTCTGGCTCCACTCCTTTGCCCCGGAAGCAATTAAATTGCTTCCGGGTCAAAGCAGGAGCCAGCACCAATCGGCGGTGGGGCGCGCCCGCCGCGTCATCAAGACGCGGCGGAGCGGCACGCCCCACCACCGAGAGTTCAGGGGGGAGGAGGGGGGCCGGCGCCCCGCCATACGTGCGGGGGGGCCGAGCGGCCCCCCCTTTCCTAAAGAGGCCTAAGGTGGAATCGAACCCAGGCAACCTTGATATTCGACAACTGCGGTATATAGCAAAAGGCTTTTAACAAAAACGATTCAAATTAAACACTGGTTTAAACAGTGGCGGCTCCTCCACTAAGGTGTTATTATTGGCTGCAGGAAGAACGGGAGCCCTGGTGCGTCCTGCTTCCTGTTTCTCCCAGGAAGAGGACGCAGGAGAGGCGGGGGCGCCCGGCCAATCGGCCGGTCGGGAGGTAAGTGTGTTTTGTTTTTTTTAACCCGACCCTCCCCCTTCCCCCCCACCAGCCCCACTGCTAATTCCAGGCAGCAGCCGTGACTAGGTTTAAATAGTTCCTGACTCGCATATTTGCACTGCCTGCCACCCAAGCTCGTGCTTGTGTGTCTGTGTGTGTGTGTGTGTGTGTGACTCCAGTGTGTGGAACAACTGCCAGTTTGCAGGTAAATTCAACCTTCCCAACAAATAAACGGTAGAGCGAACATCAACTGGCCGCGAGGAGAAAGTAAAATACCACAACTAAATGATCAGCATTTATTTTGAGCAGGCCTAGTAGAGCACTGGCGCTGGCAGGGGTGGCTGGGATAACAAATGGCATTGCTTTACTTGTACTGTAATAACATTTTACTGTTGAATTATTTATAACCTCCAGTTACAGCTATTGCTACATATGCTGCCTTTTTTGTAGTGCCCAAACAGCAGCTTTTCTTTTCCTCTGGCTATTAAATCTCTCATGTGCAAAGATTATGTCCCACTTTGGAGGTGTAAGTGTCGCTGGAAATGCGTCACAGACACTTCATCCATCCCGCGTGTGTGAAGACCAAGACGGAAATGTGAAACTGCGTTCATTATGTGACAATTCATTCCACTTCCTATTTGAATGCACATTCCAGCAGATAGCTGGAATCCCAGCTGTTATTTTGGACTCTGAAAGTAAATATGTAATTCATTCATGTGTAAAGAAGCAATTAGGGGGACCACCTCATTCCACGTTTTCCAATGTAGTTTTCGCTCATAAACCATTGATTTCAGGTGTGTTAGTCTAATTACTTTGATGGAAGCAAAACAAGACACCAGCACCCAGAATGCATTAGGCTATCATGTAAAAAGCCCAGTACTGGAAACAGTGTCCGCAATGAACTGGAAAGAGGTGGTCACCGTGGATGCAACAGTCACAAAGTACTTTGTGAATACATACACCAACCGCCATGTATAAATTGCATTTACCGACTTGTCTCCTATCCATAGCACCCCAGTATACCATGATGGGCTAAGTTGTACTATGAAATGCACTCTGTGCACAATTTGATTTCGTGTTTAATTATTTGGAGTGTGGGCATCGCTCTCTTTCTCTCATGATGCTAAGTCAACCTTCACACTTTTCTACGTGGTTATATGATGGAAAAAGTAGTTTATTGTAACCAAGGTTTGCTTTGTGCAATACTGAACCCCATGCCTACCATAGTGCCTCTACATTACCTTTTTAATACTTAAGCATACCTTCAATAATGATGGGCGAAGACACACCATCACTATCATACATTGAATACAGTCAAGAAAACACTGTCCACCTAGTGCGATGGGTGCATAGCAGTATTTATTTGAGCCAACTAAACTATGTACATGGTGATCATATAATTGGTTGTAACCTCCATGCCAATAATTTTGTATACAAATTCCATTTTGGATAGAGATAGCAATTAATTTCTGGCTTAAATAGAACCCACATTGACGTCTTCAGTCCAGTATACTCATCCTGGGCTGCATCGAGCTTTATAGAATGCTGACAGCATATATTCATGAGAACACTCAAGGTATTATGAAATATAGGAATCTCAAGTATTCTAGCTTCTATATTTGGAATTAATGATGAGTGAAATACATTCAGCCCCAAAGCTTGTCCTGAATACCATTCTTACTTGCAGAAAGGTTTTAGACATAAAATCTGTTTTGCGATGTATCAGTCATTCTCTGAACACCGCAGATCTCTCCATTAACATGATTATTTTTTTTACATATTGTAGGCTTTAAACATGCTTTGCTTAAAGAGAGCGATACCAAAGGGGATGATGGACGGAGCGCTTGAGCAAATCAAACACTCACCCCCAGTCAACTGATCTGGGTTTAATCCATCATCATTCTTTAGCTCACTCCACCACCCCAGTTCAGACATGGCCATATGCAAATCAGTCTGACCCTGTGCCTCATGGGAACAGTCCAGCCCGAACTGCCAAGCCATGTCTTCCCTGGACCGGAAACAAGCATCCTGGGACCAGTTTCTGGCTATTCAGCCGTCATCAGCCAGGCTAGCTTGAATTCAGTGGCAAAGTGAGCAAGGGACCCACGTCTGGGCATACCCTGCCAACTTAGGGCGAACAAAGCGATACCAAAGGGGATGATGGACGGAGCGCTTGAGCAAATCAAACACTCACCCCCAGTCAACTGATCTGGGTTTAATCCATCATCATTCTTTAGCTCACTCCACCACCCCAGTTCAGACATGGCCATATGCAAATCAGTCTGACCCTGTGCCTCATGGGAACAGTCCAGCCCGAACTGCCAAGCCATGTCTTCCCTGGACCGGAAACAAGCATCCTGGGACCGGTTTCTGGCTATTCAGCCGTCATCAGCCAGGCTAGCTTGAATCCAGTGGCAAAGTGAGCAAGGGACCCACGTCTGGGCATACCCTGCCAACTTAGGGCGATCAAAGCGATACAAAAGGGGAAGATGGACGGAGCGCTTGAGCAAATCAAACACTCACCCCCAGTCAACTGATCTGGGTTTAATCCATCAACATTCTTTAGCTCACTCCACCACCCCAGTTCAGACATGGCCATATGCAAATCAGTCTGACCCTGTGCCTCATGGGAACAGTCCAGCCCGAACTGCCAAGCCATGTCTTCCCTGGACCGGAAACAAGCATCCTGGGACCGGTTTCTGGCTATTCAGCCGTCATCAGCCAGGCTAGCTTGAATCCAGTGGCAAAGTGAGCAAGGGACCCACGTCTGGGGATACCCTGCCAACTTAGGGCGAACAAAGTGATACCAAAGGGGATGATGGACGGAGCGCTTGAGCAAATCAAACACTCACCCCCAGTCAACTGATCTGGGTTTAATCCATCATCATTCTTTAGCTCACTCCACCACCCCAGTTCAGACATAGCCATATGCAAAGCAGTCTGACCCTGTGCCTCATGGGAACAGTCCAGCCCGAACTGCCAAGCCATGTCTTCACTGGACCGGGAAACAAGCATCCTGGGACCGGTTTCTGGCTATTCAGCCGTCATCAGCCAGGCTAGCTTGAATCCAGTGGCAAAGTGAGCAAGGGACCCACGTCTGGGCATACCCTGCCAACTTAGGGCGAACAAAGCGATACCAAAGGGGATGATGGACGGAGCGCTTGAGCAAATCAAACACTCACCCCCAGTCAACTGATCTGGGTTTAATCCATCATCATTCTTTAGCTCACTCCACCACCCCAGTTCAGACATGGCCATATGCAAATCAGTCTGACCCTGTGCCTCATGGGAACAGTCCAGCCCGAACTGCCAAGCCATGTCTTCCCTGGCCCGGAAACAAGCTTAAAGAGAGCCATTCCTTTCCCCTTGCAGAAATACTCCATATTGGATCTAAGAAACCAATTTGCACATAAATCAAAACTGATCACCCAAAGCTGTACAGTGATAGTGCACTAAGACGTTATGTTTACAAGAGAATTTTGAATTTGTAAGACACGGGTAGCAACCTATGTATTGTATCTCGATAGGACTCCTGTGAACACAATCTGGTGGCGCAATCAGTATTATTGGTGCCTGTTTCTTTTGAGATGAGTCACTTTTCCCCTACTCTTATAGTGCTTAGCTACAATTAATTTTCTCTCAGACACTCACTGCACCCCAGGCACACACATTTATTCAGTCCTATTTGTGATCATCTTGTGAGTGTCAGAAGATGAAATCCTTCTTACAGCATTGCTAAATGGTATCCTGTTCACGTGTGCCCTAATGATCACAAGGTCTGCCTCTCAACTAACAATGCTGCACTAAAATAAGGATTTGGCTCTGCAGATACAATATACACTTTCCAAAGCATGGGGAATGCCCTAAAAAAAATTATACAGGGGCTGTTTGAATAAAGGCATCCTTAGGAAACCTGAAGACACTCAGATCATGACATTATTCCATTCTTTGCCATAATCATACTCCTCACTCCATAATGCTATCTCCCAGCTTACAAACACTCTACTTTTATTTAGCACCTATTCAACATTCCGTGATGACATCACAGGGTATTTCAGGTCTAGCTAGCACTAGGACATTCTCTACATTAAACCATTCATAAACTAAACACTTTTACAGAAACCACAAATAATCCTAAATTAGCTACACTTCCAAGGAGTGCACAGTCAAATAATTACTTGCAACATAGCCAGACTTTAGGACATTGTTGGTTGGTTATTTTACCCGTGTAATTCCCTTATCCTGACTAGAGTGAGGGTCCCTACTTGGACTGTGTGCAAACCACTGCCAACTAGAGACCCCATTTCTAACAGACATCATTCATAAATTTGTGCCAACTCAAAATCTTCCAGTTTCTCAAGGAAACGGTAAATACAGAGTAGAATCCACCAGCTGAATTCCCTCCCCATTAAGATGCTTATGATAAAGGAAATTAAGCTGGTGCATTCTACTCCGAATTTAGGGTTTTCTCCAGAAAATGGGAGATTGTCTGTATACTCCAAACTGGAAATGAGGTCCTAAGTAAAATCAGCATAACACTATGCCCAGTCTGCTGATTTCACTTCTGCTGAGCACCTGTCAAAGACAGTTATTTGGACCGTGACTTCACGGGGGCTATATGCACATCATTAGATGGGCCTCCATAAAAGCCCCAAAAAGGGACATTTGTAGATTTGCACAAAAAGGCCTCGTAATAAGTGTAGTCTTTGTTGAAGGGGGCACATCCATTATTCAGAGAAGTTTACAGTACCATTTCAAACTAACAGATACTAGTGCCCCTCAATGTTGTAACCCCAGTCTACTGTGGGTCACATTCTGGAAGAAAATAAATACTGTATTACAGCAAATCCTGAGGACTTTCCCTACATACTCTGCTCCCAGGATTTCACCTTTCTTCCCTGAGAAAAAGCAAGTTTTGGCTCCTGCCCCAAATGTTGCAGGTCATGTCCACTAACAGGAAACAATGTTCAAACCAGATGCTGCATTTTAATTAAGCGTTCATTTAGTGCTAGCCTGTCAGGCCAAGTTGAATGACTCCACAAATGTGAAGATGTACACTTTGTGAAACTTGAGCATTCAGGTTTCACAACAATCACTCACACACGGCAGGGCATATATGATAACACCTGAATAGTACAACTTGTGCATAATAGTATCTGGTGAGCATCTTGGCTTGTTCACTCTTATAATGAGAAAAGCTGGCATGATTTGTGCTGAGGGGGAAAAAATAAATATCGATTTTAGAGTACACACATCTACTTCTTTGGTATGACATTAAAACTTGTATCTAAAGGCAGCACCAAGCTTTATACACCTTCTCCCCGAGTTATTGTCCTAAACCACAAACTCAAGCCAATAATGGGGAAAGGTGTATGTCTGATATGGCCCTACACTATTAGAACATCATTACTTCTGCAATGTTCAGGCTAAGGAACATCCCAGCAATTGGAAGACCATTGACAATTCATTGTCTTTAAGGTCCTCAGAATGTTGTGTTGTTTAATTTAGCTATAATGTAGAAGGGAGAGGGCACTAACAGGTTGTCAAAATTTACTTTTGTTTCAGTCAGATAGTTCGAATTGAAGCAAAGGGCCATTCCTCCCCTGGCCAATAATATCTTGCTAGTGCTCTACACCTTGGATGAGATGTGTTAGATATGGGGTTTCTGTTTGGCTAGGGTGTGCACCTAGACCAGGCAGAACCCACCACTCAAGTCAGGGTGAGGGAGTTACACACACAAGATAACCCCTGCTTACCCCCTTGGTAGCTTGGCAGAGCAGTCAGGCTTATCCCAGAGGCAATGTGCAAAGCTGACCGCTGTCTTGAAGGCCATAGCAGAGCCTCTAGATCTCTAGAAGCCGCCCAACTTCCGTGATTACCTCCCTCTGGGTCCCCCCACAGCAGTAACTCAATGCGTGCAGCTGCAGCCCAGCTCCGTGTAAGAGTCGGGCTGGCCCCGAGGTCGCGTCTGACCTGGGCATCGGCTAAGATGACGGCAGCCACTCGAGAGCAGGCGGTTCCTCTCTTGGAATGCCTGCCACCAGCTGCAGCCCTGGAGGGACCTCCTTCCCCCCTCAACTGGGGCGAGGCAGAGCGACTTTTCTGTTGGGGGGGCGCGCTTTCTTCTTCGTCTTCTCCGGCTGCTGGGCCCCACCCAGGTGCGGTGTTGGAGTTGCCCAGCAATGCTGGCTGTAAATCAAATGCTACTAGTGGGCCTGCAGCACTGATTGTGCCACCCACATGAGTAGCCCTGAAAAGGTATCTCAGACCTGCCACTGCAGTGACTGTGTGCAGTTTGTTAACTGCCAAGTAGACTTGACACGTGCAGCCACTTTCCAGGCCCTAACCTTTTCTTTTCTTACATGTAAGACACCCCCAAGGTAGGCCGAAGGTACCCCCGTGGGCAGGGTGCAGTGTATGTGAAAGGTAAGACATTTACTGGTGTGTTTGACATGTCCTGATAATGAAATACTGCCAATTTCGTTTTTCACTATTGAAAGGCTATCTGTCCCATAGGATAGAATGGGAAATACGTTGTAACATCTTATTTATTTATTTATTTACTGATTTTGTACAGCGCATAGCTGCCCCAGCGACGGGGCGTCCCAGCGCTACCCAAGAACACAGACAGGGGACAGAAGGGAGGTGTCAAAAGAGCTAGCCCGGAAAAAGCCAGGTCTTTATGGCTTTCCGGAACTCTAGATGGTTCTGCAAGTATAACTTACCATTGGGACAAGATAGAGAAATAAAGTTTAGGCTCTCTGAACTCAGAATTTAATTACACATCTTTTAGTAAAGATGGTTTTTAAATTGTGTGTTTGAAAATGCCAAAGGTGGCATTTTCTTGTTTAACCATTCTGTGTGCCTCTGCCTGTTTGTGTATTGATTGTCTGGTTTTGGAATGACAGAGGCTGGGGCTGTGCATTCACTGTAGACAGCCACTGGGGGGGGGGGGGTTGAGATCTGCCTGGCCCTTCCTGGATGACACAGAGCTGAGCTGAATAGACCTTGACTGAATTTTGAGTAGTGGGAGGAGTTTTCCTTGCACCTGAATAGGGCCTGTCTCCCTTGCACAATGCTGTCTCAACCCCCTGTGGTCATACTGCACCAGTGAGGACAGAACTGGTTAGGACTGGGCTCAGAGACCCTTGCACAAAGAGAACAAAGACATTTTGGGGTATAAGTATTAGACCTAAAACCCCAGAACTTTAGTTTATTTCTGGACTCAAGAAGAACCTTTGCCAAGGAGAAGAGCTGAAGAGCTGTAAGGAGGAGTACTGCCCCTTTGCTGTGTGCTGTGTGGGGTTGGCCTGCAGTTACTGTGTCTGCCAAGGATAGGACAAAGACTGGAACTTTACTTTGAACCTGCTTGAAGAAGATCTCCAAGGGCCTGTGTGTGCTGGCATCCTGTTCTGAAGTCTCAGGGACACAAAGACTTCACCCCCAGCTCCCCTGAACTCTGCTGCTGAGAGATCTGACCTGCCAGGAGTTGCCTGTTCCAGTTCTGGGCCTATGAAGGTTGTGCTTGCTGCTGGGAGCTGGAAGAAACCTAAAGAACGGAAGAAATTGATGCATCGCTCTTCTTGTGGCTGTTTTTCTGACTCAGGACCGCTGTGAAAGAAGAAATCTCCACGCATCACTGCGCCGCTGCCAAACCGATGCAGTGCCTGTCGCCACTGCAAAAATGGACGCACCAAGGGATCGTGGCTGAAGAAACCGACGCAGCGCCGATTGACACCGCCTCATTGATCGCCGACACATCCTGGATTTCCAAGCATCGCACCTGTGCGGCAAGTTTTCCCGATGCATCACCCGCGGACCAGAATCGTCTTGGAGTCAACGCATCACTTCCCCCTACAGACCAGATTCGACGTATCACTTCTCCTGCGTGCAACAGAACTGTTGCATCGCTTCCTCAAGGTCTCAGGAACTGACGGATCTCTTTGTTTCTCGATGCTTCCCATCTCTGCAGCTGTTTGGCCTTGTGAATTTTGATGCATCTACAGGTACTTTGTGAGAAATCACGCATCCATAGTTTTCTATGGACCAAGTTGTTTGAAACCTTTTTAAAGTCATATTCTTATTACATGTATGTTGGATTTTTGTCGCTTTGGTCTTGTTGAGTTTAGATAAAGATACTTTTTTTTTCTAAACTGGTGTGGTGTCCATTTGTGGTGTTACCACTGTATTACTGTGTGTTTTGAGTACAAATACTTTACATATTGCCTTTGGGATAAGTCTGTCTGCTTGTGCCAAGCTACCCAGGGGGTGAGCAGGGGTTACCTAAAGTGTGTATTCCCCTTACCCTGACTAGAAGCAAGGGTCCCTATTTGGACAAAGGTACCTACCTCTGCCAACTAGAGACCCCCATTTCTAACACCACAGCAGGGCAAAAAGAGTCAATCCTTTTCCTCCAACACAGACTGAAGCAGCAACTGCAGGCCAACCCACCCCTCACACAGAAAAGGCAGCGCTCCTCACACAGTTCTTCCACTCTTCTTCTTGGCAGGGTCCTCTTGTTACTTGAAGTAATCTAAAGTCCTGGGGCTTTAGGTCTAGTACTTATACCCCATTTTGTGATTGTTCTCTTAGTGGCAAGGGTGTCTGAACCCAGTCCAAAACAGTCCTGTCCTCCCTGGTGTAGCATGACCACAGGGGGCAGAGACAGCATTGTGAAAAGACAACACAGCCTATTCAGGTGCAAGCGAAACTCCTCCCACCACTCTAAATGCAGACCAGGTCTATTCAGCCCAGCGATGAGTCACCCAGGCAAGACAGGGCACACCTCAGTCCCCCCCGCCACTGACTGTCTAGAGTGAATGCACATCCCCAGCTACTGTCACTCCAACACCAGAGGCTGAATACGCAAACAGCCCGAGTCACACAGGATTGTAAAGTGAGAAAATGCCCACTTACTAAAAATGGCATTTTCAAACACAGAATTTAAAGACCACCTTTACCAAAAGGTTTGTTAATAAATTCTGAGTTCAGAGAGCCTAAACTCAATTTCTCTATCTTGTCCCTATGGAAAATTATACTTGTAAGATGTTACTACAGTTGTAGGTCTGAGACAGATTTACAGGGCTACTCATGTGGGTGGCACAACCAGTGCTGCAGGCCCACTAGTAGCATTTGATGTATAGGCCCAGGCACACAGTGTACTTTACTAGGGACTTACCAGTAAATCAAATATGCCAATCATGGATAACCCATCATATCACAATTTATACAGAGGGCATATGGACTTTAGCACTGATCAGCAGTGGTAAAGTGCCCAGAATCCTGTAGCCAACAAAAACAGGGTGAGAAAAATAGGAGGCAAAAGGCAAAAATTTGGGGATAAATCTGTCAAAACAGCCAGGTCTAACAAGATGGCAATTGAAAGTCGTACCCTCTTAATTGCTTGTTTATCCAGGAGCAACATGAACTATTAAAATACATTGGCTTGTTTGGCTCTTTTTGAGGGTCATAGCAAAGAGGCAACATCTAAAAAGGTGGTGTTGACTTTTTGGCACAATTAAAATGTTTTTTTTTATTATATTGCACTCATTTTATATAATGTGAAATTTAAGGTGAGAGGAAAAGCTGGTCTCTAATGATTTGTTATTGAAAGCGGTTCACAGGCTAATATTGGGCTACATTGTCTCAAAAATTCACAAATGTCTATTGAAACCATTTTGGATGATGATTGACATTTTCAATGAAATACATACTTCTCAAAGCCAGAGTTAGCGATTTTATTAGATTATGTCCTACTGTATCTTTGTCAAATTGTTCTACTGAAGTTTAAAAGACCCAACATGCTCTATCGATGACTCAGCAAAAGTTAAGCAACTCTGGAATCCATTTTACTTGAACTTGAGTGAATGGAATGTGCATCATTTATTGTGGCGCAGAATTCAGGAAATTAGAAAAATAATAGATTTACTTGGATTGTTTCGAGGATTCTCCCTCACCTATCCAGCTTCTTTAATTTTTTATTGTGTCATACTACCTTTAAAATCGGCTAATATGAACATTTGGGAAGACAATGAAAGTATGTTTAGCCTTCTACTGTTATACATCGGAATACATTTTTTAAAGAGACATGGTATTTTAAGAATGAGACTGTCTGCATTATTGGTTTGGTAGGTAAATGAGTATATAAACCCTCAACATAAGCTATAACTAGTTGGAGTATTTTATATTTATTTTAAGCCCCTAAAGCCACTGCCTCCTCCTTTAGTCCTTCTCATACACTGTGTGTCACTACTTTTCACTATAGGGCTGACAATATGTGAACGGACATACGATTAGCAAATTTTCCTAATTTATTACTCAATGTTTGCAATACAGTTTGCTACTATTATGATTTCAAATAATCATTCATGACTTTCTTCCTGGTGCATCAACAGATAAAGACTGGCTCACACAATGCTGCTTGTTGCATGAGTAGCTAGTAGTCCGTCTTTTCATTATTCATTCATGGTCCTGTACAGTTCATCAAAAACACTTTGACTTCAAGTTCATACCAAGTTCAAATTGATTGGAACAAGTTTAACTTTTGCTGAACAATATCTTTGGTTTGGACAGACATAGACAGTTAGTGCCTAACATCTTTGCTGCCCGTTACCAATAAGATAAAGAAAAGATGGGATGTCCAACAAAAGCAAAACTTTGTTGTGGAAACTCATGGATATCTTGAAGATTTTCGAGCTGGGTTTTGTACCAATAATGAACAGATTCTGTGCTACATTTGCTCCTTGTGTATGTGTTTGGCAGTTGTATCTTGCTCTTAGTTTACCTTATTTATCAGTAGCGTTCGGTACAATGTTCCCTCCTGCTGTAACTAAAACAGCCTTTCAGCTTCCAGGTGTTGGCGACAAGCACAAGATGGCCACTCTCTTTTGATTTCTGTCCTTACAATTTGGAATAATTTGTCTCCTTTCCTTCGTGATGGACTATCACACATTTCCTTCAGAAAAAAAACAGAAACCTTGGGGGATATGTAGAAAAAAATATAAGAGCACAATGTAACGCCAAATTTGGCAACGACGCTCTCCGACATGTTCAAAACGCAGGGATGTGCCGTATTTACAAAAATACAGAGCACCCCTGCATTTCACCTAGCGCTGGCGCTAAAAAGGCTGCCTAGAGCCAGTGTAGGCACCCTTGCACCATGTTGCAAGAGTGCCGGTGTTGCAGGGGCGATTGTTTATGTTCATGATGAAGAGAAACCTTCCTGCACATAAACAATATTTGAAGGCGATTTGCTATTTCTATGTGTGCTTTGATGTTGGAGTCGGAGAGAGAGCCCTATGTCCGGAATGCATAGCAGTTAATTTATTGAATGCACACCCACTTTTTGGCCACCTTTATTTCCCAGTTTTTATAATACTAGTGTTGATGATGATTAGATTCAAAGCACTTGAAAGGGTGTGGAAAGTGGAAAAACTATCCTAGTACACTGCTGGCTAAAGGTTCTTTGAAGGCAGTGTTCAATTAAATGTACTTTCTGTTATTGGCAGAGACTGCTTTCGCTGAGGTCATAGTACAAATGATCTGTGATTAAAGCAATATGCTATCATTATAAAGTATGTTGCAAAAATTATATATTTTCTCGTCATGTATTGTTTTGAAATATACCTTTGCTGTGTTTGATAAAGCAAAGTTGCTTAACAAATTATTGGACGTTGAATGAAATAGGAGGCTTTTTAACTTTTGCAACCACTGCCCTGTAACATCAGTGCGACCCTTGATACAACACTAATTGTGAACCCACGAGCCTATTTTTGTCACTAAATTTGTTCAACAGGGCTCAATAGTCTGTACTCTCCTAAATATTTTAATGGGTTAGAAGTTTGATGGACAAACTTATTGGCCTATGTTCAAGCCATGCTAGTATTATAACTCCTCTTCCTTTGTACCCAGGTGATATTTTGCATTGACAATTACAGTTTTATTAAACTGCCTGGTTCCTTTGAGGCCTTTCATGACCTGAGACATTTATTACTCAATGTGTCAAAATATAAAGTAGAAACACAAGAAGGTGATGGACTGAATGTTGAACATTGTCAAGCATTCACCCCCAGTCACAGATCTGGGTTAAATTCATCATTCTTTTGCTCGCCACGCCACTCCAGTGTTGACCCAGCCATATGCAAATCAATCTTGACCCAGCCTGAACTGTCAGGACAGGTTCTCCCTGGACTGGAAAACAAACATCCTGGGACCAGTTTCTGGGTATTACCCCTCCTCAGCCATTCTAGCTTGAATCCAGTAGCATATCAAGCACGGGACCCACATCTGGACATACTCTTCCCACTAAGGGTGACTTATAGCAACACAAAAAGATGATGGACAGGATGCTGAACATTGTCAAACATTCACTCCCAGTCACAGATCTGGGTTAAATCCATCGTTCTTTTGCTCACCACGCCACCCCAGTTTTGACCTAGCGATATGCAAATCAGTCTTGACCCTGCTCCCCATGGCAACAGTCCAGCCCAAACTGCCAGGCCAGGTCCTCCCTGGACTGGAAAACAAACATCCTGGGACCAGTTTCAGGGTATCACCACTCATCAGCCAGGCTAGCTTGAATGCAATAGCATAGCGAGCACAGTACTCACGTCTGGGCTTACCCTTCCCACTAAGGGTGACTTATAGCAACACAAAAAGATGATGGACATAATGCTGAACATTGTCAAGCATTCACCCTCAGTCACAGATCTGGGCTAAATCCATCGTTCTTTGCTCACCACGCCGCGCTGCGCCATACTACCCTAGTTTAGACCCTCATCATCCAGGCTAGCTTGAATCCACTGGCATATTGAGCACTGGACCCATGTCTGGTCATACCCTTTGCACTAGGGTCGACTTATAGCCTCCGTGCTCACTGTGCCATTGAATTCAAGATAGCCTGGCTGATGAGGGGCGATACCCCGAATCTGGTCCCATGATGCTTGTTTCTGGTCCAGGGAGGACCTGACCTGGCAGTTCGTTCTGGATTTTTCCCTTGGGGAACAGGGTCAAGACTGATTTGCATATGGCTGGGTCCAAACTGGGTGCTATGAAGAGCAAGAAAAGATGGATTTAACCCAGATCTGTGACTAGGGGTGAATACTTGACAATGTTCAGCATTCCGTCCATCGTCTTTATGTGTTGTTATACCTCAAAATATAAAGTGTCTGTCCCTGGTAAAATGAGGGAACTGTAAGGAACTTTTTCCTTAATAAAACTATGCATACCATGGCCCTCACATTTAATTACTTTGGAGTCTGAATTCATGACAAGGAACCTTGAGAATATCACATTTTTAAATGTGGAGCTGCTCTTGCCTTCTGGGTAGGACTATTTCTTTGTTAAACACTCTCATGAAAATTGTGTTTTTCTGTTCCCCTGGGTAGTATTTGAGTCAACTGCATACATTTAGGGTGGTGGACTTGTGAGATATAATAAAGTGAATGAACTTGATATTATAGAAAGCAAATCATATGGATCTACCAAATGTCTGCTAGTCAGCTTTCATGTTGACCCGGTGTTCAGAAATTGGAGTTAACCCTATATCCAGGCATGTAACTCGGAGCCCTTCCTGTATTATGTTAATATAAATTTCGACCAGGCCTCATAACTATATAAGTCACCACAGCTTTTAAATCACTCCAATATTGCTTTATTGATGCAGTTATACTGTGCACAAGAAATGCCCTGGACCAGGGACCTGCCCTTAGGGAGTACAACGAGTGTTAAACTACTCAGAACACAAAAGTGTTGTCAATTCAGCTCATAAACCAGCCCACCCAGCTTACTTGAGATCAATGCATGCTCATTTTAGACTAAGAATTATTTTGCTTGATGTTTAAAAGATAATATGTGAACACTAGAGCTCCGACCTTTCTCTTTGTCAAAACCCATCATGTACTTTCTATTTTTTTTGTCACTGAACACCAAATTTCCATTTTAAGAACTTTGGAATTATATTTGTTGTTAAGACTATATTGTTCTGTAGAACTAATCATGTTTCTAATACACAGTTTACGATGGCAAATTACTTGTATTCTGCGTGTGTATGGTCGTGGGTAATTGCACATATTGTAAGTGAGTGATTGCTACATCACTTAGGGCCAGATGTATCAAGCGTTTTACCGTTCGCAAACGGGCCAAATCGCAGAATTGGCCCGTTTCCGAACGGTAAAAAGTCTTTTGGGATGTATCATCCCAAAAGGCATTCGCAAAATAGGGAATCGCAATTTATGCAATTACCTATTTTGCGAACGCATTTAGGGAATCGCAATTTGCGATTCCTTAAATGCAATGCAGGAAGCAAGAAAAAATTGCGACCTGGCTTTAAGGAATCGCAAATTACCACCAACTTCAAGTTGGTGGTAATTTGCAAATTCCTTGAAAAATGCAAATTTTTGCATTTTTCTAAGTGCCATGTGGCGCCCACACATGCCTTTAGGGCATATATGTGCGCCACATGTGCATACTTACCTTTTTTGGGGGTGCATCAGGGTGGCCTTTTGGCGCCCTTGCACCCTTGAAATTGCATGCACAATTTGCGAGTACCTATTTGGTACTCGCAAATTGCGAATGCAATCCTATTCATTCCTATGGGGCCCATAGAAATGAATGGGAAGGTATTCCTTAAAAGCAAATTGCAATTTGCGATTCGCTATTAAGGAATATTTAGGAATCGCAAATGTTTTTGCAAATCCTACATACATTGCATTTTGCGATTCTTAAATAGCGAATCGATAAAATTCGCTATTTAAGAATCGCAAAAGCAATTCTTGATACATCGGGCCCTTATTGTATAAATTTACACAAGCATGATATTAAATATCGATTTTAAAAGAATGTGCTAATAATTGTATTTGCTTTAGTCCTAATTTTTATATACTTTTTTTATTTGAGACTGATATTCTGTTATTTTCTTTTTATACTTGTACATTCGTTTTAATGGAAAAATAATTATATAATGTATTTAGTAAATATTTATCTGACATAAACATCATTATATTGTATAACCGTAGATGGAAATGCATATCAAGATATTTAAAATAAATATGTATGCATTTTTTTCATAAAAATTGTGACATGTCTACCTCATACATGTCTACATTTATAATTAATTATTTATAACTATTTTAAAACAAGCAACACACTTGGACGAGCACAGTACTTTGATCATGCTGCAAAATGCTTTTGTGCATAGTTGAGTCACAGCAAAATAGACATAACACTGGAGAGTTAAAGTCGAGTCCTAGCACACAAGGAAAATAATTTCCCTAGAATATTGGCCAAAGAACTGAGACCACCGCCATTTCTCTCAGTGTTTCTGGTTTAGATGTGTTGGGTTGAATTGTATTTGCTGTTTCTTTGATTGTATACGTGCGTGTAGAACTTCAAACGTAAAAGCAATGAACAATCATGTGTGAGCTGACTTTGACTGTTACATATTAAGGCCGTTTTCAGTTTAATAACAGTGCAAGTGCATGATTTTCGGGACGCTTATTATCACTCACTGTGTAATCATGCAGACCAACAAAGGGAAATACTGAAAAATAACACAAACACTAAGCAATCAATGTCTTAATTTCACAGCTACCTCCTGTTTTTTACCATTGAACAGAATCATACCAGGGCCGAGCAGAACACTGTGAAAAACCAAAAGAAATCATGGATGGAACGCTTGAATTACTCTCCGCCGCTGCTAATGACTTTTTTGTCGCATTCCAGTGCATTCCAGTCCGTCGTTTGTTGCTTCGGGTGTCTCTACAGGCATTGACAGAGCATTTGCAATTAAGCCTCGACTCTAAAAGAAAAGGGACCAGTCCAGACCAACTGCTAAATCCTGCCCCTTCTGTACAGGAACACAATCAACACCAGAAGTGCTTTTCCCTTTGTGGGCTTCATTTATGTTTGTATTTATTTATTTACTGGGAGTTGTATATAGCACACACAAGGTCCAAGAGCAACATAGTTGTTTACAAAGAATACGAGCATAGAGAGTAACAGGGCAGTGCAAGAGTGAGGATCAGCAGTGACAGTTACATGGCATGTGGGAGTGTACACAAACTCCCACAAACCCTCACAAACCCTCAAGCTCACACAAACACGCATTCTGTTCACAGTTTGTTGTACTGAACACAAGAATGTGTTTTGCATACTTTAGTACAACTCAGCTAATAGGGGCTAGTGTGTGAAAGGCTTGTTGTGCCCCCTCTGAACCTTCGTGCTGGATTTGCCTGGAACTTTCTTCGTGCAAATCTGCAGGCACATTGTAAGCTAACACATTCTTTGCCTATAGAGCCCTGGAGACCCATCATAATGGGCTACATCTGCTCAGTGCAGGGCTGATTGCATACACAAGGCTGATAACGTTCTTTTTTTATTTTTTTTTATTATATTTTTATTGTGAACAAATAAACAATCTGCATTATTCACTGTTACAATCTTCTTATAGACACATAGGACAAGCGGTACATAGTTGTTACAGAGACCTCACTTTAAGGTGATCACAGTAGTGTTATGGTTCATCATCTGAGGCCCGATCTAACGCCGGTGGCGTGCAAATGCCCCCTCTATAGACATTCCATTTACCCCACACTTTTTCCCATTTCTTTGGGCACTGCCTGTGGATAAATGTGGCCCTTTCTGCTATCATGGTTAGATCCATGTCCTTGCACCAGTCAGCTAAGTTCGGTAGATTCACTGCACCCCATTTTTGTGCTATATTCCGTTTGGCTATCATCATGCCTGTAGTTGCCCATTGACGTTCAGCATGAGTAAGGTCTGTTGGTCCCCAGACATTGAGAAAGCAGCTTTTGGGCTCGATCGGTACCTGTTTCCAAACGACCTCTGTGACGGTCTCCATCACCACCCCCCAGTATGGTATCAGCTTTGTACATTCCCACAGAATGTGATAAAAATTACCCACTTCGCCGCAGAGGCGTAGGCAACATGAGTCAGGAGCTCTTCTCATCTTGTGTAGTATAGCCCATGTGTAGTATGTCCTATGTAATATTTTAAGCTGTACCAGTCGCAGTCTGGATGAGATTGCCACCTCTTTAGGCGACGCAGTCGCGTCTTGCCACTCGGTGTCTTCCATCGTGGCCTGCCAAAGCGCTCTAAGCCGGTCAAGGGGGTCTGTCCGATTGTTGATAATCTTCTTATAGGTAAGCGAGGTTGCTTTTTGGTCTAGATAGGTAGTGAGCAGTCGGTCCTCTAAAGGGGATGACACAGGGAGTGTTTGTGCCGGGGTGAGGACTGCGTCAATTGCATGTTTAATCTGCATATATCGGAATTGTTCTCCCGGAGCCATTTGGTATTGTTCTTGTAAGTGTGTAAAGCTTACGACCTCTCCATTGTGCCAGAGGTCTCCCAGTCGGGAGATCCCGATCAGATCCCACTTTTGAAACCCTTTACTCTTTGCCAGCGTACCTAGTTGATCTGTGTCCCACAGTGGGATGTGTTGCGTCAGTCTGCCCGACCATCCCAGGTGCTTGGTGACCGTGTGCCATGTATGAATTGTGTGTGCCGTTGGGCCTATAAGATCTTGGTTAGTTCGTTTATTATAGAGCCTCCTATTGACTCCCCAGGGTCATTCTGTCTAGGCGGTAGGCAGGGTCATCATCCGGCACATGGAGCCATTGATTGACGACTGTGAGTTGTGAGGCCCAATAATACGCCTTAATATCCGGTAGGGCGATCCCGCCATCGTACCAGCTTCTAACTAGTTTGTTCATTGCTACCCTTGTCGGTTTACTATCCCATAGGAGGGCCGTGACCTCCGAGTTCACTGCTCTAAAATATGAGTCGGGACTGGATAGGGCGTGTTGTGTAGGGCATATAGGAACCTGGGCAGAGCCATCATTTTAAAAAGGGCCGCTTTACCCAGTAGAGTAAGTGGCAGTGTTTTCCAATGCTTGATGTCGTGCTTCAGCCTCTGCAGCGGAGCTTGCAGGTTAGGTGTCATAAACATGTCCGGGTCCGACGTTACGTGGATGCCGAGGTATTTAAAACTATCTGTCACAATCTGGACCGTGCACCCCTTTGGGAGGCGTGGAGGTTGTCCCTGTAGCACATAGAGTACGGACTTTCCCCAATTGATGGCATATCCGGACACCGTGCCGAACACTGCGCATATGTTAAGTATAGCATGGAGGGAGCGCGAGGGCGAGGCTAAGTAGATCAGCACATCATCAGCATAGAGGGATATACGGTCTTCCCATCCCTCCCTCCATTTTAGTCCTCGGACCCTGGGATCCCATCTAACCCAGGCCGCCAATGGCTCCAGGACCAATGCGAGCAGCAGAGGTGACAGTGGGCAGCCCTGTCTCGTTCCCCTACGCAGAGTAATTTCCTGTGAGATGTGCCCGTTGGCGATTACATGCGCCACTGGATTGGTGTAGAGTAGGTGCACCCAGGAGCAGAACTTTGGTCCAAACCCCAAATGCTGAAGGACCGCGAACAGGAAGGCCCATTCCACAGAGTCAAAGGCCATCTTAGCGTCCAGTGAAAGGACTGCCGCATCTTCTTGTACTGTGTGCCGTCGACCCAACACTCCGTTCAGGCGCCGGAGATTCAAAGCTGTGTTCCTGCCCGGCATAAAGCCTGATTGGTCCGGGTGGACCAGTTTGGCGAGATGAGGTGTCAGTCGGTGTGCCAGTATTTTGGCTAAGATTTTCGCTTCTGCATTGATCAGCGAGATCGGTCTATATGATGTGCACTCTTCTGCCGGCCTACCAGGTTTGTGGATTGCCACAATGGTTGCTGAGCGCAGATCTTTAGGGAGTATTCCTGTGTCGCGACTTGTCTCAAACATTTTTAACATATATGGGGCTATCTTGTCCGCTGTTTGTTTATATAACTCTATCGGGATGCCATTAGGGCCCGTGGCCTTACCTGTTTGTATCTTTGAGATGGCTACTTTAAGTTCGTCCACCGTAATGTCTGCTTCTAGACCCTCAGTGTCTTGGGACATGAGCCTCGGCATATGAATGTCTTTAAGGAATGTAAGTGCCTCCTGGATCGTGGTGCAGTTCGTGGACATGTAAACTTGCTCATAGTGTTGCGCCAAGGCGGTCACTATTTCTTGTGGGTCTGATGTGACATCCCCAGTGTTAACTCGGATCTGCGCTATCCATCTATTCGCCCGTTCCTTCTTATCCAACCAGGCTAATAGTTTGCCTGCTTTGTCCCCAGATTCATAGATTCGGTGTTGGACTGCCTGCAGACGGGAGTTGGCATCTGCCCAGAGGCATTCTTTATATTCTTGTCTTTTAACCCGCAGTGTATGTGTCATAGCATCAGTGGGGTCTATAGCGTGTTGGGATTCTAGTTGCTGTACTTCCTGCTCTAAAGCCTCTATTGCCGTTCTTTTTTCTTTTTTGTGACCCTCTATAAGTGAAATGGCCTGTCCTCGTAACACTGATTTGTATGCCTCCCACAGTGTCACCGGGGAAGCAACTGATGCTTCATTTTCCAGAAATTATTGTGTTGTCGCGGTGACTAAGCCCTTCTTGATTTTGGAGTTGAGGAGGAATCCAGGGTATATACGTCTTTGGGTAGTGTTGTGTGCCCGGATCTCTGCCGTTACCGGGGAGTGATCTGAGATCCCCCTAGGAAGGTGCATGGTCTTCCCAATTCTACCCATGTTATCCAGTGCTGTGCATATACAATCTATTCGGGAGAGGCTATTATGGGCGCCTGAATGAAAAGTGTATTGCTGCAGCAGCGGGTTCTGGAACCTCCATACGTCTAATAGGCCATGGGCGTCCAAGAATTCGGCCAGTGGCGAGCTTGAGCGGTGCTGGGGGCGAGCAGGCGTACGGTCTAGTGTGTCATTTATGGTCATGTTAAAGTCCCCCCCCCCATTATCAGATCCCTTTCCGGCAGCGTTAGGAGAAATTTGCCTAAATCCTGAAATGCAGTGGTATGTAGGGCGGGCGGGATGTAGACAGTCACAAAGTTAAACAGACAGCCCTCCCATTGGATCGAGATTGCTGCGAAGCGACCCTGGCCATCTTTAAAAGTGCGATGGACGATGAGAGGAAGTCGCTTTCTAACCAGGATCCCTACCCCCCGGGATCCTGTGGTGAACTCTGAGTGCACCGCCAGTTGAAACCCCCACCGATCAAGGGATTTGCACATGGAGCCAATCAGGTGCGTCTCCTGTAGCAATATAACTGCAGGGGCTGTGCGTTTCAGGTATAGTAGCACCAATCCACGTTTAATTTTATCCCTCAGCCCATTGACATTCCATGAGAGGAACGGTAATGTTGGCATTGTGGTGCGTTGTATCATTGGATCAGAGGAGGCCATAAGGGTGTGTGGCTATTCGTGTTGTGTTGGTTGTCGGGAGTTCGTGCGGTCTCGGTCCCGTCATGTGTATGCGTCCATGTGTGCAGATTGGTAACTTTAAAACATTAACATCCCACAGTCCTGCGTATTGCATACATACATTTCTTACTGTTAAATTTTGCATGCCCCAGCCCCTATTCAATTGTAATATTAACTTAAGCATACAGTTGTATTTCACATTCCTGCGGGGGCCATGTGGGCATTCCAGCATCTTGACAATACTTAGTATGAACAATACCCTCCCGAACTTCCCCGTAATAAACAACTCCCCCCTGCCTGCATCCCTGCCTAGTAGGTTCAGAACTACCCACATCCCCAATAGCAGAGTGCCTATGGTCCCATGAACAAAGAACATGTAGTGTAGGGTTGTGCGGCGCTGGCGCCCGGTCTTCCCTCCCTCCCGGGCCTGCTACAGTGCCCCAGCAGTATCAAGGAGTATTAATACTTTCTATAGTCCATAGTTCATTCGGCCTTGTGCCAGTCCCTTATTAAATTGGCCGAAAGTAACCATCACTTTCCGGAGGTCCGGAGATCCCCACCCCAAACACTTCCATGGAATTAGGAGGAAATAAACAGCTACAGACCAGTGGAGTCTATGCAGTTCTTCACTTTCCTTCTCATGCCGCGTCACCACCAGGGCTGCTGGAGCGGGAACTTCTGGATCTTGATGGCGAGCGTCCATTGCCTCCGCGCCTGCGGTCAGGATCTTTGGGGCGTTGGTCGGTGGTTCTGCGGTCCTTCTCTTCTCTGTGGCGAAGCGATCGGGGTGTGCCCCCGTCAAGCCATTGCTGTGCCTCCTCCGGTGTCAGAAAGAACCGAGATTTGTCACCATCCACTACTTTCAGCTTGGCGGGAAAGAACATCATGTATCGGATTCCTTTATCTCTCAGAGCCCGTTTGATCCCTTCGAAGGAGCGCCGTTCTCGCTGCACTTTCAACGTGAAGTCTGGGAAGAACCGAATCGTTGCATTATCATAGGGAAGATCCCCCTGTGTCCTGGCCGCTTGGAGAATTGCGTCCCGGTCACGAAAGTTCAAGATGCGTGCAATAATGGTTCGTGGTGGCGCTCCAGGTTTTGGCTTAGGGATTGGAGCTCTGTCTGCCCGCTCTACAGAGAACAGTGGAGACAGCCTTTTGGGCTTGAGGTGGTTCAGGATGAGGTCCTCAAGGAAGAGATCCATACTCGGGCCTTCCACACCTTCGGGCACTCCCACCACTCTAATGTTGTTGCGGCGGGCACGTCCTTCCTGATCGTCCAGGTGCAGCGCCATTTCCTTATGCTGGTGTATTAATTTTGAAACCTTTTCCTCCAATTTACGTGTCACAGACTGCAGCTCCCCTACATTTGCTTCCGTGGCAATGACTCTCTCAGATGTTTTCTTCATATCCGCCCGCATAAGATTCATTTCAATCGTGACTTTGTCGATTTTTGTTTCTAGATTGGTCCCCACTGCTTGTATTGCCACCATTATTGAACTGAGGGATGGTTCTTCGATGGCTATGGCGGCATCCTGCGCTCCTTCTTCCGCAGCGTGCTGCCGCGGTACGGCGTACTTGTCCATTTTATTGAGTTGGACGGAGGCTGTGGTTCCCTTCGGTTTTGTCATGGTGCAGTGAGCCACCCGAGTAGTGCGTCTCGGATCTTGTAGGGACCGTCACCTCGTCTCGGTCTAATATTGTGTGCTATTGGTGCTATTGGTAGGGGGTCCAGCCGGTTTCAAGGTGAATATGTATCGATCTTTAAGGTCGGTGGAATCATTAGCCTATTGTCTCTTCTTGAATCGGGCACCCACCACGCGTTCCTTCCACGGGCTCAGCAGAGTGGCGATTACGGCAGTCCCCCAATGTCCAGAACACCGCCCGCCGCCGTATTTTCTTTATAGTGCAGTGCAATTGTTGTGGTTTGTCGGAGCCTACAGTCCGCAGCCGCGGCCTATGGCCGGGAGTAGTTGGTTGCAGGGCAGGGCAGGGCGTATCGGCGCTCTTCGCTCGGCCCTAGAGTGTTCCAGTGGGCGCTCCGCTGATAACGTTCTTGTATGCGCCTGCAGTGTATAAAGTAAATTCATTTAACTCCATGGGGCATATTTACAAGCCCCATTTGCCACCGGAGCGTCACTTTGTTTGATGCTCTGGTGGTGTTGCGCCATTTGCCAAATTTACAAGGTGGTGCTAAGCCACTTAACGTGGCTTAACACCACCTTGTAAATATGCCCCTTTCCGCCGCAGTCCTCTGCTGCAAAGGGGCGTGCAATGGGTGTTGCTGTGGGGTTCCACCAGAACATCCATTGCTTTTGACGCTGCCCCAGATTTGCAAGGCAGGGGCAGCGCCCAAAACTAAGGCCAGGTAACATCTGGTCTTAGAATGGCGATACGAGGAGAAATTATAATTTCTCCTTGTTTTTTGCTCTTTCTATGTGTGCTGCATTCTGCAGCACAAATAGAAGAGCAAAACGCCATTAATGATTGTTTTTGTGCAGGAAGGTATCCCTTCCTGCACATAAACAATTGCCCCTGTAGCGCAGGCACCCCTGCTACATGGTAGCAGGGTGCCTGCACTGGTGCTAGGAAGCTTTTTTTGCGCCTGCGCTAGGGGAAGCACAGGGGTGCACAGTTTTCTTGTGATTACAGCTCTTCCATGCGTTTAAAAAATGTCAGAGCGCGTCGTTGCCAAATTTGGCGTAGCACCGCGCTCCAACATTTTTTTGTAAATATGCCTCCATATTTCTCCGATTTAATGCAAAGTTTTAGACAGCACAGCGAAGAAACAGAAAGAGTCAATTGTTGCTCCATGTGTCTGAGCTGTACTCTGAAAATCAATCCCTACCTCCTAGAAATATCGGGTTTAAGTATTCGCTTTACACACTGCAAGTGCATATAACAGCCACTTTACTCTGTGCCTGCAGAGTCCATCATGATATGGTCCCAGGAGCACCTGGCGGGAAAAACACAAAAACGTCTTTGTAAGCAATCAGAGTATTATCAAATCACAGGGTTTTGGAAATGGAGGGCATTGTGATGCGTGAACAAGGTCAATATAAATCGCTCTGTCATTCGGATATTAGAACTGTGCTGATATGAGTTTCCATCAAATGTAGACACAGCACAGAATACCAATGTGCTTTGTTTTACATCCTTTTATGACGCCGATTAGCATATTATTCTGCTTATATTGCACAGTAGAAAATGTTCCCTCTGTCTCACAATGAGTTTCTGCCTGATATAATGCATCTCTGATATATTTTTCACATTTGCATGGAAAAGTATGAAGCATCATCGCTAACTTCAAATTCTGGGGTCATTTCAATTGCTGTAAAGCGATTTCTGGTCTTCTTTGGGCTTTTGAATGATTTCCATGAGCTTCTGTAGTTAATTGTCTTGGATTTCCATAGCATTACCTGGACTCAACTTGCTCTCACTCCTGGATTTCCATGTGATGGAGAAATGTGAAAGCCAAGAACTTATTGATTACTAGATTACCACAATCCCATTACTTTTCTGCATGCATCCATAAACTGGATTTCTTTGTGGAATTCCATGGCTTTCATGTGTAATTGCATGTTTGCCAACATCCAACCATGATATTTGCACACAGAGGAAAATTAAACACTGAAATATTTAGATATCCCCAATTTAACTTTTGATTATAGCCATTATAGCAATCAAACCTCCTCTTGGAAGCCTGGTATGGTAAAGACAGTTTACTGGCCAACCCAGGTACTAAATCGTCTGGAAATATTAAGAGTCACCTTAAGTATGGTCTTCAAATTGAAAGTTCTTCACATTTGATCCCCCATTTGGTCCTAATATACCCTTAGGCTTCACCAGTATATTCTCATTTCACTTTAGTATACTATATAGAAAGACGATCAGAGACTCCAGCACTTATTGCAAATAAGGGTGGGCTTAAATGACATATTTACATAACGAACCTGAATAATGTACAGTAAAGCATCAGCATTACATAATCTGCATTGCACAGTTCTACCAAAAACCAATAGTATCGGCTCCATTACATGCTGTCCACCAGCTCTTAAGACGATGTTACAAGCAAAGGTGCAATTTATTGCACCTGGTTTGTTATTTGTCGAGGTATTTAACGCATCCAATCGGGTGCGTTAAATACCTTTTAACTCGTGATTCCGACCCCTGTGTAAACCGGGGTTTACGCATGGGTCAGAATTTCATGACCAAATTAAAATCAGCCCCAAAATACTTTCTTTAGGGTGCAGTATTTACGGGGTGCAGTATTTCCTCCAAGTTCCACATTTTGCACCTTGGAAAGGAGGATAACAGAGCAATGCACATGACTCCTTTGTTCAGAGACATAAATGATGAAAAATACATTTTCCCTACACAAATTTGGTCAGGAATTACTAGGCGAAGATTTTGCTGGGACGAGGTGCTAGTTTGAGAACGCAGTGCTTAATTTGAGCCGGTTGTTGCCGGTGGGTGGGTCCGGCACCTATTTTTCTGCATTAGACATTTACTGCGACCAAAAGAGGAATAAACACACAAACTGTAAAGAGGAGGAAGAAAAAGATGGAAAAGCGTCACAAAGGAAGAAAGCAGGAAGCTGCAAGAGTGATCTGAAGGGGCAGGGAGTGGTTGTTAATGGATTACAGAGGCCTGAGGTGGCTTTAGGATTATGCAGCCTCAGTATTCTGTGCTCGCACATCGGCAGCGTGTTTCAGAGGAGAGCTTTGGGAACTAGCACTTTTTTATTTACAAACTAAATACTGTGAGAATGTGTACATCATCTGTGGTCAATTGCTATAAAGTGCCAGTGAAGCTCCTGATACAGGCTGGAGCTAGTGTTATCACTGCAGCATAACCTATAGTGCGGGTCCCATAAAAGCTGCTTTCGCATCCCTCTCTCACAGCAAGGGCTGACTGGCTGTTGCTGTGCACAAAGTCATTTGCTGCGCTCGAAAGTCATTTGTGTTATTGATGAGCTGTGATTCTCTGCCATCCAGCAGAGCCAAATGGAAGTTGTGCACATCTCGGGGGGGGTCATATTTCATTCTCCTCTATGCCAAAGAGCCGAGCCATGACTAAAACAAAATGCAAAAAAAAATACCTCTCTGAAGATTAAGTGAATGACTCTAGTAAAACTACGAGGGATTATATTTGAGAAAATGTTGGAAATACTGAGTTCATCGTATTGTGGCTTTCAAATTTCTCTTCAGAGCAGTATTTTTTCTGCGGCTCCTGGCACTGCTTTCGGGTTGCAGTTTTGTGCGAGGAAGAGGGCAGTTTAGTGCGTCACAAGGCCTAGGCACTGACAGATTACTCTGGCTGCTGGTGTTGGGTGTAGACCAGCGCTGATTAGTGTGCTCAGCCTGAGAGTGGGCTGCATAACACATTCATTTTCAGTATTGACCAGTACTTAGTCAAATTAATTAACCTCTGGGGACATCCTTTAGTTCACACAACAGTCTGTGCCAACCCTTATCCATATCTCCTGATGACTGAATTAAAGTAAACGTGTTCTCCAATTAAAAAAAAGAACAATATACATTGGATTCCTCCTGCCGTACTGTGCTTTAATGTCCTTGTATTACTTCTATACGGTGAAGATCTGAAGTCCATTGAGTGTCATGTCTCTATATTTCTTTGTGTTTAACTTTTTAAAACTTGCTTGTATGTTTTACCATTAAAGGGTGCTATTTTAGGGGTAGCGTATTAGGCAGTAGAGGAAAATTATGTCTTTTTTCTGAGCTTTTGTGACTTGTGTGTCCCCTCGTTCTTTACTTGACCAATGACGGTTGAATTGTTGTTGGTGAAAGGTTGCTAAAATTATTTTTGAAAACACAAAGAGGACTGATGAATAATTATAGGACCTTTATAGTAATCTGTTCTTGGTTATAAATTTAGAGACTCATATATACAATTGTTCCATAAAATGTATTGGATTTTCACCATCACATAATACAGAGTTTACAAAGCAGAAAGTCATTGATCGTATTTATTCTAAAGCACAATATTCCCAAATGTCGAGTCCACAGTTTTCACCCTTCAAAAGTGATACTTTTACTTACTTCAGTTATTATTCAGTGATGTAATCACCATTGTAATCTGTTACAATGAATGGTGACAGCACGCTGGTACTTACTTCGCAATCTTTTAGTGAAGTTGTCAAAGATTTTTCCCCATTGGTCGTATGGACTTAAAGAGCTGTAAGGGAGAAGACATCAACAATACATTTCTGGCTTGTGAAGCCAATGTGACTCCACAATAAGGACCAGGAATCACAAACATGGTTAAATTGATTTTTTTTTAGGATACCAATTGATCCAGTATATAAACAGAATAAAAACAAGTTCAAGAGATACAACAATGCAGCGGGTAAACTGAAAAATCTCAGTAGATTGAGCCGTAATAAAATGAGATACAAAATAGTGACAGCCACAACAATAAGTAAACAGGTGTTCCTCCTCTCTTCTAAACTTAGATTGACTATAGGACCATCTGTCCAGTATTTCTATTTAGGGAGCTTAGGAGGTGTCAGCTTAATATAGAGTTCTGTAGAAGTCTTGGAAAGGAAATAGGTGTCTAGCCTAAAGCTTTACAATTGCAAGGAAATGGTAAACAGAGAGGTCTGTCCCTCTCCAAGTCTGATAGGATTCTGTCTCCCCAACTGAGGGAACACCAATTAAAATAACATGATCTTCAGAAACATCCTTATCTCCTCTCCCACCACCAGGAACCAATCAAATCATTACTGGAGATGAGCATCCACACCCGTCCTTAAGTTTCCCATCACATTAAAACTGGGACTGTAAGCTGCAACCTTGAACATCCCGCCGTCCTGGTAAATGATGAACAGAAGGCCTCTTTTGACCATTAGTTCTCCACGTTCAATGCCAAGTTCCTCCCTTCAGGCCTCACTATCGACAGTCTAATGCAAACAATATGCCTTTAACTAGCGAGAAGCATGATAATTCACCTGCAAAAAAAGAAAGGAAGAATATTCTGGCAAGGCTAAACGTATTTCAATTGAGGCCTGTGGTCAGGCTAAGTTAACTTAGCAGTCAATATGAACTTTGAATACATGATTATACATCCACAAGTATAACTTTAAAAATAAGTGCAAAACATGAATAAAGGAGGACATGATTACATATTTCAACTGAACATTAGAGCATTCGTATATAAACCCCCAATTCTTATGATGATTACATTTCATTATTACATTTAAATGACTTACACGTGTTAAGGAGGTTAAGACACTCAGTGAATGCAATGTCAGATATGAGTATATAATTGGAAAATTGGGACACACAAAGGGTAGAGCCTAAGTTCTGCTGCTCTAAGGGTAATCAAAAATAATTCTCCTCTTCACAATAGAACCTTACCTCGTGGTAGCAGGCACCCATGTCAACTCCAAAAGTGACAATGTCAATCCCATATATATACTGGGCTACCTGCAAATCATATAAAGCTAGTACACAAGCTCTAAAGAGAACTGTGTGCCTCAATTGGGGACCCAGAAGCACCAGTCAGTTACACCTCAGCTCAGAAATCTGCATTGGCTGCCTGTACAGGCTGGTAGCAATTTTTGTATACATGCCTCACCTACAAAAGCCTGCAATTCATGGCATCTGCTGACTTGCAGTAAAAAGCACGCTCTTTGTCCCCTCCATTTTAACCTGGTCAGCATACTAGTCATTCCTAAAGCAAAAGCCAAATCAAGAGCAGGGCCATGCTTCTCATTCATGAGCCCTCACTAGTGGAACTTAGAATCCTCAAACACCCATAACCTGAAGAGCCAGGATACAGTTCAGCAAGAAGGATTGCCCTCAGCTGACAGACACCCAGAACAGACGTAAGTTACTCTCAACTGGCAGTGAACACTCGGTGACCCATCTTGTAAAGAACTAAGACCTTCAACCAACTGAAATGCCACTACTTTGATCTGCAACCAATACCTAATCCAGATTGCTTGCACCAGAACACTGAGAATAACAGATCCCAAAAAATATACTGCAATGCAAATTCAAAGATATGCAATTATGCAATACTGTGAGACAATGTAGAGTACTCTGAGAGCGCCTTTGTGGCAAAAAACTTTGTTTTCCGTGGCCAAGTTTATGGGTGAAGCTGCTGCCTTTGGAGCAGTGCCAAGTAGCATCGATGTCTGCTGCCACTGGAACATCTGTAGCTGATGCACAGACTGTTCCTGTGATATTCCACCGCCCATCAAGGTTAAATAATGCATGTTGTTAACCACGGCAGATGCTTTTGCATTCTAGGTGATTGCAGGCAGTTTAAATAAGTTTGTCATCTCTCCTGCCCTGTTTTATTACTTTGCCGCTCAGATCATAAAAGTGAATCAGACTAGATTCTTTATTCTAATGAAGATTCGGTTCAGCCATCTTACCTCCTGACTTCCTGCAGCATGCAATTTATCTTGAGCGCTGTAGTCTGAAGTCTCCATTACGGTGAAATTACATTTGCCTGGACTCAGACATTTGAAAATCAAAATCGATATCCTTCTAATATTTACAGCCATCGCCAGTTTTCAAGCATAACAGCAAGGATCCACCCACGGCTACAGCAACTGTTGTTTAGGTCTGTCTTTGCCAGCACAGAGACTATTTGCACCTGAATAATTTGAATAGTCATGAAACCATGTTCAGTAGATTGTTTTTATTTATGTACGTTGTGCGTACTTAACTGCAGTACTGCCATGACATTCATAATTTGAGATGTAAATAACACCAAATATGCTATTCAGGTCCTTGGACACCAGCACGCCTATTACCATATTTTATTTTATTTTATTCTATTCTATTCTATTTTCCATTATTTTATTTTTAGCATTGAGAAAAGTTGCCAACTTGTCTTCGTTACTGTAAGGCTATGGAGATACTGCAGCTGAAGATATCATAGTGTCTCGAACAAGCAATTTTATTAGTTGCTAACCTGAGGTGTGTTATCTTCAAAAATGTACTATCAGCAATGACGGACGGTCGTCAAACTTTTCAAAAGTCTTTTTGTTATTCAAAAACAAACTCCCAAAGTGGGAATTCGTTTTGGGCAAACAAAAAACGAATGCCCTTGCACCCTGGGACTTTTCTCCCAGGTCAGTATAGTTTTTTTCCTATCCCTTACCACCAGGTCTTTCCTTGCTGTAATGGACAGGAAAAAAGCCTTTGCACCATGCACCTTAAATAGGGGGTGGTGTAGAGTCCTAACTCAGACAACACCTACTCCGTCAAGCCGTTAAAGGAATTATTCCGTCGTGGAAGCCGAAGGGGTTTCTGTCAAAGGAATTCTTACAGTCCGCCTGACTCTAAATAGGGCATCTGGGCTATCAGTTTGGTTGATTGAGTACTCTGTTGCATTTGCGATAGACTACCCTATTTGTTAAACTCTAAATCAGGCCCTTGGTCTGTAGAAAGGGCAGGAAGTGTAGACCCTTCTCAAGACTAAGGGGCTTATTTACAAGCTCCTTGCGCTGCCAGTACGTCACTGTTTCCCATATTGAAAGTGACGCACTGGCGGCGCAAGGGGCTTGTAAATAAGCCCCTAAATACTTAAATGTCAAGGCATTTTAGGCCATAACACCTAAACATGTTGGGGCTTATATACAAGCCCCTTGCGCCACCCGTACGTACCTTTTCCCATGTTAAAACTGACGCAAAAGTGGCGCAAGAGGCTTGTAAATAGGCCCCGTTGGCTCTTATGGTATTTAAAGTAGGATGGTATTTAAGCTTGTCGGTGCTGAGGTTATATTAAATAAATCAACACCAGAGTTATTTGAATTTGCTGGCGTTAAAATCTACAGTTGTTATTTTTTAAGTTATTGTAATTATTTTAACAGTTTATCAGCAGTAAATTGGAAGGTTCTTGATGTTAGTACCATCTTGTATCTTAAAATGAATGCTTCATTTATACCAGGGTTATTTCATTAAATAAATATCATTAGACAAATTACAATTTTACAAATACAAACATAAACCATAATAGCAAATCATTATATACCTGCATGAATATTTTCATAAATCAGTGACAAATCTATGAACAACATCATGTACACCGACAGAAAAACTTGGAGTAGATTTTAATAGAAGAAAATGCTTATAAAAAGTGTGTGTATTGTGTGTGTTTGTGTATCAAAGAGGGGTGAAAAGTGATACTGTTTGCTTTAGTAACTTGAAACAGCTAACCAGTGTAGAGAAAAAAATCCAATTTTCTTCTCCTTGTCCTGTATATAACAATCACTAATAACAGGCATTCTAAGATGTTGCTTTGTTTTATGTCAGCTTGGGCTTTTAGATGCACTGGGACATCATTTACCAAAAGCCCCTTCAATGCAATTGGTACTTTCCTACAGGTTAGCTGGGAATATCTTTATTTCAAACATAAATTGCCACAGGTTGAATAGTTTTTATAGTAAAACACCTTGAATATATCATTAAGAACATAGTTTACACAGTTGTATTTTTTTTATCTCAAAAAACACAGTAGCCCTGCTAGGATGCATTACTAAGAGGCAAATGCAGACCTTTCTAAATCTCCCACCAGAACAACGCCTCTGATGGAAAATCAACTTTCGTGCAAGGATTATGTAGTCCCAAACTCGCTTAGGACTGCAAACATCAAACATAAAAAATCAATGTGGATCATCAAGTTAAGTAGAACTGTGAGCATTGATAGAAGTAAGTGTGGATATGTAAAAGGTGATATTTTCAGCTGGTTTACGAAGAAATTCTCCATAAATTTTGGATTATTAAATATGATTAACCCTGAAGGGAGATGACCCTAAAAACAAGAAAGCTTACTAAAATATTTTAAAGACAGAGCCAGTATTGGAAATTTAAGTAGGCACTTAAGAAGTGGTAGTGTTTAATAGCAGCGTTTCAAAATTATGCTTTTAAGTAATATCTGAATACGTGTATACTTGCCAACATCGGGTCATCTATTATAATATTCCCTTCATACATTGCTGACCTGTAAATTGTACTTGTTTACTTATTTTATTATTTCTAAAGAACATAAACCTCATAGAGAAGCCGCAACATATGACATTTAAAAACAAAACTAAAGAATATAAATCTTTCAAATTACGTTTAAATAAAATAACATGGTGAATACATACAAATAGCTAAGACAAAAATCCAGGTTCATTCTGATAAAAGCAGTGGTAAAGGCAGTGGAATAATTTATAGGATGTTAGGTCTTGTAACTGATACGCGGAAAACTTCAAAGTAAGCATGTTGTGGCTGCTGTTTTCTGCAATGGGACCCACCTATTGGACCTCCAACAGCGTACTTTCATTCTAGGTGGATTGGACATGAGGCGATTCGATTCTTAGAAGTACTGCATAAAGGCTTCCTCTCTGCAGCTGCATATAAGGCCAGTCTGTATTGCAAGCTACTGGTGGTATGAGGTCACAAAAAGCATCCATACCTACTTTTCTTCTCCAGGATGAAGGATGATACATGACTGCCCATGGAAGCGGCGGAGGGAAACTAAGAGCAGATTAAGGAGCCTAATGCTATGGCATGAAGGCTGAAGGAGACCAATGGGGCTGATGGGGGAACATGGATGACTATTGGGGGAAGAAAGACGGACATGGGAACTAGGGTGATGTGGCACATGGGAGCTCCTTGGAAAAGAAACACTGAATTTTGGAGACATGGAGGAACTGATAGGGAAGCATTGAGGCTCTGAGGGAGATGTGTTTCTGGAGTGGGTGTAAAGGCAACAATGCAGCAGGCAGGGAGACAGATATGGAAACAAGTTGTAGATATTGAAGTCCTAGAATACAGACAGACAGATCTCGAAAATGGGGAAGGTTGAAAGTTCATAGGAGGAGACTGCTAGCAGAGATGGAACCGAACTATAAACAGAAACTCCACGAAAAACCTGCAGAGCTGTGTTGAAATGTGGAAGCGCTTATTGGAAGACACAGTGATACAGCAGAAACATGGCAGCATGGCAGACTGTGTGGAGCAATTTAGGAGCTTCTGGGAAGGCTTTCATTGAAAATTGATCCAATCTCCATCTATAGCTGCACTTGTACTCCAATCCAATCCAATCCAAAAAAGCTTTATTCGACCATGATAATAACAGTCATAAAAGCACAAAAATAGACAATAACAATAAAATTTAAGTAATAAAATTCATGGATTAATACAGCACTAAAATTGCAGGTTCGCAATACATTAAAATTTACACTTTAAAAAATAAGTACAAAAATCAGATCCCACTTCCTCATTAAAAATAACCTACGAAACCTCAAATATCATCCTTTTCCTTTGCTGAAGGACCTTTTTCAAGAACTTTGATACCCTCCAAGCCACATGCTCATTCTCTAATAGTTGTAGGCGAATAAGGGCTGGACGGCATTGCCTAAGACCTTGCTGTTTTAAAAGTGGCAATAGCCAAACTTTCCTTAACTCCGAAAACAGCTTACAGAAAAGAGTAGGTGGATAGTAGACTGCTCGGAGTAGGTGTCACAGGGGCAAGGGAGAAGGGGTCTTGACCAGTCATTCATTTTGGGTATGGTCACTAATCTGTGAATGGTGCCCAATCTAAATCTTATCAGGAGCATCCTATCAAAGCCATTGGGTACAAAATGTAGATATGGTTCCATGCCCAAGCCGGTGAGCCTTATCTGATGTTGCATAACAGTAGGTTTAGAGACTTCACCTGCTGCTCTTAAAAAGCCCAACAGGTCAAGGTCCTCTTTTTTCAGAACTTTTCTGGAGATCCGAGACATAGAACTGGGGTTAGTGAAATAGTCTGGGTGTCCTAGGTCATTCGTGAAACAGCGGACAAACCTGACCCAGGGGATCTTTAAAGCCCCCTCCAGCCTAATGCAATCACGCAGGATCTCTCTATTTAAATGGGTCTGTTCACTGACCCATATCCTGTGCCAAAGAAGTATTGGCTCCAATTTAATGAGGTCCGCTATATAATGAAGACCTAGCTCCTCATGACACACGAAGGAGGGTGTGCCGCTGGGGACTGAGAGGATGTACCGCAGGAAAGTATTTTCCATGAGTTGTAGGGGGAGGGTGTTGGCAAAACCCCAAACCCCAGCCCCATACATCGCGGCTGAGATACATTGTGCCTTATAGATTTGCAAAAGTTCCCCAGGCGGCTTCCTGCCCAACTTCTTCGCAAAGGTAGCAAGGGCACTAGTTGATCTGCTAAATATAAGTTTTTTCATAGCAGTGGTACATGTCCAAGTGTCATTCTGATTGAAAAGGACACCGAGATACGTAAAAGTAGTAGTTGACGCTAGCTTCCTACCATCCAAACGTATGTCCCTACCCGTCTCCCTCCGAGCCCCTAGGCCACAGCTCATGACAAAGGTCTTTGAGATGTTGATACTTAGACCCAGATCGAGCATGAAAACATTAAAACTGTCTAAAACCCTTTGCAGACCATTTCGAGTGCGCGCCATTAAAACTGCGTCGTCCGCGTATAAAAGGGCTGGTATAGGCTGCCCACCCGCTTGGGGAAAGTCTTGCCCGCTCTTTAGCAGTGCATCAGCCATCCCATTAATATATAGATTAAAAAGGAAGGGAGCCAGGACACAGCCCTGCCTGACCCCCTCCTTATAGGGAATGCTTCTGTGCACTGTCCATCTACCCCATATCGAACACTGGCAGAAGCTCCATCATATAGGCGCTGCAAAAAAGCAATAATATTAGGGTCCACCCCTAAGCCTGCAAGGATCTCCCATAACCTAACATGTATTACAGAGTCAAACGCTGCCGTAAGGTCAACGAAGGCTAAATACAGTCTTCCCTTTTGGCTCTTGTATATTTCCTATGATGATAGCCAGGTTTAAACTCTGTTCTATAGTGCCCAGTCCTTCCCGAAAACCGTACTGTAAATCTGACAGGACCTGATTTTCTGCCGCCCAGTCCTGCAAACGCTCCAGGACAACACGTCCTGCCACCTTCACCATTTAATCAAGGAGGGAAATCGGTCTATAACAACCGGGATCTTGACGGTTTCCCTTCTTGAAGATCGGGATAATGATGGACTCCACCCAGGTCTTTGGAAATGTAGTGCGGGCGCTAGCATTAACAAATTGAGTTAAAAGTGGACCCCATAAAAGTGTATTAGATTTAAATAAGTCAACCGGGACCCCGTCGGGGCCGGGGGCCTTGACCCCCTGGCTCTGGGCAAGGGCTGTGTCTATTTCATCCAACGTTATTTGGAGCTTGCCTTGATTACATTGCACAGAATAGGCACCCGGGGATTGCTGGTGGGGAAGGACAGGTCCGTTATACACTTTAGAGAAGTGACTGACCCAGACATTTTCTGGTATCACAATCTCGATAGAGGGGCCTTCCCCCCCAAACAGGGGAGGGGCCCTTAGCACCTTCCAAAAGGCCACAGAGTCCTTCCGTTGGGCTGCAGAGTGAAGAGATTCCCAAGCTTCCTCCCTCATGGTTCTTTTTCTATCATTAATGACCCTCTTATAATCTGCTCTTGCCTGCCTTACCCCCGCGGGCGATCTAGGTTGCCTGTGCAGCTCGGCTTTCAATTTAGAGTGTGCTTTAGTGCAGGCATTATTAAACCAACTTAAAGTTTTAGGCTTATTATGGCATTGTATACTTAATAAGCTCCTAACCTCGTTAGTTATTTCGAGGAAGGAGTGCACTATGTCGTCCGATGAAGAAAGCTCACTCAGGCATGTATCGAAGGCGGGTTTACATTTCGAGATGAGCTGTTTCATCAGTGCCTCAGGGTCCACTTTGGACCATCGCAGGGAATATCCATTCATTTTTTTTAACTCTAAGCTACCTATCACCTGGTTAGTTGGCTGCTTCCTCTTGAAACTTTGGGCAGGTAAATATAACTTTAAACAAAGCGGGTAGTGGTCACTCAAGGAAATATCCCCTATATTAAAGAAGAGCAACCTAGGTGCAAGGGTGCATGAGGCTAACATAAAGTCAATGGTGGAAGCAAGACCTCTACCGTTAAAAGTCGAAGACATAGACTCAGGGATGGGTACAAGATCATTCACAAATCCCAAATCATACCGAAACAATAGTTCATTAAAAAGTTCCCCAGCCTTTGTATGAGAAAAATGAAGATTAAACTCCCCCTCATCATTGGGGGATCAACACATTCTAAAATCAACCGATTTACATAATGCACAGTTAAAATCCCCCATCAAAATTATCATACTGTCCTTTGAGCTCAAATTACAGGTGGCATTCAGGGCCTCACTAATTTTTGTAAGCTCGAGCCCAAGTTCCCCCGCTAGCACATTGTTATAAAAATTTACCATAACCGTACACTTTGAACGATTTGTGACTAGTTCAATAATATGATAATAACAATCCCCTGCACAAAATACAATCTTATCCACCACTAGCTTGTTTGAGATATACGTGCACAACCCACCCTTCGGCCTTCCTCCCAAACCCTTCACCGCTGGAGTGTTAAGAGTAACCCTGGGCAAAGCACTACGCTACGCTCGCGTAGTTTGCGAAGTTTGCACTACTTCGCACAACGCGAATTGCACGTAGCACAGTGCAAACACACGTAGCGTAGCGTAGCTTAGTGCAGCGGTCATTTTTTGCTTGCTCGCGGTCCTCAACATCAAGTTGGTGACCGCGAGCAAGCAAAATGACATCCCGGCGAGACTTTTTCCTCGTTCGCGATCAGCAACATCAAGTTGCCGATCGCGAGCGTGGAAAATAAACCTGCCGGCGAGATTCTCAACGCGGGGAGGTCAGGTTTCTCATTGCGAGTGAGTCGCGTATGCTCGCGACCGCTCGCGATGAGAAACTACCAGTCCGCGTTGAGAAAGCTGCCGCCGAGTAAAAATCTACTCGAGCGGCAGTAAAGACAGCTCGCACTGTGCAAGATGCCTCTTTCAATGATTGCACAGTGCGGACAAGCATCCGGCACTGTGCAATCATCGCGAACAGCGCACTACGCAGTTCGCGTAGTGCTACGCGTAGCTCGCGTAGTGCGAACTGCACTTCACGTAGCTTCGCGTGGAGCTACTTCGCGAACTACGCCCAGGCTTAGTTAAGAGTCCTATAGCCGTTGATGTGTATTAGCTCTAAGCCCCATGTTTCCTGCAAACACAGGATATCAGTGCTTTCAATGAACTCACACCACACCGGGTTTTGGATCTTGGAGCGCAACCCTGCAATGTTCCAGGAGGTGATACTACATGTAGATATTGCTACTGTGGGTGTAAAACTCTCTCGCGATGAGGAGGGAAGGTGACTAGTGCAGTGTTGAAACCCTGCACTAGGGCGGTGCTCACAGTTGTTTACCTGCAAGTGTAAGGAGGAAATACTGCCCATAGTCTCCCTAGGGTTATACAAAGTTGGGTCAGAACTGTGGGCCTGATTATGATGACGGTGAACCCGCCACCGACAAGCTGTCGGTGGCGGGCTCACCGCCATCGTGAGGCCATTTCCTGCCCGCCATATTATAATGGTGGGCGGGTCCGTGGCGGTCGGAAAATCCGACCACCACGCATCCGATGGGCTCCTTGAGCCCGCCGGTGCTGCGGAGGCCCTTACAATCCCATACATGGCGGCTGTGCCTACCAGGCACCGCCGTTGGGATTATGATGATCCATCCCTGCCAGCCTTTCCATGGAAAGGCTGGCGGGGATGGACTTTGGGGGTCCGTAGTGGGCACCCCTTCATCACGGGCACTATCGTTTGGGGGTTGGGGGTATCTATGGTGCCCCTACATTTCCCTACACCATGTGGCAGGGAAATGTAAACAGTGCCTTTTTAGCATTGCGGCGGGTGCTGCAGCCAGCAGCACCCGCCGCAAAACAAAGTATGGTGAGTGCGACCGCCACAGTGGCGGTCACATCCCAATACCCCCTGTGGGACCGCCGCCTTGTAGGCAGGCGGTCCCACTCCCCGAGACGATGGCGGATGGACTGAAGTCCGTCTGCCATCGTAATCAGCCCCTGTGCCCCTGTGTTTTCAGTTGTTTCCTGAGTAGACCTGTATAAAAATGATAGCAGCGAAAAAACTGAAATTGAAAACTATGAATATACACAACAGCACATATAATATAAGGTTGTACTTTCAAAATCAAGGCCAGAGTGACTGGGGAAGGAGGTAGTGTCGACTTTAATAATGCAATAGATGGTGTGAAGGATTAATGTGATGTCTGCTATAGGGTCTGGAGGGTGAAGACTAAGTTTTCTGCGTGAGTTGATTTACGATTAATGGCACTGTGATACCTACAATATCGGTGTTCATTAAATGGTACAGTGAATCTGTACATCATGTGGAACAATCCCGCTAGATGTTTATATGCCTATACGGTGCTAAGAATTTGGCATTTTATGGCAGTTTCATATTGACCAGCATACTTTCCATGCTAAAGCACTATTTGCCAGTCCCTTTGACACCTTAATTTTAGAGTGCATATTCATTTTGACACTGCATTTAGTGGTAAAGATCTCAGTTCATTATAAAGGAACAATATCCAAGGATTAGGGATGACGATTTTCATCTTGGTGGACTTGCCTCTTATGCAGAAGAATGTGTATGTTTTTTATTAGTTGTACACAATGCCTTTTTTTCCACATTCTGTATTTCCAGTGATTTCAGCAAGGTAAATGATTATGTGATGTCAATTGTTTTGTTGTCATTGGTGTCTATGGTCATGTGATGTCATTAGAATTGATGGGGCCAGATTCCGTGTGCTAAATTTATTTAGGAATCCCTGGCCGATGGTCTTTATTGCCTGCTAAAGAAGTGTAAAGGGAAAAAAAATACAAATTAACAATATACATTTTCTCTTTCTACGTTCAAAAGACCACAAACTCCCAATTGTATTTCTAGGATTTATTACAATGCCAGAAATAACAGAATATAAACACACCTCAATATCAGAGTATAGAGATATAGGAATATAAGTACAGAACCAAATCTACGAAGATAGTTCATTCGGCACAAAAGACACAAAATAATGAATTCCAAAATAAGAACACAACTGAGTATAGACGCTGTGTCCAGTTCTTTCTTCATTTGTAGTTCAGAGATTTAAAAGAATAATCTGTCCCTAACCTATCCTTAGAGTGACATCCCTACCTAACTCTCCGATCAGAATCCCCTATAAAGGTGTCAGCACGTGTTGACTTCCTAAGAAGTGCACTCACGTTAAATGGGTCAAGTAGCATAAAGCTACGGAGCTCGCTCTAAGATGCTCCCCTTCCTCAGTCAAAAGCAGAAGTCCTACCAAACTGTCCCTGTACCTAAAACAAAAAGACACAAGTTACACCCCTAACAGATCACGTGTTATTTCAAGAGCGTCTTCTTTGAGTTACTTTCCACAATTTCCAATTAATTGAGCTCTTCTCCAACGACCTTGGCTCCCAGGTTCCAGCAGGCATGGAAGGTGTCCTCCCTTCTCGCTTGTTCAGACTCTTCAAAGACATTCCTTTCCTCCCCAAGTGTCGTCCTAAATCTGAAATAACGAGTTCAAATTCCAGGGCCTGTAGTAGGAGTGAAAAGAAACCTTCTATACACACATAAATTCTCTTTACCTTATAGTGCTCCAGGGCCAAATGGCCTTCCTCAAGCACTAATCAAAGAAAATCCACAACATTGGGCAAAGAAACTGTCAAACTTATTCAATCATGTTTTGACAAAGGAAGAAGTCCCAGATAAATGGAGGGGTTCAATTTTGGCTCCGATTTACAAAGCGGGTCAAGCTTCGGATCCAGCTAATTATAGACTTATAGCTTTAATGGATTGTGAAGCAAAGTTTTTTGCTAAATGTCTGCTGGCTGAACTAACGACTTGGGTTGATGCCAGTAATCTACTTCCAAAGAATCAAACAGGGTTTATTAAAGGGATGGGAACGATTATTAACATTCAAATGTTAGTTCTTACTATGGAAATGGCCAGGCGCCGTAGGATGAATCTTCACTTGTGTTTTATTGATTTTAGCTCAGCTTTCGACACTGTGCATAGAAATATTCTTTGGAACAAATTAACGAAAATGGGAATTGCACTGAGTCTGTTGAGAGCGATACAATTGTTATATACCAATACTTGGACGAGGGTAAGGTTGGGACAGGGCACAGTACTGTCCAAAAAAATGATGATAAGGGACGGGTTGAAGCAAGGATGTGTTTTGGCCCCAACCTTATTCAACCTGTACTTAGCGGGTATTTCATCAGGGCTTAATGAAATTAATTCTCACTCCCGACTGTGGCAGGTTTTAACGTTTCGCATTTACTGTATGCCGATGATATTGTATTAATAAGTTATACCAAGGTGGGGTTGCAGAGATTAATTAGTGAAAGTGCACATTATGCCTGTACTCATGGGCTAAAGATTAACTTAAAAAGACAAAAACAATGCTGGTGACTAGGGGTTGGCTGCAAGACCAAAATTGAGAATGGAAGGTTCTGTTTTAGAATCGGTTACTGAGTATAGATATCTGGGTGTTATAATAGATGCTAGGGGCACGGGTAAAAATCAGTGCGCTGCACTACAGAGAAGAAATAACTCATTAATTGCAGCATTTTCCACACTCCAGAATAACTTAAAAGGGCTTTCCTTTAATCCATTATTACAAATCATGTCAGTTAAACATGTTCCAACTCTCGCATATGGAGTAGAGACTTTAAGAGGATGTGCTGACAACACCATAGACAACCTAGTAACAGGGACCTACCGACGCCTGTTTAATCTTCCACGACAAACTTCGCCAGCGCAAATCCGACTTGAGTTCGGACTTAAACAACAGAACCTAAACAGCTTAGGAGCATATTTAAAATTTTGCCACAAACTTAGAAGGGATAATGACTCCTCGCTTATGACAGTGGTCTGGGAGGCAATATGTGATAGTAAACATAAGCAGGCTCATGAATATTTTAAACTGGCGATAGACACGTTCAAGGCGGAACAACTATGGGCCTTACCCCTCTCACAAGTGGCTTTTAATAAAGTTATAAATGGGTACAGTAAAAAATTGTCGTCTTTATGGGATAAAGCAGTATTGGCAAAGAGATCCTATGCGTGGACAGTTATTGCTTCGTACGGTATGTTAAAACTACAGAGCTATCTAGGAGACTCAAATAGCCAAAGGGCAAAGCTGAAGTTTATGAATCTCCGATTTGGAAATAGCCAGTTTCTTGGAGACGACCCTGCATGGAAACTGAGGAGTAGTGAGAGGTTGTGTCGCCTCTGTAACAATAAGAGAGAAGATATTTGTCATATCATTTGTAGCTGCCCTGCTCTAATAGGTGATGAGGTCGGACTTTAATAGTCAAATGACACAAACTTGTCGACAAGCAGTCATAGCCAGTTTACAAGGAGAAAGTTTGCAATTTACGGGCAGACTTTTGAAGTTTATAGAAATAGTGGAGAAGAAACTGCTTAACTGCGGACAATGAGGATTGTTTTATATATTCTTGGCGTTGCCCTCGGCCTTTTATGAATTGATGAAAAATACTTTTTAATTACGTGGTTTTTATATAAGGAAATGAAATTGATTATGCATGAAATGTAAGAAGAATTGTACAAAGGTGTTTTAATTGTAAGTTTTTATTAACTGAACAATAAATTTTTTCATTTATTCATTCATTCTTTACCTTATAACTGAAGAGCAAACAAGGAGAATCGAAACTTACGAAAAGCGAAAGTTAGGCCTACAAGGTTAGCCAACATAAGAACACTTTTCAATGTCTAATCACTGCACAAAACACTATACATGTTGTTTACATAGTCTAATACATTCACACTACTTAATGTTTATGCTACGCATATGCGTTTACATAATGCCTCTAAATAAATGCACAATATTAATCCGATTCTGCATTATAACATTACAAATCTCATTTATATGTCTGGATACATTGATATAAATTCGTTCTAATAATACAATTTATAACATAATCACATGATACGTATATGAGTGCAGATTATCCATGATTATAATGCACCCCTACAAAATAAGAGCATGGAGCGCTCTATCAGACTCATAGGTGCTCTTGCTATGATTAGATCATTTGATTTTCTTTGATTTCCACAAGGGTTAAAGGACATGTAATGTCCCTTCTGGTTTTGTAAAATCATAACACAGACAAAACATATTTGTCTATTAATTTATAGGTGATTGTATGGCAACAGGGTCATGCTTTCAGTCAGAAATATATAAAGGGATGAGAATGTCTACATTAATATGATAATATAATAATAACTAACTATGGCACCAAGCATAATTTCTTAATTACACACACTATGGTATGGAGTCAGTTAATATTGATTGAACATTTTTATTGAAGATTGGCAATTGTAATCTTTTTTTTAGCTTGTAGGCATTGCATGTCACCCTTATAACTATGTGGATTTAATACTTTTTAAAAATAATATTTTGTATTCTGAAAAGGACTTAAAAACAAGATAGTGGCAGAGTCAAAATGATATGCTGATGGGTATATATGAAATGGTGTGACTTGATTTCATTGGAGGACATGGCAGTGGCACACGCTAGTCTTTTGATTTATAATACCTGGTTAACTCATAGGGTATATAGTATAAGTGATAGAAGTTTTTACTGCTATTGCTCTAGAGAGTGATTCAGTCTCTCGTCACTTGGAGCATGGATTGAATAATCGTGGTATAAACATAGTTTATTTAGCATACAGGCACAGGTCCTACTTGGAAGAGATTGTTTCATAATTTTCAGTAATTTTAAGTAATATAAAGTAAAATGTTGATACAAATAATTCCTAAGAAACACCACCTATTCATATAAAATCATCACAACCTACAGCATTTGCTATTTTTCTTATTTTTCTCAAAATGGGATTTTATGCATGGGGGCTTAAAAGTTGTGTGGATTAGCAAATTGTATGTGCACGGATCTTTAAAAAATCATATTTTTAACATCATCGCAGTATAACATGTGGCTTCAGGGCAGTACACAGAATTCTATACATCTGATTGTGGTATATTATAACAGCAAATCAAGATTACATTACCAAACTGCAGGCAGCGCAATGCTCATTTTCAATGCTGTCTGTGGAGAAGTTGAAACTACATGACACAATTACTAAATCTCGTCATCTGCTTCCAGTGAGGATTAGAAGTAAATGAAATGCCCTTGGCATATTCAATACTGCACCAACATTGCTAAGTCACCATATGTGTCCATGCATGTCCTGTTATAGATTGGAACATTCTCTTACATGGCCTTTGGAGGTACAGAATTGAACGTGTTGCTGCTTCGGAGGGGACTGCAAGCCACACAGTTCACCACCACCAGCAGATAGTAGGGGAGGAGGAGCCACACCCCCCTCGTGCATACAGCACTACTTCGATTCCCTCTGCATGGGAATCGAATACCCGTGGGGTGATAGTGCGCTTTCTAAGTCTGCAATACAATACTGCTTTGGAGGGGAAAGCAAGCCCCACAGTGTACCACCAGCTGATAGGAGGGATGAGAAGCCACATCCCCTTGTGCATATAGAGCTACTTTGATTCCAGCTGCGCGGGCCATGCCCAGGCTGTGCCCGGGCCAAGACGGGCCCATCCGCGCCCATCATCGACAGGAAAAGGCAGAGATTATGCCTAAACATTGCTGGTAAGCCTGTTACCTCAGCCGTACTGTGGGATTTATTGAGAGCCCCTCTGTTTTCTTTCTCAAAAAAAGAAATAAACCCTTGGATTTAATATAAACCAAGGGTAATTTGTTTCCTCTGTATATTGATCTGTGAGAGAATTTTATTATGAGTAAAAGAAAGGCAGCCGACCATCCTCCAGGTGCTGGGAAGGAGCCTAAGACAGCTCAGAGACGTGCAGCTGAAAAGTGCACTCTACAGGACATTGACAACTTTATAGTGGAGGTAGAGGATATCCTCAACAAAGGGAGAAACCTGCATGCAGTGCAGGCTTTCAAGGCCTTAAAATCCAAGTTTACCCAATTTTACAAAGGGAAGACAAATGAGGTTCGACCTAGTACCACAACCTCCACACCTGCCAATTTACAAAAAGTAGAGGTGGTATGGGCCAAAAACTCTGTTATCTTGCATGTCGCAGAGATAGCATCTATCTACGGCCAGTTACAATTGGAAGCTTTAACAGCTGATCAACCCACCAGTCTGACACCCTTAATCTCTTTTAATCATCATATTCCTCTAATCAGCCTAGACAAGAAAGGGAACAACCTCTTACTTCTTGGCACCTAATGTTTCGTGTCTGTAGGATATTAAAGCCAATGTTGGTAGTTTGAAGAATAAACGTAATATTCTAAGAGATGTGTTTTTGCCTTGAATGTGAGGCTAATGTCTTTTTTAGAAATTAACACTAGCCTAATTGAGATATTATTGACATGTCAGACTTGTAATCATCCAGTTTGTTAAACAGTACAGGTCAATTTCCCTTCTAGCTCAGTCAATCAATCATAACTTTATTTCACATTTAAAAAATGCATAAAAGTACATAGGATTTCATTGCATACAGTTGATACAACACTAAAAACAAATATTTTAAAAAGGCATCCAATTTGTATCAAGTAAATCGTTCTTTCATTAAAATCTTTTAAATATTAAACAAATGTTTATAAAATATTATGCCTCTGAATTAAGTGGCATCCATTGCCCTGGGTGATAATTAACATATATACGACAAGAGTTAATCACTTAAATGTTACATAGCAGCAAGGTGTAAATGAACATTATCTCACCGTTTGAGTCACACAAGATTAAATCCATCTCTATCCAATATTGTCAAATCAAGATAACATTATATTGTCAATCTTCCTAGTTTTTAGGGCAGCTTGTAGAAAATTCGCCATCATAAAACATATGAATGGTGTTTCTAATTGTAGAAGAAATGAAAGTGCTGAAATATGATTGCTCAGAGTGAGCTTACGCAATAGCCGCACAATAAACTTTTTCCTCTCTGTCACATATAAGGCACAGAAGAATAAGATATGGGAGATTATTTGTTTGGATAAGGCATCACAAGGACATACAGATAGATGGTTTAGTGAATATGTGTTTTCCGGGAAGCCCAACATTAAGGGAACGCAGTGCTTAATTTGTAAAATATTAAGTGCCAGGTCTCTGACCAGGAGGCCACTGCAGCTTGCACCACCCATTGTCCTTGTCATCGCCAAAACAACTACTAACCATCTCTCTCGCATGTAAATGCCACAGTTCAGATTATTCCAGGTCCCAAAAGCTAAAGGAATGGCTGGGGAGGCAGGTATTAGCAATTTTAATGTATATTGTATTCCTAAACAACCGTTGTTCTGCTCATCTCTAAATTAGATGAGCAGCGCCACCATGTGGTACACTGTTCTATGTATGGTGTTGACAATTAGGTGCTGGTGCCGAGCACCGGAAACCAATTAAGTGCCGGTGCTTAGCACCGAAAAGCCCCGGCTCAAATTAAGCACTGAGGGAATGTAATTTAATCTAAATCTTGTCAGTAAAAAATGGTGCTGAGAATTCACAACAAAAGAAAGATAAGAGGATTGTCCACGTAGCACAGGAGGTAGAGCCTGAGAAGTAATTACTGAGCTTTTTGTTTTATTCCTTTCCCATCTTATCTGTTCACTTTTCGCTATAAAAAGCTCTTTTAGTCTTGATTTAGGATAGGTTTCGCAGCTACTAGGATTTTCATACAGATCCTCCAGGCCCATTTAGATAAGGGTCTGTCTGACATAAGTTAACCAGGGGATAGTTGCGACCAGTGCTTGAAATGGAAAAATAAAAGTGCAGGTACTCTGTAGCAGAGTACCTGCTTGTTTCTGAGAAGTGCCGGTACTCTCCAATTAAAGGTATTGCATTTCTCTTGAGAAGTGCCGGTACTCTCCTCCTCAAAATAAAAAAGTGCTGGTACTCCGTACCGGACAGTACCAGCCCATTTGAAGCACTGGTTGCGACATGATCAAGGTTCATGATATCTCTTATAATGTGCTGATTAAGTTGGACTGTATCTCTTTTACAAATTGATAGCCACGGCAGTAGCAGGGCCATTTTGATCGTATCACTAACGTAAGGCAATCCTAATTCCTTATGAACAATAAAGTTGCTGCAAGTACGTGAAATTGACAATAGCCTTTTAGCAAACTTATCTTCAATAATTTGTAAATCTTCTACTTGTGTGATTCCCCATATTGCAGCCCCATATGTGGCTATAGAGATGGTTTTTGCTAAATAAACTTTATTCACTCCTCAATTGGTTTACTGCCCAGATTTTTTGCTAATTTGAATAGGGTGCCTATGCTTTTTGTCATGAGATTCGCCCTATTTGACACCATCTCATTCCATTTTAATTTCGAATCAAATAGAATGTCTAAATAAGCACATTATTCCACACGTTCTATGGTTTCGCACTCTATGTGGAGTTTCCTCATCCTTTTCTTATCTCCACCGACTGTCAAAATGAAGGTCTTTGTTTTATTCACTTGTAAATCTAAATCTGACATAAAAGCCGCATATGTCGTTATACAGCTTTGTAGGGCCATCGGTGTTCTAGCCATCAATACTGCGTCATCTGCATATAGCAGAATTGGAAGGAGTGTAGAAGCGGTATGAGGAACGTCCTTATCCTTTCTCAACCACGACCTTATTTAATTTATTTGTATACCGAGAGAAAAGGAATGGGGCGAGGACACACTCCTGCCTTACTCCTTTCTCAATTTTAAAAGGTTTAGTGCACTCCCCCCTGCTTCCCAAAGCATACCATCGCTACTGCCTGGGCATATAGTTGTCTAATAAATAAAATTGTCCCTACGTCAACTCCCATGGCCTCCATAACGGACCATAATTTGTCGTGGGCCACGCAGTCAAAAGCTGCTGAAAGATCCATGAAGGCCATGTGGATTTAACCTTCCTTTGCTATTGCATATTTAGACTCTAATAGGGTTAAATTCAGGCACTGATCAAGTGTCCCCTTGCCCTTTCGGAAGCCATATTGGACCTCAGCTAACATGTTTCTATCCTCTGCCCATTCTTCCAATCGGTTGAGCAAAAGTCTGCCCATTAATTTTGCTGAGCTGTCTATTAGAGAGATAGGGCGATAGTTAGCTGGGTTCGCACCATCCCCCTTCTTGTATACCAGAATGATCACAGATTGCTTCCATGAGGGTAAAGGACCTGTTTTAATAATTGCATTAAATACAATTGTCAGCAGGGGAGCCCACAAGCTTATATTTGCAAGAAAAAGATCTACTGGGACCCTGTCTGGTCCAGCGGCCTTCAAGGCGGAAGACTGGAAAAGAGCGAGCTCTGTTTCTTTAATTCCAAAAATCAGCGTGGGTATTTCCCCTTGATCTAGATTATCGACTCCCAAACTCCGCTTTCCCCTCTTTTGGAAGATTGTCTGAAAATAAGTTACCCAGGATTCTTTGTCTATATTCGAGTCCAGTGATGGACCCCCCTCCTCCTGCAGGAAGGGGGAGCTGACTACCTTCCAAAATGCTTTACTATCCCCAGTAATTGATGCTTGCATTAAATTCTCCCATGCTTCTGCCTTGAGCTCGTTCTTTCTTTTTATTCTAGCTAGCTTATATGCCGTCCTGCAGTCACTAATTAGATTTCTATTTCTTGCTTTGATTTTTTGTGCTTTTTTAAGATTAGCAGCCGCTAGAGAGCAGTTCTTATCAAGCCACCTATTTATTGGGGCAGAACGTTTTCGGGGTGGGAACAGTTAAATGGAGTCGAATGCATTCCAGAATCTTTCCAAATGCTTTGATTACCTGTTGTTCATTTGCTTGGGGGTCTAAACATAACAAAACCTCTTTTTTATTGTTCAATATAATCTCACTGAGTAAGGTATTTACCTCGACTTTGTCCCATCTTAAAGTAAACCCATTCTTACTTTGTAGAATTGCCTTTGGGGCGCGTTTGTCATTCCTTTTCTTATACGCTCCCCATGGGAAACTATAGGCCAGTAATGCATGGTCACTAAGACCTGTCATCTTAACCTTTGATTTTTTTGAGATACCTCTGAGAGTATCAGAGGAGATTATGTAGTCGATAGAGGAACATGTCCCTGCCCTATAAAAGGTAGGGTTCAGCTCACCTGTACATACGTTTAATTCATTTCTAATTTCAAGCTGCCAAGAGACCAGTAATTTGTTTAAGGCATTACCAGAACCTACATGACTAAAATGGCTAATTGCCTCTCCATTATGGCCCATTACCCCGCATAATCGGGGCTCAACTCCAGGGCATCTGGTTGCATTAAAATCACCTACCCAGAGAATTAATAAGGGTTTAGGGTGGTTATATATCAGGTCCTCCATGATTCTCCGAAGATCGTCTACCACAGAGACTGGATTACTAAAGTGATTATTATAAAAATGTATTAACATTAGGTCTCTGTTATTATGTCCCTTTGCAACTAATATGTGGAAGTAAGGAGAGTTATTCCAGAAAGAAAGTATTTTAAATACATTGGTATTCAAAATCAATGTTAGGATACCCCCTTAGCTCTACCCCTTATTGATGGTAGAGCTGGGGTATGGAAGGAGCGATAGCCATTTAGATGTATAATATCTTCCTCCCATGTTTCCTGCAAACATATAATGTATGAGTTTATCAATTCCTCATACCATTCATTTATTATCCCTTTTATTGTTATATCCTGCTGTATTTCATGTAAGGAGGGTGAGCTCATTTTCTCCTATTTTTGTTGTGTTTACCTTTGATTGATTGGGGCCTAAATCGCTCAATTGTACTTCTGGCCTCTTTACTGTAAGATCTGTGATATTTTGTCCTATAGGATAGTTTCCGGGGTATCTTCTTTTATCATTTACCTGATTTACAAAGTGTGGAGCCTGGCTAGGAAATACAAGTCAATCACAACTATCCATACTTTCCAGTGCAGCAAATCTATTTCTGGTAGGGAAACCCAGAGTTTCTCTCGGTGGAGGCCTGGATATTTCATTTCTTGGTAGCCTATAGGATCTAAGTAAATCTGAACGGGTGGTTTGCAAAAATAGCCCAACGGTACAACATAAATGTGAGACATCGTAGTAGGTGCTGAGGATAGTTGATTTAGCAGGTCACCCACCAAGCATGGGTTATCAGAGTTAAGCACTATGCAATTGCCCTCGATTAATTTTAACGAGGGCCCTACCCATGGAATTCTTCTGGCCATAATCAAATGGTCCTGTATGAGGGGAGCAGCTCTTGTGAACTTCATTAACCAGTGCCATGCTTTATCCATAAGTTGGCCTGTAGATTCTTGTTGGTTTTCTCTTAGGACCGGGCCATTTATCATTATTAAAACATATGGGCATGCAGCTGGGGGTCGGTTTAAATGGTGGGTTTTCTTTTCTCTCCCCAAGGTATCCGCATATTGCTCAGCTTCTTGGGTCTTTGTGAGCTAATCTCAAGGAGACTCTTTTTTCTACTCTCCACCGATGTATTGGTGCCTTGTGGCACTGCCATTACTAGATCATCAGTTAAAACCCCCTTGTTAAGATCTAAATTCTGAGTATTAGATGGTCTGTGAGTTGTATTGGTTGGGCGGGATGAATCTGATTGATCTGTCCTCCCTTGAGCTCACTGGGGCATTATTTGCAAACCTGCAATCTGGATGGGATTCAGTGAGGTTTTTGCTTGGGGTATTTAGATTGTATCATAGATCCTTCTTCTCCCACAGCAACTGATTTGATAGATACTAAGGCCTGCATCATACGCTCTATAGAAACCAAGCACAAAGTTATTGATTGCATTAACAAAGTCAACTTATCGCAAAATTTATCCCATGTTTCACCCCCGTTCTCACACAACAGAGCTGCACCAATCGAGGGGTCTAGTGAGTTAGAAATAAGCTTTGTCGGTAAGCACCTCCATGGTCTCTTCGAAGTATTAGGGGGGTGAACTTTTGTAAGTCCTCTTTTCCTTTTAGCAGTATCTTTGACTACAGGGGTTCCAGGGGTTTCCATACTGGGGGTAGAACGCGTGAAAGTAGATGACTCATGGAAGAGGAGCTTTCGGGACCTCCTCTGGTGATATCACTAGTTGAGTCACATTTTCAGGTAGTACAAGAGACCCAGGCTCAATATTTCCACCCCCAGTGAGAGTCTTTTTTTCTCTCAAAGCAATCTCTTTTGCAATAGCTGTTGTCACTTTCGCTAGGAAAGAGTCTAAGGCTGTAATAATTACCTCCTCTGAAGCTGGCAGATGTATCTTCGTCTCTCCCATTTTTTAATCTTCCTCTGAAGATTTCTACTGAGAATCCAGCTGTTAGAGGGGGGGTCCAGCCCAGCCTCCTCCGGGCTATGACTGGCGTGGACAGGCCCGCCCTTGCCTCGGGTGCGCCTGCGCATGTCCCGCGCTGCAGGAAACTGGCAGCACCTTTGAAGCTGCAGGAAGACTCCTCCTACCTCAGGTGAGCGGTGTCCGCTGGGGGACCGAGTCCCACCCCAGCACAGGTCAGCAAGTAGCGAGAAGCAGGCGGCAAAAGGCGCCCGCGCTGCCGGAAACTGGCAGCGCCTTTGAAGCTGCAGGGAGGGTCCTCCCACCTCCCTCAGGTGAGCGGTGTCCACTGGGGGACCGAGTCCCACCCCAGCACAGGCCAGCAAGTAGCGAGCAGCAGGCGGCAGAAGAAACAAGGCAAAAGGCGTCCGTCAATTCTGGCTGAATATCCCAGGGTAATTGTGCCACAGGGAATATATCCAGAGACATTATTGATTATAATTTCTCAAGACATGGGGGTATTTGTGTAGTAAAGAATGCTCTACCTGTTAATTTACAGATAGTAAATAAGGTTAAAGCACTCTCTACTTGTGTCTCTGATTCAGACTTGTTAGGGAACTTACCATCCCCACATACTTTAAATAAGTTAAAACTGTGATCTTTTCAGGGGGGAACATTTGTGCACACTTGCCCAACTACGATCTGTTGGATCTTCCCGAATGTTAGTGAAACTTATTCCCAGTTAAAAAACTAAAGTGACCTATTGGCTAACTACAAGCTGAAGTAAGCATTCACACTCAAATTCAAATGAAACGGAGGGTAGGGTGGGTGGGGCACGATACTAAACACTTTCATGGTGATTGCATAGTGGTTAATTTTAGCTGTAGTCGGGCTGCAAGCAGAATCCTTGCCTCTTTTGAGGGCAAGAAACATCAAACTATGAGTATCGGGCAACGGCTGTTGGGGTTTTTCTACAGGCCTGGCACTGTGCATAGTTTGAGAACCCCTAGGCTTACTTCATCTCTGTTGAACCAAGGTCATTCTGAGGTACATCCACGGCCTGTTAAGGAATCTGCTACCTCCCACCCCCTATCGAATTGATTTGATGCTCATAATACACTCGAGGAGGTGGATTGCCTAACTTCTACTAATTATTATGTAGTTATAAATCCAGAAGGCGGAGAGCTGATCCACCTGCTATAGAGAATGATGTTGCTAATTAGCTACGTTTCTGGTCAGGGCTTGAGGAGAAGGCCAATGATCCGTATTGGTTAGATTTTATTAGGCTTAATTTCATTCTGGCCCTCCAGGAAACCTGGTTGGTTAGAAACACACCCTTCTTAGATGGTTTTGCTAATTTGTTTGGCCCAGCTATCCATCTTCTTCTGGGCGAGTTAAGGGGGGGGATGCAACCTAATATATTTGACCTTTAACTGTTTGATTGAAGAGTTAGAGACAGATTCTTCAAATTGAGGGGCAGTTTTCTCTACTTTTCCTAATAAAAACAAATCTTTTGATTTTAAACATCTGCGATTCTAATGGCCATTCCACCTACTCTGATGTTTTTGCCTCTATGGGCATGGTCACAGAAAAATGCAAGACATTTTCTTTAGCGTCTGGCTCAAGCTCCGATCCTTTCATTCCAATAGTGGTTATGGGTGATTTTTAATGTCCATCCCTGTAAAAAAAAATTATCAGATCTTCCAGGATTTCACCTTTGAAGGATGAACCTTCAACTGTTAATTTTGAGCACACCACCGGAGTGGAGCAGGCAAACATTTTAGTTCAATCCTTGAACCTGGTAATACCAAGCTCTTCAGGGTATCCTACTTATGTTTGTAGGGGCAGTGAAACAATAGTGGATTACATCTTAATCTCCTCCCCCTTATCAAATTTTCTAACTGACCACAGGGTTTTATGGTCTGGTTGGAGCAGTCACGATCCGCTGGTATTACTGTTAAAGTATTAAAGTCAGAAATCGTTTCTGCCAGCCTCTGCCACCAAACATTTAGCTACAATGAATCAGGGCAGGTGGTTGAAATGGACAAAAGTGATCCCAGAGGAGTTTTGTGGCAATCTATTTTCAGAGGAGTAGTGAGCTTGAATGTTGCCTGAGCCCTGACCCTGTGTCTAAAGATGTCTTAAATGTTTTTTCTATACTCTGCGACAGTGTGAGGTATTCCCTCACGTTTACTATTAGAGGCCAGGCTGTTATGAGGGTGGAACGCTGGTTTGGCCAGGCATGTCCCATGGCCCATTGCGATTTAATGAAGGCCTTTAAATGCTCTCTGAGGGACAGAAGGGAGGTGAAACTTCTATGTGGTCTTTACAAAAAGGCTATCAAGGAAAGAAAAGAGTCTCTCAAGAATGATGCTTGGGACCAGCTATTGAGTGCCAGTGTCCTTCAAAACAGTGCCACCTTTTGGAGGGTTTTTAACGGTCCAATTGTAGTAGCCGAGGACACGCCACTTTTAACCTCAGTGATAGATGAGGCTAAATGGTTTGGTCATTTTTCACATATTTACTCCCTTGAGGTAGGGATAGATCCTTTAATCCAACACACCTCGGTAGAACAGTTGGAAAACACAAAATAATTTTTCTCTACTGAAGATGTGATGGGTGCTATTATGAGATTGGGTGGAAATAAGGCCATGGGCCCTGACAGAGTTCTGGCAGATCTGTTTAGGAGTGATCCCCTCATTTTGGACCCCTTGTTATACAGGGTATTAAATACTCCTGTATTATCTGTTCCTCCTAGTTCATGGGCCCAATCCATTATTGTGCCCATTTTCAAAAAGGGCGCCCGAGCCGCAGATGAGGCCATCTTAATGTCAAGGATGGCTATAGGGATGCAACTGTTACTTGACACCGTGGTAGATTTTATAGATCATTTAGATCGTTTAATATATTATACAGAATAATATGTAATGGCCATTGGCGTTAAACTCTCTAAACATAAAGCTTGTTTTTGTAATAAAAATCAACATCACACAAGTTCATACTATGAACTACCTGGGCATTTTGTTTGATAATATGAAAACATGGGGTACTCTGTTCACTTCAAAAAGACTATTGCCTGCTTGCTCTTGGGCAGCAGTCAAGGATTTGGCACAGGGTTGGGCAGGAAACCAATAAAGGCCCTTCTCCAAGTCTATAACGCCACTTGCATGTCTGCCGCATGTTATAGTAGTGATATATGGGGGTTCCAAGATTGTAGTGTCATCCAGGTTGAGGGGAAGAGGTTTGCCAGACGCTTGCTGGCTGTTCCGCAATGTACCCCAACCTTTGCTGCCCATGAGGAATTGGGTCTTAAATATATCTTGGATACCATCACACTAAGACCACTGTTACGGTGGATATCTCTGTATGCTGTAAGAGTGAGTCAACTTTGAACAGAGCTAATATTAGGGATTGTCTCACCCTGGACAACGTAACAGTGAGCCCATGGCTCAGATAGATCAAATCTGAGCTTACTAAATTGGGCTGTTTGGATTTATACTTATGCCCTGAAAGGATAACTAAAGCAGATTACGAGGGGGTTAAAAACAATTTCTCCATTCGTGTTGCTGCTTTAATGGAAGGTAATGAATCGGAGAAACCTGCTAGCCATGCCTATTGTTTGATAACAACTGTACATTCACCAGAACCATATTTGACATAGGTGATCAACATCTATCATCGTCAGCTATTGCTTGACAAGGTTTAGGCTGAATCTCTTTGTACAATTAATTAGCTTTCCTAAGGGATGCTCTGCTTATGGTTCTCTAGGCCCCTGGGAGTGAGATAAAACATTGGCCCAGACCATTGCCCATTTTCTATTATTTTGTCCGTATTTTACCTGGCCAAGGAAAAGGTTTTTAATGCCTTTTTTTAAAGTTTTAAAACTTTAATAAGTGAGACCTGCTATGCTATACCTTCTGATGCTTGAGGATGTTTAGACGTGTGTGTGTATGTAGGCAATTTCTTAATCAGCACAGTTAAGCTTCAGGAGGCTTAATTAATTTTATTAACGACCTTTAGATCTTTATGAGTTGTGATCTTTAAGCAGGCATCATTTCCTTGTTCCGTAGACAGAGCATAGCGGACCTAGTTGAGGTTTTTGCACTGCCTGGAATATTTTAGGATCTATTTTATACTGAAAACTATAATGCAACTTTTATTGTAAAGGCTCAAATGCAGGCTGGGCTTCAAGTTTTGTGCTTACTGAAGTTTTCTTTTGGACACTTGTCTTAATATATGTTTGTATGTTTTTATGGATTTTCTTAATTCAACACAACTACAATCCCTACTGTATTTGATGTCATGGTTTTTAATTGAGTTTATGTATCTTTTATGGTAATTCTTTTAACCGAATAAAGAAAGGGGGCAGGCGCAAGGAAAGTCTTAATGGGCCGATAGAGAAAAAAGGATGAGGCCGAAGACCTTATCCTGTGTGAAGATTCTTCTGCCTCGAGGACAACAATACTGTGCTGTCATTGATGTGTTTCTAATTATTCTCGAAGTAATCATTAATGCTATCCAGAATCTTTGGAGCATACTAAGGATTTTCCCAGCAATCGTTCTTAATTCACCATGATCTCTGCTAGGCCTCTGGGCCTTCAGATCCAACATTAGTTTAATAAATGTGTGGTTTGGCCTACAACAAGTCTCTAGTAAGACATCTCCAACAGGTGACAGCAGGTCCTTAGAAACTAGCAAATAATCTGATTTGGAGTAAAACTAATACAGAAGATAATCATTCATACCAGACATTTACTTATATTTTAATAATCTAAATGGCAAATCACAACAAGTTTCAAATATGTATATGGATCTGGAGAAGCTGAAAGCTTCTCTGTTTGCATCACTAACCCAAAAATGGGACCTTGTTGGCAGTGAAAGTGATACTTTTCAGAGGGAAGATATATGGCTCAGCCTGTCAGTAAAGGGAAATATCAGGCATGTTTATCCAAAAGCATTCCTTTCTGAACCAGGACTGTCTCTTGACACCACACACACTTTTCAGGTGTGATTGAGAAATGATAAATGCTGGCAGCGTGACAAAGTAATGGACACTTTGATACATATGCGGGCTGGCTGTATAGTGATACAACCCCTTTGGTCTCAAGTGATGGCTGATGTGAGCAGTATTTCTGGTAGAAGCACAGAGTTCTATTTCATATGGTGATATTTAGTTATCAATGCAGACCCCTGAGCTTTGACTATGAATGTGGACAACATGTATTTACTTGCTCTTTTGATCTCCAATGCTCAGAAGACGGTAAAATGCAAATGGAATTTTTTTTACATATCTGCCCTGTCATACCTTGTGGGCCTGGGTTTTCATGTTCGTAGTTGTGATAACCTGTTTCACAAACTTTTCAATAGAATATTGAGGCTTCAGGCAAATTGTGGACTGTGCTGGACTGTACATACTGTTGTATAATCCTCCATTAATGATCTTCAATCAATAGTTCCCAAGTCGGTTATGGATAGGCACACAGACTCAATTCAAGTGCTTATATCCGTTGTTCTAGAAATGTTTTATTACATTTATGTTGTGACACAACACAATCCTTAACTCTAGCTAAGCAAATGCTCCTGTATTATCCCTTTCCCTATATGGTGAATGCAAATTAAAAACCATGGACCAATAAAGTGCATTAAAGAAGCCCATAATGATCTCAAGAATTGGTAATAAACCCATATGTTTTTCACTTTAAAACAAACAACATTTATCAAATGCAAGTACTCAATACTATCCCAGATGAGGAACATGTTCTGTTTTAGAATCATAGAGTTCATTCCATTTGCTCCTCAATGTTGAATTGGATTAATTTATTTGTACTGAAATGCACCTTGTCATTTAATGCCGAAGCGTCTCGACCTCCGTTGGTAGGTTCTAAGTAGTGGAGATCTTCCTCACCACTGTCCATGCACTATAGATGGGTTTGTTTTGCTTTTAAATCTTGTGTCTAAGATTGCTTATCTTGATTCATTAGTTTTGCAGTGAAGGATAATTTACAAGGTCGGCTCACTCTTCTTTTCTTGTGGACTCTATTATCGCCTTAATTTTCTGTATCATGGTTCTAGACCACTGGAGGAGGAGACTACACTGATCTCCTTGTTATTGAAAGTGCACATTGCTAAAAGCAGAACTGTGAGGCGGGGATGGCTTTAATGCAATGTGCAGCTGCGATTACATCTCTCCATGCATTTTGTTGTCACATCTGTTTGAATTTTAACCTGTTTGCGCTTTTAAACAGTAATCAGCTGCCTTATGACTAGTTTTGCGCTACAGAAATACCACATGTATAAATACATACAATTGCATAATCCCATGCACTGGTGCTATTGTGATGGAAGATATGTTCTTTTAAAAGATTTAATGATGTGCAGCTTGCTTAGAGCCAACCTCTCTACTTTTCTGTTTTTCTCCCTTTCTGCCTTTGTTTCCTTCCTATTCCTGCATTAGGTTTTTTTTCTTTTTCTAGTTTCTGTGTTCTTGTTCCTTTGTAAGTTATCTTAGAATTGGTGACTTGCCATATAGAGTTGATTCGGCCCTTGCATTATGGGTCATACCATTTTCTTTTTATCTCCTGTAAGTGGCATGTTCCTTGCTTCTATATGCTCATCTATTTTCATTATTCCAATAAAAATGTTAAAAAAAATAGATTTTCAGTTCACTGGAGAAATACAGAAGGATGCCACAAGCAGATGAGGGGATATCAAATTCCTTCTTCTTTAATGGAAAACCAGTAATGGTGTGGTGATTCACCATATCCGGTAATTACTGCAACCATATGAATAACTCCGGTAAACTACAGTAACACCACATCTATTTTTATGCACAACCTGTAATCAAGGACTAAGGATCCAATTATGACTTTGGCAGTGTGGGAGCGGGACCGCCATGCCGCTGCCCCACTTCCACACTGCCAAAGCCATGTGAGCACTGCCCACCAGATTATGAGTTTTCTCATGTCTGGCAGGCGTTTCTTTGGCTGCCCCACGGTGATGCCTCTGCAAAAGGGCACTGCAATAGGAGCATCAAAAGTAGTTCCTGCAGGGCATGGACTATGCAGCCCATGCCTTGCAGGAACTGGGGTGCATGCTCACAGGGGGGCACAACATATGCCCCCCAGCAAGCATCCCATGGCCCGAGGCAACAGAGGGGCACTGTAGGGTCCCCTTTGTTTCCTCTCTGCCACAGTTTTCATTGCAAACTCACCACCATAAAAACCGTGGTTGAGAGGAAACTCGTATTATGGGGCCGATTCCGATTCGGGCCGGAAAAAGCACCCATTGACACGGAGCCGGAAAAATTACCGACCGACACGTACCAGTGGCGCCCGACACGCCAAGTACGATGCAAGCCGCGATAAATCCGACCGACACGTTAGGAAACCAAGCCGACCGACCGAGCCGCTCGGAAAATAGCAATCCGGCCGGAAAAACACGCGAATCCAACCGACCGACACGCACCCGGAACAAATCCGACCGAATCGTACCCGCCAACTCCAAACCGCAAAGTACGATGCAAGGCGCGAAAACACGACCGAGTCGGACGGAGGACAAGCCGTACGACCGACACGCATACAAAACCGAGCCGAAGCAACACAATACACCGCGACCGACGCGTACGCAGCATAGAAAACTGCACAAACACAGCGTGAACGAAACGGAAAACACCGTATGAGACCAATGCAGGGTCCGACTCGGTCACAAGAACGTTTCCAACATACACAAACAGCACAAAGGAAAAATCAACCAAAAAAAGGCCAAACAAGCAATTACCAAGCCAATAAATACTGGGGGGTGGGGACAGAGAACAAAGACACACCCACAACTCCACCTATATAAAGGACACAAATCACTACCATGAGCCTTTGCAAATGCCATTTCACTGCCAGCACCCAAGAGAAAGCAACCACACACCCACAGCTCATCCCTCACACAAGCCACACACCATCAACACACCAACAAATACCTACCTCACATACACCCAGCACAACACACACCCACACACCCTCACCTGCACACCAACACACACATCACCCACCATCACCACCCATCACCATGCCCCCCAAGAAGAATCCCAAGTTCCTAGATAGTGAATTGGAAGTCATGGTAGACGAGATCCTCAGGGTGGAGCCACAGCTGTTTGGCACTCTGGTCCAACAGACCCCCATGTCGCAGAAAACCAAGATGTGGGAGAGGATCATCAACAGGGTGAACGCCCAATCACCATGTCGGCGCACAAAGACGGACATCCAGAACAGGTGGTATGACGTGCGCAGGAGGGTACGGGACATGCTGAAGAAAGACTACATCAACAGCCAACACACCGGCAGTGGCCCTCCTGCCAAGCCAATATACCTCAAGCCCTGGGAGGAGAAGGTGCGGGCCATCCTTCCGCCAGTGAGCGTATATGGACTAGAGGACATCCCAGAGCCTGGTGAGTACACAACAAATGTACACAATAAACTGCCACAAAACACACACATCACTGTCAAGGGGAGAGTCAAACCATGCACTCATAGCAATTACACAGCAACTAGAACAGAATCATCCCAAAATGTGTATGTCAGTCAGATAAACACAACACATGCCATCAAAAAAGTCACATCCAACTGTGCCAACACATGTACAAACACAACCACAACTACAGCTAGGCAGTGGCACAAATAGAACTAACACACACATCCACACATGTAGCCACCACAACAACACCAACACACAGTGAAGACCACTCAAAGGAAGGAATTCTGTGTATGCTGGCCAAGTCAGTGTAGCCAATAGCATCATGGGAGTCGCAGTCACACATATTGCCCCCCCACAACTGTCCCATCAACACCACCCTGAACCATGCTCACATCACAGGGAGTGGAGAAGGACTCACAAGATGGCTGACACTGGCTACTGCTGTGGGGAGCACAAGGCCCTGCTGCCAACTGTGCACCAACAAACAGCAGGACACCACTGACTGACATCCTGAGAGACAACTTACACTCCCTGCAATGCAAGCACGTTCCATGGTGGGATATCTGGCTGGCTGGGTGGGAAGGGGGACTTGCAGCACTGACTATAGTCACCAGCACCTCCCCTCACCCCCCCCAACACAAACTCCACAGTACCCACCTGGTAGAATGCAATGCCCTCCATCCTAACACAAGATCCCACAAAGCACCACCACCCTGGGTTATGTTGTGTGAAGCACAGGGACACTCTTGGGACTCTTAGCCAAACAACTGCCAGGACAACACTCCCAGCCATCCTGTCAGCACAGCCAGCCCACCCCACAGGGAAGCAGAGTCAAAAGGAAGGAAGCATGGGCATGCTGGGAAGGGGGGTGGAGGCAATAGCATGATGGGAGTCGTAGTCACAGACATAGCTCACCCCCACAACTGTCCCATCAACACCACCCTGAACCATGCTCACATCACAGGGAGTGGAGAAGGACTCACAAGATGGCTGACACTGGCTACTGCTGTGGGGAGCACAAGGCCCTGCTGCCAACTGTGCACCAACAAACAGCAGGACACCACTGACTGACATCCTGAGAGACAACTTACACTCCCTGCAATGCAAGCACGTTCCATGGTGGGATATCTGGCTGGCTGGGTGGGAAGGGGGACTTGCAGCACTGACTATAGTCACCAGCACCTCCCCTCACCCCCCCAACACAAACTCCACAGTACCCACCTGGTAGAATGCAATGCCCTCCATCCTAACACAAGATCCCACAAAGCACTACCACCCTGGGTTATGTTGTGTGAAGCACAGGGACACTCCTGGGACTCTTAGCCAAACAACTGCCAGGACAACACTCCCAGCCATCCTGTCAGCACAGCCAGCCCACCCCACAGGGAAGCAGAGTCAAAAGGAAGGAAGCATGGGCATGCTGGGAAGGGGGTGGAGGCAATAGCATGATGGGAGTCGTAGTCACAGCCCTACATCCCCCACCACATGGCCCAGCAAGCTCACACTCACGCATGCACATCCCACAGAGAGTGGAAAGGCCCATCAAAGATGTCTGACACTGTTGCTGTGTCGTGGGGAGCACAAGGGCATGCTGGGTACTGCACACCAACCAACAGCAGGACACCACTGTCAGCCATCTTGCCATTGCCCTCACACCCACACCCACTGAACTCCACACAAAAGCAAGTAAGTATGGGAATGCTGGCAAGTGGGGTGGAGGCAATGGCATGATGGGAGTCGTAGTCACAGACATTGCTCACCCTCACAACTGTCCCATCAACACCACCCTGAACCATGCTCACATCACAGGGAGTGGAGAAGGACTCACAAGATGGCTGACACTGGCTACTGCTGTGGGGAGCACAAGGCCCTGCTGCCAACTGTGCACCAACAAACAGCAGGACACCACTGACTGACATCCTGAGAGACAACTTACACTCCCTGCAATGCAAGCACGTTCCATGGTGGGATATCTGGCTGGCTGGGTGGGAAGGGGGACTTGCAGCACTGACTATAGTCACCAGCACCTCCCCTCACCCCCCCAACACAAACTCCACAGTACCCACCTGGTAGAATGCAATGCCCTCCATCCTAACACAAGATCCCACAAAGCACCACCACCCTGGGTTATGTTGTGTGAAGCACAGGGACACTCCTGGGACTCTTAGCCAAACAACTGCCAGGACAACACTCCCAGCCATCCTGTCAGCACAGCCAGCCCACCCCACAGGGAAGCAGAGTCAAAAGGAAGGAAGCATGGGCATGCTGGGAAGGGGGTGGAGGCAATAGCATGATGGGAGTCGTAGTCACAGACATAGCTCACCCCCACAACTGTCCCATCAACACCACCCTGAACCATGCTCACATCACAGGGAGTGGAGAAGGACTCACAAGATGGCTGACACTGGCTACTGCTGTGGGGAGCACAAGGCCCTGCTGCCAACTGTGCACCAACAAACAGCAGGACACCACTGACTGACATCCTGAGAGACAACTTACACTCCCTGCAATGCAAGCACGTTCCATGGTGGGATAACTGACTGGCTGGGTGGGTGGGTGGGAAGGAGGTCTGGCTGTCAACCAAACACAATCAATGCAGACCATGTTCACACCCCAGAGAATACATAGAAATGCCCAAATAATGCAGGACAAAGTGCCACACCAATATCAACCCCTGACTGTGACGACTTAGGACAATACAATGTACAGGCCCGCACCCCGAGGCACAGTCACAACTGTCAGGTGTGTCAACCACTGATGCCTGCAGAAACATGACATACATTGTTTGTGTCTCCCAAAAACAGGTGATGATAGGGACACAGCAGCAGACGCTGAGGAGTCCCAGTCCCAGGCTCAAGAGGATGCCGAGCTCACTGGCGTCGTACAGCCTCTGTCCTCCTCGGACGATGAACAACCTGGCACATCCGGTGCAAGTCAACATGCTGCACCAGCAGGACCACCAGCTGCAGCACCAGCAGGTCCACCAGCTGCACCCCCTGCACCCACCCCTCCAACGACTGTCACCACGAATACCATCCCTGCCGACATGGACAGAATAAGGAGCAACACCAGCGCAGTGACCCTGGACCAACCTGGGGCCATGGACACCACCACCACCACCAACCCCCAAGGTGGACCAGGGTTATCTGTGCGTGCAACTGCACACACTGCACATGTCAGCAGGGGTGGTGGGAGGGGTGGGAGACAGAGGTCGCTGCTTGCAGACGTTGCTGGTGTGCATGAAGACCCACAACTGGTACGCATAGCTGATGCGTACCAGTCCAGCACCGGAGAGCTCAGCCAGGTAGTGGGGCTCCTCAGAGACATCAAACAGCAGCAGGCTGCCCATCATGCCCGCTTGGACTCCCACATGTCCCACGTGGAGTCACACATGTCACGTGTGGACTCCCACATGTCCCGCGTGGAGTCCAAGTGGGATGTACTACATGAGATGACGGTGGTGCACAGGGACATTTTACAATGCCTCCGCCAGATGAACAGCAACCAGTCCACACCTCCCTGTGTGCCAACAACATCTGGTACCGAACAAACTGCAACTGCCACAGGGAGGGAGGAGGACTCTGGCGGAGAGTCCCCTGCACCGCAGCAGCCTGCACTTGAGGGCCCCCCCCAAGAAGAGGGGTCGTCCGAGGAGGGGAAAGTGAGAGGCTGATGGCCAAGCGCAACTCCCAGGAAGCCTGAACCTGTTCTGGATTTTCGCCTTTGTGCACAGACTGTTCACCCTGTTGATGGCAACACTACTCCCACACATTGCATGGGGAGTACAAGTTGGAACAATGTGTCAGACAACTGTGGCCCCGATACTGGGGATCCTGTCTACCTGGACTTTCAATTCACCTAGGAACTTGGGATTGCAAGATTCATGTACAGCACAACCCATCCTATGCACTATTAACACAGATGTATCACAATAAACACACTAATACACCATACTTGCCTCTGTCGTGATTCCAACGTGGGTGCTGTTATGGGGATGATGAACTGCAAAATTACACTGTGTATGCGAACTGCAACAGCAAGGACAACACAGGCATGTGAGTACAGGCAACGTGACACATATGAGGGAGACACACCACCAGGGGTACACAACACATACACACCTAGGCCATCTGACTCATTGCCTACACTGATGTTGCCAGGGAAGACGGTGCAATGCACAGACACCACACCCATTCCCAGTTGTAGTCAAGTAGCCCACAGGTGCAGTAAGCAAATGGCAGTCAAATGTGTGACCACAGACAACGCACATCACTAAGTGAAGCACAGGTTTATTACACAGTAGCAACATGCCGTAACCACTACAGATGCAAGGTAACCCCACCTGGTAGCGGGCACACAGTCAACAACTGTAGACGGAAGGAAGTCCATGGGTGTGGCGCACATCACCTGTAGGGACACAACAGCTACCAGCCTGGATGTGCAATCACGTCGTCGGTGGACACAGTTGACCAAACGAATCTGAAAGTACCCTGTGAAGGACAGAAATGACACACAGTCAAAAGCAATGCAGTACAGGACAGATCAGCAAAACTCATGCACAATACATGTTACAAGATACCCACCCAGAACCAAGTTAGCATGTCAACACTGTTGGGGAGTACAGCCCACCTGTCACCACACATCGCAACACACATCCTGTCAAGTAGCCCATGGACACACTCCAACAGCACCAGAGCACCACCCACACATCATGCCAACTCACATCATTCACATGACACCTCAGGATACTCACATTCAGCTAAAGAAGTTGGTGATGAGCTGTGTGCGGACATCACCATCACCATCATCATCATCATCATCGTCACTGGCATCGTGGTCCAGGCCAGGATCCTCCACAGGTGGCGGATGTTGGTCATCGTCATCCTGGATGAGAGGCAACTCCTTCCGCACTGCCAGGTTGTGTAGCATGCAGCAGACGATGATAATCTTGCACACTTTCGCAGGGGCATATGGGAGGGACCCTCCGGTCTTGTCCAGGCAGCGGAAGCGGCTCTTCAGGAGACCAAAGGTCCGCTCAATCACTCTCCTGGTCCGACCATGTGCCTCATTGTAGCGCATCTGGGCAGGTGTCACAGGGTTCCTGAGGGGTGTCAGCAACCACGGCATGTTGGGGTATCCCGAGTCACCTACGGACAGACAAGTGCACATCAGCTGACTTGGAAAAGTGGGCGGAATACTACAGATCAGATCACACACAATGGCACAAAGTCAGTACACACCGACAAGCCAGGCACGCTGGTTCTGCATCTGTGCCATCATCCTGGGGATGCGACTACTCCTCATCACAAAGGCATCGTGTGCTGAACCAGGGAAACGGGCACACACGTGTGTGATGGTCATGTCTGCAAGACACACCACCAGTGCATTGACCGAGTGGTAGTGCTTGCGGTTCCTGTAGGCCTGCTCCTGGGCCTGTGGTGGTACCAAAGCCACATGTGTCCCATCAATGGAGCCAATGACATGCCGCATCCTCCCCAGGGCATAAAAGTCACTCTTCATGTCAGTGAGTCGTCGCAGTCTAGGGAAATAGATGTACCGGTTCAGGAAGAGCAACATTGCCGCCAAAACATCGCGGAGCACACGGCTGAACATGGTCTGTGACATCCCACCAGCAGACGCCACAGTATGTTGGAAGGTACCGGTGGCAAAGAAGTGTAGGGCTGCCATCACCTTCACCTTGGGGGTCAGCGCTGTAGGATACGGCCGGCCAGGCTGCAAATGTGGGGACAACTGCACTGCCAAATCCTCAATCAGCTGCCTGGTGAAGCGGTACCGTCGGATGCTGTCCCGTTCCACCATCGTTGCCAGGTCTGGGAATGGCCGATGGACAGCAGGAGCCCTGCAGTGCAGAGGAGAAGTAAGCAAGATCGTCAGTCACCCCACATATGCGGCATTGAACACACTCAAGATCCCAACATACATCATCATGAGGCACAACTACATGAAGTGTGCAGTACCGGAACGACATGTATGGTACATACATGGCCAACATCTGTCAACACGGTCCTACAGGTGGCATCAATTTGTCCCAGGTTGGCCCATTGGATATCATGATGCTGTGTCACAGTCACCCCCACAGTGACATGTGAGGACAGATGTGCCCCAGGCACCACAGCTCAACGACAGGCACATTCCCAGGGACCCTGTAATGCCACATGGACACTGGCATCACCTGGAGTATCATGTGTACACCACAGCAAAACAAACATGACCCCCACAGGTAGTGGCCACACTTGCCATGGCAGGACAGCCATGGACGTCTGTGACACACACGCACAACATCAGAGTCCATGCACACACAACGTGGATGTGGAGACTGTCTCCCATTGTGCACATGAAATCAGAGACATTGTAAACACTACATGCACAAAGACTGTGGAGGGCCATCACTATTGTGCCACTGGGACACCCTGGCTCAAACATACCGTCCCACATGGGACTCACGGGGTATGTGACATGACATACACAAACACCACTGTGAAATGTGACCATGACACATGCACAGATATGAACAGTTGCACATCACAGTGGTCACGTACACGTAACACCCAGGATCCTGTCCCCATGAACACGTGCACAGCCTGGGGGTGGCTGCCCACAGGTGACACCCACAGGACAACATGTACACCAACATACACACAATAGGAAATGCAGCCTTACATGCCTTATGATAAGGTTTGGACAGGCTGTCGTGATGTAGGTGTGCCCCTCACTCCCTGGGAGCTATCTGTGGCTGGCATATGTCCATCTGAGACGGGCATGCTGACCTATGCCAGTCACATATACAGTGATGCGTTGAACCGCAATGGACCGATCGGTGCCTCCGGCCGGCCCATTGCTTTCAATGTGTGCGGGTACGCGTTGTACCCCTGTGCGCGTTGAACTGCAATGGACCGATCGGTGCCTCCGGCCGGCCCATTGCTTTCAATGTGTGCGGGTACGCGTTGTACCCCTGTGCGCGTTGTACCGCAATGGACCGATCGGTGCGCACCCATTGACAATGGGCTTGCCTGGCAACGGACGCGTTTTCGAATTTTGAACGAGTCGGTTGCTGGAAAATCAGTTGGTCACCCACAACAATGTTGCAAAATCATGTATGTCATGAAGTTGAAGTTTTGAAGGATGCTGTGGGCGTGTTTTGGTGCTGCTATTCCATGGATTGGCCAGATTCAGAAGATGCAAACGACTTGGACCTATCACTTTGGACACAAGGGACAGTATCTGCCTCTCCAGCACATATATATTGCTGCCTGTTCCCCTGAGAGCCCACTTGCCTGCACTACATGCTCCAGGACGACATCTGCCACTGCACTGCTGCTGTCTCTGCCCCTCTGGACCCTGCAATGGCACGTACTGTGGAGAGAGCCCCAGCCTTCAGCCTTGAGGAGAACCAGGCCCTGCTGGACAGCCTACTTCCACAGTACAGCAAGCTGTATGGGACACCAGGGGAGCAGGTGAGTGTTCTGTGCACTGCCTTTCTGAATGTGCATTTTGTCTGACTAGCAAGGCTGAGAGTCAGCATGCCACTGGCTAGCAGGCTCACTGAGTAGTTGTCACCCCCATAGTGTGTGGTGACTTGCACTGGACAGGTATGGTGCAGTGACAGTGCTTCTGAACAGGGTTTTACTCCCCATGCAATGATACCATGTAGTGACTTCTGGAAAACTGTCCATGGGCAGCCGTGCACTGCCTGTGTACACCATGTGCCCCTGTGATTGCGACATGTATATGCAACTGTGTCATGCACGGATATGTTGCATGTGTAGTAATGGCCTTATCACTTTGTCATCCTGACAGGCTTCTGCCCATCGGAAGCATGAGATATGGAAGGACATCGTCCGGGCTGTCCGGTCCGTGGGGGTCTACAAGCGCCGGATCCGCAACTGCCAAAAGAGGTGGCAGGACCTTCGGGGCTGGACCCGGAGGATTGCACGGGTCCAGCTGAAGCTGTCGCCTCCTCGCAGGAGGGGCGGAACACGGACCCTGACCCCCACATGCTCAGGATCCTGGCGGTGGTCTTTCCAGACCTGGATGGGCAGCTGAAGGCCAGAGAGCAGCAAGGAGGGGGTGAGTCAAAGACTGCACTGTGTACTCTGTCTAACATGCTATGTGCCCTCCTCGGGCCTGGTTAAACTGCCACAGTACAGCAGTCATGTTGTCCAGGAGCCATGTCCCTCTATTGTGCACTGCCCACTCCTCATCTGATACCCAGGTGTGGCCCTTACATGCAGGGAATTCTGTCACTTAGGACTGTGTCCTTGCAGTTTGCTTGACTCAAGGTGGGAGACAGCATCTGTTTCCCTGACTCTGTGGTGGGCATCATGGGTGGGTCCATTGCTTACACAATGCCTGTATTCTGACATGTATTCAGCGTGTTACTTTGATCTGTGGTCCAATTGCTGAGCTGATTCACCACATGTGGCTGGGGTATCTGGCACACACCCATGCTGCGGGTGGGAACAATGTTTGGGCCCCAGGAGTATGTATATGACGTGTGTCACACATACTTAGCCAGCTGCCTACAGTCCAGGGCTCATCCCTCATTCATGTGGGGCTGGACAGTCATGCCTACTCCAGGCCATACAATACACTCTGTACTCCCACTCCCGTGTATCAGCGGACACATTGTGCACAGTGATTTGACCCCTCAGGTGTCTGCCTCTGTGTCAGTGTGCTGTAGATTAGTCGCCAGGACTGCTGTGGAGTTTCTTGGTAGGGGCTCAGCATGCCACTGGAGATGTGACCATAGGAGACGATACTTGTGTGACACATAGGTGTCTGATCAGCTGCCCATGCAGACTGGGGCATGTAAATGTGAAGTTCAGGCAGCTGTTCCCCATGCACAGCAGAGTGTGAGGGGCTCAGGTTCAGAGGGTAGTGTCACAGGTCTCCCATATGTCCAATAGGTATGACCTGGACAGATGAGGGTTAAGAGGATGTGTTGTGGGGGATGTACATGTGCACTTGTGCAGCTCCAGGACTTGCATTCCCCATGACCTACTATTGTGACACAGTGCAGAGTGTTGTTGTCTGGCTGCAAGCCATACATCACTGAGACAGTGATGTATGACTTTGCAGTCATGCCTTCGCCATGGCATGTGTCTACTGATTGGTGAGCCTGCAGGGGAGTGACATGTGCTACATGCACACCATAGTGGCGCTGGCTATCAGGACATGGGTGCATCATGGTGTCTGTCGCTGGTATGCATCACATGCATTTCCTATTTGACTCTGGGCATCCCTTTCATCCGGAAACCTGTACTGACTCAGTGGCAAGAGCTGTGATGTGTCCACACCGTGTCCTCTGCACTGTCCAACTACTGTGTACTTGGTGCATGTGTCAACACTGGGGTGTTGCAATCCAACAGACACCAGACAGATGGGTGCAAGGCCATGTGGGATGTGAGTGCCATGCTTGGCATCAGACTGACAATTGACTTCTCCTGTTCAGTTAGGGCACTTTTAGCAATGTACAACTGATGATGCCAGGGCTTGCTCTGTGATGTGCTGTGCTCACAGTGGTGTGTGCGTTATGTGCAGGTGACTGATGTCTGTCTGTATCCCCATTGTTTGCAGATACATCCACGGCCACGGAAGGGGACAGCTCCACGGACCAGGAGGAGCCGGAGAGCCAGACTGGGTCAGCAGCCGAGGAGTGGTCGGAGGGACCCAGTGGCACGGAGGGCGAGGGGAGCCACACCGAGGAGTCCTCAGCAGCATCCACCTCAGCTGAGGACCAGAGCAACTCGGAGGATGACTCCCTTGTGGAGGCGGGTGTCAGCAGCCACCACACCCCAGCTAGTGTTGCTGTCCCCGCCACCACCAGCACCACCACCGCCCTCCCATCGGCTCCCATTCCCCAGGTCCGTGGAGGCTCCCATGTCCGGGAGCGTGTTTCCTTTGGGCCAGGCACCGCACCCCCTGCCCCTGTGTCCCCTGCTGCCCTGAGTGAGGAGTCTGTGTACCTCCTTCGCCAGCTCCATGTAGGGCAGACAGCCATGCTGAGTGTCCTCCATGCGCACACCGCGCTGTTGACTCAGCTGGTGTCGTTCATGGAGGGCATCTCATCGGGCATGTCTGACCTACAGAGGGGCAATAGGTCCATGGACTCCTCCCTGACGGCAGCAGTGTCCCTCCTCAAACGGTCCCTCACCCCTCCTGCCTCTGCTCCATCCACACTCCCCAGCACCTTACCCGTCCCAAGCACACACACACCGGCACAGGCACACACCAGCACACACACATCCAGCACACTGACACACACGCCAATGACAAAACGCACACGCACGCACATTCAGGGGACTGAAGCCAGACTCACAGGGGATGGGGCCCTGGAACACACACACGCATCCACATGCACTGCGCAGTCCTCAGTTCCCTCTCCCTCCAAAGCACCCTCCCTTGCCTCACATGCAACCCCAAAGTCACAGCAGCTCTTCCTCTGTGACCTCGGCCTCTTCCCCACCGATGAAGCTGCTCCAGCATCCCGGGGGAAGAGGAAGCCCACCCACACGGAGCAGAGTGCCCCTCGCCCCCGGACACCCTCCCCCAGGCGCAGACGGACTGAGGCCCCCACCCGCAAGTCCCCCGGAGTGGTAAGACCAAGACCCCGCCACCGCCCTGCAGCTCAGGCACAAGGTCTCCGTCCTCCATCCCTCAGGCCCCCACTGCACAGGTGCCCCCACCACACCCTGCCCCAGGTTCCCCCACCCACAGATATACCATCCCCAAGATGCTCCGGCCTTCTCCCCCTGCCACTTGCTCTCCCAGCACCACACCCCCGCTGCGCTTGTCTGTGCCACTGATGTGGTGAGGGTGTCCTCCCCTCTGTCCAACCCACCTTGCCTGTTCCCCATTCTCCTCCCCTGGAGGTAGGCACTGCAGTGGAGTCCCCTACCGCCCTGTCTGACTTGGGCACTGCAGTGGCGGACCTGTCCACCCCATCTGCAGGGTCCACTGCAGTTGTGCCGGCACCCACGACATCTGAGTCATGCCCCCAGTTGTGCCGGCACACACCATGTCAGACACCTCCACTGCAGTTGTCAGTGGCTCTCCAGCACCCACCACCCCTTCCCTGACTCCCCTGGTGAGCCCTGATCCTGTCCCTGCGGTGCCTGGCCTGCCCCCCGGTTGCCCCTCCTAGTGGATTGTCCCTGGTTTTGTGCAGGCATGCGTAGGGTGACATCTGCCAGTGTCACCCTGTTTGAACTTTGACAATGGACTGGCCATTGGCCTTTGCTCTAATTTCTTCTGGACGTCGTTATCAAACAACACATATGCTGAATAAAGCAACTTTCTTTTCTCTAGTGCTCATGTTTCAGATGTACATGTTGTTGGTGCAGCTAACCATGCCCTTGCTGCAGTGATGGTGATATCTGGTATCATGATTATGAAGTGTTACTGTGCAGGAACCCATGTGGTCCAGGGGGAATGTGTCCTATCATGTGGTGTATCCATGTCATCAATAGCAGCATCTGAGGGTGTCATGTGTTCAGTATTTGGCAATGGGTTTCCTACTTACATTGGCAATTTCATATCTGTGGCTTCCACCCCTGCACATCTGTTGTGCCTGCCATCGTTGCATTTGTCTACTTCCCTGACCGTGTTGCCATCTCCAGTGGACATGCAGGTTTGGGCATCAATGGGGAGGGACTCATCCGTGTAGTCAGTGCAACATTGCTATACAAGTGTGTTGGATCTGTGCTGATGATTCCGTTGGCACATCCATGACCAGGCTGATGTGATGGGAGCCCTCATTTGGTGCTAATTGTTGATTGTGTGACCAAGTGCTCAGCTGACATGATGGGGCCCTACTGAGGCAACATATGGCACAGCTTTCCTCACACAGGAGTGGAGTCCCCTCATGGCAGTGTGTACACGTGTGACATTGCCTGCGCCCAAGGTGTGTGTTGTATGTGCATGTCTGTGTGTTCACTTTCATTCATCTGCGCATGCTGTGATCCCTAGTGTTGTACCTGTTTGTGATGCTTGCTGACTTGAGCTATGTTCCCCCAAAGTCTTCTCCCTGTGTTCTCTGTGATGTGGGTGCATGGCACATTACTGGTCATCAGGGTGTCACCCATAGGTGTGTTTGCTGTCAGGGCTGAGTTTGTGTGCAGACGCAGATGGGTCACAGTCAGGTTTCCCCTTGGCACTTGTTGTTTGCCCCTGTCATGTGATTTCCAGTTTGTGTTATCTTTCAGTGATTGTGACACGTTGTGTGTGTGACTGATGGCACTCCTCAGGGTCCGGGCTGCAATGTTGGTTGTTGTCTATGTGTGTTCTTTGTGGGTGACCTTGGCTTCTTCATTGGTGTGTGACTGTGGCTGGGATCCCATTGGTCGGTGTGGTATTGCCGTCATGTCCATGTACAGCGTAGTGTGCAGTGTGTCAGACATTCAGGAGTCTTGTTGAGTGTCCATGTGTGATGTGTTTCTACACCTTGGTTCCCACCCACCACCCTGGAATAGTCATGGTGCATGTGCAATGTCACCAGTGCATGTGTACTTCACTGCTGCACATTGTTGGAGGTCGAGGGGTGTGGTGTTGAGTGTGTGCAGATGAGAGTTGTTGCCCGGCTAGGCCCCTGCCTCCATGTTGGCCTTGGCTTACTGGCCATGCTGATTGATTTGTGCTTGTGTAGGTGTGATGGTAGTTTGTTGCTCAGGACACCTGACTGTGGTTCACAGTGTGAACGACATTTAGCTTTGTCATCACAGTGGTATTTTTATTCAGCCCAGGGTCACCACATTGTGGGGGCCCTGGGGGTGGTGCTGTGGTGTGTCTGTGACTTGCTGTGTCAGTTGTTGTTCCTACGTGCCTGTGTGACATGTGTGTTTTGTGCTCCCTCTCACCTGACAATGCCTGCTTGCCCACATAGGGGATTTGGATCCATGAGTTACCTTAGTGTGGCAGTGTATGCACATCTGTATGATTGGTATTCAGCTCTCCTCATGTGTTGTGTGGTTGCCTGGGGACACTGGCACCCCCACCCCTCACCTGCTGTGTATGATGACAGTGTTGGTCTGCCTGTTTGTGTTTGTGCATCTGCACCACTGCATTGGCATATCTTGGGTGTGCCATTGGCTGTATGTTGTTTGGTGTGTTTCCCCTGCTGTCCCTGGGACTCCTAGGTCATCGGTCAGCACAGTGATCATGGTTTGTGTGTCCCATTGCTGCCATGGTATGGTATCTGTTCACCTCACATCTGCTGTCTCCACAGGGTATCTGCATTTGTGTGCCCATTGGTGCAAATATGTGGTTCTGCATTCTGATGGTCACTTCTGTCATTGTGTCATTGATGACTGTTGACGGTCTCAGCCCCCATGGGTGTTGTTTGTCTGCACATGGCCAAAGGAATGTTTCATTTGCACTGCAGTATTTGGCTCCCCCAATTTATGTTGCAATGGGACACATACACTACTTTGCCACAGATGAGTTTTTGGTTCTGTGACCAGGAATGATCCATGCAGTTTGGCAGTTGCAGCTCTTTCTTTGTCAACAATTACCTTTTGGTCACTGTGATGATGAGGGTGTAGACCCCATTGCCACAATGGTCAAAATGTGCTTCAGCTATGGACCCCACACTTACCTTTTGGTCACTGTGATGATGGGGGTTTAGGCCCCATTGCCACAATGGTCATGGGCTGCTTGCATTGTGGGTGCCACACACATATATGTGTGGCACATGTGCTAGGGGGTCACATTGTATGTTGAAAGTCATGTTCGGTGTTGTAGGCATTTGACACAGCCTACACACGCTTGTCATGGTGGTGGGGGATGTCTTAATCTTGCATTCCCTAGGTTGTGGTGTGCTTGTTGTGTCATGCATTGTCCATCCTATGAGTGGGGGTGGTAGTAGTGGTAGGCATCCAGCCCCCCTGGGTGAGGGTGGTAGTAGTGGTAGGCATCCTGCCCCCTGGCTAAGGGTGGTAGTAGTGGTAGGCATCCTGCCCCCCGTGGGTGAGGGTGGTAGTAGTGGTGGGCATCCTGCCCCCTGGCTAAGGGTGGTAGTAGTGGTGGGCATCCAGCCCCCTGGCTAAGGGTGGTAGTAGTGGTAGGCATCCTGCCCCCCGTGGGTGAGGGTGGTAGTAGTGGTGGGCATCCTGCCCCCTGGCTAAGGGTGGTAGTAGTGGTGGGCATCCTGCCCCCTGGCTAAGGGTGGTAGTGGTGGTAGGCATCCTGCCCCCTGGCTAAGGGTGGTAGTAATGGTAGGCATCCTGCCCCCCTGGCTAAGGGTGGTAGTAGTGGTAGGCATCCTGCCACCCCCGGGTGAGGGTGGTAGTAGTGGTAGGCATCCTGCCCCCGTGGGTGAGGGTGGTAGTAGTGGTGGGCATCCTGCCCCCTGGCTAAGGGTGGTAGTAGTGGTAGGCATCCTGCCCCCTGGCTAAGGGTGGTAGTAATGGTAGGCATCCTGCCCCCCTGGGTGAGGGTGGTAGTAGTGGTAGGCATCCTGCCCCCCGTGGGTGAGGGTGGTAGTAGTGGTTGGCATCCTGCCCCCTGGCTAAGGGTGGTAGTAGTGGTAGGCATCCTGCCCCCTGGCTAAGGGTGGTAGTAGTGGTAGGCATCCTGCCCCCCGTGGGTGAGGGTGGTAGTAGTGGTGGGCATCCAGCCCCCCTGGCTAAGGGTGGTAGTAGTGGTAGGCATCCTGCCCCCTGGCTAAGGGTGGTAGTAATGGTAGGCATCCTGCCCCCCTGGGTGAGGGTGGTAGTAGTGGTAGGCATCCTGCCCCCCTGGGTGAGGGTGGTAGTAGTGGTTGGCATCCTGCCCCCTGGCTAAGGGTGGTAGTAGTGGTAGGCATCCTGCCCCCTGGCTAAGGGTGGTAGTAGTGGTAGGCATCCTGCCCCCCGTGGGTGAGGGTGGTAGTAGTGGTGGGCATCCAGCCCCCTGGCTAAGGGTGGTAGTAGTGGTGGGCATCCTGCCCCCTGGCTAAGGGTGGTAGTAGTGGTAGGCATCCTGCCCCCTGGCTAAGGGTGGTAGTAGTGGTAGGCATCCTGCCCCCCGTGGGTGAGGGTGGTAGTAGTGGTGGGCATCCTGCCCCCCGTGGGTGAGGGTGGTAGTAGTGGTGGGCATCCTGCCCCCTGGCTAAGGGTGGTAGTAGTGGTAGGCATCCTGCCCCCTGGCTAAGGGTGGTAGTAGTGGTAGGCATCCTGCCCCCCGTGGGTGAGGGTGGTAGTAGTGGTGGGCATCCTGCCCCCGTGGGTGAGGGTGGTAGTAGTGGTGGGCATCCTGCCCCCTGGCTAAGGGTGGTAGTAGTGGTAGGCATCCTGCCCCCTGGCTAAGAGTGGTAGTAGTGGTAGGCATCCTGCCCCCCTGGCTAAGGGTGGTAGTAGTGGTAGGCATCCTGCCCCCTGGCTAAGAGTGGTAGTAGTGGTAGGCATCCTGCCCCCCCTGGCTAAGGGTGGTAGTAGTGGTAGGCATCCAGCCCCCCCTGGGTTGGGGTGGTGGCGCGCATTCAGGCCCCTGTGTGCATATGTGTCATTGGTGATGGGCATCCCGCCCCTATGGTGCTGCTGTTGCTGGTGTAAGTATATTCAGATTCCCCGTGTATGTGTGTGATGTGTCGTGTACGTGTTGTATGTGTTTTGTGGTTGGTGTCTGACTTACCTTCTGCGCCGTACGCGTCCGTGCCTGTTCCGGTAGTAGATGTAGAATATTGGTATGATCGGGACGAAGGGATTCATGGTTGGTTCGTGTCGTTCGTCCTTCTCGTTGCTTCGCGTCGTCCTCGTCGCTTCGCTTGGTCCTCGTCGCTCGCGTCGTCCTCGTCGGTGCCGTGTTCGTCTCGTAGCCGTGGATCGTGTTGTGGCCCGATTCGGAGCTTATGTGCGCCTCTCCCGGATGCTTTGACGTGCCGTGCGTAGCGACGGGTTCGGCGCGTACGGGAAGCGCATCGTACTTGTCCGGCCGGACGGGGCTGCATTTTCCCTTCCGTGCGACTCGATTCGGCGTTTCCGGATTCGCCTCGGTCGGAGAACAGGACCTGGTTTGGGTGAGTACGGCTCGGCCGGATTTTTTGCTGTTGTGCGCATCGTACTTGCTCGTTCGGTGTACTGTACAAATCGGTCGGGAAACAGGCTTTCGCATGGCTTTTTTCCCGACCGAATGGTATTGGGTGCGCCTCCGACCGAGATCGGAATCGGCCCCAAAGTTTGTCTATGCCACAGCAGCACTGCCAATCATATTGCGACCTCAAGACCGCCGCAACACCACCAGGGATCTCTGATCCCTGGCGTTTGCAGGGGACCCGTGACGGTCCAACCATCCAACTTGTAATAGCAAAAAGAACAGATGATGGAAGGTATGCTGAACCAATCATTATTTCACCCCCAGTCACAGATCTGGGTTAAATCCATTTTTTTTGCACGCCACGCCATTCCAGTTTAGACCCAGCCATATGAAAATCAGTCTTGACCCTGCTACCCATGGGAACAGTCCAGCCCGAACTGCCAGGCCAGGTCCTCCCTAGACCAGAAACAAGCATCCTGGGACCGGTTTTAGGGTTTCACCCCTCATCAGCCAGGCTAGCTTGAAGCTGGTGGCATAGCGAGCAAGGGACCCACGTCTGGGCATAGGACCGTCATAGTCATTGTTGGAAGCCGGAGTCCCAGTCCCGCACCGTCACCAAATGCGAGACCCGGGACTCCTCACTCAACGTTAGGCCAAGTAAGGACACCGTTTGAGATAGCCCTGCTCACCCCCTTAGTAGCTTGGCACGAGCAGCCAGGCCTATCTCCAAGGCATGAGTGTACAGTATGTGCAACCACACTCACAACAACCCACTGGTGACACCACAAATGGACTCCACACGAGTTTGATAAAACGAGTATAAACTTTATGTAAAAAGATATACGATCAGACCACACGATACATAAGCCAACATATAATAAAGAGTAATATTCGTTCCGGCTGGCTGGTAGGTTCAAATCCCAACCACCGCTTTCAAAATGCTATGGTGGTCGCAATGCTACAATCACACACGTTGCAATGGACAAACAATAGTGCGCTGCATAACGATACAATCCTGTGCTGGGCAAAGGAGAAATAATACAATGCGTAACGATACACCCCGATACCTTGCAATGGGAGAAATAATGCAATGCGTACCGCTACAATCATGTACTGCGCAAAGAAGGAATAATGCAATGCGTCACCCAACAATCACGTACTTTGCAATGAAGACATAATGCAATGCGCGGCGCTACAATCATGTACTTTGCAATGAAGGAATAATGCAATGCGTAGCTACAATCATGTACTTTGCAATGAAGAAATAATGCAATGCGGGCCGCTACAATCCTGTACTTTGCAAGGGAGAAATAATGCAATGCGTAGCGCTACAATCGTGTACTTCGTTATGCAGAAATAATGTCAGGCGTCATAAGACAGTCCGGCAGTTCATTAGCAGCAATATTGGCAATGTGTATTACGACAGTCAGCCTCTTCGATAACAGTTGCCCCCCCACACGTATCAACGATGACATAAAGTACAGCTTCTCACTCTTGCCCCAGTACTGCCACTCCTGAATGCAGTACGGGCCCCAATCTGAGCCGAAGCAAAGGCTCACGTCGCCAGAAGGACTGAGAGGCCGAGAGAGTGTCCCTCCGAGCCCGCACCCCGCCCAGGCAGTGATCCACGTTACCTGGGGGCGCGACCCCACTCTCCTCTCCTCCTTCAGCAAACTGGGCCTTCCGTGTAGAACTTTCTCAATGGGCCTCAACTGCTCGGACTGGCAGCTCAGCTCCTCCGGGGCTGCCGGTCCGTGACTGTTAGGAAGGTCTCAGACGGCCGCAGGGCACATGTATCCCACGCCCCTGAGATTACGTTACTCCGGGTGCACGTTCACCACAGCACCCTCCGGGTCTCCTCTGGCACAAAGCCACACACACAACGCTGATGGGACTTCACGTCGACTCCGAGTGCACGTTCACCAGGCACTCCTTCCTGCGGTCTCAGTTGGCACCAAGACATGCACACCGCACTGCAGAGACTCACTTTCTTCCGGTGCACACGATGATCCGCCGATCACCTCCACAGTCCCAGGTTGCACCAAAGCACGCACACTGCTTCACTGAGACTTACTCCAACTCCGGTACCCCGATATCCAGGCGCTCTTCACCAACGCCTTCGGCCGCACCCCGACACTCTCACCGTGTCCGAGCCTCACTTCTCCTCCGGTGCACTCGATGACCAGGCGCTCTTCACCAGCACCTCCGGTGCACCCCGACACGCACCCTGCGCGTCTGAGACTCCCTTCACCTCCGATGCACCTGCCGACCAGGCGCTCTTCACCAGTGCCTGCGGTGTACCACGACATGCACCCTGCGCGTCCAAGTCTCACTTCACCTTCGATGCACACGTTGACCAGGCGCTCTTCACCAACGCCTCCTGTGCACCATGACACGCACCCAGCGTGTCCGAGACTCACTTCACCTTCGATGCACACGTTGACCAGGCGCTCTTCACCAACGCCTCCTGTGCACCACAACACACACCCAGCGCGTCCGAGTCTCACTCCTCCTTTGTGTGTCTAAGATCACAGGGCACACCTTCCGAGGGTCTCAAGCTGCCACAACACGCGCCCACCGCGTCGCTTGAAACTTCTCCGGAAACTTTTATGTTCCTGTGTTTCCAAACAGGGAGCCAGCTCACCTCGGGCCCTTGGGGTAACAAGACACAGCACAAAGCACAGTCTTCTTCAAGCAGGGGGACCCAGCGCACACAGCTCAGTCCCAACAGCCTCTTCCTTGGTTAAAGCAGCAAACTGCAGACCAGCCCCAGATCACGAAGTAAGGGTCGGTCCTTCCAGGCAGTCTCTTCAGTTGTTCCTTCCTTAGCAGAGGTTCCTCTTGACCACGAAATAGGTCCAAGCCTTTTCAGTCTCAATCCATTTCTATTCCAACGTTCAGGGGTTTCAGCTCTCATAGTTATACCCCTGAATGTCTTTGAAGTTCGTTGTGCTCAGGAGTCCCTGACCCCTGTCTAAATCAGTTCTGGGTGCCTCCCTCCCAGTGTCATCTTTCTCCCTTTGATACTGGGGGTCTGGATCCTTAATCACTCAGCAGGAGATGGGTCAATTGTTTTATAGCCGCAACCCAGGCCTCTTCACCTCCCGGGGCTTTTCCTCGCCTACTCTCCAGATGCAGGTCAGCCTGGTGCCATCTCAACCCCTCGCTGGGTCAAGACCTCCCCCGGCTCCTCTCCCCTCTCAGATCCAGACAGTCAATCCACATTCAGCAGAGACACACAGAAAAGCTTAAAGCACAAAACTCAGCCACTTTCTAAAAGAGTGGTTTCTGAACACACAGTGACAAAACCACTTTCATAGAAAGATGTGTTATGACGCTGTGAGTTCATACATACTAAACTTCACCTCTCCATTTTAAACTTATGGGAAACTAGGCTAACAAACACAATACCCAGCCTCCCCCATTCTGTCCTATGGGCAGGATGGCCTTTTACCAGTGAAAAACGAAATGGAGTGTTTTTCACTGTCAGGACATAACACACACCTCAGTATATGTCCTGCCTTTTACCTTTTACTGCACCCTGCCCAGGGGTTACCCGGGACCTACCACAGGGGTGCCTACTGTGTACACAAAAGGGAAAGTAAGGCCTGACAAGTGGTTGCACTTGTCAGGACAACATGCTAACTTAGCAAACTGCGCGCAGGCCCTACACTGCAGGCCTGAGTTCCCTTCTCCGCACACCTTTGCATTACTAGCCCTGGCACACACAGTGCACATCACTAGGGACTTTACTAGTAAGGCAACATACCAATCATGGCCAACCAATTACCATTACACTTTACACAGGGAACCCTTGTACTTTGACACTGATCAGCAGTGGCAAAGTACCCAAAGCATCTAAATTGGCAACTCTATGTCAGGAAAACGGTCTAGGGGGAAAGCAAAAAGTTTAGGGAACTTTAGCCAAAAAGGCCAAGTCCTACAGTAATGATTAGGCCCTATGACAACTGTTAAGTCTCAGCAAATGCTTTCAAATAATGGATTAAATTATTTTGTGCCAGACTCTTCTCTTTGTACAGGTGGCATCAGCTTAAAAGCACAAAAAAGGTGTAGACTGTTTGGACACAATTTGAACATCAATATAAAGGGCCCTCTGTGAAAACTTTATTTTAAGACATTAAATAAAGGAGAACGGCAGGAAAGCATGTTTCCTGTCTGGACTTTAGCATACTAAAAGATTCAAGCCTTCATTGCGACAAGAACAATACCAAAAAAGATTTCATCTTTGTATTTTACTCTGTCATACTATTTTCACAAAATTTGTCCTGGAGGGAAAGATTAAAGCGCAAGGCAGAGACAGAGTGAGAATGGACATGTTGAATTATACATTCCTTCCAAAGAGTAAATATGCAAATGTCAGCCGCTGAGAAATAAAAGCAGTTCTCTTGAAAGAAAATAGGTGTACCAGCCCTGAAGTCACAGAGATTTCAGATCGACCTGCAATTATAAAAGACAAAGCATCTTTTCCTGTGTGTCACCTCCGAAATCTTGTGAGGTTGCTTAAATCGAGCAAGCTCTCACATTGTGCTTCGGTTTTAAATGCATTTATTTTTCGAACCAGCTAATAAAAAAGAGGAGCATGACTAAAATAAAAAGCAGAGCGAGAATACACGAGCGAGAAAATTAGCTGAAACATTTGCACGAGTTGATCATTGAAAAATAAAAACATTTTCGACGGAGATTTGCAAAAAGGAAATTATACTTAGTTATAAATTATTTTAACATGCTGTGATAAAATAATTCATAAATCAAATATAGATTAAAGCGCAAGGCAGAGACACAGTAGGAAATAACATATATATATATATATAATATCTACTGGCGGTCGCCAGTAGATAGTTATAGTTAGGACCTATTTTCCATAGGAAATCCGCGACATTCTATTTGAAATAACTCTCTTGCCGGTTGACGAATCTTCGCGAAATTTTCAAACTTTATGGCCCGCTCCGCTCCTACCCTGAAAGTCTTGGGGTGATTCGTCAAGCGAGGGCCGAGAAAAAAGGGGGGTCCCAAAACGTGTTTTCCCCATTCATTTTCCCATAGGAAACTTTAGACACGGCTACAGTCCGAACTGCTGAACGGAATTACACCAAATTTGGCAAAGAGGTAGTTCTTGGTTCAGAAAGAACCCTTTTTGTTAAATGGTGTAAATCCGTTCAGTAGTTCCTGAGAAAATCAAAAGGAAAATCACATATATATCTATGGCCGCGTCGGATTCGCGCACCCTCCCGATCACGAGCTGCATGCTAATTGGCTGTCAACACTCCAAACCAGGAAGTGTTGGCAGCCATCTTGTTCCTCGGTAGAACCGAGGAACAAGAAAGCAGTAAAAAAGTGCGCAAACGCACAAAGGGGGCAGGGTAGAAACACCCTGACCCCTAGGTCTGCTCAGGGGTCCCACAAGGACCCCTAGGTAAAAAAGCATTTTTTTTTAAAAAATCGGCAGGATGCGCTCAGGGAGCGCGGATCCTGGCGAAAAAAAAATCGAAGCGCGGTCTCCCGCGCTCGAGTGGTAATTTGCCCCCGGGTGGCCCAAGTCCCGGGGGCATGGTGGGGGGTTTTAATTTATGTAGGGGGCCTTAGGCCCCGGGGACCGCCACCCCCGGGGCTTTAGAAAAAAGGGTGCGGGAGGGCTCTTGGCCCTCCCGCAGCCCCGGGACCGCCATCCCCCGGGGCTTCTTTATTTGTTAATTTAACCTGTGTGGGGGGCTCCAGCCCCCACACGCCCCGGGGACCGCCACCTCCCCGGGGCACTAAACATTTGAATATGGGGGTCCGTTACGGACCCCCAAAGCCCCGGGGACCACCACCTCCCCGGGGCTGTGAAATAGTTGGGAGGGGGGCCGCGCGCGGTTTCAGACACGTTATAGTTAGAAATTAGCATTTAAAAAACCTTTGAAATTCACTGAAAAAACCATAGGTTTTAGGGACAGTTATAGTTAGTTGGACATTTCACTCGTACAAAACCCGTGAAATTCCCCCGTTATAGTTAGTTCAGCTAACTATAACTTGCGCCCCGCAATGCACTGCTGATGACGTCACATATTACATCACTCATGACATGGTCAGTGACATCACTGATGACATCACTGATGACATCTCAAATGACATCACTGATGACATCATCCATGTGATAATTTCATGCATCCTCTCACACCCTAATATAACCTTTGATACACCCACTCTAAATTACAGACTGCCATTCTCAAAACCATAGACACTCCAACACCAATAACTACATACCCACTCACTGATTCTTAGGTCTACACACACATCCACTCACTCACCTGTACAGTCACTCATACTTACGGTCACTCAGTACAGGACTATCATATGCACTAATACACCTACATAGACACTCACACACCGCCACTCATCCATAGAGGTACTCACACACCTAGTCAGTCATGGAAATAATTAATCACACTGCCATTTACTCACCTATACAGTTATACGCACACCAGCTCACTTACTCATACAAATACTAGCACATTCTTACGCTCTTAAACAATCACTAATACAAGTACACACTCATCCATACAGCCACTCTCACAATCACACACTCTCACTTATACCCATTTATATACTACAACACACATATATACTGCCTTTCACATATGTAGTTACTCACACATGTACCACTGAGATATACATTCACTCACTAACATACCCATACACACACTCACCCACCCATACAGTCCATCACAGATGCACTCTTGAAACCATGCACCCAGTGAATCACCCACTGATACATCTATGTGCAGTCACACACACCCCATCCACACAAACACTCAGGCACCCATTCAGATACTCAGACAACCAATCAATAACTCATATAGACACTCATGTAGCTATTTACAAACCCATGCAGCCACTTACACACCAACAGACAGACGGATAAAGACATTCACACAGTTTAGTAACTAACCCATGCATTTAGTAAGATACGTTTAATCACTCACTAATAGTCAGTCATGCACCTACTATATCATCCATCCAGACACTTATACACCCACTCATTATTCAATACACCTTGGCATATATATTAAACATATTTAAACTTTACAGAAACACACAGTCACTGGATGATGTCATCAGTGATGTCATCAGTGATGTCATTTGAGATGTCATCAGTGATGTCATCAGTGATGTCACTGACCATGTCATGAGTGATGTAATATGTGACGTCATCAGCAGTGCATTGCGGGGCGCGAGTTATAGTTAGCTGAACTAACTATAACGGGGGAATTTCACGGGTTTTGTACGAGTGAAATGTCCAACTAACTATAACTGTCCCTAAAACCTATAGTTTTTTCAGTGAATTTCAAAGGTTTTTTAAATGCTAATTTCTAACTATAACGTGTCTGAAACCTATGGTTTTTTCAGTGAATATATATATTATCTACTGGCGGTCGCCAGTAGATAGTTATAGTTAGGACCTATTTTCCATAGGAAATCCGCGACATTCTATTTGAAATAACTCTCTTGCCGGTTGTCGTATCTTCGCGAAATTTTCAAACTTTATGGCCCGCTCCGGTCCGCTCCTACCCTGAAAGTCTCGGGGTGATTCGTCAGCGGGGGCCGAAAAAAAGGGGGTCCCAAAACGTGTTTTCCCCATTCATTTTTCCATAGGAAACTTTAGACACGGCTACAGCCCGAACTGCTGAACGGAATTACACCAAATTTGGCAAAGAGGTAGTTCTTGGTTCAGAAAGAACCCTTTTGTTAAATGGTGTAAATCCGTTCAGTAGTTGCTGAGAAAATCAAAAGTAAAAACACATATATATCTGGGCGGAGCCTAACCACACATGTCATCGTGAGATCTGATTGGCTGTCAGCACTTCATCCTGGAATTGCTGGCAGCCATCTTGGGACCAATATAAATGATAGTACCCCATTGAAATGCATTGTAGTGAATCTAAGATTTTGAGGGTTACCAAAAGGAGAACTATAAAGGGTGATAACAGACTTTAGTTACATTAGAATTCATTTGTTGATGGTACCATACTAATTTCAGGAATTGTGGTGTGTTCTAAGGTGATTTTACCCTGTGAAAAACCTTCTGCTGGGGTATCATGAATCATGTTTGAGAGAAAACTATTTTCACATGCTTGTCCCATACAGTTTTGCAAGGTGCTCCAGAAGCTAAAATGAGAGCATATTTTCTGTAAATTCACATTATCTTTCTCAGTCATGTGAGAATGAAGTCTGACATTCTCAGTAAAACATGTACATCCAACAAGGGCAGAGACTGTCAGTTGATTCCTTTGTGTTCTACTGCAGCTTCCCAGAGTGTTCTAAAGAACAACTAGAGCGCTAACAATCTTACTTATGACAAAAGTATGGCACACCTGAAGCCATCTTGATTGGAATAAACTGGTAACACTTAAAACATTTAATTTAAAAAGGAACAAAATGATGGGGTTCATTTTGTCATAGAAATTATGGTTAGTGCTCTGGAAAGAAAAATTAGGACATGTTTCAAGTGTGATCTCAAATATCTTCCTGTTATATTTCAACAGGAGCAGCCTGTCAGTTGATGCCTTTGTGTTCTACTGCAGCTTCCCAGAGTGTTCTAAAGAACAACTAGAGCGCTAACAGTCTTACTTATGACAAAAGTATGGCACACCTGAAGCCATCTTGATTGGAATAAACCTGTAACACTTAAAACATTTAATTTAAAAAGGAACAAAATGAGGGGGTTCATTTTGCCATAGAAATTATGGTTAGTGCTGTAGAAAGGAAAATCAGGACATGTTTTAAGTGAGATCTCAAATATCTTCCTGTTATATTTCAACAGGAGCAGCCTGTCAGTTGATGCCTTTGTGTTCTACTGCAGCTTCCCAGAGTGTTCTAAAGAACAACTAGAGTGCTAACAGCCTTACTTATGACAAAAGTATGGCACACCTGAAGCCATCTTGATTGGAATAAACTGGTAACACTTAAAACATTTAATTTAAAAAGGAACAAAATGAGGGGGTTCATTTTGCCATAGAAATTATGGTTAGTGCTGCAAAAAGAAAATTTAGTGCATGTTTTAAGTGAGATCTCAAATCCTCTTCTATTTCATTAGAAAATTCTGACATGCAGACTGAAACAATCACTTTCAATACCAGCAGTAGACTTCCAGTTAACTCCTTGGTGAGCAGTAGCTTTACTACAGTGATCTAATGAACAACTAGAGTGCTAACATTCTGAATTTATGGCAAATGTGTGACACATCTGAATGCCTTCTTGATGGAATCAAAGTAAAAAACTGAAAGCATTTCCTACTGAGGAGACTGCAGTAAATGAGGAAATTAGGAAACTTCATAACAAAGAAGTCTTCCAAGATGGCAACCAGTGAAAAAAGAGCCCAAATGTAGCACAAATATTACCCAGATGTAGCCCACATATAGCCCAATGACAAAAGTGTGCAAAACACTTTTTATTTTTTTTGCAGTTTTATGTAGTGCAGACTGGTCAGGTATTGCAGCGTTGCATCTTAAAACATGAACCCCCTACAGTACAAAAACACCACTGCACTACCCTAAACCCTAAAACACTACCCCCAGCACGACCCCCTACACTACACAAGCACCACTGCACTATCCTAAACCCTAAAACACTACCCCCCGCATGACCCCCTACACTACACAAACACCACTGCACTACCCTAAACCCTAAAACACTACCCCAACACCACTGCACTAACCTAAATCCTAAAACACTACCCCCAGCACGACCCCCTACACTACCCAAACACCACTGCACTACCCTAAAACATGACCCCCTACACTACACAAACACCACTGCACTACCCTAAACCCTAAAACACTACCCCCAGCACGACCCCCTACACTACACAATCACCACTGCACTACCCTAAATCCTAAAACACTACCCCCAGCACGACCCCCTACACTACACAAACACCACTGCACTACCTTAAACCCTAAAACACTACCCCCAGCTCGACCCCCTACACTACCCAAACACCACTGCACTAACCTACATCCTAAAACACTACCCCCAGCACGACCCGCTACACTACCCAAACACCACTGCACTACCCTAAAAATGACCCCTACACTACACAAACACCACTGCACTAAACCCTAAAACACTACCCCCAGCACGACCCCCTACACTACACAAGCCCACTGCACTACCCTAAACCCTAAAACACTACCCCCAGCACGACCCCCTACACTGCCCGAACACCACTGCACTGCCCTAAACCCTGAAACACCAGCCCCTGCACGACCCCTACACTGCCCGAACACCACTGCACTGCCCTAAACCCTGAAACACCAACCCTAGCATGACCCCTACACTGCCCGAACACCACTGCACTGCCCTAAACCCTGAAACACCACCCCCTTCACGACCCCCTACACTGCCCGAACACCACTGCACTGCCCTAAACCCTGAAACACCACCCCCAGCACGCCCCCTACACTGCCCGAACACCACTGCACTGCCCTAAACCCTGAAACACTACCCCCAGCAAGACCTCCTACACTGCCCGAACACCACTGCTCTGCCCTAAACCCTGAAACATCACCCCCAGCAAGACCCCCTACACTGCCCGAACACCACTGCCCTAAACCCTGAAACACCACCCCCAGCACGACCCCTACACTGCCCGAACACCACTGCACTGCCCTAAACCCTGAAACACCAGCCCCAGCACGACCCCTACACTGCCCGAACACCACTGCACTGCCCTAAACCCTGAAACACCATCCCCTGCACGACCCCTAAACTGCCCGAACACCACTGCACTGCCCTAAACCCTGAAACACCACCCCCAGCCCAACCCCCTACACTGCCCGAACACCACTGCACTGCCCTAAACCCTGAAACACCACCCCCTGCACGATCCCCTACACTGCCCGAACACTACTGCACTGCCCTAAACCCTGAAACACCATCCCAGCACGACCCCCTACACTGCACGAACACCACTGCACTGCCCTAAACCCCGAAACACTACCCCCAGCAAGACCCCCTACACTGCACGAACACCACTGCACTGCCCTAAACCCCGAAACACTACCCCCGGCAAGACCCCCTACACTGCCCGAACACCACTGCACTGCCCTAAACCCTGAAACACCACCCCCTGCATGACCTCCTACACTGCCAGAACACCACTGCACTGCCCTAAACCCTGAAACACCACCCCCAGCACGACCCCCTACACTGCCCGAACACCACTGCACTGCCCTAAACCCTGAAACATCAACCCCAGCAAGACCCCCTACACTGCCTGAACACCACTGCCCTAAACCCTGAAACACCACCCCCTACACTGCACGAACACCACTGCACTGCCCTAAACCCTGAAACACCACCTCCAGCAAAACCCCCTACACTGCCTGAACACCATTGCTCTGCCCTAAATCCTGAAACACTAGCCCCAGCACGACCCCCTACACTGCCCGAACACCACTGCACTGCCCTAAACCCTGAAACACCACCCCCAGCATGACCCCCTACACTGCCCGAACACCACTGCACTGCCCTAAACCCTGAAACACCAGCCCCAGCAAGACCCCCTACACTGCCCGAACACCACTGCACTGCCCTAGACTCTGAAACACCAGCCCCAGCAAGACCCCCTACACTGCCCGAACACCACTGCACTGCCCTAAACCCTGAAACACCAGCCCCAGCATGACCCCCTACACTGCCCGAACACCACTGCACTGCCCTAAACCCTGAAACACCAGCCCCAGCACGACCACCTACACTGCCTGAACACCACTGCACTGCCCTAAACCCTGAAACACCAGCCCCAGCACGACCCCCTACACTGCCCGAACACCACTGCACTGCCCTAAACCCTGAAACACCAGCCCCAGCACGACCCCCTACACTGCCCGAACACGAATGTACTGCCCTAAACCCTGAAACATCAGCCCCAGCACAAACCCCTACATTGCCCGAACACCACTGCACTGCCCTATACCCTGAAACACCACCCCTGCATGACCCCCTACACTGCCCAAACACCACTGCACTGCCCTAAACCCTGAAACACCACCCCCTGCACCGCCCCCTACACTGCCTGAACACCACTGCACTGCCCTAAACCCTGAAACACCACCCCTGCACCGCCCCTACACTGCCCGAACACCACTGCACTGCCCTAAACCCTGAAACACCACCCCCAGCACGACCCCTTTACTGCTCAAACACCACTGCACTGCCCCAAACCCTGAAACACCACCCCCAGCACGACCCCCTACACTGCCCGAACACCACTGCCCTAAACCCTGAAACACCACCCCCTGCACGACCCCCTACACTGCCCGAACACCACTGCACTGCCCTAAACCCTGAAACACCACCCCCTACACTGCCCGAACACCACTGCACTGCCCTAAACCCTGAAAAACCACCCCCAGCATGACCCCCTACACTGCCCGAACACCACTGCACTGCCCTAAACCCTAAAACACCACCCCCAGCATTACCCCCTACACTGCCCAAACACCACTGCACTACCATAAACCCTAGAACACTACCCCCAGCACGACCCCCTACTCTACCCGAACACCACTGCACTACCCTAAACCCTAAAATACTACCCCCAGCACAACCCCCTACACTACCCGAACACGACTGCACTGCCCTAAACCCTCAAACACTCCCCCAGCACGACCCCCTACACTACCCAAACACCACTGTACTGCCCTAAACCCTCAAACACTCCCCCAGCATGACCCCCTACACTACCCGAACACCACTGCACTGCCCTAATCCCTAAAACACTCCCCCAGCACGACCCCCTACACTACCCGAACACCACTGCACTGCCCTAAACCCTAAAACACTCCCCCAGCACGACCCCCTACACTACCCAAACACCACTGCACTGCCCTAAACCCTAAAACACGACCCCCGCATGACCCCCTACACTACCCAAACACCAATGCACTACCCTAATCCCTAAAACACTACCCCCCGCATGACCCCCTACACTACCCTAAACCCTGAAACACTACCCCCCGCACGACTCCCTACACTACCCAAAGACCACTGCACTACCCTAAACCACGACCTCCTACACTACACAAACACCACTGCACTACCCTAAACCCTAAAACACTACCCCCTACACTACACAAACACCACTGCACTACCCTAAACCCTAAAAAACTGCCCCAGCACGAACCACTACACTACCCAAACACCACTGCACTACCCTAAACCCTAAAAAACTACCCCCAGCAGTACCCCCTACACTACCCAAACACCACTGCACTACCCTAAATCACTACCCCCAGCACGACCCCCTACACTACCCAAACACCACTGCACTACCCTAAACCCTAAAACACTACCCCCAGCACGACCCCCTACACTACCCAAACACCACTGCACTACCCTAAACCCTAAAACACTACCCCCAGCACGACTCCCTACACTACCCAAACACCACTGCAATACCCTAAACCCTAAATCTACCCCCAGCACGACTCCCTACACTACCCAAACACCACTGCAATACCCTAAACCCTAAATCTACCCCCAGCACGACCCTCTTCTCTACCTAAACACAACTGCACAATTTGTTACAGGCGTTGCAACGCAGGCCTGTGGTGCTTACTAGAAGTACCTAGTGGGCTAGTTGAGCCCCAGGGACCCTCAGGATTCAAGGTGACCTAATCCCCCAACTTAAAACGCACCACGGGGCGCGTTTGCACAGTGGTGAAGGGAGGGGGCGGGGCCTCAGGTGACATGTGCGCAAACACGCCCTGTGGTGCGTTTTAAGTTGGGGAATTAATTCCCTTTGAATCCTGAGGGACCCTGGGGGCCAACTAGCCCACCAGGTACCTTCAGTAAGCACAACAGAGTTGCGTTGCAGAGAAGTGAAAAAGGTGCGTGGCCTCGGAACGCCTCTCTGCAACTCAGCTCTGTGGTCCTAACTGTAGGTACCTGGGGGCTAGTTGGGCCCCAGGGACCCTCAGAATTCAAGGGGACTTAATCCTGCAACTTAAAACGCGCCACGGGGTGCGTTTGCACACATGTCACCTCAGGCCCCCCCTCCCTTCACCACTGTGCAAACGTGCCCTGTAGCGCGTTTTAAGGGGTAGTTTTAATCCCCCTGCCCTATTATGTACTAGGGACTTGCAGAGGAGGTCATGCTAATCACAGGGGTACCCCAACGCATAGTGTTCCCTAGTTTATGTAGGTGTTTTCACTGTATTCTAAGTGTCTTTTAGCATAGCACTGGCTCTGGTTAGTCAGAGTCAGTTACCACCAATACCCGTCTGAAAAAGTTGTGGGCACAGGATGATTTTGCAACAAGGCCTCTTTCTGCTCCTCTGTTGGTTCTTTCTGCACATCTTTTGCTTCTTTCTGTGCGTTTTTTCTTCTTTCTTCGCATGTCCTACCTCTGTAGGCATAGTTAGAAACTAGCATTTAAAAAAACCTTTGAAATTCACAGAAAAAACCATAGGTTTCAGACACGTTATAGTTAGAAATTAGCATTTAAAAAACCTTTGAAACTCACTGAAAAAACCATAGGTTTTAGGGACAGTTATAGTTAGTTGGACATTTCACTCGTACAAAACCATAGAAATTCCCCGTTATAGTTAGTTCAGCTAACTATAACTCGCGCCCCGCAATGCACTGCTGATGACGTCACATATTACATCACTCATGACATGGTCAGTGACATCACTGATGACATCACTGATGACATCTCAAATGACATCACTGATGACATCATCCATGTGATAATTTCATGCATCTTCTCACACCCTAATATAACTTTTGATACACCCACTCTAAATTACAGACTGCCATTCTCAAAACCATAGACACTCCAACACCAAAAACTACATACCCACTCACTGATTCTTAGGTCTACACACACATCCACTCACTCACCCGTACAGTCACTCATACTTAGTCACTCAGTACAGGACTATCATATGCACTCATACACCTATATAAACACTCACACACCGCCACTCATCCATAGAGGTACTCACACACCTAGTCAGTCATGCAAAAAACGTAATCACACACCCATTTACTCACCTATACAGTTATACACACATCAGCTCACTTACTCATACAAATACTAGCACATTCTTACGCTCTTATACAATCACTGATACAAGTACACACTCATCCCTACAGCCACTCTCACAATCACACACTCTCACTTATAGCCATTTATATACTCCAACACACATATATACTGCCTTTCACATATGTAGTTACTCACACATGTACCACTGAGATATACATTCAATCACTAACACACCCATACACACACTCACCCACCCATACAGTCCATCACAGATGCACTCTTGAAACCATGCACCCAGTGAATCACCAACTCACACATCTATGCACAGAGTCGCACACACCCCACCCACACAAACACTCAGGCACCCATACAGATACTCAGACAATCAATCAATAACCCATGTAGACACTCATGTAGCTATTCAGAAAGCCATGCAGCCGCTTACAAACCAACAGACAGATGGATACAGACATTCACACAGTTTAGTCACTAACCCATGCATTCAGTAAGATACATTTAATCACTCACTTGTAGAGTCAGTCACTCACGTACTAAATCATCCATTCAGACACTTATACACCCACTCATTCTTCAATACGCCTTTCCCTATATATATTAAACATATTTAAACTTTACAGAACCACACAGTCACTGGATGATGTCATCAGTGATGTCATTTGAGATGTCATCAGTGATGTCACTGACCATGTCATGAGTGATGTAATATGTGACGTCATCAGCAGTGCATTGCGGGCGCGAGTTATAGTTAGCTGAACTAACTATAACGGGGGAATTTCTATGGTTTTGTACGAGTGAAATGTCCAACTAACTATAACTGTCCCTAAAACCTATGGTTTTTTCAGTGAGTTTCAAAGGTTTTTTAAATGCTAATTTCTAACTATAACGTGTCTGAAACCTATGGTTTTTTCAGTGAATATATATATATATATATATATATATATATATATATATATATAATCTACTGGCGGTCGCCAGTAGATAGTTATAGTTAGGACCTATTTTCATAGGAAATTTGCAACATTCTATTTCCAATAACTTTGGCGCCAGTTGATGAATCTTCGCGAAATTTTCAAAACTCGTGGGGCGCTCCGGTCTGCTCCTATCCTGAAAGTTTCGAGGTGATTCGGCAAGCGGGGGCCGAGAAAAAAGGGGGGTCCCAAAACGTGTTTTCTCCATGTTAATTCCCATAGGAAATTTTAGACACGGCTACAGCCCGAACTGCTGAACGGAATTACACCAAATTTGGCAAAGAGGTAGTTCTTGGTTCAGAAAGAACCCTTTTTGTTAAATGGTGTAAATCCGTTCAGTAGTTCCTGAGAAAATCAAAAGTAAAAACACATATATATCTGGGCGGAGCCTAACCACACGTCATCGTGGGATCTGATTGGCTGTCAGCACTTCATCCTGGAATTGCTGGCAGCCATCTTGGGACCAATATAAATTATAGTACCCCATTGAAATGCATTGTAGTAAATCGAAGATTTTGAGGGTTACCAAAAGGAGAACTATAAAGGGTGATAACAGACTTTAGTTACATTAGAATTCATTTGTTGATGTTACCATACTAATTTCAGGAATTGTGGTGTGTTCTAAGGTGATTTTACCCTGTGAAAAACCTTCTGCTGGGATATCATGAATCATGTTTGAGAGAACTATTTTCACATGCTTGTCCCATACAGTTTTGGAAGGTGCTCCAGAAGCTAAAATGAGAGCATATTTTCTGTAAATTCACATTATCTTTCTCAGTCATGTGAGAATGAAGTCTGACATTCTCAGTAAAACATGTACATCCAACAAGGGCAGAGACTGTCAGTTGATTCCTTTGTGTTCTACTGCAGCTTCCCAGAGTGTTCTAAAGAACAACTAGAGTGCTAACAGCCTTACTTATGACAAAAGTATGGCACACCTGAAGCCATCTTGATTGGAATAAACTGGTAACACTTAAAACATTTAATTTAAAAAGGAACAAAATGATGGGGTTCATTTTGTCATAGAAATTATGGTTAGTGCTGTAGAAAGAAAAATTAGGACATGTTTCAAGTGTGATCTCAAATATCTTCCTGTTATATTTCAACAGGAGCAGCCTGTCAGTTGATGCCTTTGTGCTCTACTGCAGCTTCCCAGAGTGTTCTAAAGAACAACTAGAGCGCTAACAGTCTTACTTATGACAAAATTATGGCACACCTGAAGCCATCTTGATTGGAATAAACTGGTAACTCTTAAAACATTTAATTTAAAAAGGACAAATGAGGGGGTTCATTTTGTCATAGAAATTATGGTTAGTGCTGTAGAAAGAAAAATTAGGACATGTTTTAAGTGAGATCTCAAATCCTCTTCTATTTCATTAGAAAATTCTGACATGCAGACTGAAACAATCACTTTCAATACCAGCAGTAGACTTCCAGTTAACTCCCTGGTGAGCAGTAGCTTTACTACAGTGATCTAATGAACAACTAGAGTGCTAACATTCTAAATTTATGGCAAATGTGTGACACATCTAAATGCCTTCTTGATGGAATCAAAGTAAAAAACTGAAAGCATTTCCTACTGAGGAGACTGCAGTAAATGACGAAATTAGGAAACTTCATAACAAATAAGTCTCCCAAGATGGCCACCAGAGAAAAAAGAGCCCAAATGTAGCACAAATATCACACAGATGTAGCCCACATATAGCCCAATGACAGAAGTGTGCAAAACACTTTTTATTTTTAGTTTTTCTGCAGTTTTATATAGTGCAAACTGGTCAGGTATTGGAGCGTTACATCTTACTTGGACCCCTTATTGCGTATTTTGCACGAAGTACATGAGATTGATCTTGCGAAACATTGACCTTTATGATTCTGTTAACCTGAAGTTGCTCTGAACCGGGCTTTGTAACACCCGTTTTTACCTACTGGTTTTAATTAATTCTCACTGTATTGTATTAGGAAAGAGGATTTACTGTTTTTATGTACACTTTTATGATCTATGTTTCTAAATCAGATCAAATAAAGTTTAATGAATTCTATGGCAGGATGGAGGCGAGGATTATGCATATCTTTCCTCACTTTATTTGCATAGCAGTTCAAAGAAAACGTAACACAACAATCATTAAACAAAAGACTACACAACCCATGAACCATTAGGGGGGTAGTCTCCAAGGCAACTATAGTCCAATCATATCACAGTCCATCGTATATAATATCGTGACGTCCCTTCCGCTTCCTCTTTCTTCACTGCTCGTCAGTTAAGTGCATTCCTTACATTCTTGGCTTAATCTGACGTTGTTGCTGTTTGTATAGCGGTTTCTTGTGCACGTTATTAGCATTATTGCCTTGGTATTGTTTCATATTCCCTGCGCAGCAGGCTCTTGCCTGAGCGCGTTCTTCCCCTCGCAGTTTCTCCCGCTGTGTGCTCTGCGCGTGGTGAGATCCTGTCAGGCGCGTCTGGTCCGAGCGAGGCAGCTCCGTCGAGCGCTCCCGCTGGTCTTTGCGCGCGTTTGGGAATCCGGTCACTCCTTTAGTGTCCGCTTGATTCCCGACCAACCCTCGCCTAATTTTGACACCGCTACGCAGTGATATCCCCACACGGCCACGTTAGTGACCAGCGCCACCTGGTGGGGGTAATTGGTATTGCGCCTCAGTCTATTCTTATAACAGCTTCGGGGAAAGCCCAGCTGTTGGAGCACCGGTGAGGGGGCTGCCTTAAGGATTTTAAGGGCATTTGTTCTGTGCTCACACCCTCTGCTATCATGTCTTCTCCAGAAGACCATTTTTACTCCTCCTACCAGGAAGTGGAGGAGGAATGGCCCCCCAACTTCTCCCTCCAGCAGTGGACCAAGCCCTCTCTCTGGCTATTTCTAGGGCGTTGGCTCCTCTTAGGGATCAGGTTGATAAGCTGGCGAAAAGCATCCCTGGGGTGTTCAGTGACCCAGATCTGGTGGTGGCGGGTCCCAGTAGCTCCCAGATGGGGAATAAAAGGGCCGTTAAGCATAACGCGGGGCACTTGGAAGGATTTGATAAACTTACGGAGACCTTCCTCAAGAGTGCGCGAACGCTAAAACATGCACCCTGCCGGGAGGAGGAGGGGCCCGGAGAAAATTGCAACACTGTCACCACTTTGTAGACCCCGACGGCGGGTTTCCCTTAGAGGGAGAGGGTGTATCGGAGGACGATTTCTCCTCCGATGAGGATAAGGACTCGGGGCGTCCCTGGCGTCCAGAGTCCCACTCCTCTCAGTCCCCGGTTGGGGACGGGGTCCACTCGGACATGTTCGAGCCTACCCAAATTTACCATCCTAGGTCAGCGGAGTGGACACCTGACGCCAAAGTGGCAGAGTATGTGGTGGGGAAAATCCATCAACCCCTTGAAAGGGAGGTCAGGAATAGGATGTGGGAGAATGCCCCAGGCCCTCACTGAAGGGGAAGGTGGCACACACGCCTGAAATTGATGAGAAACTGTGTACCTTTTTCTCCAAGTATATGAGGGATCCCAAGAAAGGAATTGATAGGTCTTGGACGTGGTAGGGCCCTTGACCCAAATTATTCAATTGACGGAGCGTTCCAAAGAGTCAGGATCCCCTTTGTCCACGGATATTGTGGCTGGTTGGGCGCACTACCCTAAACCCTAAAACACTACCCCCTCCACTACCCAAACACCACTGCACTACCTTAAACCCTAAAACACTACCCCCAGCACGACACCCTACACTACCCAAACATAAGTGCACTACCCTAAACCCTAAAACACTACCACCAGCACGACTCCCTACACTACCCAAACACCACTGCACTACCCTAAACCCTAAATCTACCCACAGTACAACCCCCTACACTACACAAACACCACTGCACTACCCTAAACCCTAAAACACTACCCCCAGCATGACCCCTTCACTACACAAACACCACTGCACTGCCTTAAACCCTAAAACACTACCCCCAGCACGACCCCCTACACTACACAAACACCACTGCACTACCCTAAACCCTAAATCTACCCCAAGCATGACCCCCTACACTACACAAACACCACTGCACTACCCTTAAGCACTACCCCCAGCACGACCCCCTTCACTACCTAAACACAACTGCACTACCCTAAACCCTAAAACACTACCCCCAGCACGACCCCCTTCACTACCCAAACACCACTGCACGACCCTAAACTCTAAAACACGACCCCTACACTACACAAACACCACTGCACTACCCTAAACCCTAAAACACTAGAACCCAGCACGACCCCCTACAGTACACAAACACCACTGCACTACCCTAAACCCTAAAACACTAACCCCTACACTACACAAACACCACTGCACTACCCTAACCCTAAAACACTACCCCCAGCACGACCCCCTACACAAAAACCACTGCACTACCGTAAACCCAAAACACTACCCCAGCACTACCCCCTACACTACCCAAACACCATTGCACTACCCTAAACCCTAAAACACTACCCCCAGCATGACCCCCTACACTACACAAACACCCCTGCACTACCCTAAACCCTAAACACTACCCCCAGCACGACCCCCTACACTACCCAAACACCACTGCACTACACTAAACCCTAAATCTACCCCCAGCATGACCTCCCACACCACACAAACACCACTGCACTACCCTAAACCCTAAAACACTAACCCCAGCATGACCCCCTACACTACCCAAACAGCACTGCACTACCCTATACCCTAAAACACGACCCCCTACACTATACAAACACAACTGCACTACCCTAAACCGTAAAACACTACCCACAGCATGACCCCCTACACTACACAAACACCACTGCACTACCCTAAACCCTAAAACACTACCCCCAGCACGACTCCCTACACTACCCAAACACCACTGCACTACACTAAACCCTAAATCTACCCCCAGCATGACCTGCCACACCACACAAACACCACTGCACTACCCTAAACCCTAAAACACGACCCCCTACACTACACAAACACAACTGCACTACCCTAAACCCTAAAACACTACCCACAGCATGACCCCCTACACTACACAAACACCACTGCACTACCCTAAACCCTAAAACACTACCCCTACACTACACAAACACCACTGCACTACCCTAAACCCTAAAACACTACCCCCAGCATGACCCCCTACACTACACAAACACCACTGCACTACCCTAAACCCCCTACACTATACAAACACCTCTGCATTACTCTAAACCCTAAAACACTACCCCCAGCACGACCCCCTCACAACACAAACACCACTGCACTACCCTAAATCAACCCCCAGCACGACCCCCTACACTACCCAAACACCACTGCCATACCCTAAAACACTACCCCCAGCATGAACCCCTACACTACCCAAACACCACTGCACTACCCTAAACCCTAAAACACTACCCCCAGCACTACCCCCTACACTACACAAACACCACTGCACTACCCTAAACCCTAAAACACTACCCCAGCACTACCCCCTACACTACCCAAACACCACTGCACTAACATAAACCCTAAAACACTACCCCAGCAAAACCCCTACACTACACAAACACCACTGCACTACCCTAAACCCTAAAACACTACCCCCAGCACGACTCCCTACACTACCCAAACACCACTGCACTACCCTAAACCCTAAATCTACCTCCAGCACGACCCCCTACACTACCCAAACACCACTGCACTACCATAAACCATAAAACACTACCCCCAGCATGACCCCCTACACTACACAAACACCTCTGCACTACCCTAAAACACTACCACCAGCATGACCCCCTACACTACACAAACACCACTGCACTACCCTAAAACACTACCCCCAGCACGACCCCCTTCACTACCTAAACACAACTGCACTACCCTAAACCCTAAAACACTACCCCCAGCACGACCCCCTCCACTACCCAAACACCACTGCACGACCCTAAACCCTAAAACACGACCCCCTACACTACACAAACACCACTGCACTACCCTAAACCCTAAAACACTAGAACCCAGCACGACCCCTACAGTACACAAACACCACTGCACTACCCTAAACCCTAAAACACTAACCCCTACACTACACAAACACCACTGCACTACCCTAAACCCTAAAACACTACCCCCAGCATGACCCCCTACACTACACAAACACCACTGCACTACCGTAAACCCAAAACACTACCCCAGCACTACCCCTACACTACCCAAACACCATTGCACTACCCTAAACCCTAAAACACTACCCCCAGCATGACCCCCTACACTACACAAACACCCCTGCACTACCCTAAACCCTAAAACACTACCCCCAGCACGACCCCCTACACTACCCAAACACCACTGCACTACCCTAAAACACTACCCCCAGCACGACTCCCAACACTACACAAACACCACGGGACTACCCTAATCCCTAAAACACTACCCCCAGCACGACTCCCTACACTACCCAAACACCACTGCACTACACTAAACCCTAAATCTACCCCCAGCATGACCTCCCACACCACACAAACACCACTGCACTACCCTAAACCCTAAAACACTAACCCCAGCATGACCCCCTACACTACCCAAACACCACTGTACTACCCTATACCCTAAAACACGACCCCCTACACTACACAAACACAACTGCACTACCCTAAACCGTAAAACACTACCCACAGCATGACCCCCTACACTACACAAACACCACTGCACTACCCTAAACCCTAAAACACTACCCCCAGCACGACTCCCTACACTACCCAAACACCACTGCACTACACTAAACCCTAAATCTACCCCCAGCATGATCTCCCACACCACACAAACACCACTGCACTACCCTAAACCCTAAAACACTAACCCCAGCATGACCCCCTACACTACCCAAACACCACTGCACTACCCTATACCCTAAAACACGACCCCCTACACTACACAAACACAACTGCACTACCCTAAACCCTAAAACACTACCCACAGCATGACCCCTACACTACACAAACACCACTGCACTACCCTAAACCCTAAAACACTACCTCTACACTACACAAACACCACTGCACTACCCTAAACCCTAAAACACTACCCCCAGCATGACCCCCTACACTACACAAACACCACTGCACTACCCTAAACCCCCTACACTATACAAACACCTCTGCATTACTCTAAACCCTAAAACACTACCCCCAGCACGACCCCCTCACAACACAAACACCACTGCACTACCCTAAATCAACCCCCAGCACGACCCCCTACACTACCCAAACACCACTGCCATACCCTAAACCCTAAAACACTACCCCCAGCATGAACCCCTACACTACACAAACACCACTGCACTACCCTAAACCCTAAAACACTACCCCCAGCACTACCCCTACACTACACAAACACCACTGCACTACCCTAAACCCTAAAACACTACCCCAGCACTAACCCCTACACTACCCAAACACCACTGCACTAACATAAACCCTAAAACACTACCCCCAGCAAAACCCCCTACACTACACAAACACCACTGCACTACCCTAAACCCTAAAACACTACCCCCAGCACGACTCCCTACACTACCCAAACACCACTGCACTACCCTAAACCCTAAATCTACCTCCAGCACGACCCCTACACTACCCAAATACCACTGCACTACCATAAACCATAAAACACTACCCCCAGCATGACCCCCTACACTACACAAACACCTCTGCACTAACCTAAAACACTACCACCAGCATGACCCCCTACACTACTCAAACACCACTGCACTACCCTAAACCCTAAAACACTACCCCAGCACGACCCCCTACACTACCCATACACCACTGCACTACCCTAAACCCTAAAACACTACCCCCAGCATGACCCCCTACACTACTGCACTACCCTAAACCCTAAAACACTACCCCCAGCACGACCCCTACACTACCCAAACACCACTGCACTACCCTAAATCCTAGAAAAGAAACCCCCACCCCATGCCCAATCCCCCTTACCTCTCACTCCTCATGGTTCCTCTCTCCTCGTGGTTCCTGCTTCACGTCGTCTCTGAGGGGCAGTGCACGTCGTTGTGAGGAAACGGAACAGCCTCTGTTTCCTTACAACGACATGGATCGTCTACATGTTTTTAGAACGCATGGTCATTTACCATACATACCTTTACAATAAAATTCGTTGTAAAGGCATGCGTGGTAAATGACCATGCGTTCTAAAAAATGCGTAGTAATGACTTCGTGATGTACAACGCATGCGTGGTAATGCATGCGTTGTAATGGTATCGCAAAGTAAAAAGTCGTTGTAACGGCTGTTTACCGATCGAAGCTGGCCCCTGTTCTTCAGTGAGACGTTTATTTCATTAATTAGGAGGAAGGAATGTGTTTTTTTACCGAAAAGTGCATTCCCGGCTGTTGTATTGTGAAAGTGTCCGTGTGGCCTGGTTTCACTTCCGGTGAGAGAGTGGAAGAGTCTGTTTGGATCTAAAGGAGTTCTGTTGTTGGACGGGGCCGGCGCGACATGTCATCAGAAAACATAGCTAATGGAAAGCGTCCTCCCTGAAGTGTGGAGCAGTGCCATGAGAGGTCAACGAGTGTGCGTCCCACCGCAGTATGACCGTACCGCGTGACCCATGTGCCACCTCCAGGGTACGGGAGGCAGAAGCGGCATCGCAGGTCCTCTTGCAGACCGTTGTAATACTAATTCTATATTTTGGTACTAGGGCATTTTAACTTCGTTGTTCCTGCCAGATACAAAGAGAAGATCCTGTGTTATTCAGTGCCCTCGTTACCTTTTTTGTGGGTTGTGGTGCTTGTCACTTCGCTGTCCCGCCGGTGCACACGACTGGGCACCATACCTCGTGTGCCATCTGCAGGGCCTCTGCCCTCTGATCACTGGTTTCGGTTTCTGGAGTGGCAACATAAACAGTTGTCCCAAAGGACTAGCCTGAACACTTAGGTGAATATCCCCTGCACCAGCATTCCACGGAAATTCTTTCCTAGCTCTCCCACGTCAACGAGGACGTCATAATAGCACGGCTCCGCTCGCGACACCGTATGACGTCATCGGAGCCATAAGAGGACCTCGTCAGCGTGCTGACGTCAGTTCCACCCATTTTTTCCGTGCCACCGAGGCAAACAGGGGACCGAGACATTTTCACATGTATACATAGTATAATAAATATATATATATTCACTGAAAAAACCATAGGTTTCAGGCACGTTATAGTTAGAAATTAGCATTTAAAAAACCTTAGAAATTCACTGAAAAAACCATAGGTTTCAGGCACGTTATAGTTAGAAATTAGCATTTAAAAAACCTTAGAAATTCACTGAAAAAACCATAGGTTTCAGGGGCGTTATAGTTAGTTGGACATTTCACTCATACAAAACCACAGAAATTCCCCTGTTATAGTTAGTTCAGCTAACTATAACTCACGCGCCGGCAATGCATTGCTGATGACGTCACATATTACATCACTCATGACATGGTCAGTGACATCACTGATGACATCACTGATGACATCTCAAATGACATCACTGATGACATCACTGATGACATCATCCAGTGAATGTGTGTTTTTCTGAAAATTTAATATGTTTTATATATGTATATCTCAAGGTCGATGGAAGAATAAATGGGTATATAAGTGTCTAAATGGATGATTTTGTTTTGTAAAATTGATTGTATAACTGACTAAGTGTATCTTAGTGAATACATGGGTTAGTGAGTAATGTTTAAATATGAAAATATCTGTATCAGTCTCTCACTTTGTGTATAAGTGGCTGCATGGGTTGGTGAGTAGCTACATGAGTGTCTATATGGGTTATTAGTTGGTTTTTTGAGTATCAGTGAGTGTCTGAGTGTCTGTATGGTTCGGTGGGGGGTATTACTTAGTGCATAGATGCATGAATGAGTGACTCACTGTTTGTATGTGTTGAAGACAGCATGTGTGCAGGACTGTATAGGTGGATGAGTATGTGTATGGGTGTGTTAGTGAGTGAATGGCTGTCTCAATAGTGTCTTTATGAGTAACTACATATGTTTTAAACTAGTATATGTGAGTATTGGTGTATATAAGTGAGTATATGTGAGAGTGAGAGATTGGAAGAGTTCCTGTACAAATAAGTAGGTGCTTCTGTAAGTGATTGTTTAAGAGAGTAAGTATGTGTAAGTTTCTGTAGAAGTAAGTGTGGTAATGTGTGTATAACTGTATATGCAAGTAAATGGATGTTTGATACTTTGTTTGCATGTGTGACTATGTGTGTGAGTAACTCTATGGATGAGTGGCGGTGTGTAACAGGATGTATAGGTGTATGAGTACATATGATGAGTGAGTACATGTATGAGTGACTGTATAGGGACTGTTGGTGAATGAGTGGATGTGTGTGTAGATCTTGGAATTACTGAATAGGTGTGTTGTAACTGGTATTGGTATGTCCATTGTTTTGAAAATGTTAGTTTGTATTTTTGAGTGTGTGTATCAAAGGTTATATTAGGGTGAGAGGAGGTCTGCCACTCTATCACAAGGATGATGTCATCAGTGATGTCACTGACCATGTCATGAGTGATGTAATATGTGACGTCATCAGCAGTGCATTGCGGGCGCGCGAGTTATAGTTAGCTGAACTAACTATAACGGGGGAATTTCTATGGTTTTGTACGAATGAAATGTCCAACTAACTATAACGCCCCTGAAACCTATGGTTTTTTCAGTGAATTTCTAAGGTTTTTTAAATGCTAATTTCTAACTATAACGTGCCTGAAACCTATGGTTTTTTCAGTGAATATATATATATATATATATATATATATATATATATATATATATATATATGTATAGTCTTATGTAGTCCTATATATTTGTGTGTGTGGGGGTCATTGCACTAGTCATGTTTACAGTGATTCCTCTCCCTCACGATAGGCCCTACTTGATGCTCGGGGATATAAGGTAGCAGGCTTTTCGCCGCTGGTATAGCTCTCGCTACTGGATTATGATGTTACATTCACTTGTCATGCAGTTCATTGCCCTTGACTGAATTAAATGTAAAGGCTGGTTCTGTCAGGAGCCTGGTTTTCAGGCTTTTTAAAATCACATGATGCATGGTGAAGCACAATCAGTATTTAAAAGACACTTATTCCGATTTTAAAAGTGTTCACAGCTAAGCTCATTCCTACCATCGCATATGGAACAGAAGTGTTCCCAGATAAATGTAGTCCCTTATTTAATACCACCCAAAGCTAAATATATTGATTCTTATTTAGGTGTGGGCGGAACTCGCGGAGTTAAACTCCACGGAATTCCCCGGAGTTACAGAAAAACTCCTCAATAGTCCACAGAATTTGCAAACGGGAGGAAAATATGCAGCTCGAGCTGAAATTTAGTGCCAATAGCTCGAGCGACGCTGAAATTAAGCATGAACAATAGCATGCAAGAGTGCATGGCCATTCAAGTTGATTTTGCTGCCTCGGCAAATCTACTCAAACGGTAGCCATCTGACCGCGACCTCTTGCATATGCCAGCGATACCCCACATTGGAAAATTGTAAAAGGGGATGCTAAATCTCGCTTGCGCTTGCCAGCTCGCATACTCTGGAGTCTCGCATAAGAAAAATGTCACCATACAGTGATTGGCGGAATTTGGTCAGAAGTCTGTGTTAAAGAGTATTGCGGAGTGGCCAAAATTCCACCAATTCTGCAGGCGGAACATAACATTCCGCCCACGCCTATTCAGACTCCCACAACACTCTGGGTTTTTCAAGAAACAGTTAAATAAGTTTGTAAAAAACACTCCGTTTTCAACAGATAAACATATTTTCAGCAAAAGAAATCATGCATGGCTAGTAATAAACTCCTGCAAAAGCCATCAAACCACAAGACTTCCTGGGAGGACCTTTTAAAGGCCACTATAAAAACTGACTAATGCAGTTCCGTTTTGGACTTTTTTCTTCCCTTGACTTCCTGCTTAAGTGGGCGGAAAGACACCCATCCAAAATTGTCGCCTCTGTTCTGTCTGACCATTGTGCACCGGCACAAGTTGAATTTTTGAGCACAGATTACTGTCACAAAATTCCTTTAATCTGCTCGGCATCCACTCTTGCCGTCCCTCTACAATTTTTTGCCTACGGGGTGCGTATCCCCAAGTAGCCACTAGGTTTATCAAATACATGGAACCTGTAGACTGGTTGCTAGCGAGGAAATGAGGGACAGGATCAACTAGCCCGCATCCTACATCCATTAATGACAGGTCTCTTTCCCTATCCTGCCCTTTTATGGTTTGCGTTGTATGCAGCTAGATCTTTTTATACGATTGTTATGAACTTTCTTGCACTTTGCCTCTAAAGCTATAATAATTTTTAAATATTATATGCCTATTATCCCTCGTAGATTAAACATTACATCATTACCGCAATCAAGAGTGTAAAGCACCATCACCTATCCAGTCTGAGGGAGAACATGAGGTTTCTGCTTCCTTTCAAGAAAGAGTTGGAAGGAGACATGTTTGTTGATTTTGGAGATATGTGAATTCATAGTTATCTTTTAGTAGGAACATCTGATGTGGAGAAAGGCCCTGAGGAGGGTGAGGTGTCTAGGTCTGAAAGTATTCCATCCATTTTGAACACATAATGAGCCCTCTGAGTGAAGTAAAAAGAATTCAGTTTTCACTGGTTTTAGATTCGAGTAGAAGGAGCCCATTCAATGCCTTAATGTACTAATTTTGCAGGTAGTATTTTAGACTTAGTCTATCAGAGCATATGAAATTTCGACCTACAGTTGTGTAATGTCTGTTTATTTATAAATGATACATGACAATCTCTTTACCTTGTAACATCATTGATGTCTTTATAGAGGTTGAAGAGGATGGCTTAAAGGATAAAGCCTTGGGTTACACCATGAAGCATAACTATAAAGGGGGAATCTGCAAGAGTGAATGTTTTACAGAATGGTACCTCGGTGGGAGGAAAGAGAACCAATTCAGCCCCTGGCTCCCCCTCCCTCTTTTGGAGAAAGCAATGAGTAAGCATATTTACAAGAGTTCATTAGATTGAATATCAAGATGAAAGGCCCTACCAGCTTCAGGTTTGACACCTGCAGGCCACATTAGATATCGTTAGTAAAGAGGTCAAAACAATGAGTTAACTGGTCAATTTAATAACATAGTGGCTTACATCATACTGCTTGTGCTTGTAAACTCTCTTCATTGTAACGTCTCACATTTAAACTATACGTTTTGACAAAACATTCTTTACACATTTCTTCTCTAATACCAAAGTAAGTTTCAGGATCATTTCTGCTTTAATGCTTTCGTTTTCCTTAATCCTAATTTGTTACAGCTGTTCATAGTGAATTATTGTTATGGATTTAGTTATACAGAGTTTAGTAAAGCACGTCACCTAGGCCACTTCAGAGTACTGTGACACAAGCATGCAAACAGGGAAATAAAATACTGCATTGTAGGGTTAGTCCAGCCAGATGTATTTTCAACCATTGCTTAAGGTATATGTAATTCTATTTATAATCCACTGAGAATAATTTGGTTTTGAGAAGTTTCTCAGAAGGATGCTAGTTGCACTAAGCTCAGCATGGAGTTTCAGAGGTTTGGGGGCACACAGAGGCAGCCCTTCAGATGCAATTGATCATCAGCAACACTACTCTTACCCTTCTATATTTCTGCCCTCCCAAATCAGTTCATGTTTAAGGCATTTAACAAATCATGCACTCCAAAGTGGAAAAATGTCATAAATCGTCTTTATTATTTCAAATGTATGTCAAAAGGTTGTGCAAGACATCAGGAAAAGGACGTAGAAGTGGCAGTGTTTTACCTGAGCCAATGGGCTTTTTCCAGCAATCAGCCTGTATTGCCACCTACTCCACATGAGCTCTCATACATGATACTCCCAGTGTTTATTTGTTAGCCACGCAACATCAGATTTTTTATGGAATAGCTTAGAAAGCTGTGTGTAATATAGGCAACCATTGTCAGTACATTTTTATAAGTAATTGACGAATATATTCCAATACAACCCTTAGACTCTTATCAGCTACCAATTCATGCTAGTATTTCGTCAGTATTGTTCTAACAAACAAGGTTTGGGCCTTAATACGAGTCTGGAGGTCCATGGACCACCAGACTCGCGTGAGTGAGGCAGTGGCGGTCCAGCCACCGCCGCACCAGTGGTCCGACCGCTGTATTATAAGTTTTCATTAAAGTAAAGGGTATACCCAAAATCACTGGGACCTGGGTGTAGGACGGTATAGAACGTAGTGCTCCCAGTACTAATACATCCATATAGTGTAAAAGAAAAAGAAATGCAATAGTATTCACAACAGTAAATCAAATAGGAAAATTAAGTAATGCTCAAGTGTTATTTAATCACACTGAACACAAGATGCAGATTTCACAAGAGAACATTGAAAATCATCATTGATGTGCCCGACAGGGTGGGAAGGGGAAAGGGCAGTGATTTAAGTGACGTAGTGAGGTAAGTGACAGACACTACTAGTGGGTATCACAATCAAATTGTTGGGCATGCTATTCATTGCCACACATTCTTAACAGAAAGGAAGAAATGTTTTACAATAAATTACACAGCCATGTAACACAGAGAGTCACAGTGCGGCATGCACTGTTGGCGATACTGGCATCAGTAATGTGTCGACGTTTCGACCCCTGAAAATATGTAGGTGTTCTTGGGAACCTTACTGGCGGGGTCTTCCTCAGGACAAGTGGTTAGGTGAAAGGGTGGGTAAAAGGGCACCGTGTCTGAATTAGAAGGGAGTCCTCATGGGCGCAAAAATGTCGTTGAGGACAAATGGGGCTCAATGGCTCCAAAGTACAGAAGTGAGAGAGAGTTGGACACTCAAAAAATGGGCTGTACTCCCAAACGTGAGTGCTGCAGTGAGAATCGCGGTAAAACCATCGATTAGATAGTGGAAGCCATCCACAATCATGCAGTTGATTGAAGCAAATGGTCCTCGTAAGTCGGACTCGCTTCCACGAAATGGAAAGCTATATGTGTGTAATATAGGCAACCATTGTCAGTACATTTTTATAAGTAATTGACGAATATATTCCAATACAACCCTTAGACTCTTATCAGCTACCAATTCATGCTAGTATTTCGTCAGTATTGTTCTAACAAACAAGGTTTGGGCCTTATTACGAGTCTGGAGGTCCATGGACCACCAGACTCGCGTGAGTGAGGCAGTGGCGGTCCAGCCACCGCCGCATCAGTGGTCCGACCGCTGTATTATAAGTTTGGCAGTAGGACCACCATTTGACCACCACAACCACCAGGGAACCAATATCACTATTCCCACGTCAGTGAGTGCAACCCAAAACTAACCTTTGCACCCCAAACCCAACCGTGAACTCTGGAATTCCTTTTTGAGCCCCCAAAACACACCCCAATTTTCATATTTTACACCAAAACACACCCCAATGTTCATGTTTTACACCAAAACACACCCCAATTTTCATATTTTACCCCAAATACACCCCCCAATTTTCATGTTTTACCCCAAAACACCCCCAATTTTCATATTTTACCCCAAATGCACACCCCAATTTTCATGCTTTACCCCAAAACACACCCCAATTTTCATATTTTACCCCAAATGCACACCCCAATTTTCATGTTTTACCCCAAAACACACCCCAATCTTCTTATTTTACATCCGAAACCCATACCCACCCGAAAAACTTTAAATTACCCCATTACTGACCTCACAATGCGTTGTAATCAAATGCGATGTAAAGGCACCTGCGTTGTCGGAGTTGCGTTGTTAACGATGTACTGCCTGCGTTGTAATGGTCGTCTCCCGTGCCAAAGGCAACCCATAGGCTACGCCGTTTGCGTCCGTCTGCCCCTGGACCGCGCTCAGCACCAAGGAGCCTTCCTCTTGGACACTCCACCGCTACGACGCCAGCACCCTCCTCGCCATCAACCCTGGACGCCACCTCGCCTGCCAGGACCAACCTCTGCTCCGGACCGGACATCGCCATCGCCATCACTGACGGCTGCAGTATCACCCGCAAGGAGCACCCCGACCATCAAGGAGGAGGCATTGCCATCACCTACAGAAGCAGACTCCGACTGACCATGCACTCTAATGACCCAAGAGTGACCATGGACCAGCTCAACTCCCAGATCCGGACCAAGCCCAAGCACATCCTCTGCAGCACCCTCATGTGCAGGCCCCCCGGGCCATGGCCCCCCATTCCCCAATACCATTGTAGACCTCATTGCACCCCAGGGTCTCCCATCCACCGACGACATCCTACTCGGTGAACTCAAGTTCCACCTGGACAACCCCAGTGACCAGGACACCACCCCCTCCTGAGGAAGGTCCCCTACATCAGACGCAAGCATCAAGTCACCTCAACATGCCACATGGCAGGATGCACGGTTGAGCACGTCACCTCCGCCAGCGGGAACTTCAACTACAGCCACAACACCGGACTCTCCTGGACTGACCATCATTGGTAACATCACGTCTTCACCTTGCCCACCGGACGCCACCGCCATCATCGCACCCCCTCGCAGCTGGATCAAGGCCACCGAAGAACGTCTCGTCAACTCCCTCCGCACCAACACTCCACCAATGCTTCCAAACGACGACACCGCAGCGCACAACCACCACCAATGGATCTCCAACAGCGCCAACATTCGGGCACCCCTCATGAAGGGCACTGCGTCAGTACCTTCCGCCTGGCTGATGGCAGGCGTGAGGGTGACGCAGTGCCACAGGGATAGGCTGGCCCCATGCATTGCTGGAGTTGCGTCATGGTTGTGACACGACGGCAGCAATGCGTGTCTTTAGCTCAGACAGATACTTCAGGATTCCTGACGTATCTGTCATTACTTGCGTCATGGAGCGCTGTCCAGTGAATACAGCGCATCCATGCTGTCGCAGGAAGGGCGTAGTGAGAAGTGTTGCAACGCTGTCTTGTCACAGCGCTGCAACACTTTTCATGACTGGGGCCCAGGAATGCGCACTATCTTATTGATGGTACGCATTCCTGCACTGTAGTTTTGTTGCAGGGCAGCGCTGCAACATTGCTTGCAGCGCTGTCCAGCACCAAAACCTGCTGGGATGTGGCCCCAAGTGTTATCCCCATTTTCTAGACCAGCTATTTTCTGGTCTTAAGTCCCAGCAGCTAACTGGCCTTAGCAGCTGTTTTTTTAACTATCGCTGGTCCGGGCGATCATTGAGAATATCGCGAAGGTGGGTTAGGGTGCGTTTTAACACGGGAACGCCTACATTGCATATGATTAGCGACAGCTTGTGAATACGGCGATAGAAATATCGCCGCTTTAGCTGCAGAAAAGTGCCGCTAACGCGGCGATATCGCCTTGAGAATATGCCCCTTAGAGTTTTGCTGAATGTAAGGACCTCCCTAAATAAGCTCTCTCCTGCTCCACTAATCTTGTGTTTTTCTTTCCCTTTTCAGAGATGGAGGAACTGTCTAGTTTAGGAGGGCAAAGCCTCATCTGGCTTTGCAACTGAAAACCCTTGACACAGAAGCTGGCCAACCTAGGGTTATCAGTTCCCAGTGGCAGGAGCTTTACCCTATATAAGAGAGGTTTTCTGCCCCTGATTTTGCCTATCTTGGTCACAATACAATGAACCGTGTTCCTACACAGGATAAGATTAAAATGTCCTTGATATGCAGAATGAAAGCTCCTGGGCGTCACAGATATTTCTTTTGTTTTTCCTCAAACGTCCTCTACTTGGGGTTTTGTTTCTAAAAAGTAAAAAATAATGCTGGATTGGGCATCCTGCTCGGTATTCAGCTGTGCTGAATGTGCATCCCCGACACTGGGTAGCTATTTCAGTTAGAAGATTAGACTCCCACCAGACAGGCAGGGTTTTAGAAATTGGGCTGGCAGCCCTCAACTGGGGTATGGGGAGTTTGGGAGGACGGGTTCAAATGTGAGGGTCTCTGCTGGCCCGGCAGGCTTGCAGGACCCTGCCAGTATTTAAATGAGCCCATAAGAGACATATATAGACCGTAAAATTACTATTTTCTGTTACAAATGCTGTACATATATCTTATTTACTAACTTATTGAGCAACGGAAGCCCTACAATAAACAAAAGGCTGCAAACATTATCTATGTCTGTACCACCTTTAACTTGCCTCCTTACAGCTTATCTATCTCTTGGCAATGCCTCATCCTTTATTGAATGGACCCTTACACATATCCTGCAGCATATTAAAAGTACATTAAAACTAAGTGCGGTTGTCAATGCTGTCCATGATATCCTGTTATAAATAGCTTTCAATGTCATGTAACGTTCCATCAAATTACTGCATACAACAACCCTATAATGTCAATCATTTTAAGGAGCACAGCAAATTCTTAACTAAAGAGTTCAGAGTCACGCTAAAAGGGTGGGAGCACTTTTCGCATGCAATTTAAATTCGAAACTAAAGCTATGCAAGAAATATTGAAGTATGTGCAGCAACATTTTGACCCAGGTATCATTTAAAACAATCCTTTGTTAAACTACTGCTTATCTCCTATACCAATCATGCTCACAGTCGGTCATTTATACTTCTCAAACTCGAACACATCTTAATTATCACCATAGGTGCAAATGAATCAGAAGCAACCACTGATTCCCGTCTAATAACTAAATAAATAACCATTTTTTTGAACAGCCATTTAGAGTAATTCACGTTTTCTGAAAATGTTTCAGAAAGCCTCAAACAAAACAGGTGATGTACCACAGTTTAAGCAACTAGCAAATAATGTTGGTCTATTTTTCCCCTGTTAGAAATTGAAAGTCTAATATCAGGAATCTACCTTGCTTTTTTGCCCAGTAACACATTTGCTTCTTCAAAAAATCAGCATAGGAACACGTAGCACTCCTGAATATAAAATTAGTAGTATGTAATGCCATTTTTACAGTGAAATGACAATAAAACAACAGAGAGCAAATAATTGACTGTGCATGCCTGGAGAAGGCGGGACTGGCAACCATGAAACAAAATATTGATCACTGAACTGCTTTATTGAATGGCTCTCAATATGCCATGAAATATCGCTGACAAAATGTATTTATGCTCTTGAAAGAACAAAATCAATATGTACAGGCCGGCAATTCATGTTTAAAGGGTGCATTAATTAAATAATTAATTAATTAATTCTCATACTTTATGAAAGGCTGACTTGTGACGGACGTCACTTCCTATCGCTGCAGCAATTGATGAAGCATATCTAGACTAATTAAAACCCCTTCCTAAGTAAAGGCACAGCAATTGCGGTCGGTTGGATGTTTCCTTGTGGTTTTCCAGGCTTGGTTTTCATTTAGATAACTCTGCACCCAAACCTGGCCCGGTCACATTTGAAGAGGGAGGTGTAAAGATTCATCAGACCATCAAAACACGCGTGATAGCAAAGATAGCAAAGGGAGTTGAGGTAGACATTCAATTACTACCAAATATATGGGAGAGGAATGACTACATCTCCTGGGGTGCAGAGCAGGTGGATGCCTTGCACACCAAGATCCACCAGCTAGGTGGACATTGCTGATAAAGAGGGTGTGTTTCAGTGCTCAGTGTAGGCTGTCTAATTCCGAAAGATCCAGGATGAGTTTTATTAATACAAATTTGGATTTAAACCAGGCGACGGTAGGTTGGAAGAAAGTCTAGGAGGAAATTACCAGGTCCGAGATTGTGGATATAAGGACTGTGCATTTGGCCATTTGGAAGCCAAATAAATATGAACTTTAAAAAAACTGACCTGGAAACAGTGGAGTCGGAGTTTGTTGGGCGGGTGCCGCCGGATCGGGTGTTCAAGAGGAGGAACGCCAAAGGGAGACATATATATATTATCTACTGGCGGTCGCCAGTAGATAGTTATAGTTAGGACCTATTATCCATAGGAAATCCGCGACATTCTATTTGAAATAACGTTGGCGCCGGTTGACGAATCTTCGCGAATGTTTCCAACTTGTTGGGGCGCTCCGCTCCGACCCTGAAAGTCTCGGGTTGATTCGTCAAGCGGGGGCTGAGAAAAAAGGGGGGTCCCAAAACGTGTTTTCCCCATTCATTTTTCCATAGGAACCTTTAGTCGCAGCTACAGCCCGAACTGCTGAACGGAATTACACCACATTTGGCAAAGAGGTAGCCCTTGGTTCAGTGTCGTGCCTTTTGCTTAAATGGTGTAAATCCGTTCAGTAGTTTCTGAGAAAATCACAAATAAAATCACATATATATCTATAGACGAGTAGGGTCCGCGCACCCTGAGCGCACCCTGCGCGCACCGTCCCGATCACGAGCTGCATGCTAATTGGCTGTCAGCTGGCTGTCAACATTCCGATTCAGGAAGTGTTGGCAGCCATTTTGTCCCTCGGTAGAACCGAGGCACAGAAACAAGTGCGCAAAACGCACAAAGGGGGCAGGGTAGAAACACCCTGACCCCCTAGGTCTGCTCAGGGGGTCCCACAAGGACCCCCTGGGTAGAAAAAAGCATTTTTTTTAAAAAAAAATCGGCGGGATGCGCTTAGGGTGCGCGAATCCCGCCGAGAAAAAAAAAAAAAAAGCACAAGAAACACGTCGCCAAACGCACAAAGGGGGCAGGGTAGAAACACCCTGACCCCCTAGGCCTGCTCAGGGGGTCCCACAAGGACCCCCTGGGCAGAAAAACGCTTTTTTTTTTTTAAATCGGCAGGATGCGCTCAGGGTGCGCGGATCCTGCCGAAAAAAAAAAAAATCGAAGCGCGTCTCCCGCGCATCTATGTTAATTTGCCCCCGGGACTCCCGGGGGCATGGTGGGGGTTAAATTTAATGTGGGGGCCTCTAAGGCCCCCAAGCCCCGGGGACCGCCACCCCCGGGGCTTTCAAAAATAATGGTGCGGGAGGGCTCTTGGCCCTCCCGCAGCCCCGGGGACCGCCACCCCCGGGGCTTCTTTTAAAAAAATTATTTTCACCTGTGTGGGGGCTCCAGCCCCCCACACGCCCCGGGACTGCCACCTCCCGGGGCACTAAAGATTTGAATATGGGGGTCCGTTACGGACCCCCAAAGCCCCGGGGACCACCACCTCCCGGGGCTGTGAAATGGTTGGGAGGGGGGCCGCGCGGCCCCCTCCTGGAGCCCTTGATGGCCCTGGGGACCGCCACCCCCAGGGCCGGCTCCTGCAGTGTCCCGGGTGCCTACCCCGGGACACTGTAGTTTGCATTTTGAAAGAGAGAGCAGGGAACCTGCTCTCTCTTTCAAAATGCAAACTAATTGCTTTTCCACATGGGGAGCAGCATGTTAGCTGCTCCCCATGTGGAAAGCAATGCCGGCTCCCGTAGGACACGGGGAGCCGGCGGGACTGTGGGGGATTGGGGACCCCCCCACAGTCCACAACCAGAGGCCAGGCCCCGGGGGATGGGGTCCCCGGGGCCATAAGTGGCCAGGGAGGGGGCCACGCAGCCCCCTCCCCAAATAAAAAAAAAAAAGGGCAAGGCCGGCCCCGGGGATGGGGTCCCCGGGGCCTTAAATGGCCTGAGGAGGGGGCCTCGCAGCCCCCCTCCAAATTAAAAAATAAAACTCGAGGGCATGCCCCGAGGGATGGGGTCCCCGGGGCCAATACAGGCCCAGGGAAGGGGGCCACGCGGCCCCCTTCCCGTTTTTTTTGATTAAAAAAATAAAATAAAATGCTCAGGCCCCGGGGGATGGGGTCCCCGGGGCCAAAAGTGGCCAAGGGAAGGGGGCCACGCAGCCCCCCTCCCATTAAAAAAAAATTAGAAAAAAAAACAAAAACGACCGGCATCGTGCCGGAGGCCCCGCCCCTCCCTGCAGTACTCTGCAAACGCGCCCCCTGGCGCGTTTTAAGAAGGGAAGTAATTCCCCTTGAATACTGGGGGTCCCTGGGGCCAACTAGCCCACCAGGAACCTCCAGTATGCGCCAGGGGGCTGCGTTGCAGAGAGGTGTACAATGTGGGCTAGTTGGACTCCAGGGACCCTCAGGATTCAAGGGGACTTAATCCCCCAACTTAAAACGTGCCACGGGGCGTGTTTGCACAGTGGTGAAGGGAGGGGGCGGGGCTTCAGGTGACATGTGTGCAAACAGGCCCCGTGGCGCGTTTTACGATGGGGAATTAAATCCCCTTCAATCCTGAGGGTCCCTGGGGGCCAACTAGCCCAACAGGTACGTCCAGAAAGCGCCACAGAGCTGCATTTCAGAGAGGTGCAAAAAGGGGCGTGGCCTCTGAACACCTCTCTGCAATGCAGCTCCCTGGCGCATACTGGAGGTACAGGGTGGGCTAGTTGGACCCCAGGGACCCTCATGATTCAAGGGGACTTAATCCCCCAACTTAAAACGCGCCACGGGGCGCGTTTGCACAGATGTCACCTCAGGCCCCGCCCCTCCCTTCACCATTGTGCAAATATTCCTCTAAAATCAACCGAACTACGAATTCCTATTTACTCACCTGTTATCAGGAGAGACCTCAGTGCTGCATCTTTCAGCCCAGTACTGATCCTGAAAAGTAATTTTAACCGTACTTACCAGTAACTTGAATTTCCTTCCATAGGCTAACATTGACTGGTTTCACTTGGAAATTCTTCTAAGTGTGGAGTTTTGGAACTTTATAATATTCCTCTAAAATCAGCCGAAATACGAATTCCGATTTACTCACCTGTTATCAGGAGAGACCTCAGTGCTGCATCTTTCAGCCCAGTACTGATCCTGAAAAGTAATTTTAACCGTACTTACCAGTAACTTGAATTTCCATCCATAGGATATAATTGTCTGATTTTTGCTGAAAAAGTTTCTAAGTGTCGATTTTTGAAACATACAAATATTCCTCTAAAATCAGCCGAACTACGAATTCCGATTTACTCACCTGTTATCAGTAGAGACCTCAGTGCTGCATCTTTCAGCCCAGTACTGATCCTGAAAAGTAATTTTAACCGTACTTACCAGTAACTTGAATTTCATTCCATAGGCTAACATTGACTGGTTTCACTTGGAAATTCTTCTAAGTGTGGAGTTTTGGAACTTTATAATATTCCTCTAAAATCAGCCGAAATACGAATTCCGATTTACTCACCTGTTATCAGGAGAGACCTCAGTGCTGCATCTTTCAGCCCAGTACTGATCCTGAAAAGTAATTTTAACCGTACTTACCAGTAACTTATATTTCCTTCCATAGGAATCCATTGTCTGGTTTTCAGCAGAAAAGTTTGTGTTGATTTTCACAAACTACAAATATTCCTTAAAAATCGCCTGTATGACTTAAACGCATTCTTTCAACTGTTTACAGGAGATGCACCAGTGCTGGATCCAGGATCCACCACTGAGTAAGAAAAGTAACGATAACACTACTTACCTGCTAAGTGAATTTCCTCCCATAGGATAACATTGGTGATTCTATGTGAAAAAGTTTCTGTCAACTTTTAAAATACAATAATATTCCTTAAAAATCACTACTGTAACCAAAACACTTTTACTCAACTGTTTACAGGAGATGTCCCAGGACTGAATCTAGGATCCAGTCCTGTGGTTAGAAAAGTAATCCATAAAGTAACTAATTGCATTTAGCTAGAAATTCACATTGAGCTCAATGTTGCATTGTGTTTGAAATTGTGTTGCCCATTGCAACAACTGTAACTACTGTACTTAAAAGTCTATTGCCTATTTGCAAAGTATTTAAACTAAAGTAATTCATTCTGAGAAAGTATATTTTGTAATGCAATGTATAATGTAATTACAATGTAATTTAAAAAATAAAATATCTAAAAATAAATAGTTTAAAAAAATGTAGTAAATCAGTATAAAAAAAAATAAATATAACAATTAATACATTTAAAAATTGTCATTTACAAAACCTTTGAAATTCACTGAAAAAAACCATAGGTTTCAGACATGTTATAGTTAGGAATTAGCATTTAAAAAACCTTTGAAATTCACTGAATAAACCATAGGTTTCAGGCTTGTTATAGTTAGGAATTAGCATTTTAAAAACCTTTGAAATTCACTGAAAAAACCATAGGTTTCAGGCCTGTTATAGTTAGGGTTTAGCATTTAAAAAACCTTTGAAATTCACTGAAAAAACCATAGGTTTTAGGGAAAGTTATAGTTAGTTGGACATTGCACTCGTACAAAGCCCGTGAAATTCCCCCGTTATAGTTAGTTCAGCTAACTATAACTCGCGCCCCGCAATGCACTGCTGATGACGTCACATATTACATCACTCATGAAAGGCAGTATATGTGAGTGTTGGAGTATATAAGTGACTATATGTATATATATAACTTTATTGCATGATTTAAAAAACCTTTGCAAGTACAAAAAATAAAAGATGAAATGAAACACTTGTTAAGTTTTATAAAATTGAACCCCGATTCCTGTAGAAAAGAAAAAAAAAAGAAAAAAAGCGCCCGGCCCCCCACATGTCCGAGCTCTCTTGTAGGTACGTTGCCCACAAATGCTAGTGATGTTGATCCCTTGGGGGCATTTGTGGTCATGAGATTATATATTAAGTCCCAGATTTAGCCAGCCTATACGCCAATCCCTTTTTTGGTAGCAGTTTTGTTTAGAGCTTTACAACAGATTTTCGTGTGTCTAAATGCCCGCAAGGAAGCTTGTCCTGCTATTGCAGAGATCCTGAAGTCTGTGTCGCTGCCTGAGGTGGCAGTCGACTTATCCCCTCCCCCAGTTTTTTTGCTGCGTGGTCCATAAACCTTACCAGTGCACAGTTTAAATTTGTGTTCCGTGGATCAAAACATGCCAATGCTGCAGCTCTACATGATTTGACCTCCTTATTGTTCCAGCCCCTCCGTAGAAGGGACCTTCTTTCCTTCAAGAGGCTTGGACACAGGCATAAAACATGAATTATGTCTTCCCTATGATGGCCACAAAGCCGACATGGTTCCTGGGCATGTTCTCTTTTCCATTTGGGAAGGTGGCAGGACAAGGGGATCACCCCTAATCTTAATTTTAAAAAGCAGAGTTTAGTGCGTGCACTGAATGGTGAAGTTAAATAGCTCTGAGGTGTCAACTGATCATATGATATAAGGGTCATCCAACCGTGGCTTCTTCTTGCAAGACTTGCCTTGTCTTCCATAGAGGAGAGCTTTTTTGCGCTTATTTTTGCTAGCCTTTTTGAACTCGTTTTGGCTGACGTGTAGGTCCCATACATCGCTCAGGCCTAAGGTTTTTAACCCGCTTGTCAAGTAGCCATGCCCCGCTAGCCATCGTTTTGTGTTCAGGTTGGCCCAAAGATGTTGCGCTAGTTTACCTTCCTTTGACATCCTCAGTTTATGGCAGCTCACTAGAAAAGTCATCATTCTGTCCAGTGATTGTTTGCAGATTCCCAATTCCAGCCTGATTTGTGCCGGGGACGTATTTGGTGGTAGCTGGAAAACTGTTCTAAAGATGTTTGCGATGATTTTGTCTAGTTGGCCGCTGTCCAGTCCTTTTAGCACCTCACTTCCATATGTCAAAGTTGGGATGATTTTTGCCTGTGCCACCTGAAGTGTTGGAGCGAATGTTGGACCGAATAATTTCCTGTGGATAGAACTGAGTGCAAATGCTAGCGCTGTTCCTTTCTTTTTTGCTCTCCCAAATGGCTTTTGTATCTTCCGTTGTTGTTGAAGAGGACTCCTAAGTACTTTTGGCAGTTAGTTTCCTTGATGCTTTCCGAGTTTAAGACCCATGCCAACTTCTTGGGCCTTCCCGGACGAACCGCCAAGATTTTGGTTTTCTTATTGTTTATCTGAAGCTCGTTCTTGTTTGAGTATGCGGCAGTAGCATCCATGAGCCTTTGTAGACCTATCTTTGTATTAGTGACTATATGTGAGAGTGAGTGATTGTGAGAGTGGCTGTATGGATGAGTGTGTGCTTGTGTCAGTGATTGTAGAAGAGAGTAAGTATGCGTTAGTATCGGTATGAATAAGTGAGGTGGTGTGTACATAACTGTATAGGTGAGTAAATGGCAGTGTGATTGATTCTTTTTTTAAATTTAAATTTTTTATTGTTTTTATTATCATTTTAACTTTATGGGTGAGTGGCGGTGTGTGAGTGTCTGTACGGGTGTATGAGTGCATATATCAGTGGCTGTAGTGATGAGTGACTGCATGTATGAGTGACTGCATGGGTGAGTGAGTGGATGTGTGTGCAGACCTATGAATCAGTGAGTGGGTATGTACTATCTGGTATTGGTGTGTCTATGGTTTCGAGAATGGTAGTCTATATTTTAGAGTGGGTGTATAAATGGTTATATTAGGGTGTGAGGGGGTGCATCAGAGATTAAGTGGATGATATCATCAGTGATGTCATTTGAGATGCCATCAGTGATGTCATCAGTGATGTCACTGACCATGTCATGAGTGATATAATATGTGACGTCATCAGCAGTGCATTGCGGTGGCGCGAGTTATAGTTAGCTCAGCTAACAAAAACGGCTGAATTTCTCTGGTTTTGTACGAGTGTCAGCCTAACTATAACATCCCTGAAACCTCTGGTTTTTTCAGTGAATATATATATATATATATATATATATATATATATATATATATATATATATATATATATCATATATATATACATACATACATACATACATACATACATACATACATATATTACCTACTGGCAGTTGCCAGTAGGTAGTTATAGTTAGGACCTATTATCCATAGGAAATTCGTAACATTCTTTTCCCAATAACTCTGGCGCCGTTTCACGAATCTTCACGAACTTTTCAAAACTTATGGCCCGCTCCGTTCAGCTCCTATCTTGAAAGTTTCGGGGTGATTCAGCAAGGGGGGTCCCAAAACGTGTTTTCTCCATGTTAATTCCCATAGGAAACTTTAGCCACGGCTACAGCCCGAACTGCTGAACGGAATTACACCAAATTTGGCAAAAAGGTAGTGCTTGTTTCAGAAAGCGCCCTTTTTTTTAAATGGTGGAAATCCGTTCAGTAGTTCCTGAGAAATTTAAAAAATAGAGGTCAAAAAATCAATTTCCCATAGGAAACTTTAGACACGGCTACAGCTCGAACTGCTGAACGGAATTACACCAAATTTGGCAAAAAGGTAGTGCTTGGTTCAGAAAGCGTCCTTTTCTTTAAATGGTGTAAATCCGTTCAGTAGTTTTTGAGATATTAAAGGAAAAAAACCTTTATATATGTGGGTGGAGCCTAACCCCCCACCCTCCTCACGAGCTTGGCTTCTAATTGGCTGCCAACAGTTCCAACCAGGAACTGTTGGCAGCCATCTTGTGCCTCGCATCGAGAGAAAATACATCCAGTCTCCCCACAAAGAGCAGCGTTTTTGGCATATTTAATAGGCGGGTGCCCACCCCGCGTATTTATACTTTTAAAAACCGAAGCGGTAGCCCACCCCGCCGGTTAGTATCCCCCTGCGTGAGGCTCCCTCCGAGAACACCTAGGATCAGCTGAGAGTCGCCCCGCTGCCGGCGGCGACCCAGAAGTCAGGCAGAGTCCGCCTGGCTGTGGGCGGGGCCTGCGAGTGCAGCAGCGTTCGTTGTTCATGGCCGGAGGTCTGTCACTCCGCGAAAAGCCATTATTTTACTAGCGGGAGCCCACACCGCGTTTTTGTCACAGAGCGGGTGCCCACTCCGCACTTATGCTTTAAAGTAAGCGGGAGCCCACCCCGCACTTTTAAATCACCAGCGCGGCCCGAGCCGCCGAGAAACGGGAGTCGCGTCATTTCCCTTTATTCTCTCCCGATCTCCGTCCCGTCTGTCTTCCGGAATAGGAGTTATTTGGCCATCTGCACACCTCATAATCCAGCACATAATCCCTTAATTTCCTGGTAATTGGCTGATGCGCTCAGGTTTTGTTATCGGTCGCAGTTCGACCGTATCCGCGCCAATTTTTCACTTAGCCATATTTTTCTCGTAGGTCCGTTACCACTTGACACAAAAAATCCCCCCGAGGAAGAGCCGCCCAATTACAGTATTAGAGGTTCTCCGTGATTTTTCCCTCTTCGATTCATCCGGGGCCTTTCAGTTTATCCGTACTGGTAAGCGCGCTCACTACGGTCCTTCCTCAGTTCTGCCTAGTTATTTCCATGACCTCATTTCCCCTATTCCCTTTCAGGTTTTTTGAGCATTGCACTACGTTCTCCATGTGCTGGCTGTCATTATTCTCTCCACTCTATTTATCGAGTAAGGCAAACGTTTTGCTAGTGGCTTTATGTGCGTTGTCACTTGTGTGTACCTCCTCCACTCGGGTTGGTTTTTACACGGTTACCTTATTTACATTCATGCTGTTGCGTCATTTCTCTTACTCTGGCATTACACTCCCTATTCTTCTCTTCTAGTAAGTTACTAATTGCGCAGTTGGATGTAGGCGCGCTGTTACTCTTCTTTACTTCCTCCATTCGGATTAGTGACCCGCTCTACTCGCCCATTACTATGTCACTGTGCTTTCCCTCTTACGTAGATTACTCTTTCTCTCCCACATTTGCGCTTCAAATTTATCTTTTTTTTTCTTCACTCTAATATGGCTCATTATACTCATTAAGCTTTCTTATCGATCCCCTGCCACTTTGTTATTGTTACCTTTTTCCCATATTTACATGCTTTCTGTCCTTTGGGATAATGCCTTCATTAATTCACTGCCGCAGATGGGTGTGATTGGTCGTGATTTACTCAAGGTGTCTCTTTCATCTGTATAATTGCACATTGGAGAGTGTTTGTGTAGCAGCTTTTCAGAAAGAAGAAAATCTAACGAGTGCGCGTATGGGGGGGAGCTTTATTAATAGAGGCACGGCTGGTCTCTTTATGTTCAAGAGGAGACTGCCATCGTGTCGTCCATTAATGCAGCCTTTGCGGAGTTTGATTATTTACATCTGATTATAGTTCCGTAATGGAGAGAGGAACCTGGGTCTTTGTAAACAACCTTTCTTGGTTATCACTGCTAATGTACACCACAGACCCCCTATACAATGCTGTCAACCACTGTGGCTCGAATCCTAGTTTTAACCCCGCAAGTGTATTTTTTACTGATTGTTTTTGCTGCGTCATCACGGTTTTCATGCCAGTAGGAAAAGTTCCATGAAACTTTAAAGCGCAACACAGCCGATTACTTAAGTGAGTGAAGCAGTATCTGTGTTTTAGCACTCTCCTGCGAAAAACAATCCATTAAGGAAGTTGAACTCCCAAAGACAAAATTGGCGCGTAAAGCTTGTTTGAGGTCTTAACAGAACAGCCTGAGACCTTAGACTTATCTCGGCTTCTCGTGAGTCTCAGCATTATCATGAGAGCTATACACGATGGAAAAGAAGCATACCTCAGTGATGGAGTACACATACATGAGAGTGCGCTTCGCAGAGAGGCCTCATGAGCAGTTAGCTCCCCTCTGCCGACACTCTAAGGAGTGAGAAAACCGCAGCAAGGAGAGCGGTGCATGCTTGGCATAAGAAGGGAAGTGCAATTAAAGGTCCCTCGTAACATGCTGTTCAGCATCACAACTTCAAGTGTGTAACTTCAGGACTATTGCTCTAACTTGTGTAACCGTGGAGATAGTAGTTTGAACCACAACACGTGCAAATTGCAGATCCATTTACCGAAGAAAAGAAGCTGTCTTTCCACCAAAAATATGTTTTCACAGAGACCCAATTAAAACTACTCCAAAGAGGGTATTTCCTAAATTCAACATGAACCTCAAACCTTTCAGTCCCTTAATGAAATTCACCATGCCAAACCCCTCCACAGGAAAGATGTCTTCAAACGCAGTGTCTTCTGCAGCAAAAGCCCATATTTTCTACACAAAACGAGGATCTGGGAGCATCACACACCTTTCAGCTAGGGAATGATTTTAAGAGAGAGAGAGTATCAAAGGATGAATTGTTTCATCCTGACGAAGGGCGCCATGCATTAATGCACTGATGACGGTCAGTAATAGTTTGTGTTGGGAAAAGAATCGAAGCTATAAGGCAAACAATGCTATATACAATACACTGTGCAGGAACAGGAAAAATATAAACACATACACAAGAAGGTGTCACAAGAGGTTGGTTAATTACAGAGCATTGTTTAAAACCATCGATGGGGCAGTTAGGCAGTGCACGGAGAGATGCTGCACATGGGTGGCCAGCTCTTCCGTTACACCAACAGCAGACGCCATTTCATCTATTTAAAAGTGTCAAAATCCTCACTGGCCTAAGTCACCAGACCATCGTTTTTTGGCACACCCAGCTCTTTATCCAACTTCCGGTGTTTCAGCACCTCACAGACTGTCACTAGCATTTCTTCTATGAATCCTGAAATCTACTCGGGTTGACTGTTGTCTATCCAAAACCTATAAAGATTGTACCACTATTGTAGCACATATAATTGTGATCTCTTCCTTTTTTCAGCCCTTATAACTGTGTGCCTTGTTAGGTGTACAAGCAACACAGATCTAGAATGCTACCCCAGCAAGATCAAAACAGTTGAGAGTCTGCTTCTGTTCTCACAGCATCTCGAGACCCATTTATCTAAGGTCGCATGCTTCTGCACCTTTGTTCCCAAACACATTGCACAGCCTCTTCACCGATGTAGTGACCTGGGGAAGGGCACTAGGACCCTGCCAGAGACAGAGGGGTCAAGGGGGAACCGGACACCACATCCGGTCAGGGGTGTGGGGAGGTCAGTATCGATGGAGAGGGGAACAGAGACGTATGTGTGCAGCCGACTCTCAGCACGAGTAATAAAGAAACCTAACCCTACCGGTTTCTGGTGTATCTGTGGGTCCGGGGGACGCGACAACTGGCGACGAGGGTGGGATCCTCATCTGGCGACCACCGCTGCGTGAGGGACCGACGACGACGTGTGCTGGAGAAGCTGAAGACAGAGCCAGGAGCCCACCCTGGTCCGCGCCGTGGAAAGAGATCAAACTGCCAGACAAAACGGAGCCAGGAGCCCACCCTGGTCCGCGCCGTGAAAAGACGTCCGACCGCCAGAGAAGCGGTAAGAAACTGAAGTGCCCTGCTGCCCTGCAAGAGATCGTGCCTGCAGCCCAAACAGCCGAGAGACGCGCGAAGTTCAAAGGAACTATCGCGAGAGCCGGGCGGCCATTTTAAAGACAGGCAGATTGGACCAATCAGGGGCGAGAAACAAGGAGCGGCCATTTTGGAAGGTCAAGCAAAGCTCAGAGGACAGAAACATCGCGAGACTACGGCGGCCATTTTAAAGTCAGGCAAAACAGGCCAATAGGAGCAAAGAACAGCGCGGCGGCCATTTTGGAGTCAGGCGGCTACTGAAACAAATAGAAAAAGGCAGAAAAAGAAGAAAACAGACAAAAGAAAAGAAAAAAAAACAACTGTGAAACGAAAGCAGAACACAGTGGAACCAAAGGGGAATAAAGAATAAAGAAAAAAAAAAAAAAAGGGGAGAAAATGAGCGACAATGAGGAGAAGAAGAGCACGCAAGCCATTTTCCGCAGGCCCTTACCATTTAGCTTGTCGGAGCCGCAAGCAGGCATCAGGTGGGAAAGGTGGATCAGAAAATTTGAACGCTACATGAGCGCCACGGACGTCCCGGACAACAAACAACTGCACCTACTTCTGAATCTCGCTGGGGACGAAATAGAAGATCTACTGTTAACTTTCCCCGACGCTCAAACAGCCAACTACAAGGGAGTGATAAAGTGTCTCACACAGAAATTTGACCCTCAACGAAACGTCGATTTTGAGAGGTACACATTCAACACTGCATGCCAGCAAGGGGAAGAGAGCCTAGATGATTTCGCAACGAGACTGAGGAAACTGGTCGCGTATTGCGAATTTGACAAATTCGACAATGAGCAAGCAATAAGATTGCGTATCATCGAAGGTTGTCAATCAGTGGAATTCCGAACACGCATCCTGAAGGAACCAACGACGCTGGAAAAGATACTGACAATGGCTCGCACGGAGGCACGGGCCACAGCGCAGGCCAAACAGATGGAGACGGGAAAGGAGAAGAGAGTGGCGTCTGCATATCGTGTCACTGGGAATTTCAAAAGAAAGAGTTCCAGGCGCCAGTCCCAACAAAGCGCGACCAAACATGCTACCGATGTGGCATCGAATTCCCACATGTTGGTGCCTGCCCAGCAATGGGCCAGAAGTGCAGGAAGTGTAATAGGGACAATCATTTTTCAAGCACGTGCATGACCAGACAGTTCAGAAGCGAGAGAGGCAGAACAATGAGACCAAGGATGACCAGCAACAGATATGCACGATACATGGAAACGGCAAATCGCAGTTCCTCTGATGAGTCCGACGAGACGGCAGCACCTGTGAGAGTAGAGAGACTATATCTAATGTCAGACACACCCAAGGAGGAAAAGACAACAGAGCACATTCATCTCGTGGAGAAGCAGCAAATAAAGAAAACGGCCACTGTCAACATTGATGTGGGGAACCACCAAGCAAAGTTCGTGCTTGACAGCGGAGCAACATGCAACATCATGTGCAGCTCGGAATACGAAAAAATGAAAGCGAAACCACCGCTGTCACCGTCGACCGTGGATGTGTTCACGTGGGGCTCCAGAAGACCAGTAGAAAACATGGGGAAGTTCATGGAAACTCTAACATACAAAGGCAAGTCTTACCAAGAAGAAGTAGACGTGCTCAAGGGTGATATCCCAGCACCATGCCTGCTAAGCAACGTGACGGCACAGGTGATGGGGCTACTAGCAATGACATACCACATGTCAGAAACGGAGAACATTCTACAAGAATACCCAGTCATACTGAAGGGTCTCGGCAAGCTAAAAGGAAAACAGATAACATTACACATCAATGAGTCAATTAAGCCGGTGGCCCAACATCACAGACGAGTACCGATCCACCTACAACCACAAGTTGAGGAAGAGATAACCAGCTTACTGGCACAAGACATCATTGAACATGCTGAAGGGCCAACGCCGTGGGTATCACCGATTGTGGCAGTTCCAAAGAAGGACACCTCAAAGATCCGCATCTGTGTAGACATGAGGATCCCAAACACCGCAATCGCAAGGGAACGTCACCCAGGGCCACACTTCAATGACATGATCAGCTGTCTCACTGGGGCCTGCCGATTCTCGAAGCTGGACCTGTGCAAAGGGTACCATCAATTAGAGCTGGATCACCAGTCCCGGTACATCACGACATTCTCCACACACCTGGGCCTGTTCAGATACAAGTGACTGAGTTTCGGAATATCATCGGCAGCAGAGATATTCCAGGAGACAATAAGGCAGGTGATAAGGCCGGTGCAGAACAGCCTCAACTATAGTGATGACATTTTGGTATTTGGCAAAACAGACAAAGAACATGATACCGCTCTGCGTCAAGTGTGTTCACAGCTGGAGCACGCGGGCCTGACGCTGAATGGAGACAAATGCGAGCTGGGGAGAGGGGAACTGGTGTTCTTCGGACACATCTTTTCCAAGCACGGGATGAGGCCAGACCCCAGCAAAGTAGAAACGCTGAAGAACGCAAAACCTCCAACGGATGTGGCAGAAGTGAGATCGTTTTTAGGACTTGCCAGCTACTGTGCGCGATACATACAGGATTTTGCCACGGTAAGCACACCACTAAGAGAACTGACCAGACAAGGGCAGAAGTTCGTCTGGTCCCAGGAATGCGACAAGGCATTCGAGGACATCAGAAAAGCGGTGATGACTGTGGAACATCTCGCTTACTTTGACCCGCACCTGTGCACTGAACTGACTGTAGATGCTAGCCCGGTAGGACTAGGGGCAATACTAGCGCAACACCTACCAGGGAGAGACTCACCACGGAAAATAGTCGCATATGCCAGCAAAAGCTTAACAGACATTGAGAAGGCATACTCGCAACCAGAAAAGGAAAGCCTAGCAGTGGTCTGGGCGTGTGAACACTACCACATGTTCATCTACGGGAAGCCATTCACCATCATAACTGACCACCAGGCACTGGTAACAATCTATGGCAGCCCGGCCGCCAAAATGCCACCCAGGATCGAGCGCTGGGGCATAAGGCTGATGGGCTACGATTTCACGATTGTACACAAGCCAGGGAAGGAACATAACCCGGCAGACTACATGTCGAGACACCCGCTGCCGCAGGCACAGGCAATGACATCCATGGCAGAAGAGTACCTAAATTTCATACTGAAACAAAACACACCGGCACCTATAACAATAGCGGAGCTAGCAAAGGAGACGGAGGACGATGCAACGCTGCAGCTGGCCATGGAGACAATGAGAAGGCAGAGATGGAAGCACGTCAACAATAACTGCACATGGGGAGAAGGAGTATGCAAGGAGGAAATGTTGGCTTTAAAGAAAATACATGAAGAGCTGTCTGAGACAGACACAGGAATAGTGATGCGAGGAACCAGAATAGTGATCCCGAATGCACTCAGGCGGCAACTGGTCAATTTGGCTCATGAATCACACAGAGGCATGGTAGCAACGAAGAAACTGCTAAGAGAGAAAGTGTGGTTCCCTGGCCTGGACCGCATGGTGGAAAACACCATCATGACATGTCACCTCTGTCAAGTGACGGGCTCACCAGCCAAGCCTGAACCACTACAGATGTCCGAACTGCCAAGAGCGGTGTGGACAACACTAGCAGCTGATTTCTTTGGGCCGCTGGACACAGGCCATTATCTGTTGGTAGTCATGGATGAGTACTCGCGATTTCCTATAGTGCGACAGGTGTCATCAACATCAGCAACAGCAACCCTACCAATATTGGATGACATTTTTGCAGCCTGGGGCTCACCAGAGACACTGAAAACAGACAATGGTCCTCCGTTCTCAGGAGACGAGTTCCACCGATTCATGGCCTACCTAGGAGTAAACCACAGAAAGATAACTCCGCTGTGGCCGCAGGCGAATGAAATGGTAGAGAGGTTCATGGGGAGCATCAAAAAGGTAGTTCAAAGAGCGAAGCTGGCGCAGATATCGCTCAGCCAAGCTCTGTGTCAGATGCTACGAGACTACAGAAACACGCCACATAGCACCACAGGAAGATGCCCGGCGGAGCTAGTACTGGGAAGGACATGCAGGACGAGACTACCGCAAGTAGAAGCAATCATGGCACCAGGAAACAGCAGCATTGCAGCTAAGGACAGAGAGGCGAAAGGGAAGATGAAAGACTACGCAGATGCCAGGCGACAAGCCATCCCGTCACACCTGAAGGAAGGGGACACAGTGATAGTGCGTCAACGTCAGCAGAGGAAATCTGACAGCATGTTCTCTAAAGACCCGCTGACAGTAACGAAAGTGAAGGGCCCAATGATCACGGCGGAATCAGAACACCAGAGGATCACACGGAATATCTCACACTTCAAAGGGCTGAAGGAGAAACATGAAGAGGATCAAGATGAGGAAATAGCAGAACACAACGGGTCAGAAAGCAACGGACAGGAGCAAGGACCAGTGGAAGAGCAACAAATGGAGACCGGCTCAAGAAGAGCATGCAGGAGGCCCAAGAGACTAATTGAGGAAATGTAACGGGCGAAAGCACACCGGCACGTCAGCTGACAGGCTTGTATCCATGACCATCACCCGATCCACGGGTTGACGTGCTCGTCATTTCTTTGTGACCAAAGGGGGAGATGTAGTGACCTGGGGAAGGGCACTAGGACCCTGCCAGAGACAGAGGGGTCAAGGGGGAACCGGACACCACATCCGGTCAGGGGTGTGGGGAGGTCAGTATCGACGGAGAGGGGAACAGAGACGGATGTGTGCAGCCGACTCTCAGCACGAGTAATAAAGAAACCTAACCCTACCGGTGTCTGGTGTATCTGTGGGTCCGGGGGACGCGACAACCATCTAGGCATTTTCCGTGGTATAGAGTCAGGGTACTTTAAAGCTTTACAAATGGTGACACTGCTCACCCCCTGCAGTCGTTTATCATTTCATAACAGAAGTAAGCTCGGAAACGGTGGATATGTTAGCATTCAACAAGTAATACTCGCTTTTTATTCGTTTCACTACTTCCAGCAGAATAATGCCATAGCATAAAAAGCAGTGCAGTTTTACATTGCACGTAATTGTGTCTGTAACATATTTATATCTTTCAAGGCTGTTCAGATATGTTGTGTCACTTACAGGACAGGCAGCCAATGTAGGTCATTTAAGAAATGTTGCCTCAATCGGTGCCTGTTAAGAGGCTTTAAAATAACCAGAATGAAAACCAACATGTCTGTGAATGGAAAGAAAAAAATTATACAAGACTTTTACCACAAAAGGTGTCCATTAAGAGAGTTAAGTCAAACACGCATTTTCATTTCCAACAATGCAGCCTGTGAGGTAATTTAAATAGCAATTCTCTACAGAAAGGAACTATCTACCAATTTACGCGCACATAGGAAATTGCATTATTAGTACCAACAATGCCATGTGCCAGACAAGTGAATAATCTCTTTCCGAATGGCAGCGCTAACAGAGTCCAACAGTAGAATGAGTCTTGTTTAAAACTTACAAAAGCGCTATAACCATGCCCTGGGTCGCAGATTAAGCAAGAATTTAAATTGGATACTTCACACAGGAAGAATCTATCAGAATCTCCATAAATGTATCATTTCAAGTCAGTGGAACCTAAGAAAGTCTCTATGAGGTGGCTCCTAGATTTTAATAATGACTTTCTAATTTGCATAGCCGCTGCACTGCAGGACAGCGGGCAGCAAACATGAGGGAAATGGTCATACTAGATGGCCCTTAGCAGTCTTCAATATAATTTACAACAAAGCTTTCAATAATTAAAGACCCCAATTAGGCACAACCATCCTAACATGACTGACAAGCGGCCTGGAAACCTCTTGAAAATATAAGGACACTGAAAGACAAAGATGTACATTTCCAAAGGTATACTATTTGAAAATCCCTAACAAAGCAGAAAGGTATCAACACTTCTAAAGAGGTGAACAGTACTTCAAGAATTTAAAGCGGTGAATCTTGACTGCTATCGTTTAGATATAATGCATGAGATCACTCCATTGACATAATACAGGACCTATCGTTCTGTATGTACCTGTCTCGAGAAGGCCACCTCTGTCCCTAACTTCTATGCAGACTAGGAACCATTTTATGTAGAATTCATGTTTGGAGCAGAAAGCTGCCTTGGAAAGTAGTCCTCCAAGTGTAACAAGAAAGAAACCTCTCGAAGGAACAAACCAATGAAATTCTCCAATACAAGAAGGGACTAGGATGAGCCTTTCACCTTCAGATCCATCATCACACCACAGGGAGATGAAGTGATTTGCCCACAATCACAGGAGGCTGAGCCGATGCCAAAACTCTGACCTGGTTTCCCAGCTCCAAGGAAGGATGGTCTGGCCATTATGCCTCTGTCCAAACGTGCCTGCCACAGACCTATCTGTGTGCTCTGCATGCCTAATTTTGAAGAGCAAGTCAGTAAATGTATGGGAAAGACGCACAAGTCCTCTGGCCTGACTGCATCAGCCAATTGTGGTAGTTCCCGCTACATATGAAGGGAAACAACTACCTCTACCAGTATGTAAGGTCAAGAGTCTCTCAGTATTGTCAGGCCTTTATTAGTTTATATACTGTTTTTATTTCTTAGTATGTACTCAAAGGTTTTTTTTGTAAGTCTTATAAACAACCAAAAATAGAAATGTCTTTCTGCTTTCACTTCCGGTCGTGGATGTACTCTCGCCTGGTCCCAGTCCAAATCCAGATCCCTTCTAGCATGTGTCTGTGAGAAGTTGGCCTGGTATATGCTGTTCACTAGTTAAAGTGGACACCTTGTACCAGTACAATTCGACTCTTATGGTAGGTAGGTTTAAGACAACCTTTACAGAAAGCTATCCTAGTGGTAGCTGTGGAGAGCAGCCTTCAGGCTAAGTCTTGGAGGAATGTAAAGCAGCTTGTTTTACCACACAATCTCTTGAATCACCAAATGAAAAGATACCACACAGGTATATATATCAAATATATATGTATTTATTACTAAACAACTCTCTACTAATCTCTTGTGAGATTAGAAGTCAGGAACACATGCACAAATCAACGTTTCACAACAATTTGAGCACAAATATGGCTGGGGCCCTAGGGGCGTACCAGACCATATACTAAAAAAAAGACTTAAGAACAACGACTTGCAGAGGGACAAGGCCCAGGGCCTTCAGAAGTGCTGGGGCCTCACGAAACCACCCAAGGTAGGTAAGTAAAGGACCCACGGGGGACGCGTGCAGTGAGAGAACACAGGCGCGGATCGCCGTAGACTGCAATGGGGCAAGTCGCGGTTAGGAATTAAGAGTTTAAGGGCACTTTGGGAGTAGCTACAAGCAAGTCACTTACAGGGTAAGTAGTTCTAGGGCCAACACCCACAGGAGCACTGTAGTGCTGGAGTTACCTCACCCAGGGAAGCCGGGTGCATAGGTGTCCTTTGGTGTCAGGTCGTGGCGTCGTTTTCAATGGGAGCCAATGAAGACTTGCTGCTTGTGAAGCCAGAAGAAGTGTCCGGTGGAATCCAAGCCTGGATTCGGAAGGAGGAAGACCTGAAAGCAGAGGGGACAGTGTTCAAAGTCACTTGGCAGTGACCGGGGCAAGGAAGACGAATGCCCACCGTCGTTGACAGATTCAGGTCGTTCACGGGTGTCTTGACTCTTCGGCCACGAGGTCCAGGAGGCGTCGAGGACAACCAGGAGCTGGATTCAGCGTGTCCCACAAAGTTTGCAGCTGACTGCGGTGTCGGCGACCCGATTGAAGCCAACAAGCCTTGGTAGCAGCAAGTCTCGTGGAAAGAACAAAAAGTAAATGGTGCAGACCAGCAAGGTCTGGGGGACTCACCCAGCGAGGGTAAATCAGGGCAGACCTGGAGCAACCAGGGGAGCCCTTTGGATTTGTAGAAAAGTCTTCAGGGGACCCACAAGCCGGCTGGCAAGGAATCGCAAAGACGCATCGGGAGGATTCCTTCAACAGGAGCCCACAGTCACTCGGGACAGGGTAGGCCTCTGATCTTGGGAGGGATCTCTGCTAGAGGCTGGGACCACACGTGGTCCAAAGCACAGGTACGTAGAACGTCGTGAAGGGGTTGCACTCGAAAATAGGGCACGGTACCCAGGGACTGTGGTTCCTCGTCACTCGTGGTGTCCACTTGCCTCAGCTTCGCTGGGGACTCACGATGGCCTTGCAGAAGTCAGGAAATCCTCTTCCTGGGCTGCAGGGACTTCGGGCTCCGGCGGGAGTGGCGTAGTTTGTGACTGTTGTTGCAGTTTTTGGTGCCTGCCAAGCAGGGGAGTCACTCCTTGACTCCAAGGGAGATTCTTCAGTCTTCCAGAGGTAGTGGAACGTCGAAGGTCTGGGATTCTTCTTCGGAGCGTCGTCCAGGGATATCTAGTTTTCAAAGTCAAGGGTTCCCTATCTTATACTAAAAGGAAGGGAGGGACTAGCTCTATGACCCCACCTATGGGAGGGTCAGGGGAGTGGGTGGCTACACCCACTTCCCTTTGTCCAGTTTCGCGCCAGAGCAGGAGCAGGTAGCCCCTGAGCCGGTTTGAACTGGTGTATGCACAGAGGAGCCTTCTGCTCCCCCAGTGCAGGACTTCAAAGCACTCTAGGAGTGCACCCACCCAGCCCCAATACACTAAACCCTGTCTGGGAGGTGGTCACACCTCCCTGGGACAGGATACCTATTGTTGGGCCTCCTCCACTGCGAGTTTCGGTCATCAGCAGGAGGGCAGCCCAGTGTCTGTGACTGGTGGCATCCATTTTGTGTTGCCAGGGCTCTTCAGGATTCTACCGCGTTTCCACAGTAGGTACATGTCTATCCCTCTAGAAGGGTGGGATCATACTCCCACACCAGGTACTGGTGTGGGGGTATGATTCCAAGGTGTTTGACACCAAACACGACATGTTTTGATGCAGCCATTCCAAAGTTAGCATTAACCGCGAGGTTATAATGCACTTAAGAGTATATGGTTTGACCTCATTCACAAACAGCCCCAGAGAATGGACTCTGAGAGCTGCAGAGGGGCCCTGCGCAGGCAGAGGCACCCTCTCACATAGAAACTAAGCACCCTGCCCTCAGGATTGATAGGGCCTGCCTTAGGGGTGACTGATAGGTTTAAATGTGTGTGCAGGGGAGATATAGGGAACCTATATCTCAGTGAGGGGTGCTAGCACCTCCTCACCCAGGCTGCAGTAGCAGGCCTGTGGTGTCAGATTTAGTCTGCTTCCCAGGGGTGGCATAATACATGCTCCAGCCCCTGGTAGGCCTGTGAAGTACCTATGCCCTTGGTACCTAAGGTACCATATACTAGGGACTCATAAGGTACCACAGTATCCAATCACTAGTGCACCTAGAGTGCACTCCAAGTCGTTTAGAGAGAACAGAGAGGCTGGGGCCCTGATTGGCAGGGTCCCAGCCAGACTATAGCCAGAAACCAGTGTAAACATCAGAAAAAAGGGGGGCAACATAAGAGGCAGATCCTACTCTCCTACAGTGTCCGTCCCTCGGAGGAATAAAGCAACCAAATAAACAAAAGGAGAATTTTTTTTTTATCAGTCCTAATACCTGTATAACTGGTAGCTTAACTACCCATTACCGTGCCGTCACCAGTCATGAAGAAGAATGGGGGTGGGGAAGAAGTGCCTTATTTAATCAGGTATGGGTGTGAGTAACTTTTTCCCGAGCCCCCGCCAACTTCCCAAAACAAGCATTTGCAATGCAATAGGTCTCGCATTTTAGAAATTTTGACCTATTGGCATTGTAAATGACAATGCCTTCTGTTATTGCAGGTTTTTTAAACACATAAATAAAAGGCATTGTCATTTACAATGCCAATAGCTCGAACATTTAGAATGCCAATAGCTCAAAATCGCGCAATTGCGAGACCTATTGCATTTCAAATGTTTGTTCTGTTTAACCTACCCAGGCTACTTCTCAGGCATTTGCATTATTCTCAGCAACTACTGAACGGATTTACACCATTTAAGAAAAAGAGTTCTTTCTGAAACAAGAGCTACCTTTGTGCCAAATTTGGTGTAATTCCGTTCAGCAGTTCCAGCTGTAGCCGTGTCTAAAGTTTCCTATGGGAAATGCATTTTTCGACCTCTTTTTTTTAATTTCTCAGGAACTGCTGAACGGATTGACACCATTTAACAAAAATGCCTCCCTGGGGCCGAATATGGCCTCGGGAGGGGGGCCACGCGGCCCCCTTCCATTTTTGAAAACAAAGAAAAATTAGGGGTCAGGCCCTGGGGATGGGGTTCCCAGGGCCCATAAAATAGGAAAGGAAGGGGGGCCACACAGCCCCCCTTCTAAAAAAAAAAGAAAAAAAAAAAAAAGAAGAAAAAAAAAGCCGGCATTGCACCGAGGCCCCGCCCCCTCCCAGCAACACTCTGCAAACGCGCCCTGTGGCGCGTTTTAAGTTGGGGAATGAATTCCTCTTTAATCCTGAGGGTCCCTGGGGGTCAACTAGCCCACCAGGTACCTCCAAGAAGCGCCACAGGGCTGCCTTACAGAGAGGTGGTCCAGGCCACGCCCCTTTTTACACCTCTCTGCAACGCAGCTCTGTGGCGCTTACTGGCGCTTACTGGAGGTAGCTGGTGGGCTAGTTGGACCCCAGGGACCCTCAGGATTCAAGGGGACTTAATCCCCCAACTTAAAACGCGCCACAGGGCGCGTTTGCACAGTGGTGAAAGGAGGGGGCGGGGCCTGAGGTGACTTGTGTGCAAACACGCCCTGTAGTGTCGTGCCTTTTGCTTAAATGGTGTAAATCCGTTCAGTAGTTCCTGAGAAATTTGAAAAAGACAACACATATATATCTGGGCGGAGCCTAACCACACGTCATCGTGAGATCTGATTGGCTGTCAGCACTTCATCCTGGAATTGCTGGCAGCCATCTTGGGACCAATATAAATGATAGTACCCCATTGAAATGCATGGTAGTGAATCAAAGATTTTGAGGGTTACCAAAAGGAGAACTATAAAGGGTGATAACAGATTTTAGTTACATTAGAATTCATTTGTTGATGGTACCATACTAATTTCAGGAATTGTGGTGTGTTCTAAGGTGATTTTACCCTGTGAAAAACCTTCTGCTGGGATATCATGAATCATGTTTGAGAGAAAACTATTTTCACATGCTTGTCCCATACAGTTTTGGAAGGTGCTCCAGAAGCTAAAATGATAGCATATTTTCTGTAAAGTCACATTATCTTTCTCAGTCATGTGAGAATGAAGTCTGACATTCTCAGTAAAACATGTACATCCAACAAGGGCAGAGACTGTCAGTTGATTCCTTTGTGTTCTACTGCAGCTTCCCAGAGTGTTCTAAAGAACAACTAGAGTGCTAACAGCCTTACTTATGACAAAAGTATGGCACACCTGAAGCCATCTTGATTGGAATAAACTGGTAACACTTAAAACATTTAATTTAAAAAGGAACAAAATGATGGGGTTCATTTTGTCATAGAAATTATGGTTAGTGCTGTAGAAAGAAAAATTAGGACATGTTTCAAGTGTGATCTCAAATATCTTCCTGTTATATTTCAACAGGAGCAGCCTGCCAGTTGATGCCTTTGTGTTCTACTGCAGCTTCCCAGAGTGTTCTAAAGAACAACTAGAGCGCTAACAGCCTTACTTATGACAAAAGTTTGGCACACCTGAAGCCATCTTGATTGGAATAAACTGGTAACACTTAAGACATTTAATTTAAAAAGGAACAAAATGAGGGGGTTCTTTTGAAATAGAAATTATGGTTAGTGCTGCAGAAAGAAAAATTAGGGCATGTTTTAAGTGAGTTCTCAAATCCTCTTCTATTTCAGCAGACTTCCAGTTAACTCCCTGGTGAGCAGTAGCTTTACTACAGTGATCTAATGAGCAACTAGAGTGCTAACATTCTGAATTTATGGCAAATGTGAGACACATCTGAATGCCTTCTTGATGGAATCAAAGTAAAAAACTGAAAGCATTTCCTACTGAGGAGACTGCAGTAAATGTGGAAATTAGGAAACTTCATAACAAAGAAGTCTTCCAAGATGGCCACCAGTGAAAAAGAGCCCAAATGTAGCACAAATATTACCCAGATGTAGCCCACATATAGCCCAATGACAAAAGTGTGCAAAACACTTTTTATTTTTAGGTTTTTTGCAGTTGTATGTAGTGCAGACTGGTCAGGTATTGGAGCGTTGCATCTTAAAACATGACCCCCTACACTACAAAAACACCACTGCACTACCCTAAACCCTAAAACACTACCCCCAGCACGACCCCCTACACTACACAAGCACCACTGCACAATCCTAAACCCTAAAACACTACCCCCAGCATGACCCCCTACACTACACAAACACCACTGCACTACCCTAAACCCTAAAACACTACCCCCAGCACGACCCCCTACACTACCCAAACACGACTGCACCAACCTAAATCCTAAAACACTACCCCCAGCACGACCCCCTACACTACCCAAACACCACTGCACTACCCTAAAACATGACCCCCTACACTACACAAACACCACTGCACTACCCTAAACCCTAAAACACAACCCCAGCACGACCCCCTACACTACACAAGCACCACTGCACTACCCTAAACCCTAAAACACTACCCCCAGCACGACCCCCTACACTACACAAACACCACTGCACTGCCCTAAACCCTGAAACACTACCCCCAGCAAGACCCCCTACACTGCCCGAACACTACTGCACTGCCATAAACCCTGAAACACCATCCCCAGCACGACCCCCTACACTGCACGAACACCTCTGCACTGCCCTAAACCCTGAAACACTACCCCCAGCAAGACCCCCTACACTGCCCGAACACCACTGCACTGCCCTAAACCCTGAAACATCACCCCCAGCAAGACCGCCTACACTGCCCGAACACCACTGCCCTAAACCCTGAAACACCACCCCCAGCAAGACCCCTACACTGCCCAAACACCACTGCACTGCCCTAAACCCTGAAACACCACCCCCAGCATGACCCCCTACACTGCCCGAACACCACTGCTCTGCCCAAAACCCTGATACACCAGCCCCAGCAAGACCCCCTACACTGCCCGAACACCACTGCACTGCCCTAAACCCTGAAACACCAGCCCCAGCACGACCCCCTACACTGCCCGAACACCACTGCACTGCCCTAAACCCTGAAACACCAGCCCCAGCACGACCCCCTACACTGCCCGAACACCACTGCACTGCCCTAAACCCTGAAACACCACCCCCAGCACGACCCCCTACACTGCCCGAACACCACTGCACTGCCCTAAACCCTGAAACACCAGCCCCAGCACAACCCCCTACACTGCCCGAACACCACTGCACTAAACCCTGAAACACCACCCTCAGCAAGACCACCTACACTGGCCGAACACCACTGCACTGCCCTAAACCCTGAAACACCACCCCTGCACGACCCCCTACACTGCCCAAACACCACTGCACTGCCCTAAACACTGAAACACCACCCCTGCACAACCCCTACACTGCCCAAACACCACTGCACTGCCCTAAACCCTGAAACACCACCCCTCAGCACGACACCCTACACTGCCCGAACACCACTGCACTGCCTTAAACCCTGAAACACCACCCCCTGCACGACCTCCTACACTGCCCGAACACCACTGCACTGCCCTAAACTCTGAAACACCACCCCCAGCACGACCCCCTACACTGCCCAAACACCACTGCACTGCCCTAAACCCTGAAACATCACCCCCAGCAAGACCCCCTACACTGCCTGAACACCACTGCCCTAAACCCTGAAACACCACCCCCTACACTGCACGAACACCACTGCACTGCCCTAAACCCTGAAACACCACCTCCAGCAAAACCCCTACACTGCCTGAACACCATTGCTCTGCCCTAAACCCTGAAACACTAGCCCCAGCACGACCCCTACACTGCCCGAACACAACTGCACTGCCCTAAACCCTGAAACACCACCCCCAGCACGACCCCCTACACTGCCCGAACACCACTGCACTGCCCTAAACCCTGAAACACTACCCCCAGCAAGACCCCCTACACTGCCCGAACACCACTGCACTGCCCTAAACCCTGAAACATCACCCCCAGCAAGACCCCCTACACTGCCCGAACACCACTGTCCTAAACCCTGAAACACCACCCCCAGCAAGACCCCCTACACTGCCCGAACACCACTGCACTGCCTAAACCCTGAAACACCACCCCCAGCATGACCCCTACACTGCCCGAACACCACTGCTCTGCCCAAAACCCTGAAACACCAGCCCCAGCAAGACCCCTACACTGCCCAAACAACACTGCACTGCCCTGCCCTAAACCCTGAAACACCAGCCCCAGCACGACCACCTACACTGCCCGAACACAACTGCACTGCCCTAAACCCTGAAACACCACCCCCAGCACGACCCCCTACACTGCCCGAACACCACTGCACTGCCCTAAACCCTGAAACACCACCCCCTGCACGACCCCCTACACTGCCCGAACACCACTGCACTGCCTTAAACCCTGAAACACCACCCCCAGCACGACCCTCTACACTGCCCGAGCACCACTGCACTGCCCTAAACCCTGAAACACCACCCCCAGCATTACCCCCTACACTGCCCGAACACCACTGCCCTGCCCTAAACCCTGAAACACCACCCCCAGCACGACCCCCTACACTGCCCGAACACCACTGCACTGCCCTAAACCCTGAAACACCACCCCCTGCACGACCCCCTACACTGCCCGAACACCACTGCACTGCCCTAAACCCTGAAACACCATCCCCAGCACGACCCCCTACACTGCACGAACACCACTGCACTGCCCTAAACCCCAAAACACTACCCCCAGCAGGACCCCCTACACTGCCCGAACACCACTGCACTGCCCCAAACCCTGAAACACCACCCCCAGCACGACCCCCTACACTGCCCGAACACCACTGCCCTAAACCCTGAAACACCACCCCCAGCAAGACCCCTACACTGCCCGAACACCACTGCACTGCCCTAAACCCTGAAACACCACCCCCAGCATGACCCCCTACACTGCCCGAACACCACTGCTCTGCCCAAAACCCTGAAACACCAGCCCCAGCAAGACCCCCTACACTGCCCGAACACCACTGCACTGCCCTAAACCCTGAAACACCAGCCCCAGCACGACCCCCTACACTGCCCGAACACCACTGCACTGCCCTAAACCCTGAAACACCACCCCCAGCACGACCCCCTACACTGCCCGAACACCACTGCACTGCCCTAATCCCTGAAACACCAGCCCCAGCACAACCCCGTATACTGCCCGAACACCACTGCACTGCCCTAAACCCTGAAACACCAGCCCCAGCATGACCCCCTACACTGCCCGAACACCACTGCACTGACCTAAACCCTGAAACACCACCCCCAGCAAGACCCCTACACTGCACGAACACCACTGCACTGACCTAAACCCTGAAACACCACCCCCAGCAAGACCCCCTACACTGCCCAAACACCAGTGCACTAAACCCTGAAACACCACCCCCAGCAAGACCACCTACACTGGCCGAACACCACTGCACTGCCCTAAACCCTGAAACACCACCCCTCAGCACGACATCCTACACTGCCCGAACACCACTGCACTGCCCTAAACCCTGAAACACCACCCCCTGCACGACCTCCTACACTGCCGGAACACCACTGCACTGCCCTAAACCCTGAAACATCAACCCCAGCAAGACCCCCTACATTGCCTGAACACCACTGCCCTAAACCCTGAAACACCACCTCCTACACTGCACAAACACCACTGCACTGCCCTAAACCCTGAAACACCACCTCCAGCAAAACCCCTACACTGCCTGAACACCATTGCTCTGCCCTAAACCCTGAAACACTAGCCCCAGCACGACCCCTACACTGCCCGAACACCACTGCACTGCCTTAGACTCTGAAACACCAGCCCCAGCAAGACCCCCTACACTGCCCGAACACCACTGCACTGCCCTAAACCCTGAAACACCAGCCCCAGCATGACCCCCTACACTGCCCGAACCCCACTGCACTGCCCTAAACCCTGAAACACCAGCCCCAGTACGACCACCTACATTGCCCGAACACCACTGCACTGCCCTAAACCCTGAAACACCAGCCCCAGCACAACCCCCTACACTGCCCAAACACCACTGCACTGCCCTAAACCCTGAAACACCAGCCCCAGCACGACCCCCTACACTGCCCGAACACCACTGTACTGCCCTAAACCCTGAAACACCAGCCCCAGCACGACCCCCTACACTGCCCGAACACCACTGCACTGCCCTAAACCCTGAAACACCACCCCCTGCATGACCCCCTACACTGCCCGAACACCACTGCACTGCCCTAAACCCTGAAACACCACCCCTGCACCACCCCCTACACTGCCCGAACACCACTGCACTAAACCCTGAAACACCACCCCCTGCACCGCCCCCTACACTGCCCGAACACCACTGCACTGCCCTAAACCCTGAAACACCACCCCCAGCACGACCCCCTACACTGCCCGAACACCACTGCCCTAAACCCTGAAACACCACCCCCTGCATGACCCCCTACACTGCCCGAACACCACTGCACTGCCTTAAACCCTGAAACACCACCCCAGCACGACGCCCTACACTGCCCGAGCACCACTGCACTGCCCTGCCCTAAACCCTAAAACACCACCCCCAGCATTACCCCCTACACTGCCCGAACACCACTGCACTGCCCTAAACCCTAGAACACTACCCCCAGCACGACCCCCTACACTACCCGAACACCACTGCACTGCCCTAAACCCTAAAACACTCCCCCAGCACGACCCCCTACACTACCCGAACACCACTGCACTGCCCTAAACATTAAAACACTCCCCCCAGCACGACTCCTACACTACCCAAACACCACTGCACTGCCCTAAACCCTAAAACACTACCCCCCGCATGACCCCCTACACTACCCAAACACCAATGCACTACCCTAATCCCTAAAACACTACCCCCCGCACAACCCCCTACACTACCCTAAACCCTAAAACACTACCCCCGCACGACTCCCTACACTACCCAAAGACCACTGCACTACCCTAAACCCTAAAACACGACCTCCTACACTACACAAATACCACTGCACTACCCTAAACCCTAAAACACTACCCCCTACACTACACAAACACCACTGCACTACCCTACACCCTAAAAACTACCCCAGCACGAACCCCTACACTACCTAAACACCACTGCACTACCCTAAACCCTAAAACACTACCCCCAGCAGTACCCCCTACACTACCCAAACACCACTGCACTACCCTAAACCCTAAAACACTACCCCCAGCAGTACCCCCTACACTACCCAAACACCATTGCACTACCCTAAACCCTAAAACACTACCCCCAGCAGTACCCCCTACACTACACAAACACCACTGCACTACCCTAAATCACTACCCCCAGCACGACCCCCTACACTACCCAAACACCACTGCACTACCCTAAACCCTAAAACACTACCCCCAGCACGACCCCCTACACTACCCAAACACCACTGCACTACCCTAAACCCTAAAACACTCCCCCCAGCACGACTCCCTACACTACCCAAACACCACTGCACTACCCTAAACCCTAAATCTACCCCCAGCATGACCCCCTACACTACACAAACACCACTGCACTACCCTAAACCCTAAAACACTACTCCCAGCACGACCCTCTTCACTACCTAAACACAACTGCACAATTTGTTACAGGCGTTGCAACGCAGACCTGTGGTGCTTACTTGAAGTACCTGGTGGGCTAGTTGGGCCCCAGGGACCCTCAGGATTCAAGGTGACCTAATCCCCCAACTTAAAACGCGCCACGGGACGTGTTTGCACAGTGGTGAAGGGAGGGGGCGGGGCCTCAGGTGACACGTGCGCAAACACGCCCTGTGGTGCGTTTTAAGTTGGGGAATTAATTCCCTTTGAATCCTGAGGGACCCTGGGGGCCAACTAGCCCACCACGTACCTTCATTAAGCACAACAGAGTTGCGTTGCAGAGAGGTGAAAAAAGGTGCGTGGCCTCGGAACGCCTCTCTGCAACTCAGCTCTGTGGTCCTAACTGTAGGTACCTGGGGTGCTAGTTGGGCCCCAGGGACCCTCAGGATTCAAGGGGACTTAATCCCGTAACTTAAAACGCGCCACGGGGTGCGTTTGCACACATGTCACCTCAGGCCCCCTCCCTTCACCACTGTGCAAACGCGCCCTGTAGCGCGTTTTAAGAGGTAGTTTTAATCCCCCTGCCCTATTATGTACTAGGGACTTGCAGAGGAGGTCATGCTAATCACAGGGGTACCCCAACGCATAGTGTTCCTTAGTGTATGTAGGTGTTTTCACTGTATTCTAAGTGTCTTTTAGCATAGCACTGGCTCTGGTTAGTCAGAGTCAGTTACCACCAGTACCCGTCTGAAAAAGTTGTGGGCACAGGATGATTTTGCAACAAGGCCTCTTTCTGCTCCTCTGTTGGTTCTTTCTGCACATCTTTTGCTTCTTTCTGTGCGTTTTTTCTTCTTTCTTCACATGTCCTACCTCTGTAGGCATAGTTAGAAACTAGCATTTAAAAAACCTTTGAAATTCACTTAAAAAATCATAGGTTTCAGGCACGTTATAGTTAGAAATTAGCATTTAAAAAACCTTTGAAATTCACTGAAAAAACCATAGGTTTTAGGGACAGTTATAGTTAGTTGGACATTTCACTCGTACAAAACCATAGAAATTCCCCCGTTATAGTTAGTTCAGCTAACTATAACTCGCGCCCCGCAATGCACTGCTGATGACGTCACATATTACATCACTCATGACATGGTCAGTGACATCACTGATGACATCTCAAATGACATCACTGATGACATCATCCATGTGATAATTTCATGCATCTTCTCACACCCTAATATAACTTTTGATACACCCACTCTAAATTACAGACTGCCATTCTCAAAACCATAGACACTCCAACACCAAAAACTACATACCCACTTACTGATTCTTAGGTCTACACACACATCCACTCACTCACCCTTACAGTCACTCATACTTAGTCACTCAGTACAGGACTATCATATGCACTCATACGCCTATATAGACACTCACACACCACCACTCATCCATAGAGGTACTCACACACCTAGTCAGTCATGCAAAAAACTTAATCACACACCCATTTACTCACCTATACAGTTATACACACACCAGCTCACTTACTCATACAAATACTAGCACATTCTTACGCTCTTATACAATAACTGATACAAGCACACACGCATCCATACAGCCACTCTCACAATCACACACTCTCACTTATAGCCATTTAAATACTCTAACACACATATATACTGCCTTTTACATATGTAGTTACTCGCACATGTACCACTGAGATATACATTCACTCACTAACACACCCATACACACACTCACCCACCCAAGCAGTCCATCACAGATGCACTCTTGAAACCATGCACCCAGTGAATCACCCACTCACACATCTATGCACAGAGTCACACACACCCCACCCATACAAACACTTAGGCAGCCATACAGATACTCAGAGAACCAATCAATAACCCATATAGACACTCATGTAGCTATTCACAAACCCATGCATCCACTTACACACCAACAAACAGACGGATACAGACATTCACACAGTTTAGTCACTAACCCGTGCATTCAGTAAGATACATTTAATCACTCACTTGTAGAGTCAGTCACTCACGTACTAAATCATCCATTCAGACACTCATTCTTCAATACGCCTTTCCCTATATATATTAAACATATTTAAACTTTACAGAAATACAGTCACTAGATGATGTCATCAGTGATGTCATCAGTGATGTCATTTGAGATGTCATCAGTGATGTCATCAGTGATGTCACTGACCATGTCATGAGTTATGTCATATGTGACGTCATCAGCAGTGCATTGCGGGGGCGCGAGTTATAGTTAGCTGAACTAACTATAACAGGGGAATTTCTCTGGTTTTGTACGAGTGAAATGTCCAACTAACTATAACTTTCCCTAAAACCTATGGTTTTTTCAGTGAATTTCTAAGGTTTTTTAAATGCTAATTTCTAACTATAACGTGCCTGAAACCTATGGTTTTTTCAGTGAATATATATGTATATAGAGAGAGAGAAATTGGCTGTTTACATATTTCATTTTGGATTTATTTCAAGCATCTGAATAGCTAAGAGAATGGAATTTGAATGCTCAGGGGTGACCGTACTTGATATAGCTGGATTGCAAATGTCTTCATATGGAAAACATTGATATTCATAGCAGTACTTTATTTTGTTTTGATAAAACTCATATGAAGAGGCAACTGCCTGTGTGGGGGTTCATCTCACTCTCAAAAATTGCCTCCAAGTCAACCCATCTGCTTGGACAAATGTACTGTGCTTTGCAACTGTTCATTTATCGCAGCCATAAGTTGTTGCTGCAAATTTATGGAAGCATTTTAATTTCCAATACAGAAATAAGCTGCTTGAAAACTTTGCACATACTTTTATATTACCTTACTTAATAAGACCCACACACCCACAAAAAATATTTACTCGAGGACTGCGTAATGGTCTTTCACAGACATGTGCAAGATGAAATTGACCCACTGTGCAGTCACTCTCTAGTACAGCTGTGAATCCAAGCCTCTCATGTCTGGATTCAAGCAGCAGAACAGTAGCAGTTGGAAACTTGCTTCTTTTAGCACTTCATGGTTTTGTTCAGACGGTAAACACCCCTTACTCCGCATCTGTCACCCCGCATGTTGTTACAATGCGGTCGTTACAATGACGGCGTTGTAACAACGCATACCATTACCCCGCAAGTCGTTACAACGACTTGCGGAGGGGGGAGAAGGTATTGGATTTAAAATCCAACACATGCCCTACTGTCCGCACAGACTGGAGTTGGAATAGTAAATTATACTATTCCAACATCCAGCGCCCCCCTCCGCAAGTCGTTGTTACGACTTGCGGGGTAATGGTATGCGTTGTTACAACGCCGTCATTGTAACGACCGCGTTGTAACAACATGCGGGGTGACAGATGCGGAGTAAGGGGTGTTTACCGTCTGAACAAAACCATGAAGTGCTAAAAGAAGCAAGTTTCCAACTGCGGGGTGAGGGAAAGCGGAAAAAGAGGCATATTCTGTCCAGACAGGGAGCCACCCTCTTTCCCTGCATGAGCTTGTAGCTTACGGGAGAATCACTACAATGTGGTCCTTAGCCTGTACACCCTCCTGCAAGTTAAATTCCTGAAACCCACTCAATATCTCAGCCAGCCTCTTGGTCACTCCTAGTCGGAATCAGGAAGCAGAGAAGACACCCTGGTAGAGGTAAGACGGGACGGAGGCGGCAATCAACTTTAAAGGGAAAGATTGATTGTGGTGTTTCTTTCCTTCACAGTGGGCAGCAGCAGCTTTAGACTTTATTTTTAGAATTTGTGTTCAATGATATACAAAAGATGTGCTGAAACTCACTTTCTTTTGGTGGAGAAAAAAGAATTGGAATTGGGGAATGAAAATAGTGATTACTGGATATTTGGAATTTACGTACACACTGTTACCTGATGATTCACTCCCAACACACTGCTGCTGCATATTGTCAAATAGTGCCATGCAGTGGCACATGTATAATAGTTTAAGTTTTGTTACATGAGTGTTGCTATTTTAGTGGTTTAGCTTCACTAATCTAACTATGTCGAATGGAGCCATATCTAGCAAGAAGAACACAGCCAGTTGAAATGAGTGTGATAAAAGACTCAATTCAATAAACCATGCATGGGTACATGAAAGAGGTGGATCACACCAAAATGAAGGATTTTAAAACTGGCGAATAAACCAGCCCTAAAACAAAACCATCAAAGGACCCAGATTGAAAAACTAGAAACAAAATTGCTGCAGGTGGAAGTAATTTGACAGAAACCACAGCTGATTTAAACACAATTGACCCAGCTAATATCACAGGAAAAGAGACAACCCTGTGAAAATGCTGAATGAAATCTTGATGTCTCCCTGCACCAACTACTCTAGTGAACTTATTTTAAAAAGCAGAAGAGATGCTATACCTGTTTTGAAGAGACTAGAGGAACTAATCTATGCATCAGTAGTACAGCATCACTAGAATCCAATCATTGAACTTTAAAACTCAATCATTCTCTCAGGGCTAGATCAAAACTCCCAATCATCTAACTCCCAGTATCATATTTTTAAAACTAGAAGCAATAAAACACATTTCTTCATTTTACTTTAAGCCTGATTCTAAACTGCCAAATAGATTGCATGAAACTCTGACTTTATCTTCCTCTGAGTGGAAGCAGTTGCTCTTGAGAGACTTCAAGAATAGTCTATCACTCACAGAACTAATTGTGGAGGAAAAAGGGGGTGCCACCCCTTCGGATACTGGAGATGCCTCACACCAAAAAAAGCAATCAAAATGTACAACGCCCCCTTGATATTTCAGAGCCCACTATGATCTTGTTTTTTATCTACTGCAAACATTAGCCACTGATATACCAGAGATAAATCTTTCTGGTCAGCGATTGCAGCTAAGATACAGCCCAAGTTAAAAGCAATTGATATAAAGCTCTAGAATTTAAATGATCAATGCACAGAACTAGAACAGAGTTCCCACTCTGGAAGATGCTCTGATTCAGTGACAAAAAATATCCTTTTTGTTTCAAAGGGAGATGGGTGCAAACTAAAACAAATGAGAAGACTTAGAAAACCGATCTCATAGATCAATATAAGAGTTGTTGGAGTTCCAAAGAAGCATGAGCACAATTCCTATATAATATAGCCATTCACTAAACTAATACTGAAGTGTGTTCCTAATGAAACTCATACAAATCTTTCAATTGCTAGAGCTCAAAGCCCCTTTGCTCCACCTAAAGAGAGATGCAGACCTTGGACTATACTGATCTATTTTGAGAGCTTTAGAATTAGAGAAAAGGTTCTGACGAGCCTGACTGGACTAAAGACAATTAAGGTAGATCAGGGTTTTAGTTTCAAAGTTTTTCCTGATGAGCCATATGAGACATCTCAATGTCAATGGGGTCTCAATCAGATCCCAGGGAAATTTCAACCTTTAGTGGCTTATACACAGATTATTTAACCAGCCAGGCTCAAGATCCTCTGGTTAGGCCATTTCCACATCTTCTCAGCGGTGGCAGAAGCTCACACATTTTTGGCACCTATGGAGAATCATGCTACACAGTCACATTAACTTTTGCATACAGATATGGCTGTTTCTAATATCAATTTGATATGAATGTGGACTTATTATTTGTTTATTTTTTTAGATGGCTAAATTACTCACAATTAGCTTTAACACATAGCTTAGTATATTAAGGAGAAAAGAGAAGCTGTTTTTGCCTGGCTCAAATACAATAGCCCAAACATAATATTACTAAAGGAGATACACTTTATAAATGTAAAAGAAGAGAATGCAATTAAGCATCTATGGGTTGAACAACTGCTATTTCTCGTTAGTTTCAGCTGTGCATTGTATTTTTGCATAGAATGTGAGTATACCCTAAGGTCTTTAGGGTATACTCACATTCTATGCAAAAAGTCCATTTTTAATAAGGAAGGTTTCTGGGTTATTCTTCTAGCTATATTGGTTCACAGTGATTTCATATAGTTTCTAATTATGGTCTGGCACCTGGTAATAGCAAACCCTCACAAAATCCTGAATGGCATTTAAGTAAGGTATCTGGCATCATAGTGATAAGTGGATATTTTAGTTATCTGCCAAATGTAAGTTTAGATTCCTCAAACCCCAATCATTGCCAACATAATAAAAATACTAAAACATCTTAATGATATATGTAACTGCTCTGACCTACTAGATGTATGGACACATAAGAACCCTAATATTAAGTCTTACTCTTGTTTTTCAAGACAATTTAGATCCATCCATTAAACTTTCTGATGTGTCACCTAAATATCACCCAGGTGGTTTCTCGAATCATTATAAAGTTGTTCTACAATTTTCTGTGATGCTACGTCTTAAACCAAACAGATGACTCATTGATAAAGTACAGAAATCTAACTTTGTTTTACATGATGAGAACATGGCTAACTATTTAATTTTTCGTGAGGCTTCTAAGACTACATTAAGGGGTGTTTATAAATCATTTAGAGCTCACTGTATTAAGAAAGATAAGTGGGCAATAAACCTGATTCAATCTGAATTAGATAGAACCTATCTGCTAGTTCTCTCTGTTATATTTAAAAGTATACTATTAAAATTGGCTTACAAGCAAAAATAAAATGAGAGATGTGCAACTTTGGGAGCTGGAGATAGGTGAATTTCTTCAAGATATCCATTTGCCAACACTCATTTCAGAGGCTGCAGACCTGCTAATAAATCCTATATCACTAACTAAAGTCAGAGATAATACAAAACAGTTACCAAGTGCGAAGGCTTTCAGCAAGAATTGTTTTGGTGCAGAGTTCTATGAGATGCTTGCAAACAATTTGGTCAAACCCTTAGCACTCCTATTTAATTCAATATCAGAATGGGGACCTACCCCGCTCTTTTTGGGAAAGGGGTACTGGAAATTCTTTTAAATGAGGGTTGTAGTTACCGACCGCAATGAAAAATCACAATGCTTGTCAGGGTGAACCACCAAAGCCACTAAACCTGAGCCCAACTCCGTGGTACTACAGGCACAGGGTAGACAGGCTTAAGTTAGAGGCCTTGTATAAAGCATTTATGCACTACTAAAACAGTAATAAAGTTGAAATGCAAAACAATAACAATCTCAAGATAAATTGCAAAACTAAAGTGAAATTTAATAAATAAAATTCAACTAAAATAACAGAAATCCAATAAGAGGAATCAGAGATATATATTTTTTGAGTTATAAGTAGAAAAAGCACCATGATGCACAACGTGCCAATAATAGTCAGTGGTCGTAGTAGAACAGGACCTAGGTGCAATTTGACGCTGACTGCAATGGAACATGGGTTGGACACACTAACCAGGTTCCTCCTGGTAAAAAGATTTTACCTTCTGACTTTAGTCCTTTATGTTCCAATCCACCACAGGAATATACTTCTAAAACCCCCCAAGAACTCAGGGGAGGCACTTACAGACTCAAAGCATGGCAGGCAGAGGTCGACAGGAGAGTCCAGTCCCGGCCCAGTTGCCACTGGTCAGCTTGGCAGTTGCAGGAAAAGGCCTTTTGTTGCTGTTGTTTCCTTGTGGCTTGAATAGGAGGTCATCTTTTTGACCTGTGGAGTCCACTTCTTTGTCCTGCTACATGAGGGAGAGCAGGTCATGTCGTCTAGGCTCTTCTCAGGTTTGCAGGTTTAGTCCACAGGTCCATGATGTTCTGAAGTGGGTGCCCAGAGATGCCATATTTATTGCTATACAAAAGGGGATGATGGACGGAACGCTTGAGCCAATCAAACACTCACCCCCAGTCAACTGATCTGGGTTTAATCCATCATCATTCTTTAGCTCACTCCACCACCCCAGTTCAGACATGGCCATATGCAAATCAGTCTGACCCTGTGCCTCATGGGAACAGTCCAGCCCGAACTGCCAAGCCATGTCTTCCCTGGACCGGAAACAAGCATCCTAGGACCGGTTTCTGGCATTTCAGCCGTCATCAGCCAGGCTTGCTTGAATCCAGTGGCAAAGTGAGCAAGGGACCCACGTCTGGGCATACCCCCGCCAACTTAGGGCGAACAAAGCGATACAAAAGGGGATGATGGACGGAACGCTTGAGCCAATCAAACACTCACCCCCAGTCAACTGATCTGGGTTTAATCCATCATCATTCTTTAGCTCACTCCACCACCCCAGTTCAGACATGGCCATATGCAAATCAGTCTGACCCTGTGCCTCATGGGAACAGTCCAGCCCGAACTGCCAAGCCATGTCTTCCCTGGACCGGAAACAAGCATCCTAGGACCGGTTTCAGGCATTTCAGCCGTCATCAGCCAGGCTTGCTTGAATCCAGTGGCAAAGTGAGCAAGGGACCCACGTCTGGGCATACCCCCGCCAACTTAGGGCGAACAAAGCGATACAAAAGGGGATGATGGACGGAACGCTTGAGCCAATCAAACACTCACCCCCAGTCAACTGATCTGGGTTTAATCCATCATCATTCTTTAGCTCACTCCACCACCCCAGTTCAGACATGGCCATATGCAAATCAGTCTGACCCTGTGCCTCATGGGAACAGTCCATATTTATTGCTGGCATGAGCTAGTGGCTGGGAATTACCCCTGGGGTAAAGTTGAAGTAAATGTCCCTGGGGATAACCCGATTCACGTGAGGAATTTTCAAGATGGCTGAAGTCTTCTGCCATGCTAAACCTGGGCTCTGGTGGTGGGGTGTGTGCGTGGGAAGTATACTATGGTAATCGTAGTATCCTCCAACGTCTAATACCAAAATCCAGTTTGTGGCAGTCACTGTACCCACAACAACCTCAAAGACAGACATCTGGTAGAACAAAGCTGAGATTTCAGCAACCAGACATGGGATGCGCAACAATTGTTTAGGCCTTTGCTTTTTGAAGGACACCCCGATGTTATATGTAAACCCACTAGACCTGTCAAACAGGCTGTGCTATTGTAATGTCAAAAAGAGGCCCACTGCGAGTGGGGCATGACTGACAGGGGAACAAGAGAGAGTCCCTGCCCAAATGCCAGCTAACATTTTTCTCTGACAGGGGAGGCCTCTTTGAAGTCCCCCCAAGTGTCATATGAAAAACCCCAGCAGACATGTCAAGCAGGATGTGACTATCAAGTAGAGCCTGGCACTTTAATGTCAAAAGGGATCCTCCCAGCCCCCTTGCATATTCTCTCTTGTTCATTTCTGCCCATTAAGGTCAAACTATTGTGTGCTCCTGGGATCAAGTTCACATCTTAGTTAATCCTGTTCAAATGCTAATTACTGGTCTGGCAGATGTTGGAGAACCAAATGCAGATGTAGCTTTGAGGGCAAAGTTTACTTTCTAAAAGTTAATTTTCTGAAATATCTGCAACAAATCTGACTTTCACCATTGAATTGTATTTCAAATATCTATTAAACATAGTTGTTTATTTTCTAATTAGACCCATTCCAGAGATACAGTATTAGTATTTAATATTGCATGCCAGTGTTTCCTTATGGAACACCCAGCCTTGCTACAGTGAAAATAGCTTTGAGGTGCTAGTCACTGTAAAGAGGTGTTTAACATTAAACATTCACATGTCCTACATTTAAATAAGATGCACCCTGCCTAATGGACAAAAAGGACTACTTATGGGTGACTTAATAATATTTTGAGGGGAGGTTTCGGTCTGTCAAAAGGGTTTCTTTTGACAGAGCGACTTTGATGTTTATACTGCACAGCCAAGCTACTGGCAGCAGACCTGCAGTCACGTTTACATTGTCACTGCAGTAGATGACCCAATGGGTGCCACAGTCCACCTGTGACATTTAACTTAAAGGACCTGAGTGCATCTTGGAACCATATATTAAGGACTTATAGGTAAGTTAAATATGCCAATCAGGGGCATACTACTTTCATGATGTTGAAAGGAGGAGCCAAAACACTGTATCACTGACGAGCAGGGATAGAGTGCACAGAGTTCTATAGCCGGCAAAAATAGGGTTCAGCAAAAGGCAAAATAAATTGGGGGCGGGAACCCTGCAAAAAGAGCAACATTTCCAACAGCTACTGAAAATGTAGTTAAAGCTGAATGCTGATCCATCGTCTTGTAGACCCATAACATTACTTAAGGCCCACTTTTGAGAAAGGGGTTCTAAAAATATTTTTAAAGCCAAATACTAGTCCAACTTTTTGTAGACTCATAACAGTACTTAATGCTAATTATACAATATTTACTAAGATTATAGCCAATTGTTAAAACACTGTTGTCCTCCACCTTATAAATATAGAGCAAAAATGGATTTATACCAGTCCTGACACCTATACACTAGTAAAACTTTTACATCAGAATTAATCGATTTAGTGACCTTGGATAAAACTCTAGCAGTTATTATTTTATTGGATGCTAAAAAAGCATGTGACATTGTGTGCTTGAAGATTGTATTCAAGATTATGTAAAAATGTAGCTTCCATCTCAGCTCATAGGGACAATCCTTGTCCAAACAGAAAATATTCATAATACTAAATAATCCAATAGCTGGCCAAATGTTTACCAACAGAGGCACTCATCAGGGCTGTCATCTTTCTCCAACTCTCTTTGCTTGTCATTGAACCACTGGTACAGCTCATTCACTCTACTAACTCAATTTCTGCACTATCCTCAAAGCCTCCAAACTCAAATTATATGCAGATGATATAGCTTCATTTTTGTCACTCAATTCCACCAGCATACAATCTGCTCTGCAGGCAATTAAAAATGCACTACTCTACCTGGTTACAAGATTACCACAGAAATCCTTCTATAGAGTTTAAGATTTAATTACAATAACAACCACGGAGATTTTTTTGAGTATTCGTTTTTCAGACCGACCTAATGATTTGTTTATAAACAATTATTTTCCATTACTGAGGAAGGTTAAAAAGCTTTTTTTTAGAATGGTAACCTCCCCACTCTCTCACTGGTAAAATGTTGACCCTCATTGTATACCTGTTTTATTTATTGACTATTTAAAACAATTTAGATACCAGTTTTTATGTTAAATTCAAAAGCACAATTTCTAGTTTTATATGGAACCATATGGGCCGCTTAGCCAAAATGGGTATTCTGTAATTACCATGAGAAGATGGGGGACTTGCATTTCCAGATTTCTGCTTTTATATGGCTGCTTCTGTTTTACAAATTTAGCGTGTTTTCTATGAAATCCCATTATTTTGATAATTCAATTATTATGTTTGTTAAAAAGTATAAGTATACTAAGCTTACCTTGTTAAAACAAATACTAAGGTTCTGAAAAAAGTGAGATGTAAAACTTTACACCACATAATTAGAAAGTGGGAACCAAAATATTTCATCAGTGTGGAATTCCATTTCTGCATGCAGAAAGCCACTTCACTACTGCACACATTCAAGCATTACAAAAGTGCTGATGTGATAATGGTCGTAAGTTGGGATAGTTCTAATAGGAGATTTCTATGAAATATTGATATTCAAAAAGTTAACAAAAAATTATAATTAACTTTGTCACTTTGAGGAAATAGAGACTACTTATAAGTTTTCTATATTTATTTGTAATAATGTTGTTCTTTTTATTATAAAGAAATTTAAAAAAAAGTGATTCACATTACTTGAGTGCAAGTTGCCACAAGAAACTGTGTAATCTCACAATCTGTGAAAATGTGTATGTATATATTGACTTTAATTAAGTGTAATTTCATAATTTCAAAATATTAAAAATTCTGGGCCTGGGGGAGCATGTGGGGGGCACATGCTGTGCCCCCCTGGAACTACACCCCCATTCTTGCATTGTGTGGCATGTATGCCACACTGTGCAGGAACATGCTGTAGGCGCTGTCGCGGCGGGGGTCTGTTGTTAAGGCTCCCCTATGAGCCTTACACAGCTGCCGCAGTGAGACTGCTACAGCACCTCCCGCCTGCCCTGGATTACACTTGTAGTCCGGCGGACGAGCACATGACGGGCTTGGCGGTTCTCCTGTTGGCATGGTGGTGGCGGGCCAACAGGTGTACCGCCAAACTCATAATAAGGCCCTTAATGTGCTTGCTTGCATCAATACACATGGCACTCTGGCAACACCAACGGTGGTGATAATGCATTATCTTCAATGTCTGAATTAAACATACATATGTTCGTTTTTAGCTCCTTTTTTAAGCAGTGCTACCTGCCAAGTTTTCTACAGCTAAGATGCCTTTTTGCTGTCTCTGTGATGTTAACATGTTCATTAATCATTCAGAATATGCCTTTGGGGAGCCATGTATTATGCACATTTACATCTTTAAAGACAAAGACAGGTCTGCAATGACTCGTAATTATTAATGGGACATTTAGCGCTCCCCTTTCCTGTTCAGATAAACAATAGATTGAGATGACAAGCAGGACAACTGAAAACTGGATGCAATGTTTTGAGACTGCGACTTGAGGCTGCCTTAAGAGGTAACTGTTAATACTGCCCTCGTTGGATGACAAAACGCTGTGGGTATACCTCCAATGAGCAGGCCTTTTTTAGAAAAGAGTGTACTGGTGATTACTTTGTGTGCATTTCAAAACCTTCATTTTCAAAGTTCACAATACTGTTAGGGTTCCTAGTGTCTTCCCCAGCAATAGAGTATAACTTTATTATCCATAGAACTTTTTTTTTTACTTAAATGCTTCTTATACAAAAAAACATTTGGTTATTGAATACTCCACACAGCATACTAAAAGGTTACATGTATCTCATCCTCTGCTGCATTTAGATATTCTATTCAGCGTATTATAAAGAGTTGATTGGATTTTTGAGTGATGAGCAGTGAAATGCTCATTCAGGGCCGTGGCACTCACGATTCTGATGCAAATGGGATTTTGTGGCTGACCCAGACTCACAGGAAGTAGGAAAAGAATTCACTTTTTCCCCCTGCACATATTATACTAGATAATAATTGGCTGAATTTATACGGGGAAGCACTGCAGCATTAAGGGACATATTTATCAAATATTCATGCAACGCAATACAGCAAGCCCCCTTGCTGCACTACGCTGCGTGAAAGGGAGAGGGAAGGAATTCACTGAATTTAACATTATATGGTTGTAATGATTCACTTAGTCATTACTTGAAGGTAAAAGTAAAGTAGTTTATTTCAAAGAGCTTCACCCACGACAAGGAGCGCCTCCTCAGCTCGAAGTCCGATCAGCAACTGACTCAGCCCATCGAACCTCGAACCATGGAAGACTCCACATTGTACATTCAAAGCAACACATTCCAAATTACATATACAGCATTCCGATAACCAAATACATCACTACTACATCACCTCCCCCTTTATCATAAAAAACAATTTAATATGTAATAAACTCATTGTATCTTGCATGAGCTCTCCTCAACCTGCCACTACGACTAAATGAAGTAGTGAGTGGACCACTAACAGAACCAAAATTTTCATTTCTGGAAATAGGTACCGTTTTCATATCTGATTGTAACCAATGTGTCCACCCACAACTTTCAGAACCCAAATTGTCTTTCCTACAACTAACTAACTTGGCTTGCTCTTGAGACATTTTTACCAATTGCCTTTTGTTCCACCACCCTTTCTCATTCAAGAAAGCGGCACCTTTGCTGATTTTGCTAACCTGGACTGGATTTGAAATACTGAACTCCCTTTTGAAACCTTAAATGGTTTTTTAATCATTACCCAATCACCAACTGAGATTACCAAATTCCTTAAATAATTCTTTTTATCATAATTTTTCTTCATGTGATCCTGTTTTTCTTTAACTTTGTTTACCAACATTTCCCTGTCAGACCCTTCTTTTATAACATTTGTACTTTTCTTGTCTAACCAAGAGGGAAATAAAGTAGAGTGTGCTTTTCTACCTCTTAGTAGCTCGAAAGGTGTGACTTCGGTGGTACAATGAGGAGATGTATTATAATTCCACACTTTTTCTTCAAGAAATTTTCCCACATCAAGACCTGAAGCAATAGCAGTCTGGATCCCTTCCTTCATAATCTTATTACCGTGCTCCACAAGCCCATTAGAAGAAGGAGAGTAGAGTGCTACTTTAAAATGCTTAATGTCTTGCAGATCTAAAAACTTACGCATTTTCTCTGACACAAAGTGCGTCCCATTGTCTGTTACAAGAACATGGGGAGCCCCTTCCAACAAAAATACTCTTTTTAGAAATGAAATGGTATTGTCTGAATCAGGTGAATTAACAAATTTATAGTACATCCATTTTGAATAATAGTCCATTGCTAAGATGAGGTACCTCATTCCTTCTGGTAATATATTATAAGGGCCTGAAAAATCCAACCCCACTTTTTCCCATGCTGATGCGGGAAATTGAGTGGGATGTAGAGGAGAAGATGAAGTTTTCCAGTGTTTATCTGACAGTAAACACTCCTCACAATTATTCACTACTGCCCTAACCTGTGCATCTATGCCTGGCCACCAATAATGCAATTTAATTCTCATTCAAGTTTTGGTAACCCCCAAATGGCCTTTCTGAGCCATTTTCACTATAGTATTTCTTAACTCAGTTGGGGGTACAAATTTATCGCCCCTTAAAAGGATAAAATCCTTTACAGATAGCTCATCTGCAACTTGAGCAAAGTTTCTCAATTCTCCAGTCAAATTTCTTGCATCAGGCCAGATTTTAGTTGAGAATTCCATTGCTTTAGATAGAATTGTATCTTTCAAGCTAGCCTCTTTCCATTCATTCTCCGAAATTGTCAAACTCCATTCATCAATAGCATCTACCACCGCCACACATTCAACATCCTCTTCTACCAAATCATCCTCATCGTCTTTTTCCATTAACATCCTTGAAAGGCAATCCGCCTGAAAATTTCTTCCTCCGGAAATATGCTTAATTTCAAAGTTATACTCCTGGAGTTTAGACACTAGTCTAGTTAATCTTGGCGACAAATTGTTATTACCTGCCACCTTGCTGAAAATAAAAGAAAGAGGTTTGTGATCCGAAAAAATTATAAATTTACGTCCCCAAATATACATTTTAAATTTTTGTGCAGCCCAAACGCAAGCCAAAGCCTCTCGTTCAATAGTGCTATAGTGACACTCAAACTGTCTAAGTGATCTAGAAGCAAAAGCTACTGTTTGCTCCTTACCATTAACTTCCTGGCTTAAAACTGCCCCTAAACCATTCATGCTTGCATGCACTGAAATGACTGAGGTACAGTCATCCCGAAAGGCGTGAAGGGCTTGTGCTGATATAATCAGCTCTTTCACTTTTGAAAAAGTTTCATCCAACTCTCTGGACCACACAAATTTCTGACCCTTCTTCAGTAAAGCTCGAAGTGGTTCCACTACTTGAGCATAATTGGCCACAAATCTTGCATAATACTCTGCAAGCCCCAAAAATGAACGCAGAGAATCCTTATCACAAGGTGCACTTGCCTCTTTCAAAGCCCTGACCACTGAAAATTTTGGTTTAATTCCTGTTTCTGATATTGTGTGACCTAAATACTCTAGTTCATTCACACCAAACCTGCACTTGTCTTCTCTGACTGTCATGCCACGTTCTCCTAACAAGGACAGAACCTTTTTCACTAATATATTATGTTCTTCCAGACTTTTTGCAAAAATCAAAATATCGTCCAAGTATGCCTGCACCCCTTTTAGATCCTTAAATAATGTATCCATAAGTCTTTGAAAGACGCTGCCGCTGATGCTAGCCCGAAAGGAAGCCTCAGGAACTTGTAAGCCCCGAACGGAGTAACAAAGGTTGTCAGCTCTTGGGATTCTTTGGACAAAGGAATTTGATGATAGGCGGATTTTAAATCGATTAACGAGAACCATTTGGCCCCCCCCAAATTCGCTAAAAGTTCATGGATTCTCGGTAGGGGGTGGCAGTCCACCTTGATGTTTTTATTTAGACCCCTGAGATCCGCACATAACCTAATTTCGCCAGTCTTCTTACGAGCTATGACGATGGGAGCAACCCATTGAGATGACTCTGTGGGTTGTATTATCCCTTGAGAACACAAGTCCTCCAGCATCTTTTTAACTCACCTCTCACACTTAACGGCACAGGGCGAACTCTATGTGCGACTGGAGATGCACCAGGTAATAACCTAATCTTATGCTCCACACCTTTCACTAAGCCCACTTTGTCATTAAATACGTTTTAAATTCATATAACAGATCCTTGCGATCAATTCTTGGCTCCTCCACATTGCAAATAGACAAATCTCTTATTCTTATGGGATTTTCATCCCCTGGTACTAAATACAGTCCCATTTTTGCCAGGTCTTTCCATCCCACAATGTTTTTCCCTTTAATTGCCACATAAATTTTAGTGCATATTGATCTACTTAAAATCTGTAAGGTGCCCATGAAAAACCCCAACATATCAATATCTTTTTCGCCAAAGGCTTCGGGATTCACATCTGTTTCCAACAAACTAATATCTTTGCCCCATTTTTCATAAAAAGTAGAGTCTCGAAGGATAGTGATAGGCGAACCAGAGTCTGCCATGACTTCTAATTTAACTCCATTGATGGTCGACTCACACAAAGGACCCTTAATTTGAAATGGCTCCTCCTCCAAATCGAGAGTCAATAAAAGATTGTCAAGGGACTCTGAACACATATCCATATCGACACTGCTTATCTTCACAGGTTTCTTTTGATTTCTGCAGACTTTTTGAAAATGACCAATCTTTTTACAAATAGAACAGCGTTTACTCAAAGCTGGGCAGCCTCTAAAATTACCGATGTGAAATTTAGAACCACATCTGTAGCAGTAATTTTGCACTTTAGATTGCACTGGTTTCAAGGACTTATCTTTAGAACCAACCGCATACAAACCATCCTCATTATATTCCTCTGAAATCATGTTTACCTTAGGAATTGGTTCCGGCAGCATCGCCTTAGTTGAAATTATAGATCTTTCAATGCTTAACGCCAGGTCTATTACCTCTGAGAGTGGAGGATTTTTGCAACTGAGTATTCTTTCCTTAATTTTAGATGAAGAACAATTAAATACGAATTGATCTCTGATGTAATTCTCCAGCAGAGGACCAAAATCGCATGAAATTGCTAAAACTCTCAAGGCAGAAACATATTCCTCGACCTTTTCATCCTCCTTCTGTTTACGTTTATAAAAATTATGCCTTTCTAGCATAATATTTGGAGATTCCTCAAATTGTTTTTTTAATCTAGCAATCGCTCCTAAATAAACGTCCCATTGACTGTCTCCTGATTGACCAGAAGGAGGAGGAATTGGCGTTAAACTATTGAAAATGCATTGGGCCGCTAAGCCCAAACTGCCAAACAACAAAGCAAATTTTCGAGGAGGGGAATATTCAGAAGCATCAATAGCCACTAGGTGATTCTGAAATAACCCTAACCACTCTGCCCATAGCATAACTGGTTTACCAGGTTTGTCTAAGAATGGAGGAGGTTGAGTAACTTCCCGCACTGCAGACATTTTTAAAAATGCTCCTGTAAATGTCTGAAGAGTTGAGTGTATCACCGAACACTCAACTTTAACTGTGCCTGTAGAGATTTGAAGTGGTGAGTGTATCACCGAAACACTCCTGGAGATCCTACTGAAGACACACTTATTTAAAACAAATCTTTAAAGATTTAAGGTGTGTGTGTCACCGATGAGTTAAATCCAAATTTCCAACCAGCTTGTTGAAAATTATTCACTTGGAACAGGAATGTTCAAAGAGGGGCCCTGTGTGTGTTCTAAAATACTGAAATTCCACTTGCCAACTCGAAGCTTTACTTGTTCAAGTCTTAAAACTTGCAGAAGAGACGATTTCAAAACTCTACACGCTGCGTCGCTGTCGGTATTAAAAGCTTTCTTGAAGCTAAACAACGTGATTGGCAAAACGGGCCAAAGAAGCGAGACGCCAATCCCAATATGGCGGCACGTTCCCCGATGTTCGCTCCGGGAGGCTCACGGTACGCTAGAACAGCAGAGCGTCCTTCCGCAGTACAGGCGTCTGCACGTCACAGAAGAAACCGTGAAGCAACAGCGCGTCGGAGTCGGAAGAATGCAGGTAAGCGCTCATGCCACGTATGCTTTTAAATGTAATGGTGGCGGTTCGCAGGACACAATCAGCCAGGCAAATCAGACCGCATAAAAGTTCCAGGCCACAAAGAACTCGGTTCTTTGGATGTGGTCGAAATCAACTTGCGGGGCAATTCCTTTTCCGGAAAGGAGCCTCCAAACAAACGTTCACCAGACACTCGCCAAGTCTATTCCTACCGTAACTCCGCAACCTCAGAAAGCGAGTCACAGGAATCAGGCGAAGCGGTGTCGAAGACAGTGTCCACAAGTCCGTCCAGGCCACTACTTCAGCTTCGGGTACGCACCGAGATCTGATGGACACCGCCGAAATTCGTTCTGAATCTCCAAAACTGTTGCGTGGGTTGGTGGGTGAAGCGACCGAAATCCCAATCGTCGCCAAATGTAATGATTCACTTAGTCATTACTTGAAGGTAAAAGTAAAGTCGTTTATTTCAAAGAGCTTCACCCACGACAAGGAGCGCCTCCTCAGCTCGAAGTCCGATCAGCAACTGACTCAGCCCATCGAACCTCGAACCAAGGAAGACTCCACATTGTACATTCAAAGCAACACATTCCAAATTACATATACAGCATTCCGATAACCAAATACATCACTACTACAATGGTGCATTCATGCTCTCTGCCTGCGCTGGCTCACAAACTGCTGACTAGCACCAACGCAGGCGCCATTTTAGCCAGGGTTATTTTTGTGCAGGAAGGGACACTTACCTGCACAAAAACAATCCTCGGAGGTTTTTTCCTTTTTCTATGTGTGCTGCACACACAGAAAGAGGAAAACATGAGGAGAAATATGGTCGCTATGCCTCCCCTGGGGAGGCATAGCATTTTGATGCATTCCCATGTCTACCACTAATGGTAAATCTTGCCAAAATACATGGAAACACCCACGCTCCACCCATGAAATGCCACCCTGGAGCAGAGAGTAACTCAAGACAGTGACTTGCGCTACCTTCAGTTACTCCACATTTACCAAACCATGCAGGGACACACAAGGTGGCCTTGTGTGGCTTGGTAAATGTCATTCTATGTTTTGTGTCGCCCTTGAGCCCCCTTGCGTAGCGAAAGGGCAACACAAAAACCTGATAAATATGCCTCTTTGTGTTTTGCAGCTAAACATGCATGATTTAGACATTTGCCTGTATTCCTAAGAGCAGAACTCAGAATGTGGTGGTAGTACCACTTCTGCTAAATACTGCAACTTGCCGAAATATTGGCCGAAACACTGGTGGACTTGTAATGAGGCCTTTTGTTTGAAGTATCGTCTTGTGAAATAGGAGACAGAAAGATTTATGAGCACTACAATGGAAGTGAAAACTATTAGGCTGGAAGCATTGGATGTATGTGCATGTTGAACTGCAAGGCAATGGCAATTATCTTAGTAGGATTGGAATCAGTATCTTCTAATCCACCCTCATACGTCCTTGATACAGAAAGGAAATGTGATAAATGTATATTTATTAGCGTTAAATGGGAAAATTGATTTTCATTTTATGATTAAATGCAGAGTTAAAAAAATACAAAAATGTTTACATTGAAAAAACACCAGGGAGAGTTGATGCTTTTCTAATGCCTAATATTAAAATTAACATAAAATCAAACCTAAACAAGTACTGACAAAGTCACCATATCTGCCTTGGATGACAAGCGAGGATAACAAAAAACATTCAAAGATGGCCACCCAAGTGTGCACGTGCACATGCATGCATTTAGGTAATGGCTATTTAAAGAATATTCTAAGGTAGCTGGCCATTAATGGCATGTACATGCATGCACATACAAGGATGTCCATCTCTGAACAGATTTAAAGTAGCCGTGGGCAAAATTTTAATTACACTGGCATATTGCTAAATTACAGGAATTTGAAGGAATGCTATTAGTGTGAAATCCATCAGATTACACCATTATGCCACTTTGCGTATTTACACACAATTTGTGGTAAAAATGTATCACAAATAGAAAGGAACACTGGAACATGAGTGTCTGTTGTTTACTGTGCTTTTCTTTTGCACTAAAATTTAAATAAAATAAAATATTCCCACTCCAGACAGCACAACAGTAGGGAAAGTGTTGTACTTCGGAGGGGTCAAATTTAGCATTCTCACTCCAGTCTGTACAGCAGTAAGGAAAGCATTGGACTTCGGAGGGGTTACATTTACTATTCCCACTCCAAACAACCCAACAGTAAGGAACTTGTTGGACTTCAGACGGGTTAAATTTACTATTCTCACTCCAAACAAGGCAACAATAGGGAAAGCGTAGGATTTAGAAGAGGTAAAATTTAATACTCACACTCCAAACAGCGCAACAGTAGGGAAAGTGTTGGACTTCGGAGGGGTAAAACTTACTATTCCAACTCCAGTCTGTGCAACAGTAGGGAAACGTTGGATTTCAGAGCGGTGAAATCTACTATTCCCACTCCAAACAGTGCAACAGTAGGGAAAGAGCTGAACTGCGAAGAGGTTAATTTTTATTCCTACTGCGCTCTAAGCAGAAGTAGGGAAAGTACTTCTCTTCAAGCACATTTCACACATAAGCAAGACCATGAATGTAGAAAAAATATTAAACTCTTAATATAACAAGCATTTGCAATGCAATCGGTCTAGCCTTTGGGACCTTATATGTATTTAGCTATGCAGCACATTAGTCTGGGTGCTGAAACATCTACTGTTCTTTAACATGGAGAGAAAGTAAGCACCAAACTGTGTGACATGCCAGGTATGGGAACACATGGAGAGAAATATTGCCTTTCAGCGGGAAATGGTATAGTCCAAAGCTCTGTTTTTAATATAAAATCAGGGCCTCCGGTGGTCATATCACTCAAAATACAAGTTTTGGAAAAAATATTAATGTCTATGGGTGCTCGTGGAAGACAATTTCTATGGACTGGAATCTAGAGAATGCTAAAGTGATTCTGGTATTTTACTGACCACTGCTGGTCGTTTTCTATCAAGAAAGTTAAATATAGGCAGTTGCCAAAAAATTAAAAAAAGAAAGTTCCTCACCTGAAAGCAATTCTGGTATTTTACTGACCTCTACTGGTCGTTTTCTATCAAGACAGTTAAATAGATGCAGTTGAACAAGCAGAGAGCAATTCTGGTATTTTACTGACCTCTACTGGTCGTTTTCTATCAAGACAGTTAAATAGAGGCAGTTGAACAGAAAAAAAAAGTCCCTAAGCGGAAGCAGACAAGTCCTAGGGCTGATCTCCAGACCCCACAAAGTACATACACATATTAGTATATACTAAAGTATATACAAGAGGTCTCGAATGCTCGACTTAAAAATTATGAAATAACATGAAATATATATAAACATGCATTAAAACAACTAAAACAAGTAACAATGTACATAATTGCTATTCAATTGCTATAAAATAATTAGTTATCAATTTATCAATAATTATCATTCAACTATTAATTAACTTCCCACCCTACACCCCTAGAAACCTAGCAGCGCACACCTAAAATATAGCAAACAAATTATTATTATTCTATAATTTACATTTTTAAAATCAATTAAATGATTAATTTACAACTAATAATAGATTGTTAATTCATTATTGCTTAATTAACTTCCCACCCTAAACCCCTACAGACCTAGCAATCCACAACTAAAATATAAGTAAAATAAATAAGTATTCCATTTATTACATATTTAAAATTCAATTAAATATTAATGTACAATTAATAGTTAATTATTACCTAAGTAACTTCCTACCCAATACCCATACATACCTAGCAGCCTACAACCAAATTATAAGTGAAATAAATCAGTATTCCATAATTTGCACAGTTAAAAATCAATTAAATGATTAATTTAAATTAATAATTAATTATGAATTAATTACTACCGAATTAACTTCCTACCCTAGACTCATACAAACCTAGCATCCTGCAACTAAATCATAAGTAAAATGACTCTGTATTCCATATTTTGAATAATTAAAAATCAAATAATTTATCAACAATTAATAATAAATTGTTGTCATTATTATTTAACTTCCCACCCTAGACCCCTACAAACCTAGCAGCCCACAACTAAAATAAATATGTATTCCATAAATTACATAATTAAAAATCTATTAAATAATTAATTAACAATTGATAATCAATTCTTAATTAATTATTTCACTCTATACCACTACAAACCTAGCACACGCATATCATAAATAGCGAAAATAAATCATTATTACATCATATTAAATATCAATCATACAATTAAATAAATGTTGTTAAATCATAATTAATTATTGCCTAATTAACTTCCCACCCTATCCCCCTACAAACCCAACAACCTGCTATGACACTACACATTTCTATTAATAATTAAATAAAAAATTCAAAATCCTAGCAATTACATGCTATATTCAAAACAATTATAAGGTTTATTTAAACAATAGTGACACATATAATTAATATATCACTTAAAACATATTAAAAATGATTTTAAAAAACAATATTTTTAACACCTATATTACTGAAAACTATATGAAAAAAACTTCAATATTCTTAGAAACAATATTACTTAGGTCAAAAAACGTGATTATTGTCAACGGTATTTGTGCATCACGATATTTGTGTCACAATATTTATTTAATATATTTATGTCTCCCAATATTTTAAACCTAATATTTTGTCTAAACACCACTTTTTTATTTTTATAACGTTGTCTTAATATTGTCTTGTTAGATGTTAAATTAATTGCATGAGTGGGCGTTTTTTTCGTAATGTTTTAACTGTGATGTTATTTTAAATTTGCAGCTCATCAATTGTGAATGAAAAACTAATCTACAGGCTATACGAATAATTGGGGTTTTATTTAAAAGAATGGCGTGGCTTTGCATGGAGAGGGCTTATGTATGCCCTTACCGATAATCTCTCTGACCTAGGCCCTTATTACCATACGAGAAGGGCGGTCGGACCACCACAAGACCACCGCAAGCACCAGGATCTTTGTGCCAACCTTCTCCTGGCAGGGACCCCGCCATGAAACGGTCAGTAGCGGCTGCTACCGGACCTGGGTGGCGGGCGGGTGGGGTTAAAAACAATCACCTATAACGGCCGGCCGTCGCCTCTCCTCCGTCCTCCGTAATCTTCCTTCTCTTCCTGCAGTCACGGCCAGCAGCAGGAAGTACCTGGGCTCCCAAGCTCCCCATAGCCAATCACAACGCTGCAATGTAGCGTCGTGATTGGTCTGAGCGCCATGGTTCGGTGCTCAGATGAGGCATGGAAGGCTTCCATGTTCCTCACCAGGCTGTGTAATGCAGCCTGGAGGCGAAGATGCAAAGTGCGCAGACTGTTTGTCCAGCCCATGAGCAAGCAGTCGTGCGCACTTAGGGAGTGTAAACCACTCCTCCCCTGCTCTGACCAGCCCACTTCACCCTGAGGGCCACTGATGAAATAGAAAAACTAAAATGATAATAACTATTGTTATTATCATTTTATTTTTCCTTTTGTTAAGTGGGCAGACACTCCTCAGCGGCAGAGCCGCCACTGGAAACGGTTGGCGCAAAGGCAGAGAACGGGCTCCAAGGCATTGCAGCACACGGGGGTGTACATGGGGGCACATGTTGTGACCCCTTCTTCTTGTATTGTTGTGCGTGCACTGTGTGCCATGCATGACATTGTGCATAGTACACAGTGCACCGATGTGCAAGAGGCAGTAAAACGGCTGCAGCATGTGCTGCAGGCTTTCTATGAGCTGAAGCATGCCGCTTTCATGGCACCGCCGCTGCAAAACAACCAACAAGGCAGTCAACTTGTAATTCGGCTTCAAATTCTGCTCATGCACATGATTTGTGCACGTGCCCAATTCTACGAGTGCATGAACATCCATATAAAAGCAACAATGGGTAGCAGCACTGTGCACAGGCTTGCTGCTGCCCTTGCAATGAAAATGAAATTGTAATGGACCTGGCTCTTGGAGAGTGGGCCTTGTGGTATTCACTCTGTTGAGTTTCTTACATTTTCTTATACTTTTCGACACTTCTCAAAGGTGTAAAAATATATGTTGTAAAGCAGCTCTTATGTTGAGCAGGAAGGCCACTTCACTGGGTTGTCAATCAATAATTTGGATTCAGATTTGACACTTGCACCCCCAAGCAAATACATAGGTGTTGTTTCTAAGTAATTGCAAGTGCATTAGGCAAAGAATCACTATAGGGAATACGAAATAGAATAGTGCACAAAAGAAAACCAACAAGCCAAATGTTGTCGACTTCTTGCCAAGTCTACACAAAAAACAAAACTGTGAAACTACAATTTGACATGAATATCTATAAATCTAAACTGAATCCACCCAAAGTGTGCATTTGTGAGGTGCACCATACGAGATTGAATGTCACGAATGCTCACCCACAATTGGTTTGCTAATTTGTTCTTGATCCTGTCTTCTTAAAACTATATTTAAGGTCACTGAAATTAGGCAGCATCGGAGGATCAAATTATATGACTGAATTGATTAAATTAAGTGTCATGAAAATTGAAAAGGGAAGTTATGCCTCATAATGAAGCACATGTTATGGCAGTGTTATTTCACTATATTGTCATTTTGATACATCAACGCTGACTGGGCAAATGTTTCACCTTATTAGTACCAGTTTGATTTGCAAGTTATGCAGCACGTTGTTGAATATGTGACAAATATGGTATATTTTTATCAAGTAGGAATTAATTACAGAATCCCAGTGGCTCTGACTATAAGGATAAAATTCGCCTATGGGAAGTCATCGATGAACTGTTCAGTGACATCCCCCACTGTGACACATCAGCCATCTTCTAGAACAGTTTAGAAACCTTTTCCTCTGTGATGTTTCAAGATAACAAAAAGAACATATTCGCTTACTTTGTAATCCATGGAAATATAAATATTTCCCCTGGCTGATCAGTGAGTGGTGCCATTAAAGAATTTGCAGACAGGAAAAAATGAGGCGAAGCTTTTGATTGATGACTTCAGCTTGTTTGTGTTTAAGCATTCCGTGTGGTCACGCTACACTGCTGAATAGTCATTTATATTCAAATTGGATGGAGCTGCTCCTTCTTAATCATTTCCATAAACGAACCCCCCCCCTTTTCATCTTGAAGTTTCATTTATCTTAAGCTTTAGTCCCTTCAAAGGAATTTGGGGCATTTATAAACCGAAAGCGAACTGTAGGCCTTATTTATCCTGCTTGTGCTTGTTTAGATTGTGTGGAAGGGCATTACGGAAGTGAGGGTATTCCGCTTGTTGACTATATGGAGCAAGCACACAGCCATGCATCCACAAACCCAATGACGAGTTTCACTCTCTCTCTCCCTCCCTCTCTCTCTGTTTCTCTCTCTCACCCTCTCTATCGCTTTCTCTCTCTCTTTCGCTCTTTCAATCTCTCTACATCGCGGTCTCCCTTTCTCTCGCTCTCGCTCTGTATCCCTTTCTCAAACGAACTCTCTCTGTCTCTCTTGCCTTTCTCTCTCTGCTTATCTGTCTCTTTTCTCTCCATCTCTTTTGTTATGTCTCTCTGTTCCTCTCTTTCTCTATCTCCTTCGCACACACACACACACACACTCTGTTCATTCCAGACTACCTACTGTGTTATATGCAAGATGTGTTTATCATCTTTTGACAGTTAGTGTTTTAATATCAACCTATCTTAAAGCACTATTGTGCCACGCAACTCTAGAATTCTTTGGCTAGGTGATTTGTTTTCTTTAAGGTAGTTACCCAGAGTGCAGTTTACTTCTTCCGCCATGCTTAGACCTGCTAGAGACGCAGTAGAAAGACTATATTTGTTCTGAAATTGAACAAGAAGAATACGAGAGAATCAGAAATGTTTACCACATATTATTTCAATGGACACAATGTGTTGATCAGTTATTATCAATTTGAACTGTGGTTAAAAGGAGAAGAAAGTTTTCACATTTAGGCAGATTTATGAAGAGGCCACCAAAGTTATGAGAAATTGTGAAGAAAAGGAAGAACCACTTATGCTGCTGGGGTTCTGGCAAACATTTGAGCAAGAGTGCGGAACAGGATCTGTAATAAAAACTAATTCCAGAGAAAGTCAAGAAGAGGCAAAATCTCCTAGTAGAAGACGTGCCCAGTGCCTGTCAACAGCGATTACATCTTTCTGAAGATGCTGCAACACGTTTAATTCTCAAGTTGCTTGCAATGGCGACACTGTGGAAGAATACCAATAATAGGAGAGCAAAGCTTCAGAGGAGGACCCAGATACGGGATCACAAGATGAGCAGTCCTGATGATCAATATATACAAACTTTTTCACTTTTCTTGGGCATACTTTGGCTTCCCTCAAACTATATGTACATACTCACCATTGATGGACCAAAGTTGGATGATCATCTACTACGTGTGAAAATGAAGTTTTTTTTTACAAATATGGTGAAGGTAATTGATGGGGATTCGTGCCCTCTCTTCCTTTTATGAAGCACCATACTCATGCATGGGCTGTATGGCAGGTTGATCCAGTTAGCGGTTCAGAATAACAAAGATAGGAAGACGTCCTCATTACTTAACCAAAATGAAGACTAATTGTTTGATTTTTGCTTCAATTAAAGCATTTTGAAAATGGTATATGATGTGCTGCAGTAACTCTGTCTGAACACTGCACATGCAACAGCAATGAAGAATGATACCTCAATCCTCACTGAGCCAAAGTAACCGTGAACCAGACAGAACATTCAGAAGTTGATCAGATTTGTCTCCAATAGCCAATAGATGAGCTGATCCAGAGACTGCTTTCAGATTTAACATGCAATAGGATCATTTTCAAATGATAACCATCAAAGGTGAAGCAAAAGGTGACGCGTAAATTTAATTATGGAAAAAAACCTTTATTTATTACACTCATTTAGAGCTTTTTTTAACAAACATCTTTATATATCATATTTAAATAGCTTCATTGGTACTTTTTTTTTTACAAGTGGTACCATCCTTTTGTTTTCATCCAGCAGGGTAGTAATTTATATTGAAGGATGTTTGCCTCTGCACCTGAAGAATTCTCAAATTGTTACCTTACTTCGTGAAATTAAAAAATAAAAGCACGTGATTTATCTTACCCAAACATCTCCGGATCAGTTTATCTTTAATCTTCTCCCAAACTAGGAATGGATTCACAATTTATTCCGTTGGAAGTAATTTATTCCATATTGGAGGATTTGTATTTGTATAGGTTATTTGTAGAGCGCACTGTGACCAGAATGGTATCCTGGCGCTAATATTGCTAAAATCATCAAAAAGGCAGGAATAGAGGAAAAAGGAGCGAGCAGCGGAAATCTAAGTGTCCTCCCAGCGTTATTTAGGGAAGAGCCAGGTTTTAAGGGCTTTCCTGAACTTAAGCAGGTCAGTCTGGGAACTTACTTTTAGATGGTAACTTATTCCACAACTGCGCAGCTTTAAAAATAAAATAAGTACAAAAAAATGTTTATAAATAAAAACAAATTGTACAAAAATTAAAAAAAGTTAAAATAACTGCCACCTACTTTAGCTTCTCATATTGACACCACCATTCTCTCATGATGAACTTTGATATTCAATATTTTAATTTCAATATGATGACCTAGAACTACAGTGATAATGGGCATGAGTCTTTTAGTCACCCACTGCGATTGTCTTTCTCCCGGTAATATCAGAGGGAGATGAGAATGAGTTGTACTGGAGGCAGCTCCATGCCATGGGTGATGCCCAGCAAAGGGGCAGACTATTTTTCTGGATCCTGTCTGGATCCTTTCAGACTGCTTTATCCCCATGGCGAAGCTCCCATTCTTGGCCTGCCACAGAGAAGCAGTAGGATAGAAGGGATGATGTGGAAGCTTGTTCATGAGCAGAACTAATTAGATGAGGACTGTGGCTGATGTACCGTGTAACCTGTTCTACGCATATCTTATTAAAAATAACTGCTTATATACTGTAACAGCCCTTATAGATAGCGCCCTGACACCATTCACGTCTAGTTCACACTATATGAAACTATAAAATTAATAAATAAGCTGGCAGGAGAATAACTTGCAAAAGAATAACCACATTTATGTTAACCTAAGCATGTGCTGCAACATTTTTCATTAAATGATATAGGTCTATTCTGCCTTGAAGAATAATACCAAAGAGGGTGCATCGACTAGGCTGAAAGTTAGCACCATTGCACTTTAAAGTGGCAACTTCAGCAAATGGAATTGAGTGCAATAGTTCACCCAGCTAAGAAATATTACATACAGCATGAAATATATATGGGAAAGAAGAGTCACTCTGTTATAAATTAACACATAGCGTTGAGTATAATCAGCATACATCTGTATGTCAAGATGCATACATCATGAAATAACTCGTTTTTAATCAAAAATATATTTTTTGTAGTCACAATACTGTAGCCCCTCATTTGTCATCAGACACTTTGAGTTAGAATTAATTAAAAATATATCCATTCTTCAATAGTTCATATCATTATTCATGAAATCAGTAGTGACTGACCCATCACCAGTGGGAAAGAATCCTAAAACGTAATCAAAGAACATCAGTGCATGAACGTAACTATTACAGTTATGGTACACTGAACAAATAATTCCTTTTTCTCAACTGAGAAACAGAAATGTTTAAAAAAAATTATAAACAGTCACATATCAGCAATGTACCAGAATTGTTACAGCTACTGTTAAGAGCAAGTTTGTAAAGCGGGTACTCATCCGCAAGTGTGCTTAGAGTACCCAACATTAAGGTAGCAGTTCTAATAATTGAAAATTTGTCTACAGTCTTTCCATTGCTAGCACAATTAGGAGCTCTCCCATGAGTTACATCTGAAAAAGAGGCACTTTCTTGCACTGAGGATCATGTAAAAAATATTTTGCCAATCTCCTTCCTCCTTTCCAACCACCAAACACAAAAAAGATACCACAGAAAGGCACACATGCCATGTGTAAATTCACTAACTGACTTTCTGCTTGGAAGAACCTCACATTTACTGTGCCACCCCAGGGGAACCTTTATGAGAGAGTTCAGATGATCCAGTAACACATGGAGGGGGGACTGTTCCCTCTGATGCACACTCTGCACCCTGAACCTTGTGGGACCTCTGAAGACAGCCACAAGTGTCAGTGTTTTCTGTAGCCAAATGCGCTCTTGTGCCTGGAAAACTACACTGAAGCAGAGAGATAATGTCTGGAGTTCTTTGCTATGCTCTCTTCGGCACATGCACTGCAGACAATGGTGTATTTTTTGTACAATCGAATGCACAGTTTCTGTCTGCACTAGGTTCAACCGTAGATTTCCTGACCGGAATCAGGTTTCAAAGGCCATTTAGTAAACTTGCCAGGGGGGTGAAATTAGTGTTTGGACCATTTTTGGCACTCTTCGGTGTTACAGAAGGGAGCAGAAGCATGTGTGCTGCCCTTTGCGTGAGTCTCATTGTTAGGTCGCAAAGTAGAAAGTAAACTGGGCATTTCTTCACTTGCAACTCAACGTATCCCCGACATAGGTAAATGAGTGAATGAGCCCATCTTTCTGCTCCATATTTCCAATGCAGGCACATGAGCAAAAGGGACCTGGAAGGATGCAAGAAATGCACACCCCAAAAGCAGTGACACCTTTATTTTTAACCATTTCTACTAGTTTTCAGTACAATACATCGTGCTCACACAAAAAGGATAATTTCAAGAGCATGTAGGTATGGAATACAGCATGGTAATATGAACAGATGATACAGGAGAAGCCCATTCATTATGTATCAATAGTAACCACTAACAACATTAAACAACAGATCACAGCAGAGAGGCAACTCGCATCTACTCACATTAAGCACCTCTGTATTACCAGATGTGTTGGTGTCCCCACAAAATTCAGCTGTCGCCGGAGTGTAGGCATTGTGTCATGTTGTCGCCCCACTTGCCCACATATAGCAAAAATCTAATTCTTCTCCCTCAAGAAAGAGGTTCATGGCAGCTCCATGCTAGGAATAAGGGATGTGGTCAGCGGGGCAGTGTGTGGTTGTGCTGGTGCAGGGGTGTGGAAGGCATTCCACTGACCTCCCGCAACAGTCTCCACCCGACTGGTGTACCGACGGAGAGAGCGGTGCCTTCCCTCTGAGCTGTTGCCAGGTTGAGGTTTGCAACGTACCCAGTCGTTACGGGTACTGGTACCTTCCACAGAACAGGAACCGCAAGTATTTCTGGTTCCGGGTGTTCAACAAAAAGTTTTTAATATTCCCGTTTTTGTTACACTTTTCACTTAGCAGCAGCATCTTAGAGATCCTGAAGAAAGCCTGGTCCGAGTTAGGGGCCATAAGGCTGAAACATGTTGACCATAATCTATCACTTTACACGTGCGGTTTAAATCCATACCGCAGGTGCACTGTTTTTTAATCCTGACAGCGAGAACTCCTGAATAAAGCTCATGTTTGGTTCTCTCTAGCCAGTTTTATCATCACTTCACTCACTTTAATTCTTTTTCTTTTGCGCTGCATTCTCACTCACACCAGTAGTCTCACTTGGAGGATCTAGCAGATCCAGCTAGAGCAGTTGAAAAACATCCCTGAGCTCCTCCCTCTCAGAGAGGGGGTTGTAGCCCTCAGAGAAACTAGGTTTTTCCTCTGGGAGGAGAGTCCCAAATGATGAAGCATGCCACCATAGGTGGGTGAGGGATTTCGTCCTAAAGGGATCTTTCCCCCAGTTAGGTCTTTTGGTAGTGCCTTTGTGTATGTCTGTCTGGTTTGTTCAGATAACTTAGACCCAAGGATTTTTGTTGTATTTGATTCCTACCACGTCACCAGGAAATCCATTAAACGTTTGAAGGTCATGTAGCAAGCTGTCCCATGAGGCAGCTACGGGGACTCTGTGCAATCCATGGATCTCCCCCCGTTACAGCGTCTCTGCTTCAGCCCTACCCAATTTGATGGTTGTCGCACACTAGTGTTGGATGGTCGGGAGGCCGTGCGACTTCCAGTGCATCGCTATGGAACTTAGGGCTGTAAGAAGGCCCAAGTCCAGAAACTGGCTGGTCACCATGTGTGCTTTTTCTCTTGAAATGTACCCAGCAGCGTCCCTTCTATGGTGAGAAAACCCTCCTGGCCTGTCACCTCCCTCAGTGCCTCCGCCACGCCATGCCAGAGGGCTGTCGGCCATCAGACAGTTCCAGAACTGTCTGCTATATCACCTTTCAGTGCACGACAGAGCAGACAGAGCGGGGAGGATATGAACATTTTATGTAGGCTTGCAGGAATGAGGTACATCCTATGGAGAATATTGTGTTGTATATACTGGAACTTAGCGTTCCGAGTCACCTTCCGCAGATAGTGAAGGGCCCTATCTATTCCTTGGCTGTGAAGTCTCTGCCCACGTCTCCATCCCATCTTCAACACGTTGCCTGTAGGGGGTCCGAAGTGGTGTGCGCAAGAGCCCTCACGAACCAGGCTATTAGCCTGCGTCTGCTGCCTATAATGTGCAGGGTGTGCATGAGTGGGAAGTGCTCTTGTTCGGAGTTTGCTATGTCCCATAGGCACCCCACGACTGCCATCAGTCTGCCATAGGTAAGAAAATGACCCACCGGAAGGTCGCATTCTTCCCGCAACTGTTCAAAGGGAATAAGGGCACCCTCACTGAACAGGTCCCCCAGCGTTCCCAACTTGACCGCAGTCCAGGTCGCCACTTCCTCACGCCCAAGTAGTGTAGAGAATGGTACAATGTGGCTGAGGCTTATTGCTGGAGAGTATGGGGTAATCAACAGCATCAATTGCAATCCCCTGTGGCAGCTTGTGCAAGTGAGGAGCAGGAGGCCAGTGGACTCCCGGGTAAGACGTGCATGTGGGAGCAACAGGTTGCCCACCAGAGTCTGTATGCGCATCATCAGTAGCGGATCAGTCTCCTCCATGAGGCAACCCACCAGCCACTGTGCAGGCCACTGCAGCTGCACTGCCAGGTAATAATGCTCGAAATTGGGCACTCCCAGTCCCTCCTTGTAAATGGGCAGTTGTAATTTCCTTAGTGCCACCTGTCTCCAGCCCCTATTTCATATGAAGGTACCTAGCATGACATGAGGGTCCGTAAGGTGGCCTATGGGATCTGCACTGAGAGATTGTGGAAGAAGTAAAGGAGGCGGGGAGCATAACCATTTTAGCTAGTGATATTCGCCCCTGAACTGTTAGAGGTAAGGTGCTCCAGAATGTCATCTGGGGGCACAGGGAGACTATAGGTCTTGTAAGGTTCCCGTCAATGAGATCCTGGGTGTCATGATATATGCATATCCCCAGATAGCGGAACGCATGCGGTTCCCATTTCAGTAGATGGCACTCACAAAAAGCTGTTGTTGGGGGCAGTTTGCTTGGAGCGGGAACGTGCATGATTTGGCCCAATTAATTCCTAGCCTCGAGGCCCTGTGAAACTCCTCAAGAGTTTCTGCAATTCCAGAGATCCCATCCTGGATGCCGCAGACATAAAGAAGTAGATTGTATGCATAGAGGGAGATTACATGGACTTCCCCATCCATAGGGACGCACCACTCCCTGCCCCTCTGCCTGAATCTTTGTCCCAATGGCACCATCGCGAGGGCAAACCCAAGCAGCAACAGGGGACATCCCTGCTGTGTTCCCCTACTCCCTGTAAATGGGGGTAAAATGAGTTGACCAATTTTCACGCGAGCCATGGGCTCTGTGTAGAAGAGTTTTGTTATGCCTTGCCTTACAGTTCACCAGTCCATCTGCTGCTCAGCCACTGTGAGTGTTTGGAGTAGAATGTTGGGAATGCAGTGATGCGTGGAATGTTGGGTGTCTGACTGAGTGAGGTATGACAGTTACAGAAGGGCTGAGCAGCAGGCAGGCTGCTCCTGGTGGGGCTGCTGTGGCATAGGACCAAGGGCTGACTACTGGGCTAACCTACTACTTTACTACCTGTTTATCCGGTCTACCAAGCTGATGTGCCTACCTACCATCTTGCTGTACAACTGGAATAAAGGTACTTGAGAACTTACTCGGCTACAAGCGTCTACTTTCTACTACAGATCACAACATATTTTGGCGACGAGCGAGAGTTGGAGACGTACCTACATGATGAGAAGAAGCCACAGGTCTAACTTGCCCAGACAGCATGGAACCAACGCAACTTTAAGCAGAGTAAAAGCAACTTATGAAGAGACTCAAGAGGTTCCATCGCAATTCAAGATGTCACTAGCAACTAAAGAAACAAGTACAGCACTCACAGCACCCTCTGCAGCCCCACCAGTGTCCTATACAGCGGACAGCCCCAACAACAGCGTGCTGTACCGTGTGGTTGTGTGTACTCCCACAAGTCCTGCGCATCCATGGAAAGTCTACTACTTGGGAATGTCTTTCAACATATCTACATGCTACTTGGGTGCAGCATACGCAAAGATTTACTTGGACAGCTGACCTGAGCTAATTATCTCTACTGCAAGTTGTGGGCGCTACTTTGGAGGTGCCTGATGGATGTATTCATGTGCCGTGTGTTCCTGCTCATGATCTTGCACAATCGACATGCGGTCAGCCGTGGATGTTTTCAGCTATGTATCTTCACAGAAAGGGGAGCTTTGTTCATGGCTCATTGACTCCTTTCGTCTGCCTATTACAGGATATAGGCGTTACTTGAGAGGTGCCTGCATGATTTTTTTTTTTTTTCAACATGTCTACTACACGATACGCACAGCGACGCTCACAGAAACGGTCGCATCCATTCACGGAGCACAAGATCTGCTTTGAACATTTTGTACGTTGGTACGCTGTAGTTGACAGCGTGTGGAGGCCGCCCTCGCAAAGATCCCGTTGCCGGCCATCCACGTTACTTGTTCTTAATTGGACTTGTGGGGGTAAGTCAACATTTGGCAGTTCAACGGCCGGTGTCAAATTAGAAAATTCATGCCCTCGAGCCAAGCTATGCGCGCGCCTACCTGTCCACTCTAATCGTCGCGTGCAGTCTCTTCAGAGTCCTGACATCCTTCTTGGAACCTCCGCCTTGTACAACTCGTCACGTTCAGCTTTGGGGAACTCTGTGACGTCGGGGCACTGGCAACCTTTAATCTACACTTGGCAGCACGCATTGACCGCAAGCCACCCGGCGCGGCGTCAGTGCAGCGTGCCGCCATTTTGTTGATTGGCGTTTTTCACATTGGATTTTGTCTTCTCTGCCAACCACGTTGCGTGTCCTAGTTTCCTCAGCGGAGACACTGGTTTTTCTCCGGCACTCGTGGTCTGTTACCTCACCTCAACTCAATGCAGGTACTTTCTGTTTTATACCATGTCGGAGCGCTGGTGACACTGTCCATAATTTTTCTTTGCCGTGTCGTCTTTGCTTAAGGACTTGTTTTGCCAGTTATGACTCACGCATGCGCATGTTGGTTCTTGCTCTTCGATTGGGTACACGACGTACCCACTCTCCATGCAGTTTGCCATGTATGACAAGCGGTTGATCAAGAGGACTTCTGGGATTTCACTTTGGTTTACGTTCTTACTTGTTGGCTTGCTATAACATGCAGGGTGGTTTGGGGGCAATTGTAAGTATGTACTTTTTGTCTTTTTGAAGATGTTACGGTGGGTATGTTCCACAGCTTTCGTTTCTTGTTCGCAGTACTTACAATTTACTATTGTGGTGTTTTGTTTTTCTGTTTACAGTGTTTCAGCTCCCACATGTTATTCTCCCTTACGTAAGGGACGTTTTGGGATGGTTTCAATGAGTAGTTGTACTACGTTCTTCCTTACATTAGGATAGTTATGGGTTTAGGTACATTCCCTTTTCCCATAAAGCGTTACACGCGGCCCCTACACAGGGGTGGAACCCTTACACGGGGTATGTTCTCTCTTACATGAGGGATGGTTATGGTTTGGGTACTAGCCCCTTTCCATAGCGCGCAACACGCAGCCCCTACACAGGGGTGGGTTCACCCTTACACGGGGTATGTTCTCCTTACATGAGGGATGGTCATGGTTTGGGTACGAGCCCCTTTCCATAGTGCGCTACACGCAGCCCCTACTCAGGGGTGGGTTCATGGGTCATATTCCCATTTACAGTTGGTTGGGTACGTTCCAATCAACAGTACAATTAACCCTCACAGGGTTGGTCTTCATGGGTCTATTCCATTACATTACGCATAACCCCACACAGGGTTGGTTTGCTTGGGTTGGGTCCTATCTACTTTTATTCAACGGTCATCCATACACTGGATGTGCTTCCATGGGTGTTGGACCCATATACAGTGGCGGGGTGTTTACCTTTTGCCTTACGCAATGACATATTTTGTGGCGGGGTGTTTACCTTTTGCCTTACGCAACAACTTTATCTCATTTTATCTTTTGGGAGAGGATGGGTTTCTGTACTCAATTTTTCAGTTGTTGTATTTTATCCATTCTTTCTGCTTTGAATGGCTCATACCCTCTCGTGATGTTCTCTTAGTTGCACATCCCTGGGTTTTGAACCGTTCCTTACGTTTGTAATTTTGCAAACCTTGCAAAATTAGTAATCTGTGCTTTATGCAACAGAATGTTTTATAGTTTGGGACTAGTGTCGCGGGGTTTGTTCACCCGTTGCTATACCCCACTAATTGTCTCATTTTTGTCTTCTTTTGGGAGGATGGGTTATATTGCACTCTGTATTGTATTATTTCTTTATTCCTTTTATGCATCTCTGAGTTCCGAATTATTTCTTGCAAATGTAATTTTAATAGTGTATAGTTTTCTCTTTTTGCATTGTTGTCTCTCTCAGGTACCAATGTCACTTTCGTTTTTCATTTTTAAAGGAGGGGGATATGTTATGCCTTGCCTTACAGTTCACCAGTCCATCTGCTGCTCAGCCACTGTGAGTGTTTGGAGTAGAATGTTGGGAATGCAGTGATGCGTGGAATGTTGGGTGTCTGACTGAGTGAGGTATGACAGTTACAGAAGGGCTGAGCAGCAGGCAGGCTGCTCCTGGTGGGGCTGCTGTGGCATAGGACCAAGGGCTGACTACTGGGCTAACCTACTACTTTACTACCTGTTTATCCGGTCTACCAAGCTGATGTGCCTACCTACCATCTTGCTGTACAACTGGAATAAAGGTACTTGAGAACTTACTCGGCTACAAGCGTCTACTTTCTACTACAGATCACAACAAGTTTGATGAGTCTCTGAAGTCTGCCAGTCATGCCTACCAGGCCCAGGACAAAGAAGAGGTAACTCCAGTCTACAGTGTCAAATGCCTTCTCTAGATCTAAGACTAGGCAGGCCGCGTGTGGCCATAGCGTTGGAGTCACCTCCATTACCCTGTGCAAGCATCTAATATTAAGAGTGGTAGACCATCCAGGCGGACTGCTATGATCTTACTAAGTAGTTTGTAGTCCGTTCCCAGCATGGATAACTGATGATAAGAAGTGACTTTCAGTGGGTTCTGATCAGGTTTGGGTAAGGACACCAAGAGGGATTCACGTAGAGATTGCTGGAGGTGCCCCTCCGTGAGCACAACCTGATACATCTGCAGAAACTTGGGGGCTAACAGCAGCTCAAAGACTTTGTAAAATTCAGCTGGCAGTCCGTCGAGTCTTGGGGCCTTATGTGTGGCCACTCCCCGTATTGCCTCTCGGAGTTCCTGAAGCATGAGGGGGACATTGAGGGCCTCCCTGTCCAGAGGATCCAGGGCAGGCAATTCCAGATCGTGCAGGAACTCATCAATGCGTACCCGTCAATCATTGGGGGGGGGGTTCGTATAGAGCCTGATAGTGAGTCACAAATGGCAAGTGTATATCCGCCTGGGTAACCACCACATGCATTGGGGAAGTTCTGACCCTGGTAATAGGGGGGGTGTGCATCATGCTGCGCAGGAGCCACGCTAGTAATCAGACCGACGTGTCTCCCTCAGCATGCATTCTGGCCTGATAGGCCTTAAAATCCATACAATGCAACTGTTCGATTAGATGAGCATGGTGTTCAAGAGCATGAGACAGAGTACACTGCTCTGTCAGATCTAGGCGACCTGCCCCTTCTAGTGGACCCAATGATGCTTTAGTTTGAGCCAGATCTTAATGCAAGCTACCTCTTGCCCCCACCACCAACTGGATGCACTGCCCTCTGAAGACCACTTTAAGGCTGTGCACCTCGAATATTGAGCGTTGGCTTCTCTTGTTTGTTACCTGAATACCTGGTCTTCCATCAGTGTTGGCTGCAGCCACCAGGTGGGAACTGGGGGCCTCAGCATTCCCCACTCAATATGCACCTGTAGTAGGTTATGGTCTGAGAATGTCTTCCCTAGATATTCATCACCCGTTACTTGTGTTTGGCGAGAGGAGGGGCAGAGTATGCGATCTACCCTCACATGCAGGACATGTGGGCGGAATAATAGGAGCAGTCCCTAACTCCAGAGTGCAGGGTGTGCCAGCTATCAAGTAGAGACCAGTGTGCTAGCTATTATGTAAGACACGTGGCAGCTGACCACCCCAGGCAAGGTGGGCAGCAGAGGATGGGAGCAGTCCATCTGTAGGTCAACGACACAATTGAAGTATCCCCCTAGGATCCATGGAACATGAGACCAGCGGGTTAGTGTTAAAGGTAAGTGTGCTAAAAAAGCAGACTGCCCCGTATTTGGTGCATAGATACTCCCCACCAACAAAAGCCTTCCATCAAGCTGGGCCTCCACCAGTATGTAACAACTCTCACAGTCTGTTTCCACTGCGATGGGCCGGAAGGGAACCCCCGGGTGGACCCAGATGAGTGCACCACATGCAAACCCTGAATAGGTGGTACTAAAGCTTTGCCCTTCCAGCGCTTCTGAAGGTGACATTCTTTGCCCTTTGTGAAGTGTTTCCTGGAGGAGAGCTATTTGCTCATCTCTCCGCCATATGTATTGCTCGACTGTCTGCCTTTTCTGCCCTGTACCCATTTATCTTACATTCCAGATCAGCATACCTACGTTAGCCATAATCTAGGGTGAGGATAGGAGGAGGTGGGGTAGGGAACGGCGATGTAGCCCTAGCTGTAGGAGTGGGGGGAGCTATGCATGTCTAGTCCACTTGTGACTGCTCTCACACCGAGGCACCTAAAAGTAGAGGGCCCTCATATGCTGTGTAGTCTGTGTAACACATGGTTAAAGAACATCCCACAACTCCCAACTCAGGGTGGTCCCCAAACTTGAGGCCGCCCAAACAGTTAACAAAGAGGCCCATGAGTGGAGGGTCTCTAAACCACTCACTCATTCACTCACAGGTAAGTTAAGGGGGAGGGGGGTCTCCCCAGGGAAATTGTTCACCAAGAAAGTCCCTTCCAATTGAGTGTAATTAGAGCGAGCTAAAGAAGAGAAAGAGAGAAAGAATACGGAAGGAACATGATAGACCCATTTATTCCCATTAAGAGTAATAAGTCACTGATAGGATTGCCACTGAGTGGTAGACCAGTCGCAGCTTCGTCTCTCAGTCGTGCTCCAGACCATTTGTGACTGGAGTGCATATCCAACCGCCAGGCAGAGAACCGTCTTGGGGGACAGTTCTGTGGCCAAGACAAGTATGAACTCTTGTCCTGAAGATCATGAAACCACTCATGGCTGTTTTGGTTGGGAAGCGGTAATGTGCTTAAATGAGCATGTTGGCTGTTTGCGGCGTGACATTGGGAAGAGCTACAGAGTCCACACTGCCCACTGAAGCACAGGAATTCATTTCGGAGATGTTGTCACCTGCCTGTTCATTGGTCGGGGAGCACTGCTCGGCACACCAGGTGGTTGTTGTGGACAAGGCTTGGGACTGATCTTCCTTCACCTGTTCTGGTGTAGGGGTTCCAATGAGTTGCTTAGTCCCGCACCCCCTATTCCGATGTCTGCAACCTCTTCGGGTCCATCCTTCTTGCGGTTTTTCCAGGGTCGAGGCCAGACTGCTTGAAGCATATCGGTGCTGTTCCATCCAGTCTTAAGCATCCGTGGGCTTGGTGAAAAAGTAGCTGGTATTCTGGCCATTATCTTCAGTTTAGTGGGAAACAGCAGTGAGTAGCGTAGGCCAACCTGTCGAAGCTTCCGCTTCACTTCCAGGAAGGAGGCTCGGCGGCGTTGTGCTGCTACTGTAAAGTCCGGTTACAGGAAGATGTGCATATTCTCATACAGGTTTGGGCCCGCTGCCCGGGCCGCCTGAAGGATGGTTTTCTTGTCTCTGTAGTTCATCACTCTCGCTACCACTAGTCGGGGTGGGGCTCCCAAGGGCGGCATAGGGAATGGGACTTGTGGGTGAGTTCAAGCAGGAAGTGTGGCAACAGTCTCATGGGGGCTATTTTCGTCGGCAGCCAGTCTTCAAAGAATCCCCATCCGCTCCCTCTGGGAAGCCCACGATGCGAAGGTTGTTTTGATGAGACTACACCTCAGAAACTTCTGCCCTACCCTCACGTTCCTGGACCTTATCGGTGAGTGTTCGAACTTTATTTTCCAAATCCCGTAAGTTAGGTTTCAAATCTGCGATAACAGTCTCCGCATTATCAACTTGAGTCCTGAGTTTTTGGTGATCATCTCTGAGCAGTCCCACCTCAAGTGCAACAGCATCGACCCTGCCCCAAAACTTCTGTCATTATTCTGCGATCGCTGCGAAGATCTTGTCCAGCTTGTCCTCCATGGGGGGGTCACAGTCGAAGTCTCTTGGCCAGGTGTCGTATCAGTGCACTCTGAGCTGTAGGCGCCCTGGCATCCTGGGGGCTGAGGGACCACCACCGCGTCGACCCATACAGCAATCGGTCTACAATCCTCATGGCAGTGGAGCGATAATCTTGTGCATTGGAGTGAAGACTGCAGAGGAGATCTGTCTCGGTTGCTTTCTCCCACCTGCGAGGCCCGCCAGACCCTCAGGCACCATAGTGGGTCAGGCGCTGGGGTGGCACGCGCAGTCATGCTAGAGGATTCATTAGCCTCGAACAACACACACTAGCCTCTCCCCTCACCAGTCCTCTGCTGCAATGGCAAGTCGACCCAAGCTGGTGTAGAAGATATTCCTTGCTCAGAAGAGGCTGATGCTCTGCCTCACTCACTCACGCGGAGCAGACCAAGAGTGGGGCATGAGCAGTCCGGCTAACACCATCTGACAGATCCTGCGCAACTCAGTAGTGGGTACAGGGGATTAGTGCAGATGGGCGTCAATACCCTCAATACCGTCCTCTCCATTATATAGCTCCTTACTTTAGAGAAGGGTTTCATGTGGCGAGGATGTCGAAGAACCGTGGGAGGTCGAGACCTCTCTGCGTTCAGCAAGGGCAATGTCTCAGAGGGGGTATTCAAGCGCACCAGCAGATCGAGAGGGCATGCAGCATGCCCAGATCACATGTGTGTCATCACCCCGTAGTCCAGGGGGAGAGAGGAGTGTCTCTCTAATCCAGGTAAGGGGGGCTGATCTGGGTCCTGCAACACCCCCACAGTGTCCTTTGACCCCCACAAGTGTGCGGAATGAGGTCTAAGGCCCCTATTGCCTGCTTCAGATCATGCACAGCAATTCCTCTTCAGTCTGAAGGCAACTGGTGATGGGGGGGGGAGGACTCAGCCACCACCCCCAGGCACAGTGCCAGCGTCAACTCGTATCAAAGGGCTCCTCAGGCACACAAAGGCAGGACCTGTCGATGTCTGTTTCTCTGCCTTGCAAGCTCCCCTGGATGGAATTGCAGGCTTTACCAGCAGTTCACCTCAGGGCTGGTAGGTAGAAGGCAGTCCTCCAGCGTGGAGGCCTGGCTGGGCTCAGGCCCTCTGCTCCGTTTCTCAGGAGGGCCTGCTGCTCATGGGTTGTTGCAGGCCCTGGAGGCAATAATCCTCATTGGGGCCCCAATTGTAGCCTCCGGCCAAGGTCTCCTCTCCATTACCCGCTGCTCTCACCCTGTGTTGATAGTGGTCACATTGCCCGCTGCTGCACATTCGCTCCTCGATCCCTGCAGATGGGGGAATGCAACATAGTTCAGTCAGGGTCCCATCACTTGTAGCAGGGTCCCGAGGGCCGGTGCCTGCAGGACGCGGCCTCCTTCGAGCAGCCAGGCCCACCCCGCTTCATCAGGCTAGCTCTGGGCTCCGCTGTTGCCTATGGGCATCAGAAGACACCGCTGCAGTACTGCACATCCGTGCCATAATCCCTGATGCCGCAGTCCCCGGACAGGCCCATTAGACCCCTGAGACCATCAGCATAGGCTCAGGAGATGGCCGTCTGCAGGCAGCGGCCTCCTCCATGTTGCCTGGTCACCTCGCTCCAGGCCACCAGAATTGCAGGCTCTCCGAACTCAGATGTGCATCAGGAGATAGCGCCGCGATCCCGTGCACCATTCTGCTATGTATGGAGGCAGCAGCGGCATGGATCGCGGTGCCGGTGGATGGATCGTGGGTCTATGCTATGGAGCAATCCTGCGATACCAAAGGGGATGATGGACGGAGCGTTAGAGCAAATCAAACACTCACCCCCAGTCAACTGATCTGGGTTTAATCCATCATCATTCTTTAGCTCACTCCACCACCCCAGTTCAGACATGGCCATATGCAAATCAGTCTGACCCTGTGCCTCATGGGAACAGTCCAGCCCGAACTGCCAAGCCATGTCTTCCCTGGACCAGAAACAAGCATCCTGGGACCGGTTTCGGGTTCAAAACCCTCATCATCCAGGCTATCTTGAATCCAGTGGCAAAGTGAGCAAGGGACCCACGTCTGGGCATACCCTGCCAACTTAGGGCGAACAAAGCGATACCAAAGGGGATGATGGACGGAGCGTTAGAGCAAATCAAACACTCACCCCCAGTCAACTGATCTGGGTTTAATCCATCATCATTCTTTAGCTCACTCCACCACCCCAGTTCAGACATGGCCATATGCAAATCAGTCTGACCCTGTGCCTCATGGGAACAGTCCAGCCCGAACTGCCAAGCCATGTCTTCCCTGGACCGGAAACAAGCATCCTGGGACCGGTTTCGGGTTCAAAACCCTCATCAGCCAGGCTATCTTGAATCCAGTGGCAAAGTGAGCAAGGGACCCACGTCTGGGCATACCCTGCCAACTTAGGGCGAACAAAGTGATACCAAAGGGGATGATGGACGGAGCGTTAGAGCAAATCAAACACTCACCCCCAGTCAACTGAAATGGGTTTAATCCATCATCATTCTTTAGCTCACTCCACCACCCCAGTTCAGACATGGCCATATGCAAATCAGTCTGACCCTGTGCCTCATGGGAACAGTCCAGCCCGAACTGCCAAGCCATGTCTTCCCTGGACCGGAAACAAGCATCCTGGGACCGGTTTCGGGTTCAAAACCCTCATCAGCCAGGCTATCTTGAATCCAGTGGCAAAGTGAGCAAGGGACCCACGTCTGGGCATACCCTGCCAACTTAGGGCGAACAAAGCGATACCAAAGGGGATGATGGACGGAGCGTTAGAGCAAATCAAACACTCACCCCCAGTCAACTGATCTGGGTTTAATCCATCATCATTCTTTAGCTCACTCCACCACCCCAGTTCAGACATGGCCATATGCAAATCAGTCTGACCCTGTGCCTCATGGGAACAGTCCAGCCCGAACTGCCAAGCCATGTCTTCCCTGGACCGGAAACAAGCATCCTGGGACCGGTTTCGGGTTCAAAACCCTCATCAGCCAGGCTATCTTGAATCCAGTGGCAAAGTGAGCAAGGGACCCACGTCTGGGCATACCCTGCCAACTTAGGGCGAACAAAGCGATACCAAAGGGGATGATGGACGGAGCGTTAGAGCAAATCAAACACTCACCCCCAGTCAACTGATCTGGGTTTAATCCATCATCATTCTTTAGCTCACTCCACCACCCCAGTTCAGACATGGCCATATGCAAATCAGTCTGACCCTGTGCCTCATGGGAACAGTCCAGCCCGAACTGCCAAGCCATGTCTTCCCTGGACCGGAAACAAGCATCCTGGGACCGGTTTCGGGTTCAAAACCCTCATCAGCCAGGCTATCTTGAATCCAGTGGCAAAGTGAGCAAGGGACCCACGTCTGGGCATACCCTGCCAACTTAGGGCGAACAAAGCGATACCAAAGGGGATGATGGACGGAGCGTTAGAGCAAATCAAATACTCACCCCCAGTCAACTGATCTGGGTTTAATCCATCATCATTCTTTAGCTCACTCCACCACCCCAGTTCAGACATGGCCATATGCAAATCAGTCTGACCCTGTGCCTCATGGGAACAGTCCAGCCCGAACTGCCAAGCCATGTCTTCCCTGGACCGGAAACAAGCATCCTGGGACCGGTTTCGGGTTCAAAACCCTCATCAGCCAGGCTATCTTGAATCCAGTGGCAAAGTGAGCAAGGGACCCACGTCTGGGCATACCCTGCCAACTTAGGGCGAACAAAGCGATACCAAAGGGGATGATGGACGGAGCGTTAGAGCAAATCAAACACTCACCCCCAGTCAACTGATCTGGGTTTAATCCATCATCATTCTTTAGCTCACTCCACCACCCCAGTTCAGACATGGCCATATGCAAATCAGTCTGACCCTGTGCCTCATGGGAACAGTCCAGCCCGAACTGCCAAGCCATGTCTTCCCTGGACCGGAAACAAGCATCCTGGGACCGGTTTCGGGTTCAAAACCCTCATCAGCCAGGCTATCTTGAATCCAGTGGCAAAGTGAGCAAGGGACCCACGTCTGGGCATACCCTGCCAACTTAGGGCGAACAAAGCGATACCAAAGGGGATGATGGACGGAGCGTTAGAGCAAATCAAACACTCACCCCCAGTCAACTGATCTGGGTTTAATCCATCATCATTCTTTAGCTCACTCCACCACCCCAGTTCAGACATGGCCATATGCAAATCAGTCTGACCCTGTGCCTCATGGGAACAGTCCAGCCCGAACTGCCAAGCCATGTCTTCCCTGGACCGGAAACAAGCATCCTGGGACCGGTTTCGGGTTCAAAACCCTCATCAGCCAGGCTATCTTGAATCCAGTGGCAAAGTGAGCAAGGGACCCACGTCTGGGCATACCCTGCCAACTTAGGGCGAACAAAGCGATACCAAAGGGGATGATGGACGGAGCGTTAGAGCAAATCAAACACTCACCCCCAGTCAACTGATCTGGGTTTAATCCATCATCATTCTTTAGCTCACTCCACCACCCCAGTTCAGACATGGCCATATGCAAATCAGTCTGACCCTGTGCCTCATGGGAACAGTCCAGCCCGAACTGCCAAGCCATGTCTTCCTGGACCGGAAACAAGCATCCTGGGACCGGTTTCGGGTTCAAAACCCTCATCAGCCAGGCTATCTTGAATCCAGTGGCAAAGTGAGCAAGGGACCCACGTCTGGGCATACCCTGCCAACTTAGGGCGAACAAAGCGATACCAAATGGGATGATGGACAGAGCGTTAGAGCAAATCAAACACTCACCCCCAGTCAACTGATCTGGGTTTAATCCATCATCATTCTTTAGCTCACTCCACCACCCCAGTTCAGACATGGCCATATGCAAATCAGTCTGACCCTGTGCCTCATGGGAACAGTCCAGCCCGAACTGCCAAGCCATGTCTTCCCTGGACCGGAAACAAGCATCCTGGGACCGGTTTCGGGTTCAAAACCCTCATAAGCCAGGCTATCTTGAATCCAGTGGCAAAGTGAGCAAGGGACCCACGTCTGGGCATACCCTGCCAACTTAGGGCGAACAAAGCGATACCAAAGGGGATGATGGACGGAGCGTTAGAGCAAATCAAACACTCACCCCCAGTCAACTGATCTGGGTTTAATCCATCATCATTCTTTAGCTCACTCCACCACCCCAGTTCAGACATGGCCATATGCAAATCAGTCTGACCCTGTGCCTCATGGGAACAGTCCAGCCCGAACTGCCAAGCCATGTCTTACCTGGACCGGAAACAAGCAATCCTAGCACATGTCCGCCATCTTCCCAGGCTAACAGTGACACATATAGTGTTTCTATCGGAGTGGCTTTGTGAAAGGAGGACAGAGAGTACCACAGGCAAACCACGGTAACTCCTCACAGTGGAATAGACTGAAACCACATATTTATGTTCCTCTTCAACCGGTAAAGGAAAGATGAAGACATTGAGACAGCTGTAAGGGTGGCACTGACAGAGTCTCTGCCAGAAAACCATAACTTCAAATTACGTCTCAGGCAATGATTTTCGTGCAAAAAAACGTTTTGGGTGGAATATTCGTCCACAAAAATTAAATTTACAAGTTCCATTTCCTGAAAAATATGTGGGGAAAAAAATCAAAGGATGTGACATTAATTGTGCCGCAAAATGGTTCTTTGCGGGGTTTTGTTTCAGTAGAACAGATTTTTACAGGCATTTTATCCCATATTTTTTTAACGATGCAAATGTTAGCAAATTTCCCAGATAACTTTGCAAAGTGTCTGGAAGTGATGTGCCATCATTATTTTGCGCTATTGGAAAGTATGATGCTGAACATGGAAAGTAAAAAGGTGAATAAATGAAGATTTCTTAAGAGATGTAAGTTGTAGAGAGGAAATATATGGGTGAGAAAGTGTAGTTGAAACCAAAATCATAGTATTTCAATTGTGTGGCAGTGAAGATTGTTCATGTAAGTACTAGCATGTTGGCTTTGTAAGTGTGCAGGAAGGGGCCATATCATGATGTGCCGGGCGCCAGTTTTTTTTGCGTGTGGGGTGTCTAAAATTCAAAGGTATATCTCGGAATTTCTCCAAATAATGCATGAACTTTAAACAGAAAAAGACCGAATCAGTGGGTAGAAATTACCTCTCTTTGTTTCTGACTTGCTCTGTCTAAAGTTCAGACATTTACTCGGAGAAGCACTACACTTGCAAACAAATTTGAGCTTGGCCCATCATGAAATGACCTCAGGCCCCTAGAGGTGTCAGAATGCTGTGCAGAAAGACATAAACAGGAGGTAGCTCATCGTCCATGCAGAGGCAGTAAGGTTGCAAAGAAGATATACTGTTTTTGCTATATGGATGCAGGTCATTCATATAGAGATATCCAAATGATGTAGGCAGCTTGAGGCAGCCAGAGTTCCAACAGAGATAGTATGTGGATAAAGAAGGTACTTTTGTTTTGGTATACAATGACAGATATGAATATGGTTCTATATAAAATGGCAGACGAAAGATGGAATAATAACATTCAAAGCTGAAAATGGACATTATTGGTTCAGGTCCACATAGGTCTGGATAGACCCAGAGACAGGTGGGGAAAGTGTTATAATAGATCCACTAAGGATCACGCAGTGGAAACCGGGAGATGATACGAGGTAGGTTGAGAGCAGATTACACGTAAAATGTAGACTTCAGTTTAAGTTTATCAGGCACTTAGGGAGAATGTGTTCTTTCAGGAATCTCATGAAATGTGTTAATCTAATCATATAGGGCAGCATACAAGTCTGTATGAGTAACAAGAAATAGGTGATAGGATATTTTGAGAAACCTGCAAATGAGACATACCTCGATTATATATTTGAAAGGACAGCAGCTTTAATTGGATTTTAGCTGTTAAATAAAAGTCCAGGTTTCTATAGCAGTACAGTTGACAAGTACATTACCAGAATGTGTATGATGAAAGAAGGTGAATGACGGTTTAAAGTGATTATCCAAGATTATAGCCGATAAAAGAAGCAGAAATAAAAGAAACAAACTAGAAAGCAATGAGAGAAAAGAACAGGGAAATGATGTGGGGAGGAATATACCACACAAAGGATCTCAGTCAAAGATATGTTTGATCATTCATTGTCAGAGACCTTCCAGTTCTTCACCACTGACAGGGTTTCAGGTCAGTAAAAATGATTGTGTGGAACTAACAAATAAATTATAAATTTGTGATTCATCAGGGTAGAAGGAGTAATGTAAGTCAAAATAAAAACATTAAAGAAGCAAGAGGGACACGAAACACAGCAAAAATGAGTTGGTCAAGAACATAGCCGTGATGGGTGCCAAAGAAAAAAGAATGAGTTCAGTAATCATTGTATTACATTGCTGGTAAATGATGCTCCTGCAAGCTAGTAATATTAACTCACATAAACAGTTCACATAGTGCACAGCTGCCTCTTTACTTAGTCCAAGGAGATCAATCATATACAACTTACGACCCAAGGAACAGTTCTCTGTACCCCATAGTCTCTCAAATGCTTGTGTACTAGGCCCTTCACAAGTCTTGCTGATTGTCCGACTTCTACCTCTGTTGCTAACTTTTTCTGTTCCATGCTGTGACTAGACCTCCATAATTCTTCATTGTCATTGTGAAGCACTCCTACTAATGAATCAACGAAGGCAAGGATGGCAAACAGATTTGCATTCCATTCATTGTATCTGTCATCAGAGTACACTGTCAGAGCAATTTGTAACTGACTCTTGGGACCAGCAAAACTCACATGCTAAGCTGAGAATTCATCAAAATGACATATGTGCAGAGCAAAGACTTTCAAGGTAACTGGTCGTGCTAAGGTTTAAAGACATGATAAACATCGAAGTAAATTGTAGCGCTCTCAACAGAGGAAGTCAATGTTGTTCTCATATTTGTGTTATACGATCCCACACTTGGTGGTCAATATATATTGCAAATTAGATTCAATTACTTCTTAACCAATCTATCTTGTAATAAATAACTCATCCACAAATGCTCCAAATCTACATTTTTTAGCCATTTGCATTTAAAGTGTTTAATTTTTTTGCTGCAATCAAGGCTGTTTGGTATGTTGGTAGCACAATAAAAATCAGATCGGAAAAAGAGAAGAGAACAGGTAAGTGCTGGCATTTAAGGGTAAGGATTATGGAATGGAAATAATAAAAACAACAACATTAATACTTTTATTGACATGTTAATGAAAACCATTGCAAGATATTTATGTGAAATACAGAAATGCATAATAACTGCTGACCCTGGTGTCACAACAAATCTCACAGTCCAGATATAAATAATTACGTTTGACATTTCCCCTACTTACTGAACAAACAGTCTCGTTATTATGGAGACACTGCATTGGTCATCGTTGTCGTATATGGGCTGGACATTTTTTTTTTAGTTATTCCAGATGCTTCGTTCTAAAATATAAAATGTAGACAGTTAAAAACTGTCCTAAATCCGTTAAGGAATACTAAACGGGTGGCCATGCTGTTAGAAAACCTAAAGATCGTGTCATAAAATCAAAAATGTCATTTTCACCAAATAATAAACAGAGCTCTCCCCTTGTTACTGACACGCAATGTTATTGATTATTGTTCTAGATCGATTGCAGATCCAGGAAAAAATGTAGTAAGTTAACTGATGACTGGTGAGCCACTTGATATATGTGAGCACGCAATCATCCCCTAGAAACTTCTACCTTACTTTCTATTATTACAGCCGCCTCTCAATTATCTAATGTTATCCTTCCTTCTTTTTCCTTTATTTCAAAGCACACTAACACCTACCAAGGTATAGTAGCACAATGGAAATCCAGAAATAAAATAAAACAAATTCAAAACAAAAATGAGACAGGAATTCAGGGGTCCTCGTGAAGCATTAATTAAAAACAGATACAACATTAATATTGAATTAAAATTAAATTCATAAACCGACCTTCAGGAAAAAATAATATTAAAAACAGAAAGTTGACATTATTTACTCTCAAATTATTATTATAAGATCAATCTAGAAATAATTAACAAACTCAAACAAATTGCATGGATTCTTGACAAACTACAAAGAAACTGCAGAAAATATATTGTGTGTTCCGCCACCTCGCAGGCTTTTTCATTCTGCAGACAATCTATTTTCATGCATATTAGCAGTGACTACATATAGGAATGGACTTTTATAAAAGAATTGATTTTGTAATACAAAGACAATATGATTTCAGAGAACGCTCATTGTAAATTCAATTCAAGTCCAATGAATTTGATCTCTACGGGTAAACATTGAATGCCTTGCTTTAGATAAATTTGCTTCAACAGACGCCTAGCAGATACAAGCTCTTATACAGTGAGGATCAATCTGACAACTTATCTTAATAGCAGTGGAAGTCAACGTATTGTCTTTTTACATGTGAAACTATATGAGATAGAACATAAACATGCTCTGAAGACATCTGGGGTTGACTAAATATCTTCATTACCTGCAATCCCAATCACACATTAAAAAAGTGTTATTTCTAGTTAACTATATTTTATGAGCGAAAGCAACATGGGTGTCCTTATAAGTTGAGCACTAGCTGAGACCTAGCTGCAGATTATTTTCCTGCATAGTGCGCCCTTATAGCATAGATCATGGTAGTCCAATGAAGGTCCAGCAGGGATTGATCCTTTACAGATTTTCTGGATAACAACTAATTTTGAAATTTTTTCTATCCAGATTTAATGGGACAGATTCATGAAAAGCATTTTATCAGTTGAGGAAGTAGCACTACAGGAGTTGTCCTACTTATCCTAACATACCTTTTTGAATCAACCTGAAACATCTATATCCGTATTGATGGAAGCGCAAAGAATGCACAGGCATTTTCTATTTGTACAAATTGTATATGAATATTCCATGAACATTCTCAATTTATTCCCGTTTTACATGAGTTGGTGCCACTTCAAAAGGGCATGTCCAAAAAATCTGAACCTGTGTTTCACCAGAAAGGTCTTGGATGGTAGGAACACACTGCTCCATAGCTTCCCAGACTCAACACTCGCACCCCTTAAGAGAATCTTAGAAGGCCACAGTGCATCTCATCCAGAGTTTGAAGAAATACGATTGCATCAATCTCATCCTGATGGAACTCCATTTGCTCCCTTTGGTGACCCCTACCATATTCAAAATCAGTTTCATCATTTAAAAAGCTATCACAACCAGCACACCTGTTTATCTTGTAGATAAGTTCACCACATCTGGTAGATGTTTGGACCCCAACAGCCAGGACACCGTCAGACTGCAGGAAAGAGAAGTGCAACAAATCTTTGCACCCAGAATCTTTAACAGCATGCTCATATTCATCATGACTGCCACAGCACTGCTCCAATTTAGTGGAAAACTCACTTCTTTAAAGAACAATACATCACAATGCATTAACCATCCAGAAACCAGCTACCTTGCTTAACACTTTTCAGCTTTATGCTTGTCTTTGACCCTGAAAAACACTCTGCTGCCTTTTGTCTAAGTTTGTGCATAGAAATATAACATGCATACCTACATACAATACACCCATGGCATTGTCAGTGCTTCTTTGTGCATAGATGGAAACGGGCACAGTGGAGGGTAATGTGAAAAACATAAACAGAATGAGTAAGGCTGAATAGATGTCTAGATGAGAGATGACATGGTGAGGAATTCCAGCACACCTTGTCATAAACACAGAATGATGCTTGATTCCATGAGGGGGAAGACATCTGTATTTATTGGTGGCAAAGTATTCATAGGTATTAACAGCAAATCAGTTATGTCACGCTCAATCATGTTCAATAAAAGTTGGCTGATTAGCTAACTCTTGACATTTGTATAGGACATTCATACCCACAATTGGTCTCTAGGTGCTGGTGAGCTCAGTCATTTAAAAAGAAAAAGGTGTGCCTTGACTAGGAGTTTTGAGCTGTCCACATTAATACAGGTAATATAAGCTCTGCAATTAAAGATGCTCTGAAAGAGATCAGCCTGAATAGCCATGCGCTGCTTCATCTAGAAGCACATTTTCAACTTAGGGATGCTGATAAAGTGCCCTGTGGACCTGTGCCAGTTCTTGAAAACAGAAAGTAGAGCCTAAACCATGAAAGCATTTGAATGTCAGGCATGGTACTTTAAACAGTATTCTGTCCTTGTTTTGTGTACAATTATTTTGACCTGACTATGAATGGCTTTCATATCATCCATATCATGGCTTTCATATCATGGCTACTCTCAAATATTAAACCAAGGGGCCAAAAAGTATGGTCTCTGGTGTGACCGAGGGTCACATTGATGATAACAGGGTGGGGTTGTAGGGTGTAAGGTGGGTCTAGGGGCGGCCCATCCATGTACATGGTGCAGGCAGAGAGTTGTGTAGTTATTTTGAGGATTTCATTCAATACTGCCATCTGAATTAAGCCTGTAGTCTCTACAAGTCATAGATTTGACAATGCTGTATCTGAGTCGCTATCCTTTTACTGCACCATGAGGTAAGCCTTCTCTGCTTGCTATCACTACCTTTGGTGAGTCAAGTGTACAAAGGAAATGGCTTGATTATTGAATCGGAATGAAATAGAATCTTAGGTCTTTCAATCTCCTTATGGCTTTTGTCAATTACCCGTAAACATTATGAGTACTTAAAAACAGACTCAGCTAAGGTAGTTAGTGCTATAAAAAACCTTGACAAAGACCCCTGACAAGGTGTGCAATTCATTGAGGTTGGCAATACAAACACTCAACCTCCACCGGCAACATGGGACAGGGGTAATGTTTTAGCCATGGTACTAGAACACTTGGGGGCCGATTCACAAAGGTAATCTGAGACAAAAGTCTAACTTTACGACTTTTGGTATTCACAGAGATCATTTATGAATAGTATCTTTACGTCCGCAGTAGGGCTGGAATCTGTGCACCTGGGCCGTACTCTCCGCACCCGGGCCGTACTCTCCGGCTCGAGCCGTACTCTGCAGCTCGGGCCGGATGAAGTGTAATCAATGGGCCAGAATGCAGTTTTTACAAGAGGGAACTTTAGGAACTTGTGATAAATGGTAGAGGAGGTCATGAAAATCAGTTTGGGCAGGGAAAATGGGATGGCCAGACACTATATCATATCCCAGAAAAGTTTTCTCCTTTGCATCATGGTACACACAGTGCACAATTGGGCTCCCCTTAGTGTTGACTGAGGTGTTGACACTACTGATTTCATAGGGAGCTTGTTATCAAATCTAGCCACATCACAGGATTCACATGAACCAACTATTCCATCGTTCACTTCAGCATCTCGACCCCCTGCATTTTCATCCCACAAGATGGCTACCACCCCCCACCGCAGCTGGAGCAAAATCTCAGAGAGCAGCTGGATGGACATCCTTAACACCTCCAACCCAGCCTCTGCCACAAGCTGGAACAGGGAATTAAGAACTTCAACACCTGGATCATCAACTGGGCTGACAGCATCACCCAAATCAAGAGCAACAATCACAGAAGACCCTCCAGAATGGCCAGCTGGTACACCCAAGAACTCAAAACAGCAAAACATGACAGCAAACAGCTGGAGAGGAGATGGCGCACAAGTAAGATCTCCCAATACAGGTCAGCCTTCAAAACCTCCCTAAACCTCTACCTCTGCCTGTTGAGGGCAACAAAGAAGACAGCCATAGCCTCAGGCATCGAAACCAGCAGCAACAAAAGCAAGGAACTTTTCAATATTGTTAAGGAGTTCTCCAGCCCGCTGCCAGTGAAAATAACATCACTCCCTCACAAGAAGTATGCAACAACCATGCCAATTTCTTCCATGACAAGATTGCAACCATATACAGAAATTTTGAACCCGAACCTCCAACAACGGACTTTCTTGACCGACACACCCTCACCGCAACCAACACGATCCACAGACTCACCACCTGGAACCAGCTTGCCACCCAGGACACAAACTCCATCTTGAAATCCATCCACTTGGGAGCTCCTTCAGAACCATGCCCGCACCACATCTTCAGACTTGGGAACCAAAGGATCGGCCAGGAACTCACCACCCTGCTCAACCCCTCAATCACCACCGCAACATTTCCTGATGCCTGAAAAAACGTCGAAGTCAGACAACTACTCCAAAAACCTTCAGCCGACCCCAACAAACTCTGAAAACTACTGACCAATCTCCTTGCTCCAATTTTCAGCCAAGGTACTGGAAAAGACTAACAACAGGAAACTCACAATACTCCTGGAGCAGAACCAGCTACTCGACACCTCCCAATATGGCTTCTTCAGTAATCACAGCACTGAGACTGCCGTGATCACAGCCACCAACGACATCCAAACCCTCCTCGACCAAGGAGAAACAGCAGCTCTGATCCTCCTCGACCTCTCGGCAGCCTTCAACACTGTATCCCACCACATGTTGTTTGAAAGACTCCACCACATCCGCATCCAAGGGGACACACTCAGATGGATCTCCTACCACCTTTTATCTCCAAATCCAAGGATATTTTGTGTAGTGTCCCCCATCCCTCATCCTCAGACCTTCACTCTTCAGTGCATACATGACCCCATTGGCCAACATCGTCAGATCTCATGGTCTCAACATAATATCTTACACAGACGACACCAGACTCATCCTCTCCCTCACTGATGACTCTACCACCATCAGGACCAACTTCCACTGATGCATGACAAGCATCGCCAACTGGATGAAAGACAACTGCCTCAAGCTGAACACAAACAAGATGGAAGTACTGATCTTTGGCAAAAACAGCGACTCCCGGAACTTTCTAAGTTCATGTTTGAAAACTATCGCTTTTAATAAATGCCTCTCAATGCAGCAATATAACCTAATGTACTAAGGTGAAATGGTTCTGCATGTTAATGAAATACACTTTTTATTTTACTTTGAACAGACGTTATCATATTTTTATATGTCTGTTGAATTGTGTCTTTAAAAAAAGGTCTTCTTAAAGTCAAGTTGTGCAGGACACCTTTACTTCTTTTCCTTTGAGTTAACATGTAAAGAAAAGCTTGCCCTTTCAACAGCTTTCTCAATGTTTGTTCTCAGTCTGGTAAACAGCAGCTTAGTGCTGCTGTTCACCAGAGACTGCATGCAAAAGTCAGGAGGTCTGCAAGCAGCCCCAGGGCCATACTTTGAGTATCCCTGTTCCATTTTATATAGACATTCAATAAAGATGAATGGGATAGAATTCACATCCTCACTTGACAGATTCTTGCAGATTGCACTCTTAGGGCCTGATTCCAAGTGAGTCAGATTGAAAATGCTGTTTATCATACCACATAAAATCCGATATCTTGGGTTTTAGAATTTATCGAGTGTGATAAATAGCACCTATTCTGAGTTTTTGGGAAATAGCAAAATCTGCATTTCTTGATAAATACCATATTGTTTTCCCCTGTTAAATTTTGGTAGGATTTATGTACCGAAATGTAAGGAAGAGAGAGGTGTTTAACATACCAGGTAATTACTGGGTGCAGTAAATACTACCCAACAAAGAATTCCGACCACCTTGGGAAAAACAACAACCTCAGAAACAGAGCCTTTGGGCTTTAAGCAACTGTCTTTATGGATCATGTTTCAATCACTTTGAATTTACATATCTAAAGGTGCACTCACACCTGAGTAGATTTTTCTAAAAGTGGGTCAAAGTTTCTGTGGTATGCTCACAATAACCACTAGCAGGAGGGCTCAGTGGGCTGAACCTTTGTCCTTGAAACATTTTATAATCTATAGGGCCACGAGTTCTAGTCCTTGTAAGTGTGCCTCAGACATCTATCCATCTGAGATGAGTTAATTAAGTACCATAACATTTGGTAATAATAACATCTGTTAGTCACTGCATTCAAAAGAGGCAGATGTGTGGTATGAAGCACTATATAAAAAATAAGTTACCATTAAGATGATCTAAAGCTGAGATCATCTCACTCAGAAATGAGCAGAAAGAAGCACACAGAAAATGGGTGTATCTTGGAAAATGTAAAAAAGTAAGAACAAAGACGGGTTCTATTAAATAATCATAATACCTTTTAACAATTGGTTGGTTTATAATTCCATGTTTAAACTAGCCCACAGGCATCCTAACAAGCTGCAAACTCAATATAAAGTTCCATACTCCCTATTAAAATCTGGAGACATTTTTTATGTCCCAACATCGTCGCAAGCTCCCAGCTCCAAATTCTTTCTCATTCCATGACCACTTCTCCACTAATACCTGAGGGGCCTGTTTAATAAAGAGTTGTCTGCGAGTGGTGTAAGATACATTCATCTCAGTCACTGGAATGAGGAATGAAAAGATGACACAGACTCAACGATTAATGAGAAGTCACTTATTGTTTCCAAAACTGTCTTGTGCTTGTGTACTTGTTCATCTTCCTGTGTAGCTCGTTTCACGCCATGTTTCTCCTGCAGTATTCTAGCTCTGATTGTCCTTTCTCTCCTCACTTCATGTCCTACCCTCCTAACAGGAATTGGTGTTTATTGAATGTAGTATTAACACATTTAAGTGTAGCCAAGCATGAAATCATGGACAAAATGCAGCAGGAGGGATTTTGTGATTTAACATGCTTGTGTGGCCTCCACAAATCTCAAACTCCTTGGTATTGTGAACAATTAGGTTATTGATTGAGGGAGGTGGAGGCCCCACTCAGGCAACAACCACAATGCTTGTCAGGGTGAACCATAAAAGTCACAAAATTAGCCTTTGCTTAACCCTCTGAGAGCTTGGTACAAAAGAAGTCAGGCTTAACTTAGAGACAAGGTGTAAAGTATTTATGCAGCACACAAACGGCGACCACACAGATAGTAATAAAGTGAAAACAAAACCCAAGAATCATCCCAAACCAATCTAGAAAATTAGAGTACATTTCAATGAATAAAATGACACCATAACAAATGAAATCCAATCAGTAGACCAGGAGTTATTCATTTTTAATGTTTTTAGTGAAAAATAGCACAAATAAGAACAAAGCTTCAACTGTAGGTATCTGGCAGTGCGAGTTCAGGACCAAGTCACAAGTGAAGGTCAACTGCGATGGAGTGCAGGTCATACACATTCACCAGGTTTGCATGGTCATATAGTTACTTACAGACTTGGAAAATATTTGACGAATCCTGGAGAAGGTACAGTCCTTGCAGGGCAAGGCTGCAGCTAAAAATGAGGTCATCACAATGGGGAGCCACTGGATGAAGACTCAGTGAAGCTGGCAACAATGACAGGAAAAGCTCTGAGTGGGAGAAGCTGGGTTTCCAGGCTGAGGAGGTTGTCATTGTTGATGGGGTCCAGTCGACATCGAGGCCGGTGAAGATTTCTACCTTTAGACCAAGATTTTCTGGAGCTCGAAATACCCCAGTGGGATGAGGCTGCAGGCTATGGCCAAAGAGGGCTTCACGAGGTCAGATACTGTCGTCGAAAGATCCCTCTGAAAGACATTTGCTGCTGCTGAAGAGAGTCACATCACTGCTGATGCGCCATTGCGGATTGGCTTGCAGGTAGGTCCCAGCCTCCCCTCACTTCACAGAACAGTTTTGGCCCAAACATTTTTTAAGTTCTCAGATTTTTGTTTTTGGTAGGAGAAGTACAGCCTAGCACCACACCAAGGATCCAAGGACCTCTTGGGGCTAGGACTCTTTCCAGCAGCGACCATCAGCAGCAGGCAGGCATGCAGGTGCCATGGTCTATGGAGCTTGTTGTGTTCCTGTAGCTCACACAGGAGGACAGCCAGGAAGCTCTTAGATTCACTTTGGTGAGCCTAGGTTCAAGGAGTAGGCCCAGTCTTCCATCCTCAGGCAGCAAGGCAGCAGGTCAGTCATTCGAACAGCAGGGATGCAGGGCAGCAGGGCAGTCCTTCTTCTGAGCCATCCACCGGTCTAGAGGTGAACTGATTTGAGGACGGAGAGTGCCACTTTTTATCCCCAGTTCCAGTCATTTTGTGGAGGGCAACCCCTGGCCCACTCCAAAATTAGTTCTGACCAGTTCCTTGTCCTTTCTGAGCTTGACTCCCAAATGTCAAGGGCGACAAAAGGCTAGTGTCGGGTTCCTTTGTGTGTGTTGCAGGCATGATGTTTTGGCACAACTCCTCCCCAGCCAACCTGCCAGAATGGCCCACCCTGTCACACCTAAGCCTCTGTTGACCCATGTTAGAAAGGAATTAACAACCCATCACAACGACAGTCATGTGGCCCTGCTTACTGGCAAAAAGGCACTTTAGGTTTAGGCACAGAAATTTCAACTTTCGAAAAGTGGCTTTTCTATAAATGTGACTTAAAATCCAACCTTACCATTAAGGAGCAATTTAAATAATAATTCAAAAGAGTCCAAGAAGTATTTTTCTAATTGCTCCCAATCTGAATTTACACTTTATTAAATATAATAAGGTAACCCAGTGATAGTCAGTGCTAGAGATGGGCATTACAACAACGGAAAAGAACTTTAGGGGTTTCATTGCAAGGACACGTAAAACTTAAGGACACATGTCCTAAATGTTGCATGCAATGATCCCTGCCCAATGAAGCTTTATTGCCTAACTTGTGATTTATAAAAATTAGAAAGTAATGTTTAGGCTTGGCAAAAGGTTTATTTTGCCAGTTCGAAATGGCAGTTTAAAACTGCACTACAGGCTACAGCTGCAAGCCTGGGATGTTTTAAAGGGCTTCTTTAGTGGGTGGCACAATGAGTGCTGCAGCTCACTAGTAGCATTTAATTTACAGGCCCTGGGTACATGTAGTACAGTTTACTAGAGACTTAAAAGTATATTAATGTTAATTAGGTGTAGGCTACATTTATGATGTTTCAGTGAGAGAGCACAAGCACTTTAGCATTGGTTAGCACAGAGTGCATAGAGTCATGAAGTCAACAACAATGAATTAACCAAACAAAAGGGATGAAGGCAAAATGTTCAGTGGGACTACCACCCAGGCTTTTTGGTTTATAAGCTATTCACTGCTTAATTTGTAAATGAATAAGCCTTGAGGCCCAAAGTTTTGTTCATAAGCCTTCTGCTGGTGCTATAGAAGGTAGCCAGATACTAAGTCTGAATATTCTTGATTACACCTCATGAGTCTTTAATCCACCACCAGACACTCCCTGCCTCCTTATCTCACTTTTTCAGGCTCTTTTTGATGCCTGATTTCTAATTTTGTCACAGTCTTCCAGTCATTCTCTTTCTATTTTATTTCCCCTGTTTGTGTTTTTCTCCCTCTTGCTCTGGGTCAAAGTCTGTTGAGAAAAAATAAGTGCTGGTCTCTAAAAATGAGTGTCAGTGAGCCCGACCTGCAACCACCAGCTGATATTAAGCACAGGTGGTATCTCTGTAGCACAAACCTAGAACACTGCACACCAATTGGAAATGTACACATTTTTGAATTCACAGTGACATAACATAACTTTAAATTTGTATAACATTATGTAAAGATGTATGATTGGAGTGATAGAGAGACTAAGGGCTTTATTATGAGTTTGGCGGTGTGGGAGCGGGACCGCCCCGCTCCCGCACCACCAAACCCATGTTTGAACTGCCCACCAGATTAGGAGTTTTCTCCTGTCTGGCGGGCCGTTCTTTGGCATTCCCAGGGCGGTGCCTATGAAATTGGCACTGCAATGGGAATGTCAAAGGCTGTACCTGCACGGCATGGACTGCTGCAGTCCATGCTGTGCAGGTACTGGTGTGCATGCACACAGGGGGGGACATGTTGTGCCCTGTAGGGCTTCCTTTGTTTCCTCTCCGCCACACTTTTCATGGAGGTCGCACCACCATGAAAAGTGTGGCGGTGAGAAAACTTGTATTATGCTGTGGCCCTGCCAAGGGTATTGTGGCCTCAAGGATGCCGTGCCACCGCCAGGGATCTCTGATTCCTGGCGGTGGTGGTGGTCCCAGGGCGGCTGACCTCCCTGGTCATAATGGGGCAGTCGGAAGAACACCACCGCCGTGCCCCTGTGAGTCTGGTGGTCCGTGGACCGCCAGACTTGTAATAAAGCCCTAAGTGATTTGCCCAGAACCTCACCACTCTCAAGTGTCGGAGCCAGAATCAGAACCCTAGTCTCTAGGTTCCAATATCGGCAATATAGCCACTAGACCACATTGACTCTGTATTGTAAGCTACTCTTTAAAAATTATAATGGCAAATAATATACTGCCTATTTGTGGAGTTGGTGTATGTGGCTTTGATAGGAATCTATTATAAGATTGAATTAAGGTGATTCACTGCAGTGGTGTCATAATAGTGGTTGGCCAAAGTTGTTAATCACTGTTGTGACTTCACCAGAAGAAGCTATTGTTTCTCCTTTGTACTGCCACCTCGCCCAGCCTCAAGAGACCTGAGCAAGATGGTGGAATGGTGGTTGGTGGTCTCCTCCACCTTCTCCTGCCACTCAGAGGCAGAGAGGAGAATGCAGGTTGCACTGTGCCTCGACCGACTGCCTTGTCCCCTATCAGTATGGATCTCTGCACAGACCCACGTTAAGAGAAAAATGTGTCCATGCTGGCAACTGGCTGTCACAGAGCTGCTGTCAGCACTGTGGTGGTTCAACTGGAGGTAGGTTACAGGAGGCCAGGTAACAATTTTTTAGTTTGGGCAGGGGAAGGGTTTTGGAGAGGGTGGTGGTAACGTTTGAAAGGGGACCAGGTATTATTTTATTTATTTGGGTTTGGAAAGAGGAGCTTTTTCAGAGGGTGGTGGGTGTGGGTTGCAGAAGGCCAGGCATTTATTTTTTAATTTGATGGAAGGGCGGTATCTCAATGAGTTTGGGGTGGGTGGCAGGAGACTAGGTTTTTTTAAACTTTTCTTCTAAGTTATTTATTGCACCCCCATTAGTTCATTGCTCCTACATCTGTGCTCGAAGCTGGGGTAGATGATTTAGGAAAGCCATAATTATAATATTGTAGTTGGGTTAAATGTGAATAATGGGTAGGTTTTTCACCTCGCTTCTGAATGATATCATAGACAACTTAACCATCACTTTTATTGTCTATTTGGTGCCGCTCAGAACCATTTGGTGAGAAACATCCCTGTTATTCAGTTACCTATGTATAATTCTATATGTGTTTTTGCATATTTTATATTACTGCACAAAGACGATGAGAGTGGGTTTGAAAGTCGCTCAGAAGAAATATATTGTCTCCAATAGTGAGCTTCAACCATCACAAAGTGAGCCACATTATGCCAATGTATCTCCTGTCATCAAATGAAAATACAAAGTCCATTGACTATTAAATTCAGTACATATTGACAGGGACTAGCTATCAATAGTGCAGTGGATTGATATTGGGGGTAGAAGAATTAGTTCAACAATTGTTGCTCTAACAAAGTTGTGATTAGCTGCAAATTTTAATACCAGCAAGGCCGACTAAGCATTTCATCCTCCTAAAAGTGTGTAAATTGAGTACTTTTAAATTGGGTAATATTAAAACCTATTTACAGTGCTTAGAAACTGTAGAAATGTGATATGTAGAGCTATATAAAATTAAGTGATTACTCTTATTAGTAGTATTATTAGTAGTCATAGTAATAGTGTTTTTGTTATTATTATTATTATTATTATTATTACATACAGTGGAACTGGTGTCCAGGGGTGTGAGGGGCATTCCAATTATGGTGGCCTTTTAATATCAAACCAGAAGATTGAGGGATTATTTCAATTGCTTGCATTAATACTTGCGTTACCCTGCTGTATTGTCAATTCCTTAAAAAAACAATTGGTAAGAAGCAGTGAAATTTAGAAAAGAGAGAACAAGCCATATAGGGTTGCATGAATCTTTCAAATAGATGTGTCATTCACACATCAGTGTGAGTCACATGATTCATATGCTTATACTTCAGGATTCTACTACTGCCCTACTGCTACCATACACTCCTTATGCGGAGAACCACCATTGAATAACAATGCTGACAGTAGCACCCTTTGATGCATGATAATTAAACACATTCAATCCTCTTCCATCACTGACCTGTTTGGAACATTTTTTAATTATATTATTGCCATGGCCCTTGAAAATGGAGCTTTGTCCAGGGTTGGGCTGGGACAGAAAATAGGCCCGGGCAGCAAAGTAAAAGTGGCTTTCATTATTGAATTAGGTAGCCAAAACCTCCCGGTCCCGGCAGCAGTGGGTAGGTCCTTGGACACATTGCGTACTACGCAAACTAAATGGGGAAGTTCCTCATATCGTGACCTGCCGGGGTCTGATGAAGCAGTAGTATATCCCAATTAGGGTAGAACCAGAACTACCAGCCATTAGACAGAGTAAGTCATGGTGGCTTAAATCCCAAACATTAATTTATTTTTGTTTTCCGGTCCACCTTAGTGTAGATAGTTTTTAAACTTTAGGTCCTGACGAATCGCCTCTAGACTTGTAGAATTGCGAAGAAACATGTTGACGAACCACACGGAAGAGCACCACACCTAAGACATTAACTTAGCATTGCGCCTTTCTTATTTATTTTAATCACGATAGGAGACCCCACAATTAATGTTATTTTTGCTGGTACTCCCAGCCCTGTTTTAACTCACATAAACATCACACACCACTTATTCATCTACACTCACTAAATCTCTCACACCCACGGCACCAAACGGCTATTTGGAAAAAAGATCTCCGCCAAAGTGCCCCTCATCGGGAGCCCGTCAGGCATTGCAGCGCCGGCCAGATGAGGAGCAGCCTGATGATGAAGCATGACACCCAACTGGGTGTGTGAGGGCATTACATTCCAAAGAAATGGATTCCCATCTCTTTTGACACTGTAGCCTACTGTCCCTTGTATACTGCTAAATTCTAGATCATTCAAGAACAGCACAACTGTAATTTTCATAAAGCCAAAAAAGTGGCCCATGTTTGCAAATTGTGGTAGTTTTGAACTTGTAGATGCACACTGCATAAGTATTTTGCAAAGTATAGGAGACTGTACGGAGTTGAGCAGTCACCCCTTGTTGTCTATTGGCAAAAGTATTTAATAGCAATGTATTATAAACATTATGGGGCATATTCACAAGGACCTACCGCCGATTTATCTCCACCTTAACGCATCAAAAGTGGAGATAGATTTAACACCCCATTCACAAGCAGGTGCAAACTGCAGACATCGCCAGTATTCCCGCGATAACTGCCCCAAAATTTATCTCCACGGTGGACACCACCAACTAACCCTAATGAGATGCAGAGTAGGCGTTCCTGTGCAAAAACACACGAAAAAACCACAACTCCACTTTCACAATGAACTGCCAGATCTGCGATGCGAACCAAAAACAGGCGATAAGCCGCGGTAGCACCAGGGATTTAACACCTGCCTTTTGCTGGTGTAAAGCAGGACCACTACCTACAGCATGAAAGGGAGCCCAGCCAAGAGCCACACCTGAAGACCCACAGATGCCATGGAGACAATGATCATGCAGCTCCGATACCCATGAGGGACACAACACGCACCGCCACCACCCCCAGCCCCCTCCCCCCCTGCCCCTCCGGACATACACATACCGTGCACGACACAAGAGCCACAAAAAGCGCATGATGACGCACATTGTCAAAAAATAACACACGTGTGGCCAGAAGAACGAGAAACAGTCACACAGCACTGAAGTAACAACCAAAAACGTTCTTGAAATACAACACAAAACACCAATGTGGAAGACTCCTGTCGGGTCCGTCCGGGACAATCTCGATGTCACAGCCTGGAAAATAAAGCACAAAATCAGAACGTGTGTCATGCGCACATCAAAGGAGCGAGACACAGAGAAACAGAGAAGGAAAGAAAGGCAGAGAGAGAAAGAGAGAGAAGGAAGAGAGAGAGAGAGAGAGAGAGAGAGGGAAGGAAAGGAGAGAGAGTGAGAGAGAGAGAAGGAAAGGAAGGGAGAGAGAGTGAGAGAGTGAGGGAAGGAAGGAATGAAAGGAGAGAGAGTGAGAGAGAGAGAAGGGAAGGGAAGGGAGTTAGAGAGAGACACCGCCGCCCCAGCGCACCCAGGCCCCACTGTTCACCTGCTGCCACCGGTGTGTCTCCAACCACGTGCCGGGATACACTGCAAGCCACCAGGTCTGCAATCTGTAATCGAGGCCAGAGTCAATCATGGCAGAGTCCATCACACAGCACACGGCAACAACGCCTGTCCGTCCCTGCGCACGCATGCAGCCGCACCCCACCCCCTCCCGCCGGCCAGCGCTGGCTGTCCGCACTTGGGCACCCCGGGCCCACTGCTCACCTGCCGCCAACGGTGTGTCCACCAGTGGGCACACCACGTGCCCGTGCAAGCTCCAGGCCCCGGTCCCGCCACCATGGCATGGTCCACATCATGCGGACCCGCCCCGCGGCCCAGCAGGTCCCACACATGACGCTAAGTCCTGAGTCATCAATGGCAGAGACCACATCAGTGCACACGTCATCATCGCAGGCTGCACACCCGCTCAGCTATTTCGGTGCCACTAGCCCTGTGCAACCCCAGTCAGCGCCACGTGGTGGTAGGCCTGTGACGGGCGCAAGGCTTCGGGTGCCACTAACCCTGTGCAACTCCAGTCAGCGCCACGTGGTGGTAGGCCCGTGACGGGCGAAAGGCTTCGGGTGCCACTAGCCCTGTGCAACCCCAGTCAGCGCCACGTGGTGGTAGGCCCGTGAAGGGCGCAAGGCTTCGGGTGCCACTAACTTGTGCAACCCCAGTCAGCGCCACGTGGTGGTAGGCCCGTGACGGGCGCAAGGCTTCGGGTGCGACCAACCCTGTGCGCAACAACTCATGGGCCCTTTATGATTGAGAACCGTGGAGCGTCCGTCATCCAGTCACCACCGGCAGTGGGGAATGTGACGTTGTCGGCCCCTTTTATTGGCGGGGTCACATGGCCTGTGACGCCTGTGCCGGATGGGTGTTGGTGTGTGTGCAAACCTGCCCTCAGGGAGTGGCCGTGACATGCTGACAACTAGACCAGTGACCTGCAGACCACCAGCGCGTATGCCTGCGACATGTAGCTATGTGGGTCCCCCCTCGGATCGTAAGCGGGTGGTCTGGCCTGGCGTACGCCGGACTAGCGCAGGGCTTGCAACAATGACTCGGGGGCTCTGGGCGTGGTTCAGTCCATGTCCGGACAAGGAAGTGACTAATGCGTGTGTCCCTGTTGTAGTGTCCACGGCACCCGGAACACAATAGGCAATGTAGCACACTGTGACTGGCATCCCACTAGATGAGCATCATTGACGTAAGGGAAATCACTGTCCCTACATTCATCCACATATTCATACATGAATGATGAAAGACATGACACAGCAGTGCGTTTCTGGATGTTTATTGCACATCCAGTGGAGTTTTGCAGCTGGAGCGGTACAGGGCCATGCCGAGCACACTACACAATATGGGCCCGTGGAGGGCCAGCCAGAGTCCATCCGGGGATGACAAGTACTGCGGAAGAGGAATGGTACAGTCCGCAGTCTGGTCGCCGTGTCATTGGTCATCAAGCAGGATATGGCAGTCCATGTCGCGGTCCAAGGTGAGTGCAGCGGAGTGTATCGGGGGTCAGTGGAAGGTCATGGGGCCATGTGCGGCACCAAGCAGAAACAGGCCAGGTGGTGGAAATGAATGCTAGTGCCTCCTTCTCACCTCAATCCCATCCTCGTCCTCTGTGTGCTCTGCCCCACCTGTGGGTGGTGCAGTACCGGCTGCAGCACTGTGTGCCACTGACACATCAGGGGCCGGAGGAGGATTGTCGGCCGCACTGTGTGGCAGTGACACATCAGGTGCCGGAGTTGATACGCCTGCCTCACTGGGAGGCACTGACACACCAGGGGGCAGAGATGTGGATGGTGTGGGGGCAGCAGCATTCATCATCGCCACGCCTTGTGGCAGCAATGCCATGATGAGGATCTGCAGGGCATGGTAGATCCCAGCTACATTTCGCTGATGTGCAGCGGTGGCTGCCATCCTTTCCGCCTCCATCCACACCATGTCCTCCATGAGCCTCCGCATGTGTGCCAGCTCACGGCTGGGATCGCTGGAGCCACTCTGAGCGGACAGGTGTTCTTGTCTCCGAGTCATGACTCCAGCGATGTCAGTCAGGGCTCGTTGGAGACCATGGAGTGGGCCGTGGGTGTCCGTTAGGGACTGGAGCTGGTCCCTGATGGGACCTAGACACCCATGGATGGCGTCCAGTTTGGTAGCCATGAGGTAGAACCCCACCCGCACCTGCTCAGCCGTCTGCCTCTGGCCCTCCAGCACACGGCGTTAGAAGGCCATGTGTTGTTCCTGGGGGTCTTGGGAGGCTGCCGGGGCTGTGGGTGCCTCCTGCTGGGTGGTTTGGGTAGTGGGTGGGGTCTCCTCGATGCAGCTGGGCTGCCCTGATCCTGGAGGTGAGATGCGGATGATGTCAATGATGTCCTGGAGGGCTTGGGTGTTGATGCTGGGGGTGTCCTCCTCGTCATCAGTGAAGAGTGGCTGGGACTGCTCTGCAGGAGGTGTTGACGGTGCCCCTGCAATGTGAAGGGGAGATGGTGTATTACAATGTGTCCGCATGTATGTAGCCGCATGGTACAGGTTCACATTCAGACAGCATGGCATTGTACATTGTGACAGTCTGTGGATCAGGGCCATGATCCAGAGTCATTGTGGGTGTGCACTGTGCTCTGCTTGAATGTGCATGTGTGCCATTGTGGCCATCTCCACCCGTCCCCCCAGTACCTGGTGGTCACTCACCCTGTTGCGGTTGTGTTGTGTCCTGTCGGGCAGTGTCCGGTCCCCCGACTCCCGGCCACAGTCTCCACACTGATGACTGTCGACACCAGCTCCTCCATGTCATCCAGCTCCAGCTGTGGTGCTGGGCTCCCACCTCCAGTCTGCATTGCTGCCTTCTGGTTGCCTGCGAGTTTCTCCTTGGTCTTGCGCTTGATGTCAATCCATCGCCTCTTGACCTCGTCCATTGACCTCTTGGGCTCTCCGACGGCATTCACCTTGTCCACGATGTCCCGCCATATTCCATTTTTGGTGCCCAATGACACGTTGGAGGTGACGAACAGTTGTTGATGGTGTTCCATCACCTCCGTGACCAGGATCCTGTTTTGCTGGGGACTGAACTTCGTCTTCCTCTTCTTCTTGTCCTTGCTCTTCCCTGTCCCCGAAGTCCCAGGCTGGTCATCCGGGGTGCTTGTGGGGTTGCGCTCGTCCTCTGCACCTGCTCCGGCTGCCTCCATGGTGCTTGCGTGTTGGTCATTTTGTGTTTGTGTGTTTTTTCTAATTTTATAGTGATTTTTCCCGCCTGCCATGTGTGTATTGCAGGCATGGCGCTGCTTATCGCTGATTTCCTCATCGCGCTTTGGCCCATCGCATGTTTTTTCGCGTTGAGGTTTGTGTTTTTATCACCATCGCGGTTGTTATATCGCGGACATTGTCCGCGGTTTCGGCAGACTATCGCATGGTACCGCCTTGTTGTGAATTCCACGTTGACACGGGGTTATTTTCCCGCGATAGGCTGCGATGTGTAAAGTTGCGTTAACATTTTTTTGTGTTGTTTAGCACACGTTCTTGTGAATATCCCCCTATGACTTTAATGATGGGTGCTCAGCTCCACTGGATTTTACCAATCATCATCTTGCCGTGTTAGAGAACAGTCTTCAAAGGCTTTGATACCCAAAATGTATCCTGAATATGATTAATCAATCTTCTAAATATTATTTTTGATCATGTGGGTTACAATTCACTCTTGAATAGAGCGACCACCATCTTCCGTGCCACAATTAACACGGTTTCCAGGCCTGGACTTTTGTGTGATAGCCTAATGAATTCTGGGTGTGATAGTCTTGTTTTGCTCCCATTGAAGTAATTAGACTAACACACCTGAAATATATGATTTGTAGGTGAAATGTTCAGTGCTGTGTCCATTATGACCAGACGTAAAGTAGTCACCCTGATCTTGAACAATTGTTTAAGTTGTGTTGCAGCTGAAGCTTTTTTCTCAAATTCAACCTAGCTATCCTACTGGGCCCATATGGGTAGGATTTTTACTCAGATTCTATACTTCACCTCAGAGGTGATGGTCCTCTGATGGATCTTTCTTCTTCGTAGTGAGGGGTGAGAAATCAGGACATGCCACTGTCAGTCACCCAGTGAGGACCATTAATTGGTAGCCAACTCACAAATACAAACCAATCGCTCTGCTGTGGCTACACAGAACAAGAGCAAAAGAACCTGATGTTCTGAAATAATCTATGACTCTCTCTCTTATGCATTGAGAAATTAGATAATAATAGGCACATTTTCTGAGGAAAGATCATCAAGACACAATAAAAGACTCAGACAATTTTAGATAATTTGGTTATTGTAATAAAAATCCTAAATCAATGCAAATAAGTAATATTTTAAGCTTAGCCAAGAGTCTTACAGCTCTAAATATAAAATCACACATCTAGCCGAAGTAAATCTATTGCTAAATACAGGAATCCATAAGAGGATGGTTCCAACTGTTAGAGATTCCAACCACCAACAAAGGCAGGAGGATGGTTTCACAAGGGTTTTCTTAGCATGGGCAAGGGAATCAAGCTAAAATCCACTAGGGAAAAGTCCATGGGCATGGTCAATAGAGCATAAATCAGGAAAGTTCAAGTCAGATCTCTAACCAAACTGCTCCAAATCGTCCAATAGGCAAGTTCATTGGTAAAGGCAAAAAGGCAAGGGGCATGATAGAGAAAGTCTGGCAGGCAGGCTGGACGCAAGGAAATTGAAAAGGGGATAGCCAGGCCTTACTCCTCCTAGGAAGGACACATTTTATAGTTCAAATTTGTCCATGGTGACATCAATAGTCACCTTAAGATGGTCTAATCGCCATGTGTCCATTCTTCTGTTCTCCATGTACGAATTGATACTCCAGCATACTTTTCCATGCTCCTCATGAGAAACGACTGTCCATTCTGTCTTCACAGGTTAGTTGACAAAGAGCTAATTTACTTTGCTGCTCTCCATGGATATAGTCCAAAGGTCAGGTTGCCACCATTCACACAAAGAAATGCTGTAAAAAAGGGTCTTGTCGTTTAACAAATGTCACCTGAACAAGAACAAATAAAGCAACATTTGAGGAAATGTCTCAAAGTTCATTGCACAAGGCTATGAAGTAATGCAGCCTAATAAGAAAATCAATTCAAATGCTTTTTAAATTAACATTTCCTATTTAGTCAAATAAACTCCTAATTAAGTACAATCATAATGAAATAAATCAAGCATATCATATATGAGCATTTTGTAAGGTTGTCAGTGATTGTTACACAGAAATGTTCAACTCTCTTGTGGCTTACTACCACAATTTCAAAAGTAGCAACATGCAAACTATTTCTAAAAATGATTAAAATAAATTTTTTCTATGATTAAAAGATCTTTAGAACGCCAGGCACTTATACTTAAAGTTTCATCATTTAGCACATTGCATGCATGAATTGCACCTTTGTCGAGTTTGTTATGGTGTTCTACAATGAAGTCAATATAAATGCGAAGTTTCATCATTAATTTTCATAACATCTCTGTTAACAATATAAGATAATCAGTTACTAAACATCTTAAATTCACTATTTGATTAATCCTACTGTTTTTACCTAGTCAAGCACACTATTAGGTGCTGTTACTTCAATTTTTCTCAGTTTCATTGTTGTTTTTCTGGATGTGTGCAAAGTGCACATGTTTGTTTTCTTTATCAAAATCGGTTTATGTGTCCTGTAAAGCATGATCAGCATTTACGCTGCATCAGTTGCATTGGTTTAATTTCCTTAAATACACAAGGTACTCATAAAGGGACAGACTCTGAGCATTTTCCGCTGCTATGCCCTAAGCTGAAAATTTCTGGGAGTCAATTTTCAGTGAAATGGCAGCCATTTTGTGGACAAAACGCCACTCACTTTGTTGTACCTCCTATGCTGTTGCTGTACCTGCTATTCTGCAGGTGTAGTTTGATAATTTTGATAATTTGAACAATCTGATGTCATAGCACAAAAACTTCAGTGCTCAGATACAGATGGAGATGCAGAAGGGATCCACATGTCTGTTTTTGTGAAGATTTTGTTGCCTGCAGTAGATAGATTAACTAAGAAACCCTATGAATTTGTAGGAGACTGCCCAGCTTGCAACCACGGTTTGGCAATCACTGATGTGTGCTTCCGAGCTGGGCTGGATGTAGTTTATGCAATAACTCCTAGATTTACTGAGTTATTGTGTATGCTGTATACAGCTCAAATTATGCAAAAAAAGGTACACGGTCCCCTTTTGCTCTTACGTGTGTGCTCAGAATGCGTTCATGCTGCGGCTCCTGGTCACTAGTCACCAAGATGCCACTATGCTCTCCGTACATGCCAACAGACCTGATTCAGGGAAGAAACTCTCTATTTTTTTAACCCAAATTGGCTTTATTTTAGCTATACCCCACCGGAAATTGCCTCTGCTTCAATAGAAGTCAGTGGGGAAAATACATTCCCCCGATTTTTTTCATGTCCCACTTTCATGTTCTAAAATGTTGGCATGTATTGCTCTCACTTCACTTTTACAACCTCTGTTTATTTTCTTTAAATCATGATAATATTGCATAGAGGTGAATTGTCGCTATTTTGTCAATTGAGCACAATGCATTCTCTTTGGATCACTAAGATGTTGGCGCAGTTGTCTTTCCTTTTACTGTTTTTTTTGTCATGGATAGCAAACGTAGCACGTGCTGCACAGAGCATACCTAATGAAGTGCCGCAGGGATGTATTCAGAACATGCCTGTTTCCTATCTATAATTACTCTAGCATCAGTGCTTAATTTGTGCCGGTGCTTGCCGGTGCTTAGCACCGGCACTTACTTTTCAGGGCCGGGTCTACACGGGTCTACAACTCTGCATGACTGCACGTCACATTTTACATGATGTTAGCTTACTGACTTGGCGCAGAGTGCTGTTCTAACTTCTCGGTCTCCCCGAGTCCCAGTGAGTGCTTCGTTGTGACTTGTGAGCCGGCCGGAGACTGCATTGAGCAAAGATTAATGCATAATTTCAGTCAGTGCATTGATCATCATCATATATGTGGTCATTGTGATGGCGTCATGGCGGCCCTTCCTTAGTTCAGTGTTGCCGGTGGTGGGCGGGAGTCAGACACTGATTGGGCTGGGCCTAGGCTAGATTTGGTTGTGCGCGCTGCGCGCAGATCTTTTTCCAATTGCCACCCCGGCACACCCGCACCCCACGAGTCATCTGCCTGACCACGCTGAGGGCAGGCAGCGCAGCAGTAGCACCAGGCGGAAAGGCAGTGCCCCGCAGCCCTGGCCGACCACGAGCGTAACCGTAAGTAGTACGCACGCCTCTAAGCAGTCATCATGCCATGCATTGCATGCCCATTCCCAAACCAACGCACGCTACTTTTTTTGTTTTTTTTTAGCGTGGTGGCGTGTCGGGCACCGCCACCGCGGTATCTCCGGCTCCATCTCCATCAACAAAAGATTCGATGACACACTGTGCCTGGCCTGCCCCGGCCCACGGTACTACATACACTTAAACTTAATAAATGTATTTATATCAGAATAGGGCCGGCCGGGGTTACGTTGTTAAAGAAGGCCCTGCCCCGTATCACGATATAGGGCCGGCGGTCGGCCGGGTTTAAAGTTAAAGGCCCTGCCCGGCCCCTGCCTTGTTTGAACTTAGTATCCTCCTCCCAGCCTCAGTGCTTAACAGTGGCTCCGCTTTTACTGGCTTAATAGTGGCTAAATAATGCCATGAAAAGCAGGATGTTGTGTAGGGCAGGCAGCGCGGCGCGCACAGATTTTTTTCCGATTGCCACGCCCTGGCACACCCTCACCCCGTGACGAGCCATCATCAGCCCGACGACTTTGAGGTTGAGGGCAGTCCAGGCAGGCAGCAGCAGCAGGCAGGCTCCTATAAACCAGTCGAGCAGCCATCACCACCTGAATGCAACGAAAGGATCGTAATCATGATCAAGGCCATAAAACCCTAAGCACTGCTTTCAGGGAACACAGACGTGATTTTGTTCTCTCAAAACTAAAGGTCAGGTACTGGGGATTCGTTTCCCATAAATAATTCCCAAAATTCAGATCCGGAAAGTCTACTTTACACAGTTAATCTCTGAAGCATGGAGGTAATGTCATACTCGAGAGAACAGAGATGCGAAACTGCACGTCACTTAATGCAAGTTTCAAGAGCCATTTCTACCTCCCTTAAAACACGAAGGAATATCTGACTCTTACTAGAGAGGTCACATTTGATTATGTTTCTGGATACCGATTGGATTACAGTATAGTCTTTCATTCCTGCTAGGCACAGGGTGGAGTAAATTATGCTGCTTCTTGTGGGGTATTACATGTTGGTTGATTTTGTGTTTTAAGTGTTGGACCAAGAAAAAGCAGTCAGAATGACTCTTTCACATGGAAAATTCTAGATTATACACTATATACATATGGGTTGATGAGGTTACTTTTTGAGTTTTATGTTGCACCCAGTGAAGGGATCTTCAATTATGGCACAAAAAGGCAAATGTACTTTCTCAAAGAGAACATAGGAGATTTTGGATGATGTGACCTGACCTCTGAGAGTGTTGAACTTAGTTAAAAGACTGGGAACATAAGGACCTGTAACAGTTAATCGAGGTGTCAAAAAGAGTCACTCACAGTGGGTACTTTATCCGCTTAAAATCTTATTGTTGTAAAATTATGTGGAGTAATTTGAATTACAATTTGCACTCAATATATTGCCACATATGGAGCACATCTTCCAAATAGTCACTGTTTTTCAAAAACGTACTGTTCTTGACAGTTTTTTCTGGTTCACACAGAATGACAAGGGAGCAACGTGAAAAATTAGGCAAACGGTAAAATGCAATTTTCCGAAGATTATGATTGACAGGGATGTACCTCTAGAACAGCGAGACACTATTTCAGTTTTGATCTTCATACCCCCTCACAGTACCCCTAGTATAATCTTGGGCATAGCGATAGTCTGGATGTATACCTGCTGAAATGTCCTGCTTGTTTACCCTGAAAAGATAGGTATTGGAACTTTCCAACTTCGCTACAAGTCACCAGAGGGGTCTCTACCTCCCTCTTATAACTGGCTTGTTTCAATGCTACCTGGTCGCATGGCAGGGAATTTTATGAAAAATATGGATTACAGCTCTGAGTTGTAAAACCTAATGGTTCTGTTTCACCCTGGTGCAGAGCCCATGGTTTCATTTTCATTTCAAGGCACGTTTGCCTTCTCTAAATGTAGGATGCTTTGCTTTGCCCTGGGCCAAACCTGCAGGCCTACCTAGCTATATAGTGTAATAAATAAGGCAGTGCCCCGGACGCCCTGCCCACCACGAGTATAAATAACTGTAAATAATACTAAGCAGGTCATTCCATGCCCATTGCCAAACCAACACTGCTTTTTTTTGTTTGAGCGTGGTGGCGTTTAATCTAATTTAATTGGCACATAGAGCACTGGAATTGTCCCTTTTCAATGCATTAGTGATTTTAGCTAATTTATTCCAAAATTGTGCTTTAAATGCACTTTTGATTTAATCTTTTTCAAAATGTTCACAGGGCAGGGGAACCTCCTATCAAAACTTTACTATGAGGAAGGCTCCGTTGCTGAAATTCATCTGACTTTTCGCAGTGTCAGTTGAGGATGCGGGTGGAGCCAGTGGAGGAAGTGGGTGGAGCCAGAGAAAAGAAGGTGTGGCCTCCGACAAACATTTGAGCACCTGCACTTCATATTTTACAAATTAAGCACTGTCTAGCATGAACACTTCCCACTTAACCTCTAAAAAGTGAGACCTTTTACATTCAATTTACTCACCACATTTTTACTTTTCCAAATGCAAATTTAGTAATTACCATCCAAACTTTATTATTGAGCTTGCAGCAGGGTTCTCTATGCTGATTAGGTGATTAGCAAGTACAAGAGTTCTTGTTCTTGGCACTGTAATTATTTCATTGATATTTGCATAATGGATATGCAGGCTTTATGGAAACCACACACAGCCCTGATTTAATGATTCAGTTAGGACTGTTAATTTTAAATGCAAAATTAACATTCACGAATTTCTTCATGGAGAGAAGGACTAACCAAGACGCATCGTTTTATCTGAAAATTGTTGTGTCTTATTTATACTGAGCTCCTTCTGGTTAGTTCACCTGGGGAATGTGGTCTGCTTTATGCTCTCACTGATATTTGAGTATATCCATTAGTTCTGTTACTATATGCAAGGTAGGTGATCTGTTGGTGGTAAAGGTCGAGCTTTGCACTCTTAAGTCCTGCATCAAGCCCAATTCTTGAAGTTAGGAAGGCAAACATCTTTATTTATGTGTACAAATTCCTATTTCGGATCCACAGAATAAGGAATAATGTGAAATTCCTCGCAGCAGGGAGGAATGCAGGTAAATGTTCCCTGGGTAGTTTATTTGCGCCTGCTCCAGGATCACCTGCAAAAGTTAATTAACACAATCCCCCTCTTGCGGGTGGGTTTCCACCTTGAAATCAGTATGATTCACTTGTGCCAATTGCAGAATGAATCAATTTTCAGTGTGGGGGTAATGAGCAAAGATTCGAGGTTTTTGGGGGATAAATGTGTTAGGGTTTCTCCATCAGGAAATATATTTTCCCCATAGAACAACAAAAAAGTTAAATAAAGAAGTGCACTCTAGCATGACATTTCTGTGGAAGGAAACGTAAACATGTCATTTTCCATCTTTGTCAATGGTTATGCACTTGGGTAGTCTGAGCAAGCTGCAACAGTTAAAGCTGCTCGAGAGTGTGCCCAGAATTCTTTGTGAGCTCCAGGAACATTAAAGATGCACTCAAAATGTAGGCATACATAAACCTGTGTAAATTTCGTTTTGTGAATTGAGCCCTACATTCTCAAGAACCTGACAATTTGCTGTACTGAGGCTCAGCCAGAAGTAGTGAATTGTCCAGTGTCACTCGTTGTAGTCATGTAAGGAAGAAGTATATGCGATTTTGCAGCAAAATGTCTCTTTTTGCACTTTCTCTTCGGAATTTCCAACACTCTTTTCTTTAATTCGCAAGTGGGGCTTCCAATAGATACAAGCTGCCAAGGACATTTTAACGCATATATATCTCACATATTTGCTCCTTATTTATATTTCTCTTTATACTTTTTCTCATGGAGAAATGCTTTGAATTTGTGGCAATTTGACACAGTTTACAGTGATTGCGTTTAAATCCACCCGCCACCTTCCTTGTTTTTCTTGAAATTAATATGGACAAACATATCTTTTATGCTTTTTGCTTTCCTGTAAGTTATTTCCGGGACATCATTCATAAGTTTATTTAGAGTTGGAACACTTTTTAAAAAAATTCAGTTTTTTTCTGAGTATTCCTTTGAATTGTGGTATTTTCTTGTCAACATAAATATCATTCTAGTTTTTTCTCTGTCGTTTCTTGGCACCTAATAATTCAGGCATATCTACGATTTGTTTCCTGCCAAAGATCCATAAAATCGTAGTGGATCCCCCAGTTAGCTATATTGTTTAAATGTGACCGAAATTATCCTGTAACAAAACACTTCAAGGAGAAACATGTAAGCGACTGGAAGAAATTGAGGGGCATATTTACGAGCCCTCAACGCCGCCAGAGCATCACTTTATTTGACGCTCCAGTGGAGCAGTGCCGTTTTCCATATTTACAAGGTGGCACTCAGTCACTTTGCGTGCCTTAACGCCTCCTTGTAAATATGCCCCTTTCCGCCGCAGTCCTCTGTGGCAAAGGGGTGTGCAGTGGGTGTTGCTGTGGGCGTTCCACCACAACACCCATTGCTTTTTGACGCTGCCCCAGATTTACAAGGCTGAGGCAGCACGAAAAACGAACGCCATGGAATACCAGGTGTTAGAATAGCGCAGCTCCTAGTTTTATGCTCTTTCCATGTGCGCTGCATTCTGCAGCACACATAGAAGGTGCAAATCACCATTATTGATTGTTTATGTGAAGGAAGGTATCCCTTCCTGCACATAAACAATCGTCCCTGCAGTGCAGGCACCCTTGCAACACGGCGGCAGGGTGCCTGCGCTGGTGCTATTGCAGCTTTTTTTGCACCAGCACTAGGAGAAACACAAGGGGGCATTGCATTCTTGTGAATACAACGCATCCCTGCATTTTTAAAATGTTGGAGCGCGGTGCTGACTAATTTGGCACAGCTCTGCGCTCCGACATTTTCATGTGAATATGCCCTTAAGTTTCTGTTGAAGTGATATGATAGAAAAGGATGAGGAAGGGTGTGAGAGAGAACTGGACCTGTGGAAACTGGAGGCCTTGTACATTCTAAACATCAGAACGATGACTCGAACAGAGTTAAATCAGGATGAAGAGTTACTTGTGCATCTGCTTTGAGTTTGTTTAAAGGAATGATATGAAACATGCAGCACCAGAGAGGAGTAGACAAGAGCATTGTACAAATTATAATATAGATAGACTATGATAAAAAGATTGTGATCCATGTGATCGATTAGGCAGTATTTGATAAGACAGCGCTACAGTAGGCTGAATGACCTGTGCATAAGAGAGGATAAAACATTTGTCCTGTGAATATAGAGATGGCGGGCAAACCAAAGGGAGGGAATTTAAGAGACCATGACAATATGAGACTGTGATATTCATTAAGAAGAGAAAGGAAAAATGTAAGGCATGGGCAGCATGCAGGCACGCAGGATAAGCCCAGTAAGGGGCCTGATGAGACGTGACAATGGGTAGCAAGTAGCAACATCAAAACATTCTTATGGTATGATAATGAGGAGCACACAGAAAGTTAATGTCAGTGGGATACAGTGCTTAATTTGAGTTGGTGATTTCTGGGGCTCAGCACTCGCACTTAATCATCAACACCAGCACTTTTCTTGAGCACCAGTTAAGGACACATTTATTTACGAGGAGATTAAGTGATTTGCCCAGAATCACAGGATCAGGATATTCGGCCGACGCCAAGACTCGAACCTGGTTCCCCAACTCCAAAGTTTGCAGCTCTGGCTGTTATGCCACATCCTCTCCACACTTTCATGGTAAGCAGTTGGTTCTGTTTGAGGTGTTTCTAAGCAGAGAAATGGGCTGGTGCAAGCTGCCTCCTGATGAGAGCCCCGGCACGTATTGTTTTACAAATTAACCACCGGTGGGACATGATTCCTCAGTGCACAAAGCAATTATTAAACATTTAGCAAAACAGTAATGTCTTTAATGACACCAATGGTAGCCATGTAATATGGTGATATAGTTATGGACTACATATTCCAGGATATAACTGACTGTTGGCTTGCAAAGGATGGGTCGCTTGAGGAATATGATCCCTCAATCTAAAAGTGAAATTCTTATACTGCAAGCAAAACAGAAATAGTTTTGCTTGCGGAAATTGTTTTAATAGACACAAATGGGGGAAGTGTTATATGGTGATATAACTATGAACTACACATTCCAGGATACAACTGACTATGGGTTACAGAGGATGGGGCACATTATAATACTGGACAGTATTTTGGTTCCTCTCTCAGCTTTCTGTTATTTTATCCAGATATATAATACAACAACTGACATACACCTAAAACCAGCCAGGATTTTAGGCTCTGTTAATGGTTGGTGGCTGTTTAAGGTAAATGAGTTGCAACAATTGTATTGTAAATAAGTATTAATGAAAATGTTTTCATTCTGAAATCATGAGACTGTGAACTTAACATTACTGAGGCATGTGGAAACAGTAGTGGCCGTCAAAGTGTCTAAATCATTCCAGTTATGTTCAGTCTATGTTAGCCATGCAGGCCCTTTTTCTCTCCACATCATGCCCATCTACATATCTTACACCTCTACTCTTTCCTCTTCAGCACCCCCTCCTGACTGCACTTCTTCGCATCTCCTTCACTTCACCAACCCATAAACACATAAAGCATTCACTCATCTGTAAGTACTGCCTCTTCTTTTACTTTCGCCTTGACAAAAGTTTGACCACTGTGTACCTCCTTCACACACATTTGCACAGAATCCCAATTGCAACTGGAATACGTGACCACTGCTCTGTGCACTCTATAGAGAGCACCTTTTCGACATACTGACAGGTGCTGTGAGAAATGTGCTCTGCCTTCAGCCTCAACACCAGACCTCTCAATCATGGCCCGATATAAACACCTGGAGGCGACTCAGTTCAAACTATGAGCTATGCAAAAGTAATATGCTAAACGAAAAAAATTAAGAAACACAACATCCTGCAAATAGCTTACTTAATCTTGCATTCCGTAACAGTGTTAAACATGTGAAATATAAACAGGAACTAAATCGCTGACATGGATTACTTTAATGATTTTTACATTCATTGCTCAGAAAACAATCACTATTTGTGCCAGTGAAGTTAAAGACATAAATGTGGGGTCTGATAGGGACCTGTTTCAATGTCTCTCTATATATAATATAATATAATATAATATACATAGATATATATTCAATTTGTGGGTGTGTGTGTGTGTGTATATATATATATATCCTTATATGAGTGTGTGTGTGTGTGTGTGTGTGTGCGCAGAAGAGTACTTGTACAACACAAACAAAACGAGCTTTTATGCAAGAGTGCACTGTACAGGAGGCCATCCTCTGTCCGCTGTGCACATGTTCAAGATTTTTCTGCAGGAATAGCAATCCAAATCCTTTCAATACTCACCAAGCTGTAGCAAAGTTCATTTGTAAAAGGCTAACCTCAAAACAGATCTGCCAATCATTTACACTTTAATATTAATTACTCATTATGCCTGGTTATTATGCATGCTTAATTACACATGATCTATAGCATTTCTATTTCCCAGTGCTCTTGTTTGCCATATTGCTCGACTGTTTGTAACCTACACTTAATATTTAGTGATTACTGTGCATGCTCAATATGAATGCTTAATTATGCATGATTTATACGAAATAGACATCTCAGGGCACTTAAGTGGAAGAGCGCAACAATAATCGTACCCATGCCTCTCTGCAAACCATATGTTGTAGTTTCATGTTGACAAAGGGCCCGATACGGTCAAGATCTTAAAAATTACCACGTTTCCTGCAGTGTTTCCCCACCCCCTCAAACGGCCTCGTTCAAAGAACCATAGATGCATAAAATTAATCCTAAGCCTTTGTGACAAGATGGCTCTATTACCATTTGGCGCCACCTCCTCATTTGTATGAAATACTCTGCTGCCCCATGCCATATCCGACTCGAATTATGATCTTGATCCGATCTCCCTACAGCTATATAACAAGCTCTGGCAAAACCAATATGTCTGGCTTTGGCTGCCAGTCATTTGGCTTTGCCAATGCTCGTTTTGTTAAGGTTTTTGCAAAGCTTTATTATTGGCAAAGCTGCTGGGCCCTCGCCACTCCAAAAAAGAAAAACATTGACTAAAAACATAAAGATTTGTTTTGGTCTCAGAAAGCACACATTGCCATAGTAGTCCCTGGCACTGAAGGGAACTACTTTTTATGTGGATGTGCTCCTTTGCGAAAGGGAGGAATGCCATCACTCACAGTGATGGCAGCTAATGGCTGAATTGGGCTGCCCACTGCCCCAGGCTGTATGCTTTAGCGGGCGGGAAAAAATGTGAATGGTAAAGTACAGACTAATGGATGAAGAGGGATGACCGAATGCCCCTATAAATAAGTATATTACACATAGAATTCTAGTAAAATCAAAAGGTCTTAATCAACACCATACCTAGAAAAACACATTCTTAGCCATCATTACTCACATTTTTCTAAGAGATCATTTCCTTTACAAGCAGGCCAAGCTTTATCCATGCTATTATCCAAATCTTCATATTATTAAATGCTTCTGAATAAACCCAAGGTTTTGCAGAAAATAATTGCACTGCACAACAAAGGGGTGCAGAATAAAACACATTGGGCAATGATGAAAAAGGGTGCCATGGGCCATAATGAAAGCAAGGAACATGAGCTCTCCATCCTCCTGGATGAGAAGTAATGAAGAGCCATATTTCGGATGCAGTGTCATTGGGACCCAGCGATGTAAGGGATCCAACGCAACCCTTTTATCATTCAAAAATAGCCTTGAACTAATGTATTGCCTATATTCTACACATATGCATATGTGCAGTTGACGCATGTGCAGTTTGTGTATTTTTCCAGACAAATATGTAACTGACTCGTGGAAAAAACTTTGCAAATCAGCCACTTTGTCCATTTTTTTCACAGAGTTTCTAGATCACAGAAAAGTGACAACAATCATTCCAACTGCTTTTGTTGAAAGCATGTCTTCAGGCTTCAGTTTCAAAGGACTGGATACTGAGTGCATGACAGTGCTGTTTCAGGGTAACTTAAGGTCTATGAATATATTTCTCAACTTGTTGGGTAAAAATGAAAAATAGTCACAGTGGCAAAAATGCCTTAATGCATCAATGCTAGTATTAGTATGTCACACTGGCTGCCCCGACCATTTATTAATTAACTAGAATCTGATGATTTGAATGGCCAGTTGTATTAGAACCATTTTGCTGGACTGTAAATTGGCGCCCCAGGAGATCTAGAGGGCCAAGATAGTGCCATATCCACAGTGCTTAATTTGTACCAGTGGTTCCAGGTGGTGGGCATCAGCACTCATGTTTGGGGGCCAGGACTTGTTTTTCATCATTAGTCATTGATCAATAGCGAAAGAGAGAAAAGCAGAAAGGGAGAAAGAAGGAGGAAGAGAAATATATGCAAACAGCAACAAAGGAAGAGAGTGGGAGAATATAAATTGCAAGAGTGACATAAAAAGACAATAAGTGTAGGGTGGTGAAAAAGATGACTGAGGCGGACTGAGACCTAGAGTGCTGCAGTGTTTGGCATCTCCAGCATTCTCCAGTGCTGGAAAAGGGCTCAGAAGAAAGACTTTGGATCCCTGCACTTATATATTTATTTTGTTTTACAAATTAATCATTGAATACGTCTCTGTAGGGTAGCCTAATAGAGTGGCTTCTCAGCAGGATATTTTTCATATTGAAGCCGGCTATGGATAGTACCTCAGCTTATAAGCAACTGTGGCACACTGCAGTCATATGCCTGGGCCAAACTGACTTTTCCATCTGTTTGTGTAAGTATTTCTGTAGAGAGTCCGATAGACAGGGAAGTAAAGGGTACACATTGACAGAGCTATTCTGAACAACTACAGTGCGATCTTCCAATATAGGCTTTTCTCTGAGTATTGAGCCATAAAATCTCCAACATAAAAACCTTACTAAGTGATTTTCAGAAATAAAAGTATATTCCCTCTTCTTAGAACTTGTTGGCATAAAAGAACATGTTGTACATTACACATTCGAAAGGTAAAAACATATTATGTACCTAAAAATCATACACTCTGAGAGCTCTGATTGATAGAACCTTACACAACCTATTGAAATTGCCTAATTTGCATTATTGATTGGTGTGTCATCCATTCACTACATGTAGTCAGTTGCATGAAATCCAGATGTCCAACGGAGGTGGAAAAGTTGGTAAAGACGTTTTACATAAAATAGTTAAGCTCCCAAAACAGTCTGGCTAAAGTGATCTCACATATGCGAATCAAAACTCCTTGACTTTTCCCAGTTTCATCACTGGGTACCACAGGCTAAGCTCAAGACTTACTCAGAGGTAGATGCTACGAATATAAGTATCAATACGCCAAATGAGCAATATAGCTAAAAGAATAAAAAGGCTATTTCACAAAAGACTGAGAAAAACCAGCAGTAATAGGCTTGCCATTATGCACAAAGGGTCCGGGGCATAAGTCCCGAAAATATACATGTTCCATAGATTTCCAGAAGTAAATCATTTAACTCTAAACCTAGACCGGGTAGCTTCTCCAGGTAAGAAAACATTCTGTTTGTTTAGGTTTATGGTTGTGGTGTGCTTTTTACTTTTTTAAAACCTTTTCTTTGCCACAGGGAAAGTATTTTCCCTATGGAGAAATCACTTCTCCTACCATAAAATAGAATTTGTTTTAGCTACTCTCCCCCGTAGTATGCCAGGATGATTTTTCACACTGTCAATTCTGTAAATAGTAGAGGTCTTCCTTTTTAATGGCAAGATCCATTTTAATCCTTTACAGTCTTCCCATTCCATTTTTTTAAAAGTAAGAGTCGGAACACAAGAACTACCCATTCTACTTGACTATGGAGACAGCAGACTGCCAATTTCCATTTGAGAATAATAGGTTTACTACTTAGGCGAATTTGCAAATCCTGGCTGGCCATCATATGCAGGCTCACTTCAATTTCTATAAATCTTATCATACCATTCCCAGATAAGGTTTTGTGAGATATGCTTATCCTCTGGTAAAAAAATATGATTTAGGATAGGCTCATTTTTAATTTGTAAGTTTTATATATGATCAATTTGCTATTGCTAGATGCTACCACAAAGAAAATCCTGAAAAATATGTTTATTACTTAATCCAGAGTTTTATCATAATAAAGACCTGATGGCATCGGTGTGTTATTTGTGGTGAAAGAGCACAGCAAGGCACAAGAATAGAAAATCTTTCACTCTGGGTCAATTTTCAAAGAAACGCATAGACTGTATGGGGTTTGATTCCCACATGCACAGAGACTCCTGCTCAAAGTGAAATCTAAATACACTGGTTGTCTCTACAGAAAACTGGCATTGGCTAGTCTCATATTGCTAGTGTAATTTGTATATGGGTGTAGAGTTGGTCCATGAAAGCTGAAGGTCCCTCTGAAAATACAGATTGTCAGACTTCACTGGATGCCAAAAACAACAACAAGACATACGTTGATGATTCACTCCAGGGTATATGAAATCCAGTGTCATTTGTTTCCTAAATTTAAAATTGTTCTGACCATAAACTGAAGCTTCTCGTGATATTTATAGAAGGATTCACTTTACTCTTGTCACCAAGTAGGGTGACCACCTGACTCTGGGTCATTATGGACACTGTCTCCAGCCCTGAATTTTCACCTACAAATCATTAATTTCTGGCATGTTTGTCTCAATATTTAAATGGAAGTTAAACAAGAGTACAACACCCAGAATGCGTTAGGTTATCACATAAGATTCCTGGGCTGAAAACAACGTCTGTAATGACCTGAAGGAAGTTGGGCGCCCTGTCACCAAGAGGGTATCTCTAATTGTTTTCATGCATTGCTAGAAACAATAGGCAGACCTTATACACTAGCGAATTGAAGAATTAAATAGGCTCTGCTATTAACACCTACTTCTTTGTAAATCGTCACAGTGGCTGGACAGTCTGTGGTTTGGTCTTAAGGCTTAGACTCCGAAAAGATAATCATTGTTAATTATATACAGTTTTAGTATTATAATCCTCCTTGTAAATGCACAGTAGCAAGGTAAAGAGAACTTGCTCACTGAGAGGCATGCTTTGAGATAGTTTAAACAAAAAATCTTCCCCCTTGTTTTTGACACTTTCAGCTTCTTGGCCTAATTTTAATTGAATCTAGTGCCCAACGTAATCAGGAAGAAGACATTTCAAATGGTAATTAGATTTCTAAGTTTAACTAACGTGAAACTCAAATTTAATTCTAGATCAGACTTTTTCAGACCAGACCTGCCTCTTTGAACACAATGTAAACTAATATTTTTAAAGTAAACCAAACATCACCAAACTATGAATTTCAAAGAGATTTTATTAACCGAGCTTTCTTTAACAATTTCTAATTGCTACCCATGGCAAAATATTGGGGTTGTAGGTAGCAATACTGCAGTCCAAATAATTTGTGACTGTATTATCGATTAGCAAAATTTCTGAAAAATGGCACAGTTGTTTTTATTAACTCCGCCGAGATTACATTATGGGAATCGATATTATTGTCATCCTTTCTCTGTAGGTCGATAGTTTAACTGTGATAGAACCCCGTATGATTAAATGTATTTGCAGTAAAAAGTGTATGCTTGAAATGAGAAAATAACTCTCTTGGCTCTTGTGAATGGATATCACTGAAGGCACCTTGCCAAGCTCACTCCTCACTTCCTTTTAAGGACAATGTTTTCTCTCATAGTGATGCACCTAAGCCAGGAAGAGCTGAAGAGCAGCTTTACAGTACATAAAATGAATTACCACAGAGAATACATGAATTGCTGAATTTGAGCCCATTTAAGAACCAAGGGGGGCTGCAAGCGTTGCGTTGGCTGTTTGCAGCAAGTATGCTGCTATAGCTTAGAGGAAAGGGCGGACTAAATATGGACCAGAATATTAGGAACTGGAGAGTGTTTTGTGCACGAATGGTCTGAGAAATCTTTCTTTTTATGGGAAGTGCAATGTATGATCTAAGAAATAACCCAGGAACTTGTTGACTTCTGAGCACAGAGTTGTCTCTTCTGTTCTCTCCTGGTTATTTAGAGAACAGAGTGATTTCTTCTGCGGTGCGTGATGCAAGGTCATGCTTGAATCTCTGTGAAACGAACAAGTGGCCCCTGCAAGGGGGCACATAAATAAGGGGAAAAATCCAAATGGCATATAAAGTAATATTGGGCACATTGGATCAGAGGCATGAAGAAGCACCAGGTTCTAGTAAACCTGACCAGGGAAACCTGGCAAGTGATTGAAAAGAATTACGAAAGAAGCCAGAGATAAAAGTCCAAAAAGCAGGAAGCACTGCCCAAAAAGACAAGGAAACAAAAGAGAAAAGCAAGGGACAAAAAGGTAAGGTAATCGTGTGGCAATACTTTATGAAGGGTTTCTGTGAACCCACTTTCTCACGATGCCTGTCGTTTACGACAGAGAGAAATTCTGCTTTTTAGCCGTGTCCTTCTTGGAAATAGTAGCGTAGAATAGCCGGCACTCGACGCACTGTTCTTTATGCAATTCAGGAAATAAATCAATTTCCAAAGCCTTGTATTTGCATAGCAAATTCTTTGCAGATGGGCATCATTCTTTATGGATTCCAAGATGATATAATGCCCCATAATGTGTGACTCACAGCAGAAAGATATCAAAACAATTCTTAGAAAGAAGAAATGGAAACATGTCATTTTGTGGCATTATACTAACAACTGCAGTCATTTTGTAGATCATGGCACACAGTGGAGAAACCACAGAAGACGTCCAAACTTGCATTATCGTTTTTTTGCTCTCCTCCTACAGAACAAAGTTATAGCTGTGTTCAAACAACATCCAACAATTGGCATCCTGTGCTGTTATAAATTCATCTTAAAATGGATAAGCAGATGGCATTCCATATTCATGACTCTTGGCGTAACATCGCTTACTTCAAACTTAATGGAAAACAGAGAGCATCTTGAGCTCTGCCCAACAATTCTTTATCAGTGGCATAGGGCCACAGAAGGATTTAAAGACTTCCTCTGTGGCTCTTATATCTACAGATATGGTCACCTGAACACTACATTTCAAGTATTGTATCCAAACAGGTTCTTATGACCCAATGGAAACTGAACTCTTTCTGTTGTATGCTTGTATAACAATTTTATTCTATACCTAATGACTTTTTAGGCCAAAGTGGTGGGCTGATTTGACATATTGCTAAGGCATTTGAAACTATGTAACATCCATGCACATAGATGACACCCAGAATTCTTTTTTTGAGGCTCCACTTTAGCTCAAATGTATACAATGAGAGTTAATGCTTGTCTGACTTACATGAAAACACAAAGTAATTGTGACATGACTCACAAGTTTATTTGGTTTTCCAAAACTTGGATTGATTTTAAAGTTTAGATTGAGAAGATGGAAGCGAATAGATACCTACGAGCAGTATTAGCAAGTTATGTGTAACTAGAAGCAACATTACATTGAGAGATACAGTGCTTAATTTGTTAAAGAATACATGCTGGGACCCAAAGTTTTGCTTAGAAGCGCCGGGCACCGTTGAATGTCAGGGTGCAGAATTTCAAGGCTACATATTCTTGATTCCACCTGATACCACTTAATCCACCGCCAGACACTCCCTCCCTCCCTTTTTGTCTCAGTCTTGTAATTTCCTTATCATCCATGCTTTCTCCATTTTTCACTGTTTTTGTGTCTTTCTCCTCCTCATTCTTTACCCTTTTTATGTTTTTCTCCCTCTTGCTCTGGATCTGAATCTGTTGAGGAAAAATCCGTGCAGGTCCCCATAAATCAGTGCTGGTGGCCCCGCCTGAAAATACCAACTCAAATAAGGCACTAGATACTTAAATATACTGGAAAAACTTGATGCAAAGAAATTGAGCACATGGCACTAGGGGCCAGATGTACGATTCTTTTTTGCAGCCGCAAATGGGAGATCCTCCCGTTTGCGACCGCAAAAAAGGGTAATGACATGTACAAGTGCTATTTTGCGAGTCACTGACTCGCAAAATAGCATTTGCGACTCCCGCTATTAGGAAGGGCGTCCCTTCCCAATAGCGAGTCACCATGGCACATATAATTGTTTTGCGACCTCATTTGTGGCCGAAAAACACTCGCAGTTTACCACCTACTTCAAGTAGGTGGTAAACCCATTGCAAACGGGAAGGGGTCCCCAGGGGACCGCTTCCCCTTTGTGAGTATGTGAGAAAATATTTTTAAGAGCAGGCAGTGGTCCCAGGGACCACTGCCTGCCCTTAAAAAATGAAACTGAAAAGTTTCATTTTTCTTTTTTAAATGCATCCCGTTTTCCTTTAGGGAAAACGGGCTGCATTAAAAAAAAAAAAAACAGACTGCTTTATTGAAAAGCAGTCCCAGACATAGTGGTCTGCTGACCCCAGCAGGCCACCATCCCTGGGAGTGCTAGCCATTCCTAAGGGGGTCGCAAATTATGCCTGCCTCATTAATATTCATGGGGCATGCAATTTGCGACCCCATTAGGAGTCGCAAACAGTGTCTGAAACACTGTTATACATCCCAATTTGCGAGCCGCAAGTTGCGAGTCGCAAATGCGACGCAATTTGCGAGTCGCAAATTGATGGGTCATACATCTGGCCCTGGATACTTAAATATACTGGAAAAAATTGATGCAAAGAAATTGAGCACAGCTCTGCAACTTAACATGACTATTCATGGAGATGATGCTAGGTGGGAATGTACCTTAGTCACTCTGTGGTAGAGGTTGGGAGTAGAAGATCATTTGCAACATCTTTCCCTACTTTCGTGTTTTCCTGTAATAATTACACCGACGCTAGCTGAGTATAAACACGTCTTTATTCTCCTTTTACTTTTCCATAACTGGCGCGCACTCGCGCCGCCCCTCCCCATCCGCTTACGGCCATGCCTGACCCGAAGTCCGGGACATGGTCAGGCATGGCGACGCAACATCTCCCCCTTTTGTAAATTGGCATGTACCTTAAGTCATTATTCTTTAAAGTTCTTCAATAAGTCGAACTGGCCTTCGAGTAGTCCTCTGTGTCCGGCGAGGAGGATGTTGTTCTCTGGATTCATCCACATTAATTACACGAAGGCGTTCTTCAAGGCTGTCCACTCCTGGGTCTGAGGTGTCTGTGTCTCTGTCCGTTTCATCTTCTCGACTGTAAGCTGCTGGATTGCACTTCTTGAAGTGCAATATATTTCTTGTGGTCCTCTTTGTTGTGGAGGCTGCTGTGATCATGGTTCCTTTCCTCTTCACTACTTGTAGCGGGTGGGCATGATATCGGCTGTCCGCTTTAGTTCTCTGTTCCTGCTTTGCTAGGACCCAATCTCCTTCTTGGATACTGGATGGTTTTGCATGGTGCCGATTGTCAGCGTAGTCTTTCATCTTTGCTTTCTTGTCTCTATCAGTGTTCATCAGTGTCTCGTGATCTGAGGTCGGGAGTCTGGAGTGTATAACTGCATCCGACGTCGGGATCCTGGTGTGCGGGGTTCTCCCGAGCATTAGGGTGGCGGGGCACCTGTTGGTGGTGGTGTGTGGTGTGGTTCTGTATGCTCTCAGTACTTCGTTGAGCGCAGGTTGAATGTCACGCTGTGACAGCTCGGCTTGTTGTATTGTTTTCTTCAGGGTGGCCATGAAGCGCTCAACCATCCCATTGGCTTGGGGCCATAAGGGGGTGATTTTCCGGTGTTTGAAGTTCAGATGGTCTGCGAATTCTGTGAACTCGCGTCCATTGAAAGGCGGTCCATTGTCCGTCTTCACTATCTTGGGAATTCCCCATGCTGCGAACACTTCGTCAAGGATGGGTATGACAGCAGATGCTCTTGTGGATGATAATTGGTGTGCAATGGGGAAACGGGAGTATTCGTCCATGATGACGATGACCTATTTCCCAGATTTTAGTGGGCCGAAGAAGTCAACAGCAACTTGATGCCATACACTGTCCGGGAGATCAGACATCTGCCGTGGGGCGGGCGGTTCTTCTCTCCCCACTAGTTGGCATTGTGGGCAATCTTGAAGCGTGGCTTCTACCATCTGGTCAAGGGACGGGAACCAGACCCTCTCTCTCAGTGCTTTCTTTGTGGCTACGACACCTCTGTGGCCTTCATGGGCTAGATTAATAGTCCCTTGACGTAGTTGGTGAGGAATGACAATCCTCCTGTCTCTCAGTAGCAATCCATCTGCACTGATTGTGAGGTCATCCTTGACGTGTCTGAAGGATGAAAGTTCATGATTGTTGATAGCCGTGGTAGTTTGGGAGGTCTCCAGATGTCTCCACGAGCCCGCTCGAATGCGCTGCATGACGTCTTGGAGTGTGGCATCCTTGGCAGTGGCGTCTATAATGGCATCTAGTGGGACGGCAGGTGGGCGCGCTTGGTCAGTAACGAAGTGGAGGTATTCTTCGGCTAGCAAAGTGCGTGTCTGTGTCAGTATTTGAGGATGGCGTGAGATGTAGTCCGCTGGGTTCTCTGCCTTGCCTGGTTTGTGAATAATGGTGTAAGTGTAGTCCTGCAAGCGGATCCCCCATCTCTCGATCCTTGGAGGCATCTTTGCTCGAGGGTTGCCGAAGATGGTAATCAAGGCCTGGTGATCAGTAATGAGTGTGAAATGCTTCCCGTAGACGAATAAGTGAAAATGCTCGCATGCCCACACGACAGCCAGACTTTCTTTCTCCGGTTGCGAGTACGCCTTCTCGGTGTCAGTGAGGCTGCGGCTGGCATAGGCTATGATGTGACGCTGGTCCCTTTCATTCATCGTACTGGGCAAGAATGGCGCCAAGGCCCACGGGGCTGGCATCGACAGTGACTTCCGTTTTCCGTTTGGGATTGAAATAAGCCAAGTGTGCGGCGGAGCTCACTGCGCCCTTGATCTTGTTGAACGCATGATCGCATGCCTTGGACCAGTGGAATGGTTGGCCTTGTCTCGTTAGCTCTCGCAGTGGATAGCTGATGGTGGCATAGTCTTTAATGTATCTGGCACAATAGCTGGCCATGCCCAGGAATGACCGAATGTCACTGAGATCGCGAGGTTGTGGGGTGTCAGCAAGTGCTGAAACTTTGTCAGGGTCTGGTCTCATGCCGTCTTCAGAGAAGATGTGTCCGTAGAATTTGAGAGTTGACTTGTGGAATTCACACTTGTCTCTGTTGAGTGTGAGGTTGGCGTTGAGAAGGGCATGGCACACGCGGTCTAGAGCTTTGTCATGGTCTTCGCTTGTTGTACCAAATACGAGTATGTCGTCACTGTAGTTGAATGAGTTAGGAATGTGGTGGATCACTCGCCGAACGGCTTCTTGGAAGATTTCCGCCGCTGACGAAATGCCAAAATTGAGGCGTTTGTATCTGAAGAGTCCTTGATGGGTGGTAAACGTGGTAATATATCTCGACTTCTCATGGAGTTCGAGCTGGTGGTATCCTTTGTTGAGGTCTAATTTTGAAAAGACCGTCGCTCCGTTCAGGCGAGTAATCATGTCGCTGATATGGAGTCCGGGATGTCTTTCCCGTTCTATGGCCGTATTCGGGGCGCGCATGTCCACACACAGGCGAACCTTGTTTTCATGACCTCTTTTGGGCACAACTACCACCGGCGACACCCAAGGAGTGGGTCCAGAGGACCGCTCTATGATATCCGCTGTCAGCAGGTCTTGAAGCTCGTCATCGACTGCTTGTTGGAGGTGGAACGGTACTTTCCTGTGGTGTTGGGCCACAGGCGTTATTTGCTCATTGATGTGGAGTTTAACTTTGACGTTGGCTAGTTTTCCTAGGCCTGAGAACAGCTTCGGGAATTTGTTGATCATGTCAGGTGAGTCGTCCACTTTAAATAGGATCTCTACTAGCCTCAGCCGTTCTGCTGTGGGTAGGCTGAGTAGACAGTCAGCAGCTTCAGGGCCTTCTTTGACATGAATTTGGGCCTGGATTGTCCTGTCCTTGTAGGTAAGTGCTGTGGGAAAACGTCCTAGACACGGCAGTGGCTCTTTGGACATCCATGTGTAGACGCGTACTGCGGCCGGTTCTAGCTTCGGTTTCGGGCACATCTTTTCATATTCCGTTGTGCAGATGTAGTTCAGTGATGCTCCCTTGTCCAGGACAAACTTGGCGGAATGATTTCCCATTCGAATGTCCAGTCGGGGGTATTTCTTCAACCGGTCTGGGTCTGCCACCATGCATACATACTCGTCACTGTCTTGTGATATGGGAGTGAGTGCGGACGATTCTCTTGATGTCGACCGGTGAGATCGATATGAAGCTTGGGACTGGGTGCTAGACCTGGATGAGCTGGTTGAACGGTCTCTTCTTCCGTGTACCGCCCTCACGTGATGGCGTGCCCCGGCGCTTCGTCCGACTGGTCTTGTTTCTTTACGCCGGGTTTGGCACATAGCTTCGAAGTGATTGTCTCTCCCGCATCTGTGGCATTGTTGTCCTAGGGCTGGACAGGTGCCGGTGTGTGGATATTCCAGGCCGCAGCGGTAGCAGTGCGGCGGTTGTTTCTGGGTTTTACTGGTTCTGGCCCCACTGCGAGACGAACTCGTGGGTTTGTCAGGTCTCCGATGATCTGGCCGATGCTTTATTTCTGTCTGGGATTGAACTCGGAGGGCTTGTTCACGCTTTTCTGTTTTCCCGGTTTCCATTTTCTTAGCGTGCTCTTCAGCTTGATCATTTATGCGTGTGAGTTCTTCAATGTCATCAAGCGAGTAGTGTTTTTTGAGTAGTCGACGTCGCAGTGACTCTGACTGGCATCCTTCGATAATGCGTAAACGAAGTGCATCTTCAGTGTTAAAATGGTCAAACTCGCAGTATTGTGCCAGACGCTTTAGTCGCGAAATGAAATCGCCCATAGATTCATCGCGTTCTTGGGACGCATGGTTGAAGGTGTAGCGTTCGTAGTCTAGGTTACGTTTGTGGAGAAATTTCCTGTTCAAAGCGTCCTTCACATCTGCGTACGACGCAGCGTTTGCTGGGGGCAATTCTTTGATTATTTGTCCAATATCTTTGCCCACTAGGTTTCTCAGTGCTATAAGTTGATGATCAGGGTCATCTACTCTTGAACCTTTCATGAAATCTTCGAAATCTTCTAACCAGCTCTTCCACTTGGGGCCCATGCTGTTTCCTGAAGTCAGTATTAGAGGTTCGGGGGGACGCAGGAACGATACCCCCATTAGTAGGGGCCCGTGTGACGCTGGCGGCGCAGCTGAAGCTGGTCCTGGAGTTGCGTTTTGCGTGGAGTCAGGTCGAGTGGACATGGTGATGTATTGCTATTTCCACTGTCCCTCCTGATGCTTCCCACGGCGTTTGCAAAGCTGCAAATCTCTTTTTGGCGAGCTCAGGGTGCTTTTCCTGTCTTTGCCTGACCTCAAAATGGCCGCCGGACTGGTGCCAATGTCTTCCTATGGAGCGCGCCTGACTTTAAAATGTCCGCCGGACACGACGCTTGTATGCCAGTTCAAGACGTGGGGAAAACTGGTGTTCTTACCCCAGCGCTGTACTTTTAATTTCTTTCAGGCCTCAGGGACTTGCCTCGCCGGGTGTCCTCGTCGGGACTGCAGAGTGAGCCGATCGGCAGTGCTCAATTACTCGGCTAGATAGTACACCTCTTTCTGGCTGGACGCTGCTCTCCACTTGTGTTTAATTGAGGGGGGTGTCCTCGCATCCCACCCTCGTCGCCAGGTTTCGTGTTTTCCTGTAATAATTACACCGAACGCTAGCTGAGTATAAACACGTCTTTATTCTCCTTTTACTTTTCCCTAACTGGCGTGCACTCGCGCCGCCCCTCCCCATCCGCTTACGGCCATGCCTGACCCGGAAGTCCGGGACATGGTCAGGCATGGCGACGCGACACCTACTCTGTCCGTTTTCTGGAGATCAGGGGATAATTCTCATTAAGCCTTGATTGTGCATAACAAGAAATTGAAGTAGGCTCTGACTATGGATGTAATCCTTCCCACCAAGGAAATTAATTTATGCTATAATGTACCAGAGTAGGGTTCACAAGACTTCTGTCTTAAAAACAACGAGCTCACAATGAGTAGATTTACTAAAAGTCAGACATAGCAGCATAGTATGAAAATCGGAAGCGCTATATTGTGTATCGGGTAAAACAATGCACAGAGCCATATTTACAAAGATGGGCGCCGATAATGTCATCAGCCCCTTTTCCACAAAAATGCCATTTTAGAAGAACGTAAAGTGGTGTGCCATGGCACAAAGCTGATACAGCAGGGTCTTGCGTGACATATGTACTCAAGGTTCGCTCACCATTACAGATTTTTATGAGCTGACAGCCGCCCAATGGGATGCCATGTACAATGTGTAATTTTGTGAACCTTAAAGATGTAATGCATGGAAAATTACACATCATACATATGGAAATAGCATATCTGGATTCGCCTGGTGCTAGTATTCCACCCAAAGCAGATTTATGACACTTTAGTGGGTCTGGCTTCACATGAAATCATAGGGGTGTTTGTGCTACTCCTTCCATATTACACCCCATCTGCATTCATTGTCAGGGGTTTAGTGCTAAGTAACGCAAAGCAATGCAAAGCTATTTGACATTGTGCTCACTCCAGTTTTTCGAGGCAAAATATATTGTGCATAGGAAAGTTCATTGATATTGCTGCTGCACCGCTTTGTGTCATGTAGCGTCGCTTTGCTTTGAACAAGGGGTCACACACACATATAATAAACCTGTTCTCTTTCCTCCATTTAATGTATGGAGAATTTGTGAACTTGTGACTTGTGACCAGAGGGGTGTTAAATCTAGGTTTTGGGATGCCAATTAGTGTATGACAAGGCAAGCCGATAGGCTCTGTGATTGAAGGTGTAATGATTTAAATGTTTACATTTTGATGGAATTTTATATTTTGATATTGAATACAATGCAGTATGCAACGGATGATTCATTACAGTCTAGAGTTGCCTACATTTCAGGCAGTGTGCCTTGCCTGCGATGAAATAGGACAGAAGAGTTTGCTTTCCTACCTAGAAGATTCATATGTCTCTGCATTTGTGAGTAAAGATAAGTTATATTTCCTTTAATATTTCTCTTTAACTTCATCAACATTATGCCCTTTATAAATTTCTATGTCTCAGGTTTATTACTTCTTTCACAGTGATTTGTTATTTGCGCCATAATTTCAACTTCCATCACCTTTTATTTCATATCTGATAGCTTTACGGATGGACCCATTAAAGGCTTGGATAGCACCACAGTATAGTGCTAGGAGGTATATCATTTAAAGTAAAACGTACATAGGCAAAAAACTCAGACCATCCCTATTTCAGTGCATTTTCTAAGTGCATTGTTAGCTAACAAACCTCAGAGCATACAAAATGATTTTCTAGCCTTCCAGGAAGGGTTGACTCTCCCAAAGGCACATAATTAAAGTCATGCGGAAATTCCACATTTTGATGCATCTCTGTGGGTGTCTAGCTCATGACATTCGATCAAAAAATACAGTTTGCACTGTTATTAACTGTAGTTTTTTTTTAAAAGATCGTGTAAAGTTTGAGTTTTATGGATAGGCTCCCCCCATATTCTGAGGTTGTCCAATCTAAATAGCTCTTACAACCTGGGATTGTTGTAAAATGGCCATCCAGTGAATGATGTCACAATACATCTCAAAATCAGAGCTGACATCACCAAGCATCGGAACATTTTAAAATGCCTTTTGTTGATGATTTCTAGCGATGCAGGATGTGGATAAGAGAGTTGTTTATTTTTTTGTTGGTGCCTTTAAATTTCATATACCCTGCGGCCAAGCTGGAATCAAAAATGTTGTTTAAAAAATTCAGTGTTCATGCCCCCAATATCTGACGCTGATAGCAGCTGTGACAGATGAGCTGATATTATGTGAGAGTTCTAGCCCAGTTTAAGAAGGGTAATTTGAAGATGCTCTAACCAGGGCAAGCAGAGTGTGTATTCAACAAATAAACGATCTCACAGACCCTGTTGAATATGAATGTTGTGTGGTTTAATAAGGAATAATACAGGCAAACTCAGAGTTATATTTCAGCATCAGTAAGGGGGTGGATTTAAATAAGTAACAGAAAATTCTCAGAAAAAAATTGTGTACAATCAGAGGTCCTCATATCTGCACAACCCCAGAGATCAGTGATCACATAAGGTCCCATCTAGGATTTTTGCACTAAATATCTCTAAAAAAAACATATATTGCACCACCCTCCAGCATCTCATAATAGGCAGCATAAATGGGCCAAATTCAATACATATAGACCATTGACAATTATTATTCAAACTTTTTAATAATTTGCCACTGTTTACCCTGAATGTCTTTTTGGAAACTGAGACATACCAAAAGATCATGACTTTAGACTTTCCTTCATTACCTTCAGTTTTCTTCAACCACAAATAACTGTCAAAGGATTTCAGGTGACAATGTAAATAGTTCTCCGTTCTCACTATGAGGCTTTGAGAACCGCATTGTCTGCATAAATTGGGCTTCGTACAGACAGTCTGATTTGCAGTTTGATGGATGGGTGAATTTATCACAATGCAAAGGTTTTCCCATCCACCTTATTACAAGTCCCACAGGGTATACTGTACTTTAATATGATTGATGGGGTATCTGTTGTGTTGAGAAGGAGTAACCCATCCACTAAACCTTAAATTATGGCCAAACTTCTCATAGTCAAGGTACAGTCCTCCTTACAGACTTTAAGATGTAGCTCCAAGTCCTTACAAAGCTATTTTTTTGATAATCAAATTTTATTGTTTTCAAACCCGTGAAACACATCAGCAAATACACGGAAATCATTGAGTCAAATACATTCCTGTAAGCAATGCATCCCACAGTCACGAACCCCAAAAGACTTACACAGAGAAGGTATGGAATCTGGTTACTCAAAACCCTCCACATTACCTAACCACTTCCCCCACACTCTACGATACTTTTTGCCGCACCCCTTAGCCATGTAAAGGGCTTTTTCCTGGGTCGCACACCAGTCCACCCCCCTACGCCACCTCCCCAGGTCAGGTGGATCAGGGCTGTTCCAAGCCGCCGCTATGTCCCGCCTGGCCACAATCATAGCTGTGTTAAAAAATAACTTTTAGTTTCTGGACCCATCCAGCCCATCCGTGATCCCCAATAGTGAATGACATGGCTCATGCGGAACCTCCCAACCCAACACCTCTGTAAGTTCCACCTCGATAGACCTCCAGAAGTGCTCCAAATGGGGGCACAACCAAACCATGTGGAGGAAGTCAGCCGGGGCGTGAGCACATGACGCATCCGGGCGCAAGCCCGCTCGGAAAAGGCGCAGGGGAGTGAGATACGCAGCATGTAGGTAGTAGAGCTGAATCAGCTTAAGTTTGGCGGAGACGGTGACTGTCCTGGGGGCCATAAGAGCATCGCACCAATCCATTTCATCGAGGGGGCCCACCCACTCCACCCACTGTTCCCTCAACTCATCTAAGGAGGTGGGGGTGTTGTTAACTAAAGTGCGATAAATGCGGGAGATGCCCCCTTTACCTAAGTCTCCCATCATTGTCTGGGCCTCAGTGGGGCTATATTCGGGGAGCCTCGTATCGTCCAGGATGTGCATATGAAGGGCGTGTCTCATCTGCAGATATTTATAAAATTGGGACGAATGTTAGGAGTATCGGGTTTGGAGCTCTTGGAAGGAAAGCATATGGCCTTTAGCCCGTACATCCCCTAACTGAGAGATGCCAATGAGGTCCCAAGTTGTAAATCCCCGTAGACCGCTAACCTCCCGGAGTCAGGCCCCATGCCAGAGGGGTGTACATTGGGTCAACTTACGCGTCCATCCGGTATGACGCAACGAGGCCCGCCAGGCCAATAACACGGAGCGTGTCACCTCAGGCAATCGGGACGGAATGGGCCCCCGTACAACAAGGCCTGGATTTTAGTTAGACCTAGTTCGCTCAACTCAAGCCTATAGGCCGGGTTAGACCAGCCCCCATTGAACCAGTCGTGGACCACCAGAAGACGCACAGCCAGAAAATAAAGGTATAAATGAGTCGTCCCCATACCCCCATCGAAGGAGGGAATCCGGCATGCAGACAGAGCCAGGCGCGCCCTCTCTCCGCTCCAGAGAAACTTGGTAGTCAGACTGTCCAGTTCCCGGAACCAAGACCTGGGAAAGCAGAAGGGAGTATTTTGGAGAACATAAAGAAATCTGGGGAGGATCATCATTTTAAACAGGGCCACCGTCCCCAGGGGGTTCAAAGGCAGCACTTTCCATTTATGAAGGTCTTCCTTGGCCTTCTTAACCAACGGGGCTACATTGAGAGACCAGCCCAGTTTGGGAAGGAGGGTAATCCATATCCCCAAATATTTAAAGGATTGTCGCCAAAGTGGTATGGTGGATTGCCACTCGAAGCATTCCCTAGAGAGATGCAGGGGGACCAGAACAGATTTCCCAGGGTTTAGCCGCAGACCGGAGGCCTGCTCAAAGGAATGTAAGATCAGGAGGCAGTATGGCCCAGAGGAGGCTGGTTCCGCCAGGAAGACCAGGACGTCGTCCGCATATAGTGCGATCTTGTCCATTTCGGTATTAGGCCACTCCCAGCCACGGATGCGGTCCTCAGCCCGCATTAGGGAAGCCAAGGGCTCCATTGCCAGGGCGAATAACAATGGGGAGAGGGGGCACCCCTGCCTAGTGCCCCTAGCAATGGGAAAGGCCTCTGATAGCACCCCGTTGACCAGCACTCGGGCTCTCGAGTGGGCATAAAGGACACGAACCAGAGATCTGAATTGGGGCCCAAACCCCATCTCGGCCAGCACGTCCTGCAAATATGTCCAGTCCACCGAATCAAATGCTTTTTCGAAGTCCACGGACAGGAGTGCTAAGTACGGGGTAAGCAAGTGCCGGTGGGCTAGAGCCAGCTGCAGCCTCTGGAGGCAGTGGCGAGTCCCACGCTGAGGCATGAACCCACATTGGTCTGGGTGGACCAGCAGGGTTAAGTAGGGTTTCAATCGCTGAGCCAGAATGGTGGCATACAGCTTAATTTCGGTATTGAGGAGGGAGATGGGACGATAGTCCGCACATCCACGGGAGGGAGGCTGGGATTTCGGGAGAACCACAATGGTGGCGATATCCGTTTCCGGTGGGAAGGAACCTTTCTCTACAGCTTCATGAAATAAGCTGGCCAGGTGGGGCATCAGAGTGTCTCGGTACGCCGCATAATACTCCTGAGGAAGGCCATCGGGGCCCGGGGTCTTACCAGAGGCGGTGAGGGTGAGCGATTCTTCGATCTCTTTCCGTGAAATGGGGCGATCCAGGTCCTTCTGAGCGGCCATTTCTAACCTAGGGAGACGCACCCCACCCCGTTCAAGGAGGTCTGAGAGTGACAGCCCGGGGGTGTGCGCCATGTACAGTCTCCGGTAGTAGGCAGCGAAGGTGTTAGACATCGCCATAGGGGCACGGTGCACCGCTCCAGCCCCGTCAACCACCTCCGGGATAATACGGTTCGCCCTGGGGTATGTGGCCAGCCTATGCAGGATCGTGCCATTCTTGTCCCCCCAGCCATAAATCCTCGCCACCGAAGACCTCCAAAGGAGCTTAGCAACATCCAGGGATAGTTGTCTAATAATATCCCGAAGGTGGGCAAGTTGTTGGGCCTGGGCGGCATCATCTGATGTGGCTAGTAGCTGTTCCAAGCGGAGCGCCTGCGCTTCCTTGGAGGAGATCTCACGCAGTTGCGCTTGTCGCTGGATCTCAAGCTGCCCTTTAGCGATGCCCCGTATGGTCGCCTTCCCTGCCTCCCATAGGGTACCCGGGGAGGCTACAGAACCACCATTAATAGCAAAGTATTGTTGAAGCTCATTCCCCACCACTTTTTTAAAGACTTTATCTTGGAGAAACCAGGCGTTCATCCTCCATGTTTGGCGGGCCGAAGGAGGGGGAGCCCCTGTGCTAAGGAGTATTGGAGAGTGGTCGGAAATGCCTCTAGGCAGAATGCGGACATCCAGAATCTGAGAACAGTCAGGCGGGGGAACAAAGATCGCATATCTGCGCGCCTATGTGTGGTGGGCCGCAGAGGTATGTGTGAATTGAGTGGTGTGGGGGTGCCATGTGCGCCACGCATCGCAGAGTCCCAGGGATTCGGACCAGTTCTTCAGCTGTTTCGCGCGCGCCGTTCGGGCAGCGGAGGGAGGACCTGTTGTGTCAAGGGCCGGTGCTAAAACTGCATTAAAGTCACCCGCCACAACCGTGTTGCCCATGGGCATATTATTCAGCAGGGCAGCAGTATGCGTGAGTGTGGACGTGAGCATCGAGGGGGGGCGTATACAGACATGATAGTGAGAAGGGAGCCAGCCAGCGACCCACTAACTGTCACAGACGACCCTTGGGGATCGTGAATCACTTGGGAAAGGACGAAGGGCAGGGTGCGCCTCAGAAGGATGGCCACCCCTCATGAGCCCCTAGAGAAGCCAGAGTGCCATACTCTATCGTATCCATAGCGAACCAAGAAGGGGCAGCAATTACCCAGGAGGTGCGTTTCCTGGAGCAGCAGAATATTTATGTGGAGACGCTGCGCATATCGTAGAACCGCCGTGCGTTTGTGCCGGTCCAGCAAGCCGTTGACGTTCCATGACAGCACGTGGAGAGACGCCCTAGGCGCAGTATTAGCGGTCATGGTAGGTGTTACCTGGTCTAGGACGTGTAGTCCAATAGGGGTATGTAGATGCGCGTGGGAACCCGCAGTGATGTGTGCATTCGCTTGCTATAAGGGCATGTCTTACCCTAAGAAAAGTAGCTTGTGTCATTCCGTGATAGCTGAAACAAAAAACCACAACAAAAATAACAACATAGGGTAAAAAACTTCCCAAACCTCCCCCCACCCTACACTTTAGGAACGGAAGCATCTGTCGACCCCTAGTGAACAATACCAAATTACAATGCGTAAACAACCAAACTAAAACGCTTGGGAATGGGGAAGCGTGGAGGACCCCTCCTCGTGTTCGGATGCGTGTATATGAGTCCATCGGGAAAGTAAGAGATGTTCTGAGCTAGAGCGCTGTCTCCGGCCGCAGAGCCAGGCCCGGCAGGCAGAGACCGGCTCAAGCAGGGTCCTTCAGGAGCATCGGGCTACTTGATAGGTCCGTGTCCGGGAGGTCAATCACAGAGGACCGGGGCGAAGCACCTCCGCCATCCAGGCGATCAGAGGAGCCCGAGCACCTCCCAGTCGAGGGACCCCCGGCGAGCATGACTGACTGCTGCAAGCGGCCCGGCGGGGAATCCGAGCGGGCCCTTCTCTGCCCATGGCGCCTGCGGGATCGATTACGTTGAGGCTGAGGAGCAAAGGGAGAGAGATGGCCAAGTCCGCCCTCCGCACCCCCCCGGCCCAGGGTTCGGTCCTCAGCCCGCAGAGGGCGCTCCTCCGTGGCCCATGCCCAGGCCTCCGTCGGGTTGTCGAAGAACAATGTCTTGTTTGCGAACACCACTCGCAGGCGAGCTGGGAAGAGGAGCCGATACTGAATATTAAGTGCCCTCAACTTTTGCTTGACCTCCCCAAAAGAGCGGCGCTGGCCCTGGACCTCGGGGGTGTAATCTGGGAAGATCATGATGGCAGAGTTTTCATGGTGGAGCCGCTGCTGCTTGCGGGCCTCAGACAGGATGGCGTTGTGGTCTTTGAAGTTAAGGATCCGCATGATGATCGGGCGGGGAGGTGCACCCGGCGCCGGCTTGAGGGCCAAGGACCGGTGGGCCCGCTCAATCGCGAACCAAGGAGAGAGAGATCCCCCCGGGACCCAAGACTTCAGCCACTTCTCTAGAAAGTCCACTGCGTGGCCCTGTTCCACCCCCTCTGGGAAGCCCACCAGGCGGAGGTTGTTGCGTCGGGACCTGTTTTTGGCGTCCTCCGCCCGACGATGCAACTCCTGAGTGTGCGACTGAAGACGGGCCACCTGCCCCTTAAGTTGCTGGACGTCATCGTCTACCGTGGAGATCCGGGTTTCAGTCTCTTTAATCCGGGCAGTTGCGTTGCGGAGGTCCTGCCGGATGAGAGTCATATCTACTCGCACTTCTGCGATCTTGCCCTCCACCGAGGTCTGGGATGCATGGATGGCCTGCAGGATGGCAGCCAAATCTGCGGACGGAGGGGCTACCCGTTCAGCCACACCCCCAGTTGCCCCCGCATCCGAGGTGGTGAAGCGGTCCATTTTTGTCGGTGTGGAAGGAGCCTTTGCCGACCTATCTGTTCTGCCCATGGTGGACCCCGGGGAGTCTCGGGTTCCCAAAGTCTCCACAACTGGACCCCACAGTGGGAAGTTGACAAAGTAACTCAGGCGGACCAGGGGTCGGCAGGTGCCAGCAGCCGGCGCGTAGACTTGGCACGGACCAACCTGCCTCCCAAAATGTGCGGCCAACGGAGAGGGAGAAAGAAGGAGAAGGGTCTTGAGCCAGGGCCGTATGCGGGACCCCTTCCGCCAGGGCCACAGAGCGCTCCACCGGGCGTCCACCCAGATTGGTCATACTGGTCCGGGGGCAGCAGCGTGTCACGGACTAGAGGGTCGATGTGGGCAGATGTCCCCCGGGATTTATTAGTGACCGATGACCCAGGACAGGCCCAAGGAGAGGATTAGAGGGCCACCTAAGTCCAGCCTCGCAAAGCCACAATAGTAACCCCCCAGGGGGCCCCTGGATCTCCAAGTCAGGTTCAGGTACACCCCTCAGAAGATCACCGCCACCCGAAACAGCGGCCGAAGCACTCCTGCCCACACCCCGGGCCAGAGAGGGGAATCCCAGCAGGTCGCGGCGTCACACCACCACGCAGGAGGGGATGGCTCACCTCAGCCGCAGGTCCCAGGAGGCGTGCCGGGAGTGGGGAGTGGGGGGAGGAGGAGGGGGGAGGGGAAGAGGAGCCGCTCCAACCAGGGAGCCCCCCCCTCACCCCACCTTACAAAGCTATTTAACAGTGTTGGGCTGGGTATACTGCTCAACATTGAATGACTCTGTGGTTTCCCCATGCTCTCCACAACATAGTCCTTCTATGGTCTCAGAGTACCAAAGATGGATGTCTTCAATTAAGTTCACAGGGATCCTACAATTAATAATGAATCCTTCATCTGTAATCTGCTTGCATCATCAAAGGCGATAACAATTGATTTTTAATAATATGCCTAACTACATCAGGTAAATTATAATTTTAGACTCCCTTCCGCCTATGTGATCCCAAATAAAATAAACTTTTATCCTCCCTCGTATCAATATAATCCTATTTGACCTCTAAATAAATTGTAAGTTTTATTGTGACCATCCCTGAGTAGACTTCCCGAACAATTTCCCAGCATCAGCAAAATAGGGCTTTCAGGCCTGCGGTAGAACAACATTCAATTCAATTCAGTTCACCTGTTTTGTAAAGCGCTTGGCTGCCCAACATCAAGCTTCCCAGCGCTGTCAATTCTAGCCAGAGTGAGGGTAAATGATGGTTAGGGGAAAAGATACGTTTTTAATTTCTATGTGAAACTCGTGAAGTTGTCTTCCATTCTCAGGCTTTCAGGCCAGGGGTTCCAGAGTTTAGGAGCAAGGTACATGAAGGAGCGACCTTCACTTCTGGCTCGCTTGATTCTGGGGACAGTCAGGAAATCGATATTGTTTGACCTAAGAACTCTATTGGTCTGATGGGGGGGGTTGACCAGCTCATGGAGGACATGTGGGCCCACTTTGTGTTTTGCTCGATATGTCAAATATTGTGCCCTGAATTGAGTTCTGCAACTTAGGGGCAGTCAATGGAGAGTTCTAAGCACTGCACATGCTGACTGCTTTTTTGCGATACCTAACAGTATTCGAGCAGCAGTGTTCTGAATTCTGAATTTTTTGAAGTTGTTTGATGACTGAGATTCAGCTGTCCAGATAGAGTGAGTTGCCATAATCAAGGCGAGAAAGAATCAATCCTTGAACCACAATTCTTCAAGACTCCAACGGGAACCATTTCAAGGTCTTTCTTAAGGCTCTGAGGAGGCCGAAAAAACTGACAAGCCACCTTCTTTACTTGGGAGGCCATGGAAAGAGGCTTATCCAAAGTGATCCCTAGGCTCTTAACTTCCAGCTTGGGGAATGGACGTTCTCTTAGGGAAGGAGGCCAACTAATTTGGCCCCAGAGTGTTGGGGTATTCCCAACTACCATGACCTCTGTTTTCTCCCTATTTAGTTTTAGGCAGCTGGTTTCCATCCCTTTTGACACCTTCACTAGGCAAATATTGAGTCTCATAGAGGTGTTGTGTCTATCGGGAGATATCGAGACAATCATCTGGGTGATACCATTGTGAAACCAGATGAAGAGATGATATCAGATAGAGGGTGGACGTACACATTAAGTGTGGGGCTCAGAATGGAGCCCTGTGGTACCACACATATCAACTGATAACTAGTCAAGAAGGCATTCCCTGCGATGCCCACTTCTTCCAGCCAATGGAGTAGGATAGGAGATGAGACTGTACCAAAAGCAGCACTTAGATCAAGGAGGATTTGTACTGCTGAGCCACCCTGATCCAGGACGATTTTAAGATCTTCAGTGGCCCTTAAAATGCTGTTTTTGTGTTGTAGCCAGAACGGAAACTTGTTTGAGGGGGGTGGAGGACATTGTTAACTTCCAGGTATTCTGTAGGGTGCCTATTTATCATTTTGTCTAAGATTTTACTGACTCCAGTAAGTAATGATATGGGTCAGTAGCTTTCTACCACCTCCGTTTCCAAAGTGGCTTTCTTGAGCAGCAGGCAAATAATAGCGTGTCTCCATTCCTCCGGAATGCTGCAATTATTCACAGACAGATTGTACATATCTGTCAAGGCAGAAAGCATTTATCTCCCCCTTTTAGTAGCACATCTATTGGAGCACGGCCCAGTGGCAAGCCTGATTTGACTAAGCCTGCCACAGCAATGACTTCCTCTTCCACCAGTTGTGGAAATGTGGAGAGTTCCGCTTTGATGTTATTAATTGCGAGCCATCCCTCTATCATGTCATTGTGATCTGTTGAACCCGCTAAAGCATCATAAATGTTCCTCACTTTTCCAAGAAAGTGGTTTACAAGTAATTCTAGCATTCTACAGATGGAGGAGGGCCATCTTAAGTTACATCTGGTTTTAAGAAGGAGTTTACAACACTGTAGATTTCTTTTGAGAAATTTGAGGATTGCTTAACCTTCTCTGCCAAGTCAATCAATCAATCAATCAATATTTACTTTATTCGATTTGGAACACAAATCATATAAGCATTTACATTTAAATACATCCAAGGGATTCACAACCCAATATTTCATAATATCTAAAAAATACTAACAAGTCATTTCTCAATATCATTAACCACTCTCGTGGATCTTGATTTTAGGGCCATTCGTAAAAAATTTACCACACAAGACAAGGTTAAGACATCAGCAGAGAGTTTTAAAAAGAGCAGCGCCACACGTGCCTGTCTAATCCCGGTGGTCTGCAATAAAGACTTCAAGAACCTTTTTCTAGGAAGGGCATAAAAGAACAATTAAAAAGGAAATGGAGGGTATCCTGCGGAGACACATTGTCGCAGCCGCAGGGCCCTCTTTCTCCTAGCTTTACTCTAAAGCCAGCTGGAACCGCTAAAATATGGTGAATAAAATTAAATCTAAAACGTGTGATTAAAAATCTATCATGGGCATTTGTCATAATGGTTAAGTATGGTTCTATCCTCAAGGAGGTTTTAATTAGAACATATTCTCTCACTGTGGGTTTAACCAACTCATTGCCCTCACGTTGCGCCATACTAAACTGAAAAAACAACTCCTTAACAACTGCCTTGTCCTTCTGTCTTATATTATCTGGCTCATCGAACAGTGCCTGCCGTCCCATTTTTTGTAGGCAATCCCGCACATATTTTAACCATGGGATCTTCATTACGTTGGCCAGAGACAAGCAATCCTGAACAACAAGCCTTGTCAGGCCTATCTCTTCATTTAACCAGACCTTCAACCAGTGAATTATAGCTCTAACAGCCACTGAATCTGAAATATAACTAGCTCCCAGTTCTTCATGGGCAATAAATGCCGGGGTGCTGTGGGGAACCCTTAACAGGCGCCTCATATATTTGTTTTCTTCCGTTTGTAGGCTGTTGGTTTTCACAAAGCCCCAGACCTCACTACCATACAGCACCTTGGCACAGCAGATTGAGTTGTACAGTTTCAAAATCACATCCAGAGTCCACAACCCAAGTCTGCTTGCAAAATTCGCAATTGAACCTGTGGATCTAATTAAAGACAGAGATTTCTCTTCTAGTAAATGTTTAAAATTAAGCTTCCCATCAAATAATATGCCTAAGTAAGCAAAAGCTGGGACTTTGCCTAAAACATGCGAACCTATTGTATATTTATATGATTTAGCTGGCTTTTTCCCCAGCTCCATTACATATGATTTGGTGAGATTGGGGGCCATCTCGAGTTTTTCCATGAACTCTACAAAACCATTAATTGTCATTAGTCCAGGCTCTCTGACTGGCATGCTGATATTTTTTCAAGGATGCTTTATAGACTTGTTTACTGGTGTCATCACAATTGACTCTCCATTTTCTCTCGCATTTTGTACACTTTTTTTAGTTGTCTTAGTTCCTGGGAAAACCAGTGGATTTTATCCTGTGGTTGCCATTTCTTACTGGTTTTTAGTGGAATTAGTTCATCAAGGGCCTTGTTGATCCAATTTTTAAATTCTACATAGCACATAGAGACCTCTTTTTCTTCTATTAGCCTTGGGATTGACTTACCCAAGGCCCGCTCCCAACTGGCTGTATCCCGTTTAGACCATAGCCGAGTGGTTTTGGAGTACATGATTGTAGATGTAAGCACACCTGCTTTAGAGATAGAGAAGGGAATAATGTAGTAGTCTGTCGACTGGCAGAGGGGGTTCTACTACCATGTTGGATATATTTGTAAAGACTGGGATGACCTCAGACTACAGGTACTTACACCAATCCAAATCCCCTGGTCAGACCACTTCTACATTCCTCTCCTATATGCGAAATCACTCACACAAAAACCAGCAGGGGGTAACATTGATCTAGGATGAAAATGGCCCAGGCTGGCACCTGAAACATGGACCAATTATCTAGGGTCCACTATCCCTCCAACTTCAGAAGACCTCCACGAGGCACACAAACGATGGTCAGACTGGATCAACAGTTCAGTAGATAAATGTTTTCGTCAACCTAGACCGACAGCGCAATGGAACACTAAAAGAACCGCCTGGTTCAACCCCCAGTTAATTGCTCAGAAAAAGCACTGTAAGAAACTCGAAAGGAGCTGGAGGAAAACATATGCCCCAGACCTTAAATCATCGTATAAAAAAGCCATCAGACAAGATCATGATGACATTAAGAAGGCTCAGGCAGAACTCTATGAGGAGAGGATTAATAGGTCCTCCCACTCCCCCAAAGAATTATTTAAAATTGTGAAATCACTCACCACAATTGAACAAGGCTCACACATACACCAACCCTCAAAGGAGAGATGCAACAAACTAGCCACTTTCTTTAAAAACAAAGTGGAAAACATTTATAGCTCTGGTAGGATGGACTTACTTCCCTGTTCAGAACAGCCCGGACCAACGCCACCCCCGTCATTAGGTTCCTTCCCAAATTTGAGCAAAGATCGTTTAGGTCTCCTCCTGAGTAACATTAGGTTGGGGTCTCCACTCGATCCTGCCCCCCCCACACTTCTTACTTCAGGGTTGTGATCCTATACTTCACAAAATGGCTGACCTTATCTCACTATCCCTAGATACAGGCCTAGTGCCTAAAGAGTGGAAGCATGCCATAGTGAAGCCTCAGCTCAAGAAACCTCAACTTGATCCTACAGTCATGGGAAACTTCCGTCCGATTTCACTCCTGCCCATTTTAGGTAAAGTTGCTGAGAAACACGTCAATAGCACCATCTCCCACTTCCTGGAGGAAAATGACATCCTGCACCAGACTCAGATGGGGTTTCGTCCAGAACACAGTACTGAGTTAGCCCTGCTGTGATCACTGAGAAACTAAAAGTGATACTCGACCAAGGCGGAGCTGCCACAATTTTTACTCTTGGACCTAAGCGTGGCTTTTGATACCGTGGACCACAAGATCCTAATTCATGGGCTCAAAGAGATAGGGATTAAGGACAAAGCCAATCAATTGGTGGCCTTTTTCTCAGTGATAGATCAATCCAGTGCATGGAATCAGGCATCCTCTCAGATATCTTCACGGCTCCCTACGGCATACCTCATGGTTCGTAACTAAGCCCGACCCTGTTCAACATTTATCTGAGTCCCCTAGCATGCATTGTACAGGAATTTGGCCTGTCAATTGTTTCCTATACTGATGACACCCAGCTGGTGGTCTCTGTGTCAGAAGAGCTGAACTCGAACCATCTGCAGCTTGTACCGTGCATGGAAAAAATAGGAAAATGGATGGCTAACTGTAGCCTAAAATTGAATGGCGACAAAACGGAGTTGATGTTCCTTGGCAATGGCCCTGGTCCACGGGCCGGAATCAGCTGGCCGGGGAGTTGGGATCCTTCCCCCACTCCTAAAACATCCATAACAAATCTGGGGATGTGGCTAGACCAAAATCTCTCCATGGAAACACAAGCCAAAAAACTATCGGCAACCTGTTTCGGTATGCCACGGATGATCCGTAAAATCATGGATCTAATCCCATAAAAAGCTAGAAAGATGGTGGTCCAGGCTCTGGTGGTCTTCCGGCTGGACTACAGCAACTCTCTGTACCTGGGCTCTCCTAAATATGTGACAGACAGGCTGCAGGTGGTCCAAAACGCTGCAGCCAGAATGCTCTTGAAGATCCCCAGACACGAATCAGTGAGATCCTCGCTGAAAAAGCTGCACTGGTTACCCAATCAATCCAGGGTTAAGTTCAAAGCCCTCTGCCTCACCCACAAAGCCATGCAGGAGAGAGGCCCGGCCATGATACGATCCTTCGTATCTTCATACGTCCCTAACAGGCCCCTCAGGTCATCATCCGATTTCCTGATGAACATCCCAAAGATAAAGAGATCAAGATGGGGGGGAGATCATTCTCACACCAGGTCCCAAAACTTTGGAACTCAATGACCGCAGAACTGAGACTGATCAAAAATGAACGGTGTTTCAGAAAAAAACTTAAAACCTGGTTGTTCCCCTGAGTCCTCACCAACTGCATGCTCCTCTCGGTAGCGCTGGGAAGCCCTTGGGTAGCCATGCACTTTATAAATCCCATGTACGTTAACATAAACAAGGTGTGAACCTTGCTATGTGTTGGAAAGCTAACCAGCTGAGGTAGATGGATCATTGACAGGACCTGCGCAAAATAGGCAGCCAGAGTACATGCTGAGTACACAACATGAATATTTAAGTTGCCCAGTTGTTTAAAATTGACTGTCTAGAGATTATGGGCTGCTAATACATCTGGTATATTCTTCACAAACTCTGTAGCTGATCCTGGTGGGTGATAGACCGGCAACCCTGAGAATGTGTAAGTATGGCAGAGTTTTATAGAGTATGACAAGCTTCTTGATCGCCTCTTGGAGATTGGCATATCCGGGTCTGTCTGGGGCTGGATTAGGTCCTTTTTGGAAGGCCGCACACAGCAGGTCTGGCTCCCACTGTGTGCCTCTGTGCCCCAGCGGGTGGCCACAGGTGTCCCGCAGGGGTCATCCCTTAGTCCCCTTCTTTTTAACATCTATGTCACCCCGCTGGTTTATTTAGCGGAGACATTAGGGGCTAAGGTGTTGGCCTACGCTGATGACACCCAGCTTCTGTTTTCTTGGGGAAGGGACGATGATTCAGTCCTCTCTGCTCAACACTGTCTGTCCTCTGTTTTTCACTGGCTCGCTCAGGCGCAGCTGAAGTGTAATGAAGAGAAGTCAGAGGTTCTCTTGTATGGCGTATTTCCTGCCAATTTCAGAGAGAGGCTATGGCCCCCAGGTTTCCCCTTGCCTAGTGCAATGGGAAACGCTGCAAAAAATCTGGGGGTCTGGTTCAATGAGAACCTGACCTTTTCAACCCAGGTTAAGAAGCTGGCTGGGACCTGTTTTGGCACTCTGAAAGCTTTGAGGAAGTTTCTTCCTCTCCTCCCAAGACCCGCTAAAGAAACTGTTGTTCGCGCCTTGATTTTGTCCCGCCTGGACTATGCCAATGCACTTTATGTGGGCATCCCTGGCTACCTCTTGAATAAAATGCAGGTAGTTCAAAACTCTGCTGCCAGACTACTGCTGGGTGTGTCTAGCAGGTGTAGTGTGCGCGTTCATTTGCGCTCCTTGCACTGGCTCCCAGTGGAGTCCCGAATAAAATTTAAAACTTTGGCCATTGCACATAGGGCTCTCTATGGCCTGGGACCTATCTACCTACAGAAGAGATTCACATTTTACAACCCAGTAAGACAGTTGCGTTCTTCCTCTCAACTTCTGGTGCAGACCCCTAGGTTCAACCGCCAAAGTCTTGGCGGGAGCTCCTTTGTGCGGAAAGCTGCTTTGGCATGGAATGCATTGCCCCTGGAGCTGCGCGGCATCCAGGATCCGGTGATCTTTAAGAAAAAGTTAAAAACCCTTCTCTTCTAGCCAATGCTCTGACCTATGTTTCTTTTTCTCAAGTACGCGCTGGGACACTCTGCCGAGTATCTGTGCGCGTTATAAATATATATAACATAACATCACTGCCTGCGATTGAGACTGGAGAAAGCTTGCAGTCTAACATCTTTTTTTACAATAATAGCAACCCCCCGATATTGGCGGCCCAGTCACACCTGCCAATTGTATGTCCTATGCAGTAGACCTGCTTTGGCAGACAGCATTTCAGTTTGACTATATTTACAGAGGATGAAATAGTATTGTTCTTCAGATTCACTGAATGACATCTTAGCAATTGTGTCCAGAACATAGCTAGATGATCTCAGATTAATCTCTTACTCCATTACACCCTTCCAATTCTAGACTATTTCCTGGACTCTTCTATGGTGCCCATCACGTCTGACAGCAGATGATACTGTGGTATGCAACCCTGCTCAGTAAGAGATTTTTCAAAAACAACAGGGTCCCTCTAATAAGTAAGTTTAGTTTCTTTTTGGATATCAACCTTTCATTTAAAAAAACTGAGCTTAAGTTTCTAAAACAGGATTTCTAACGTTGATGGCTGACTGATAAAGGAATTATGCTTCACTGCTGGGAAATCTCAGACAGGGAGAAATGTACTGTAAAATAACACCTTCCGATTCTCTATCAAACCTACATCCAGATTTTAAAATATCCCTTGGCTTTTGTGCTTGTGAGTTGTCTCACATTGAGCTCAAGACACCCAGGGTTGAAAACAAACATGGTCTTCTGATCTCTACTTAAGGAGGTACTAGAGCAGGGCGCATTAACCCGTTGCGTGCGTCTGTCGGCCAACGGCCGTCGCGAGCACTACCTCTGTAGTGCTGCGAACGTCCGTTGGCCGACGCGGCCCCGCCCACTCCGCTAAACCGCCGCACCTCGGCGGAATTGCCGCCGCGGTTAAGCGGTTAAGAAAGGTTTGCATATTTTTTTTTTTATAATCTTTTTTATTAAACATTTGTGACAGTACAGTGAGGCATTGCGAAGCCATGTTACATTGAAATTGATAGTATTACAACAGTGATTAAAAGTAGCATTATAAATTAGGCACATCACCCCGGCGACGCTAGTTTGAGTCGAGGTCATTTCCCACACCTGTCCTCCTCAGTTCCTCCGCTGGGGAGACACAGAGATTGCCCCTCAAAACATTCCATTTGGCCCACTTCAGATCCCACTTTTTAGGACAGCCCCTGTGTTTAAACACTTCTTTCTCTGCAATCATTGCACTCTCCATGTCATTTGCCCACCTCCGATATGTTGGCAGACCTTCAGTTCCCCAAGTCTGAGCAATATTTCTCTTGGCAAGGGTGAATCCCAGCGAGACCCATGTCTGCTCTGTCTGAGTTAGATCCGTGGCCTCCCATATGTTTAGTAGGCAGAGTCGTGGAGAGCTGGTGATATCCTTCCCACCCACCTCCCGGAGTGTGGAGACAATTCTCTCCCAGTATGGGCGGATATTCGGACAATCCCAAATTGTAGGAAAGAATGTGCCTTCCTCGGCGCACCTTCTAAGGCACCCCGGGTCAGGTCTTAGTCCCATTTTAACCAATGTGCCTGCAGACAGATATGTTCTGTGCAGGATTTTTAGCTGGATTAGCCGAAGCCGCATTGAAATACCCACCTCCTTGGGGGAGGAAAGTGCCTCCTGCCAAGCAACATCTTCTAAATACCCAATATCCGTTTCCCACAGCTGTCGGAGATGTACTAGTGGGTCCGGTCTATTATTGATTAATTTATGATAGGTGAGGGATATTGCTTTACGTGGCATGGGCTCAGTGAGGAGTCTATCCTCTAGCGGAGAGGCCTTGGGTAGGGCCTCACCACTCGTCACAGCAGAAGTTATGGCGTGTCGTATTTGCAAATATCGGAACGTTTCCGACTTATGTAGATGATACTCCACTTGTAGGTCACTAAATGGGATTATCTCATTTCGTTTCCAGAGATCACCAACCGAGGAGATGCCAATCACGTCCCATTTGTCGAAGCCCGGACATTTACTAAGCATGCCGAGTTGCTCGGCCTCCCATAATGGAGTAGCCAGCGTTATTCTCTTGAGCCACCCCAGTGTTTTTGTGTCTCTGTGCCAGATTGCAACTGTTTGGGCCGTGGGACCTGTGAGGTGCTGGCGTCTGGGGTTAGAGTAAAGTGCCCGTCGATAACCAACTGGACTCATTAGCCAATTGTCAGTTTGATATGCCGGTTCAGGCTGCGAAGCGTAGACCCATTGATTAATAACTGCAAGTTGGGAGGCCCAATAATATTGTTTGCGATCGGGCAATGCAATGCCTCCATCGTACCACCCTCTTGTTTGTTTGTGTGTCGCGATACGCGGGTTTTTCCCGTCCCACAAGAGGATTCTAACTTCGTTCTCTATACTTGTGAAGTACATATCTGGGACCGCGTATGGGGTGTTCTGCAAAACATACAAAAATCGAGGTAGTGCCAGCATTTTAAACAGCGCAGCCCTGCCCAGAAGAGTCAGGGGCAGGGAGCGCCAATGGAGCACATCGTTATGGAGTCTGGTCAGGGGGGCCTTGAGCTTGATGTCATAGAATTGAGAGGGTTGCGGGGTTATATAAATACCTAGATATTTGAATCCATCAGTTGCAACCGTAACGGTTATATCCTTGGGCATTCGTGGTAAAGGGCCCTGAAGCATAAATAAAATGGATTTTGTCCAATTTATAGTATATCCTGAGTGGGTGCCAAAAATTGCAAAAATATGGAGGATCCTATGGATTGAGGTCGAGGGAGCCATGACATATAACAAAACGTCATCGGCATAGAGGGAGATTCTATCTTCGTGGTGTTTGATCCATTTTAGCCCTCTGATCATGGGGTCGCCCCTGACCCAGGTTGCTAACGGTTCCAATATCAGGGCAAACATGAGAGGTGACAAGGGGCAGCCCTGTCTGATACCCCGCTCCAGCCGGAATCGTCGGGAGACATGTTGGTTTATGACTATTTGGGCAGACGGTTCTGTGTAGAGTAGTTTCACCCACTTTATGAATAAGGGGCCGAAACCCATGCGCTCGAGAAGAGCAAATAGGTAAGGCCATTCGATTGTATCGAATGCCATTTTTGCATCCAATGACAGCAGGGCGGCATCTTCTTGGATAGTGTTGAGTCTCCTAAGATTGAGCGCTGTGTTCCGGCCAGGCATGAAGCCTGATTGATCCGGATGGACAAGCTTACAAATAATGTGGATTAACCTGTTGGCCAGCACTTTAGCGAGGATTTTAACTTCGGCTGTTAACAGTGAGATTGGGCCATAGGAGTCACACTTCGTCGTTGGTTTGCTCGGCTTGTGTATAACGACCACCGAGGCCAGCATCAAGTCGATGGGCAGGGACTCCTTTTGGTAGCTTTCTAGATACATAGCTAGGAGGGCAGGTGTGATCTTGGAGGTCACAAGTTTGAACAGCTCTATTGGGAGCCCGTTGGGTCCCATGGCCTTCCCAGACCTCATCCCTCGTATGGCAAGTGACACTTCCTCCTCTGTAGGCTCACACTCCAATGAGTCATGGTCCTCTGGGATAAGATATTGACTGGAATGGTGGCCAGGAGGTCTCTGGAATCGGTGAGGGTGGTAGTAGAAGTGGAGGAATATATTGCAGCAAAGTGGGAAGCGAAAGCCTCAGCAATCTGTTGCGGATCGCTCAACAGCTCTCCATTCCTCCCCTCAATGCGGGGCACCCATCTCTGGGCAGCTTCTCGCCTCTCAAGCCAAGCGAGCAATTTCCCCGTTTTGTCGCCCATTTCGTAGATTTTGTGCAAAGTGGCATTTTGTTTTGCTCTGGCGGTCTCCGACGTGAGCTGTCGATAGTCTTGTCGTTTCATATTAAGAGTGTGTGTAGCTAGTTCGTCATCTGAATTCGCCACCGTGTCCTCCAGCCCTCTAATCTCATGTTCTAAGGCCTCCAACCGCGCCCTCAGCTCTTTCTTGTGACCTACCATTAGTGAAAGTGCTTGACCTTTAATAACTGCTCCAAAAGCTCCCCAAAGGGTCTGGTGGGAATCTACTGTGTTTGGGTTTTCAGTGAAGAATTGGTCCACCCCTTTTAAAATTTCCGTCTTGACGTGTGGAATCTTCAAACACCATGGGTTGATCGTCAGGGTAGTGTACCTGTCTGCATGTGGCAATGTTATCTGGGTGAGGACAGGAGAGTGATCGGAAATGCCGCGTGCCAGGCACCTAGCTTCAGTAAAGTTAATTAGACGTCCAACATTCGTGAGCAAGTAGTCGATTCTGGACTGGCTGACGTGGGCGCCTGAGTGAAATGTAAAGTGACGCAGAAGGGGATTAAAGTGCCGCCAGAGGTCAACAAGGCCGAAGGCCGCGAGGAAATCCATCATTTGCGAGGTGTCGTGTGGGTCACGCCTAGGTGGACGTCGGTCAACTTGGCCATCTACTTTCAGGTTAAAGTCACATCCCATCACCAGTATACCCGCAGGGAGTTCAAGTAAAAACTTGCTCAGGTCGGATAGTGTGGTCTTTTTAATCGCAGGTGGGACATAGATCGACAGTGCGTTAAGAGGCCTTCCTTCCCATGACCCGGCTACCGCCGCAAATCTCCCCTGGGTGTCAACCCATGTGTTGTTTATTATGTACGGGCATTGCTTGCAAATTAGGATACCGGTCCCTCTCGAACCAGAAGTGAAGCCTGCATGGTCTAATGCCTTACACTTGCTGCCTATGAGGTGCATCTCTTGTAAAAGGACAACATCGGGGGCCTGCAGCTTGAGGTACTGGAGCACGACGCCCCTTTTCAATTTGTCCCCCAACCCATTGACGTTTATGATGAGACATAGATCAGTCGGGTGAGTTGGGCCGCCTCTCGCCCAGGGTGTGTGTGCAAATGCCAATTGTCGGTGCAAAAACTGACGGAGACTTCGTACGCCATTGCGTCGGTGACGTCACATCCCCCACCACTGTCACAACAAAACAACTAAAATAACTAACAATACAAATCCCCCCCTCCCAAACATCCCAGTCCCTCCCCCCTCCCTGCCTCCCTGCATTGTGGGCTCTGAACCTCCCGCCACCCCCAACATGCAGAGCGCCTATCGCCCACCCTTGGAATATTGGGGAACGTGATCCAACCCCACTCCCTTAGGTTCTCGTTATTAATACTGAATGCAACATCATGTTAATGAAGACAAATAATTCTCTGTACCCCATAGCAGGATGCAATTATATCTTTAAGGTGTCCAGCTATTGCGCCAAGCAACGACAGAGTTAGGGTATGATGTAGATCAACACTGGTCTGAGCTGTACACCCGGTACAGGCCGTGGGAGTCTGATACAGCTGACTAAACCAATGCCGCCTGCTGTTCAGTCCGTCTTGTTCGACTCCGACGAGTCTCGCGCCGTGGTGGTTTCCGTCTGGGATCTCACTTGGCGGCCTGCCCTGTCCTTGTTTCCACTGCCACGGTTCTCTTTGCGGTTGTGCTTTCCGACAGTGCGCCAGCCATTTAGCCAGTCCCATGCTTCCTCTGGACATGTGAAGAACCATGTCTTGCCTTCAGATTCGACACGCAGCTTTGCCGGAAACAACATGGCGTATTTGATTTCCTGATCCCCTAAGGCCTGTTTTACTTCCAGGAAGCTGTGGCACTGTCTTTGCACTTTCAGGGTGAAGTCCGGAAAAAATGTCATTTTGCTGTTGTCAAGGCTAACCGGGGGGGCCATTCGTGCTGGGTGGAGTATTGTATCCCTGTCCCGAAAGTTAAACAATCTAGCGAGGATGGGTCGGGGAGGTGCTCCGGGTTTTGGTCTTCCGCCTGGTACTTTATGTGCCCTCTCGATTGAAAAATAGTTAGACAGGCCCTTGGGTTGGAGATGTTGCGTCACCAGTTCTTCCACAAACAGATCCACCGTCTGCCCCTCCGCTCGTTCCGGCTCCGCCAGTATGCGGATGTTATTGCGCCGCATCCTACCTTCATAGTCGTCGAGCTGGCGTTCCAGCAAGTCTCGGCCCGTTTGAAGATCTGCGACTTGGCTTTGAAGGAGGGCAGTGTCCGTTGTCAAGGCCTTGGTTGCGGACTCTATCCCCTTGACCTGATCATTCATGTTTCGCATGTCGGCTCTGATCAACGAGACCTCTGATGCTACAGTATCAATCCGGTTTTCTAGGGAGGTACGCACGGTCGTGATAGCCACCAAAATATCCTGCAACGTGGGCTCTTGCTGATCCCCTGCCGGTTTCGCGGTTGCCTGTGCATCATCTTGGCTTTTCTGACAGGCGTATTTGTCCAATTTTACTTGTGTCGCACTGCGGCCGCCACATCTGCTCGCCATTTTCTGTGCGGCAGGTGTTATAGTGCCACCAGTGGAGCCTGGGCCCTGCTGGCTACTAACCGCCGCCTGCCCGAGGGCCGAGGCCCTGTCCGGTCTGTCGGAATTCACCAGCTAGGCCTCTGTAGAACTGCGGCACAGGTTATCATGCACTCAGACCTCTGGGGGGAGGCAGCTGGTTGCGCGCTGCATGGTGGTTGGCCCCCACTATGGTGTTTGCACCCCAGTCATCACCGGAGGTATGTTTGTAGCCCTGCCGCGCACTCGCAGCCACCAGAGTCCCGGGCGCCGCCCACAGGAGTCAGGGCTTGACATTAATGGCGGCCGCCGGCCACCCAGAACCCAGGCCGGAAGTCCGCCAGGCGCGGTGGGTCGTCAGCAGTCACGGGAACCGGCCCCCAGGAAGGCAGGCGATGGTGCGCTGTGCCGGGTTGCCATCCCCCCGCGGTGGAAACTGCCCGCTCCTTACTTGGATCTCGCACTCCTGCCCGCCCGGGCCTCGGTGCAGCCCCAGGAGCTGAGGGACGAATCTTATGGCGGCCGCCAGTCATTTGGTGTGGAGGGGAGCCGGCAGGGCATAGCGGCATTGCGAGGCTTGTGTGGGTCGGCCCTCCCCGCAGCAGGCAGCACCAGGCTTCCGGGCTCACGCCGTCGCCCCCGCGGCAAGAGGTGCCACCACTTCGACCGCGAACCCGGATTTCACAGCAGCAGTCGGCCAAGCCAGGCCGTGACGCACTTCGCGCCTCGCCGCTTCAGGGCAGGCGAGGGCTCCGCTCACACGCATTTACTCTCTGCGGCGCCCGGAGCACTGGACTCCGGAGTTGTTGGGGATGGCTTTTCCGCAGTTTCCGCAAGTTTTATTCTCGGGGCATGATGTTTTAAATCGGATGTTTGGGAGTGCGGCGTCGGAGCCGAGCTAACACGCGGCCATCTCCTTCGGCAGTTGGCCACGCCCCCGCATATTTTTAATTTGGGATGTCCATTGACATTACTGAAAGTCTGCGAAGGCCAGTCTCCTTGCACAGTGGAAGCACTTACTTCTTTCCTGTTCTTCTATCCTTCCGTAGCCCTTACCTGCCAAACAAAAGAGGAAACTGCTAATTTTTTCAACAAAAGATAGTGGGGTTGGACATGCTCAAACATAAAATTAAATCTGAGAAATATATCAATATTAACTATGTTAATATATCTTACAAGAGTCAATAGCAAATGGTTCCAGAATTATAATACCTTCCTCAGGCTTGAACACAAGTTGAGTAGTGTAGTGGGTCCAGAATTACAGTGGCCAGAATTACAAACTTTGAATGTTAATTCCCTCCCTCCCCTGCACCGTCCAGTTACAAGTTATTCTGCACAGATTGTGGAATAATATACAATCCTGGTTGCAGTAAGCAGGATTTGAATGAGAGCAGGGATCACTGTGTGTTCATGGTGCCGGGCGGGGGTGGGAGGTATTGAAGGGGGTTGTATGCACAGCAGAGGAGGCTGGAACCAGGCTGGAGCAAGTCTTCTATCCTCTCCCTTTGCCATAGGAGAGGGTAATGCATGGGCTAGAATGCACTTGTAGCCCGAGCCCCATCCACATTGAGTTATTCTGGTTGGCTTTTCCATCTGCGAAAATTATGTCCAATAGTCATGCACTATGTACCAGACCTCTCGCCGCCAGGCAGAGTGGGATTCTACCAAGGGGTAGTTCCCTGCCTGTTCATAATTGAGTGAATTATGTCTCAAATCCCCATTTTCAAATGTTAAATTTACCCCAAGGTATCAAATCTGATACCCTTGAGCTCTTAACTCTGTACCTTGACAGCATGGCAGAATTCAACATCCCTGTTTGGCATCATTTAAACATTGACTCACCCAGAAGTAGGGGATGATATCAACCAGGTTCAATAGTAAATAGTGGATATCTTATTTTATGGCCGGTGTTCCTTCCATGTTAGCTGGAGCACTTTTGCCAGAATGATCCGTGCCAACATGGTGGCAATGTTAAAATATTGTGAGCTTTTCTCTGTTTGGCTGCAGAGAAAAGGGCCAATTCCATACTGGCTGGCCTGCAGGTCACCCGCCAAAGTCTTACATTTCTTGTGGGTCACAGACAATTACTTTTGTAAGCATTTATTTATTAGTTGCTATGATAGTATGTTTTGAGAAGTCATTTACACCTAAGCATGTAACTCACCAACCCACTTGTGCAGCAGGGGCTCTTGCTTTTACACATCTGTTGCAGGAGTGTCCACTAAGTGGGCCCAACCAGCCCTTTTGGGACCACTCTCAATAAAAAAGTAATGCCAGCCTTCCAACATATTATGGCAGTTATTTGGCATTTCTTTTGTTTTGTAGAAATAAACCTCTTAAATAGGGTTTTATGTTAGCAAAACAAAACATCGAATGGCTCATTGATTCTCCTGCCTACAACTGTCCTGTCTTCTATGGAGTTCCAGGCCAGGAATGATAGGCTACAGAAGGCCTGCTCTGAAGAATGTGGAACTTGTAAATCATCGTTAGCCTTGTGGCCCTCTGGGATGACTGGTAAAATGTTTCCGAGCATGGAGCCAGTTGAGGACCCGGTATCGGAAATCTTTAGATTTTCCAACCTCTAAATGACAATGGATTGGCAGGGCAAGGGCAGGAGCTGTCATTGTTTACAGCAGGATATCCACCCTACAAGCCATAAATGATCCCCTAACGCCCCGATTAGAAGTTGCATGGAGCGAATTCCCATGTGGAATTACAAACCGCACTGTTATAAGATGACCAGTGTGCCACTGGATGCAATTTGCTGTCTGGAAATTTGGGGCAGTAAAATCACCTCAAGAAATGGGCTGCAGCGAACACTAGCCCAAATATCCGGCCCCACCCTATCCTGTGCCAACACACAGGGTGAGCATGTAACACTCACCCTGCCAGGGGAAATTTGGGGCTACAAAATCATCTCAGGGAATGGGCTACAGCAAAATTCAGCCCCAATCTCCAGCCCTCCCAAATCCTGTGCCAACACACAGCCAGGGGGAGCGTGTAACACTCCACTATGCCAGGGGACATTTGGGGCTGTAAATATGCCTCAAGGAGTAGGCTATAGTGAATACCATCCCTTGTCTGCAGCCCTACCTAATCCTGTGCCAACGCACAAGGGGGGCATGAAAACTCCCCCCATCGCAGGACAACTTCCCGTTTCCTCTCACACGCTCCCCACTCCACTCAGTTTCCCCACACCTCTCACAGGACCCCTGCAGACATTTACCACCTGCTCTTAGCAGGTGGCAAATATCTGCATTAAATCCCACTGATTAGATAATTCCCTGTGGAATTCTGGCTGATAAGTCATGTTCTGTGTTCTAATTTCCATTTCATGGGACTTAGCTCATAGTTGCACAGCACTGGTGGAGTCTTACCACATGGTAAGGGTATTTAAGGGTGCAGGGTTTCCTCCCCACCTGTACCGTGTACCTTGTAATCAGGGCCTATGTCCCACTTTTATTCTTATCTCTTTGTTTAAAGATTATGTAGGAGGGAAATTAGTTTTCTGAGGTCTCGATGGTGTCCGTATTCTACAAATACAGGACAGACTGTGGGTCATAAAGTCAGAGAGATACTTCTATGGCTTACTCTCTTTGAGGTTTTAACTCGGTTGAAGGGAACTATATTTCACGTCATGCTACAAGACATTGCAAATACATTTTTAGTGTTTTTCCTATAATGAAAACTTGCAACAAAGTTACCTTTTACCTTTGAATTATCAGTTGCTGATCCCAGACCATCGCACTGTTGCATTGCACATGCTGTTTATTTCCAAACTAGTCAAAATGGCAACTTAATTCATAACTTAACTAAAAGCCAACATTAAACTAGCAAAGCTGTATATGAGTGAGAGCTGCAAGCAAGGAAGTTTGTTTTCTTATACAGAGAGAGTTTGGCCAGATAGTTGAATTTGGCTTTAGGGTTATAGTTTTCACGCCAAAGGCGTCCCAGTCTTATACAGGCTGTTTTCATATTGGAAACTTTAGAAGAGAAGCAAGTAGACAATGAGTGATTCTCTTAAAAGAAGATTGCTTCATGTGAACAAGGTCATTAATCGCATCTAATGAGTTAATAGAGTGGTCTGGGAATGACCACCAGGAACAGAGCAAGAAATAGCTGCTAATTTAGCAGAGAAAGCAAGTGTGGTGAGTTTAGACCAGCATCTATAAGAAGAGATATTAGTGTAGTGGTCAACTGTTGGCTGATTACGTTTAGTTATAAAAAGGAAATAGAGAAATGGTCTGTCCAATGTAGAGGAAGAATGCCTTGAGAGTTGGAAGGGAAGATAAAATAAGGTTTAAGTGTGTTCTGTGGAATGATTTGGGCCAAAGACACATTTCTGGAAACTGATGTTGGATAAGGAATTATTGAGTGAGTGGACCTCATGCTGGTTAGTACAATCTGCCAATAAGGTAAAGTCTTCAAGAATAAAAATATTGGTTAATGATGTAAAAAAAAGTTGTCTATATGGGGCCATATTACAATAAGTGCCCTGGGGGCGCAACAGGCATTTGCACCCGCTGTGTTCACCCCTGGGGCACTATGGTATTACAGATGTGGGCGCAGAGGCAAAGAAGCTCTCAGGGGGCGCACTCACAGAGCTCCACCTTCTAGGTGGCACACTGTGAGTGCGCCCCCTGACAGCAGCACCCACCTTCAAGGGGATCTCTAACCCCCTTTGAAAGTGCAGGCAGGTTGCCGCCTGCACTGTGAAAACATGGAGCGGCTTCAAGCAGCCGCTCCGTGTTTTCACATGAATGCAGCGCGAGTTCGCAGCTGCCCTTGGGGTAGCGCATTCACCATAATGGGGCACATTGTCATGGTTTACGCCCGGCACACCTTTTAAAAGGTGTGCTGGTCGCAACCAATGACAATGTGTAATACGGCCCATGATGTCATTCAGAGCCCCTCGGTGAAAAAGATCCCCATAACTAAAAGTTACCCATTCATAATTCAATATGTTATAGAAATCACAATCCTGCTATCATCCAAAAACTGTATTAATATCATGCAAGTACATAACCAACTAGTTTTGATAAAGTGACAGGTCTTTGTCTGCAATAGCAACCCATTGGACAATATGTGTTGTAACCTTTCCATGGACAATTTCTTTTTTAACCTTATATTTAAGTTTCAGATGTTCAAAAGCATTAGTTGAGTCAGGAATCCAGACATCTTTAATTTGCATAATGTTCACTTCTATCTAGCACTTTCAGTAGAGTTATTGATTAAACCAGTAAGCAGGATTAAACTGGAAAGAAGCACTGTCATACTTACCAAAAGCTCGATCCACTATTTGAAAATGTTTCCTAATTAATGTAGTGCTTTTGAAGGTTCCTAAAGAATACTTGGTAAGGAAAGCAAGGAGAAAAGGCTGACATAAACACTAGTCAGAAACCCACTCCTCTCCATTTTTAAACTAAAATTGTTTTTTTTTGCAAAATAAAAGGTCTTTAAACAATGGAAAACCATGGACTCCCTTATTTATTTATTTTTGAGTTTTATATATCTCTAGCTAGACCCAAAAGTATCAGAGCGTTTTACAGGTTATGATAAAAAGTTTGCTAGAAGTACATGTGGGAATTCGTAAGGGTCAAAAACAGTTGAGGAAGTAAAATTATAGAGCAATACAGCAAGAGGTGGTTAAAATAGGCACAAGAGTATATAACAATGAAGCATTAAGGTAATGGTGTTGGAGGCAGATTGGAGACTGAAAGGGTCAGGCGATCATTTTGATGGATCCTGTCAATGTGGTTTGGATCTTTGGGAGATGTAGATCAGCTTGTGCGTGTGTTAAAGTATTCGTTGAGCAGTGGAGTTTTGAGGTCCTGTTTGAAGCAAGAAGAAAGAGGGGTTGCAATGGAGGTCCTTAGGGAGTGAGTTCCAAATCTTAGGAGCATTTTCTGAGAAGGAGCGTGCCTGGGGTGATTTATTCTTCAGAGTGGGAGGTATGAGAAGAAGAGAGTTGGAGCCTCTCAGTGCACAGACTCTTCCTGCTCTCAAAAGTTGTGATTCAAGGTATTTAGGGTTGTTGGTATCAAGGGCTTTGTGGGTGATACAGGCTGTCTTGTGTTTGACCTGATTAATCATGCCACGCTGTGGCAATCTTTGGCTAAGATGGGTGCCTCCATTGAGATTGTAACATTTTTGTCGCAATTATATGCACAGCTGACAGCAAGCATACGCAATGGGTCAAGGGGAGAAGTAACATCACGTTTTAAAATCCCCTGAGGAATTCGTCAGTGCTGCGTCCTTGCTCCCTTTTATTTTTGTTATATTTTAATGGGGTAGATGAGTACTTGCAGAAGATCAATGCAGGCACCCCAAAAGTCAATGAACAACCAACTTCAATCCTCCTATACGCAGATGGTGCCGTCGTGATCTCTAGAACCGGTAATGGCCTCCAGCTTTTGATCGACGGTTTCACTACGTATGGAGGATAAGTACATGAAAATCAATTTAAAGAAAATTTCTCCATGAAGTGCGGGAAAGGGAGAGCTAAAAAGAAAACCCACTATATTAAGGGAGAAGCACTTGTTGCAACAGAACGTTTTACATACCTAGGTGTGAATTTTTCTAGCAATGGACAATGGGGTACACAGTGGAAGCAGCAAAATTGAAATGTATTAGATCCTCTCAAGCCCTTTTTGGTTTGCATCTAAAATTGGGAACAAGCCCATTAGAGAGCTGCTGACCATATACAAAATTAAATGTATACTGACTGTCAATTACAGAGCATCCCTGTGGGGTGTGACAAACTGTAAACTGTTGCAGACCCAGGAAAACCTTTTCCTATGTAGACTATTAGCAGTGCCCTGCTCAACCTCCTCTTATATAACTCACAATTAATTAGTGGTCTCCTATTTAGAGGATGGCTTGCAGACAACTCCCATCACACTTTGGCATAATATATGGAGTAAAGATGGCACTAAATTCACCAAAGAGGTGATAACAGACTGTCTAACTTTAGAACATAGAGAAAGAATACCATGGCTGGCCTATGTGAACAGCCTGCTAAAGGAAGTGGATGAGAAATTAAACATTGAGGATTTGGTTAGAGTGTTACTATTCAGTAAGAAAGAATTCAAAATGATCCTGATTGGGAAAAAGATAGCTGACAGGGAAAGTAATGAGTGTTTTGAACCAACTGTGTCAATGTACCTCTCAGGTCCCATACATTCAAGTGCCCAGAGCTACCTTATCCAAGTATCAATTATCCAACATAGATCCTATCTACCTAGACTATGAATAGATACAATGCAATTTTTGGTGGCTTTTCCCAAGATGGATTTTTGTTCTCAAAAGTTACCCAAATGCCCATGTGATGGCAAGTCCAATCAGTCCACAATGCACTTTATTCTGTTTTGTAACTTTTATATGGACCTGAGGGAACATATATCGCGGCTGTTGTTTTTAAAAGAAAATATTATTTAGCATAAAGACGCTTTTAGTTTTATCCGTAACCTCGATAATGTGAACTTATACTAATGCTATTGAGTTTCTGTCTATGTTTCTTATGCCGTCCAAAGGAGGAAACAGCTCCTATACCTGGATGTTTTAAGATATAAAAATTATTAACAAAAGATATCATACCCTTAACAGTGATTGGGGTGCTGTATTTTGTATGTTTAATCTGTCTATGTCCTGAGACCATTCTGCATAACTTTTAGTCATATATTTTTAAATATGAATGTTTGATTAAGGTTTGTGTATGATTTTATTTGTGTGACTCTTTTATGGATATATTTTTTATCCGAATAAAGATTTGTTGTTTTGTTGTTGATTTAATGAGTTAACTCATTAACTTATGAAATGAAATCCTTCTGTTGATAGTGGGTGGCACTGGCAGGGATAGTGGGTGGCAATCGGGAATGCTTTATTTGTAAAAAAAAAAAACACAAATGTATACCTGCATTTGGCTGAAATTTGTCTTTGGATTTCCTTGAAAGCCAGGGGAGACTAAGACGCAGTTGAACCCTAAATGTTGTCCAGATATAGAAAATGTTTGAGGGATTTTGCTACAAATATAGTTGTTTTGGCTTGTTAGGTTTAGACAATGTGTAAGTTGTACTTGGATGATGATTGTTCTTTATTTTATCTTATTTTTACTTTTCTACAGTATGGTGATACAAGCAAAGGTGTTAAGTGTGCTTTACAAACTAACCAGGATGATACAATATAAAAGATATTTTAGAGCATAACAATGGGCCATTAGTATAGCTGGGAGAGGGGACAGATCGAGAGTTGTGAGCAGATTAGGTGAGGTATAACCAAATGTGGGTTCCTGAAGTCTGGTTAATTACTGATTCTATGATTTCATTTACTTGTATCTTGGGGCATATCTGCAAAATTTCACAACGGAATTTTAATCATTGTTTTGTTTATGTCAATGTGTTGTGTTGGATCCAAATGGATTTGGCATCCTTAATTGTTGACGCCGCAATGTATGCTTCCCCCTTTCATTTGTTATGTTTCATTGGATTTTTTTTGTTTCCCACTGTACTATCATATTACTGTTTTGACTCCGATGAGAGATGTTGATGATTTAATTTAACACTCATGATCTGTCAGAATATTGTATGCGTAATTATCTTAAAGTGTTAAACATTTTGTCTTCTATTCTTGGAACATAAATAGTCTTAATTGAATAACGAGTAAAAAAGTGCCTTAAAATATGGGGTGATGACATTCTAGAAGAGACTCCTCAATTGAAGTCGAATTCTGAGTGCATTTTGAGTGGTCTTTGCAATACTGGGGCTCTAGCCACTATTCGCCAAATTGTTGGGGTGCTCCTGTATCCTTTCATAACAATGATCACTTTATAGCCAAGAATGAAATCTTAGATTTGGAATGGAGAATAATTTTAGTGGCAGAGGGGAAGCCCATAATACTGGATAATATTAAGTTCCTAATGAGAGTTTTAGAGGTTTCTGTACAAGGCTGGCCAGTTGGAGAGCACATAACTACAGATGGGAAATTCAGTATAGTTTGGATTCACCATTAAATAGATCTCCCAGATCTTCAAGTTAGCACATTTTAACACACTTGAAAAAATATAAATAAATCAATTTTATACACTTTCCTCTGTGTGAGAAATGAGTTCTGACCGTTCACTTGAAATAGCTCTGAGTATGGACTGTATAGAATGATGGTATTTTGGATCACCACTGTATAAGTCGTATTTTATTTAATTGTCATCAGCATTAGCCTTATAATATAAAAACAGAATTTCATTAAATATACCACGATTAGAACATCCATAAAATCCCAACTCTGTAGAGTATTCACCACTGTGCAAATTGCTTGATCTCTTGTACTGTTATGTTTTTTAAATTTTAATTTTAAATGAAAACTAATGAAAACTGTTTTTTTAATGAATGAAAAGATCTGTATGTTAAATTCTATCTGCGTCTGTTCACAACTCTGGGGCTACCCCCCCCCCCTCTCTGCTATACTAATGCTATATTGTTATGCTCCAAAAATGTGTCTTATATTGTATCACCCTGGTTAGTTTATAAAGCACTCTTCACACTTTAGTTATAGCTGTGCTTTGGAAAATCAAAATAGAATCAATAAAAATAAAATAACACAATCATCATATAAGTGTAACTAACACATTGGCTAAACCTAAGAAGCTAAAGCAACTGCATTTTGTATCAAAATTATTCAAAACATTTACCATATCTCAAACAACATTTAAGGTTCAACTGCCTCTTATTTTTTTTATTAGCAAAGCTACAGCTTCACCAGCCTCATCACACACGCTCCATAACAACAGACAATTCAAAGCTACAAAACTTAGAATGCAAATCAATGAACAGCACCCCAGAGGCACATGACAAAAAAGAAAATGCAAGGACATCTGCACCATTTTGATGCTTAAGAAATAAGAACTCAGGTGTATAAACGCTTTGCGGCAGGTTTGCATTACTTTTTTTAACACAAACCCGATGCATAGTATAGTGGTAGTATTTACAATCCAACGCAATCCAATGAAATCACAATTTGCATTGGAATTTAACCACAATGAATGCAAAGCAGCACAATGCATTGCCATTCATTACTTAGCTTCATAGGGGCATTTGACGCAAATTCCTATCTACAAAGAATTGAAGTTAGGGATTTGCTTCAAAATCCTGAGCCTCCTTGAGGTAACCGTAATGAGGAGGAGTGTTTTAATTTCTCCCCGTTTTTCTCTCCTTGCATGTGTGCTACATTCTACAGCACACATACAAAGTGGGAAATGCTTTAAAGCATAGTTTTTGTACTGGAAGGGGCACCCTTACTCTACAAAAACTATGCTTACCACAACCCAGACACCCTTGCACTAAGATGGAAGGGTATCTGCGTTGGCTCATGGTTGACAAAAATTACCAGCTCTGAGAGAAACACCACATCTGGTGCTGTTCTGCTCTGTCCCTTTCATGCAATTCAGCACAGCAACTTTAATTGTGCTGCGCTGCATGATTTTTTAAATAATTCTGTGTCATGGTATAGAGCAAATAGAATTTACATCAAGGCAAAACAAACAGTAAAAAGATTTTGCCCTTTCATATCCTGTTTACATAATAATATGCAAAATAAAAAGTGCATTTCTCCACTTTTTAAGTGGGTAATACGGGACTATATTTGTGGCAAAATTATTTTGCTCCATTTTTATGACATAAGCCTCAAAAACTGTCAATCTTTCATGGATTCAGATTTCTTTGTCAAAATCAGTCTTACTGAGTCAAAGGTGTAATCAGAAATACGTTTGTGGTAGCACATTTCCTTTTCATTTCTCAAAGGGAAATGATTTTCACCATGGAGAAATAACTTCATGTGCACCCCATTATGAAAATGCACTTGCTTTAGAGTTGGAAACTACCTGCAAACTTGGTGAATCAGCAGTTACATATGGACTCACACAGGAATATCAATCAAAAACAAGAGGGACCCTACGAACCAAGGGGACAGAGCACCATTTGAAACAGTAAAGTTAAAATCTCCTCTTGGTAAACCTGTACATCAGACCATGTATGTTACAGCAAACCATGCCCAATCAGTGAGTCATCAGGCATACTTAATTGAATCATTCTCTATCACCAAAACGAGTACGATAAGGATATAAAAATGCACAAAGCTTTAATGATGTGTCATCCAACACAATATCCGTTAGCGTCTAGTCAACATGCAATATATGTAAGCAAAATATGTTGTATAAAATGTTTCACATCAAAGATTGCATCACAAAGTATTGAACAGTGTCTTGAATAATTCACCCCGGTACGGTACAAAATCAAACCCACAAAGATAAAAAAAAAGATTAAGAATAAGGGAGAAGGAAATAAGACAGTAGAAAAATGTCTATTTAGTTGATGCTGATCCGCTACAATCATTGATCAAGATTCCTGAAGAATCAAACAATTTTTCATCTATAGTATCACAATGTTAAGCAGATTCTGCACACATAATACGTCGACACGTTTCGGTGGAATTGACAATGTGTGGCCGCCTTCTTAAGGATATTATGGATAGTTTTATCTCCCCCAATCAGAATGTACAATATTAGTTTGTGAGGTCAAAGATCCTCATATAGGCCTTCATCTTGCTTTAGAAGTGCTGTGACTATTAAAATTTCTTTTAAAACCAGGAAGACCCAATTATTGACTGGTAAGTGAATCAGCCACTTTCGAGCGTGTGCCTGCGTCAGCAAGAAAGGTTTCCACCTCCTCAGACAAATATCTCAATTGGGCTGTCTTTTCAGGGATGTTAAATCTCCTTTTCTTTCATCTGCACCAGATGCTGTCTAGATTCTGAGGAATGGGGTATGTTTGAAGCCACTATATGGATAGAGTGGCTGTCGTGGGGATTCTTTCCTGGCGTTTTGGTTTAAAAAGCATACGAGTCTGCGTTTGGTTGGCAGGAATAGCCACAATTGTTTTTATATTACACGCCAGACATAATTTATACCATCATCACCAACTTTATTTCGATCATAAAAAGATCATAAAAGTAAACAGCACTATTAATTTAAACTACAATAATGTAATAATACACACATTGTAAAAAAAGAGGCAGGGAGCACAGTTGGAATAAGATCAAGAAGTACAATCATGATGATTTTTTTTTTTAAACGCACAAGGCGAACAAAAATAAAATTTAATAAAATACAATTTGATACTCTTGGGGGCACTAAAACCAAGTAAGTATAGAATGGGAAAAATTTAGTGAATCATAAAATGCATTTAGTGCGCCTTATCCACAATGCGTGCCAGTACCTGGACAGGCCAAAGACCACAGCTCTACGAGAGTCGGTCATCAAAATTCTGAATGCCTCCAGGTAATGGCCCGGGCCATCAAGTTTGCACAATGGAATAATCCATTTTTTTCTTGAAAGATGGTAATGTGGACAGAAAAATAGCAAGTGTACAATCGTTTCTGGGCTGACATTACACGCAGGGCAAAGATGGTCACAGCCGGCAGCATTAGTCCATTTAGAGCGGAACTGTTTTGTAGGAAGAGTCTTGTATCTGAACTGGAAGAAAAGTTTCCGTGCCATCGGAGGGACAATTTCGTCCAATGTGTCTTCAAAGCGATAGGCAGATTTAAAACCTATAAATTCCGATGTTAAGCGTCCTCGCCTTTACCAGTGCTTGTTTCAGAATGACTTCCCAGAACCTTTCTTTCAGTTTTGCTCTTGCAATGGTAGATAGACTGTCCGGTTTGATCCAGAACTCTTCCATCCCGATCCTCTCGAGTAGGTCTCTCAGTGATCTAAACCAGGGGATCAAATATGTCGATGGTAACTTCAGCAGCCCAATCAGAGGCTCCCGGTAGGTCATGCCAAAACATTAACAATTTGTAACTTATTTTGTGCATTAGCTGCCTGTGCGCAAGATCAAGGTATAGGGGTGTTAACGGGGTGCTGGGCGGTAAGTCAACCAAAGATCTAAGGAACCGGTTCTCAATTACAGATAAACAGTTTATGTTGCCTATACCCCAAAGCTCAGCTCCGTAAAGAATACCTCCCAATACCTTGATATTATAAATTTCCAGGGCGGGGCGAGCTGTATAGAGCGTGTTCTCTTGTGTATTTTGGTAATGTTAGCCATCTGATGTATTAATTGTAATTTGGCTTTCTCAATATGTGCAGCCCAGTTGATCGTTGATGTCAAGCGGATGCCAAGATAATCAAAGGCATCAACTGTTGCCGATTTGCACCAATCTTTTGGTGGAATTACCCACTCCTTTTTTAAATATCATAAACTTTGTTTTGGACTCATTTAACACCAACCCTCGGGCATCACAAAACTTTATAAAATCATTTAAAAGCTGCTGTAATCCCTGCGGTGACTTAGAAATTAAAAGTGTGTCGTCGGCGAAAAGCAGGGTGGGCACTCTTTTGACACCAATTTTTGGGGCGTCGCAACCGTCTCTATCTAAATAGTCGACGACACCGTTAATAAAAAGAGTAAAAAGGGTGGGGGCAAGGACGCATCCCTGTCTAACTCCACACTGAACAGGGAAGGGGTCTGTAACTTTGTTGTTTTCCCCCCACCTTACTTGTGCTGTGTTGGATTGATGTAATCTAATTAAAATAATTAAAAGATTCGTCGGGATACCCTGTTCCTTTAGAGTGCTCCAGAGCCTAGCGCGCGGGACCAGATCGAAGGCTGACCGGAGGTCAACAAAAGCCACATAGAGCTTGCCACCCTTAACTGATACTTCCTTCCAGTATAAGCAAAGAAGGCGAAAAGCTTGGTCCAGGGTGTTTATCTTTGCTCGAAAGCCCGCTTGAAAATCACTTAAAATGTGGGACTCTAAAATCCAATCCTGGATTCGTGCTAAGATTTGCTTGCAAAAAATCTTCTGTAAGAAATCAATAAGGCTGATTGGCCTATAGCTGGCTGGCTTGGCAATGTCTCCCTTTTTGTATATCGGGACGACCTCTGCGGTGGTCCAGGAGGGCGGGATAGGAGTGCCTGCTAAGATTGAATTGGTCAGGAGATTAATGTAGGATCCCCAGAGAGCCAAGTCCTCTTTGTATAGGTCATTGGGGATTCTGTCTGGTCCAGGGGCACGAGCTGGAACGCAAGAGCGAATCGCAATTTGCGTTTCTTCTATAGAAAAACAAGATCGCCTCCCTCTTCTACAGGTGATATCCCACACTCATAGAATTCTCCTGTGCTTTCTTGTCCCTGGATTCATATAGGGCATTAAAGTGTGCTACCCATTCCTCAGGCTGCACTGTGAAAACCAAGGCCCTCTCACTCCCCTTGAGCCAATATGCCGCCTTACTCCAAAAACTCTTGGAGTCTTTGGCTTTAATGCGTTCCGTAGAGAGGACCACAATGTGCCCTCCCACTCTTTCTTTGCAGAGTCAATTGCCCGCCTATGATTTGCTCTGCAAACCGAGATCTCGGGCGTGATTTCTGCTTAATAGCCCTGATAAGTGCTTCCTTAGATGTCCTGCAATCTTTTTTATACCAGGAGCCCTGGCGTGGTGGCTTCCGTTGAAGGAAGTTCCCTACCTTATTCAGCGGTTTATGAGGGTTAGTTAGCAGTCCCCTAATTTCTGCATAAAGTACCTCGTGCCTAGGACCTAGAAGCTCCACAGTGTTATTAATATTGGAGTCTGCAAGCTCCTCCATTAAGAGACGTGCTTTGCTTTTGGCAGCCTCTAAAACCCTTGGATGTCCCTCTACCCAGTCCCATCTAATTGTTCTCTGGTTATTTGTGATTGACAGGGCACCTAGGTCTGGACATCCCCTACAATCTGTCGCAACAGTACCCTGCCTTTTGAGAGTGAGTATCAGTGCATTGTGATCGCTGTCTGCCCTCTCAGTCACTTCCATGTCTTGAACTAAATGCCAGTGGCCGCGAGATACCAGACAGTAATCAATTCGACTTTCATAGCCGGGTCTGTTGAAAGTCAGACCACCCAATGGGTCAGAGGCTGTCCTTCCATTTGTAGCTCTCAAACCATGCTGCATGGTAAATGCTAGCAGCTGGGCGCCTCTCCTAGACCACCTAACCAGGTTCAGATTTAATTGTGGTATTTTCCACTCTCTGTCCCACTCATCAGTCAAATCTAAAGGAATCAAAGCAATCGGTTCAAAGGTACAGTTGAAGTCGCCTGCAACTAGGGTAGCTACATTATCTGAATAGCGAGACAAAACAAGGTCAAGTGTGCACACTGTATTAGTTTCGTCCTGGCCCCGCAACACCCTATTATAAACATTAAAGACCCTTATTTTCTGTCCACTATAGAAGGTGAGCTCCAGCGCTAGGATATCTCGGGAGTCAGCATTTAGTATTAAATCTGTTTTTTATTAACAGAACACAACCAAAAGACATAAGCCGAACGCCTACAACCCATTCGGCCGGCTGGCTGCTTATTGTTCGTACTGTTAGGCAATGGGCAATAGAAAGCTGTACAATTTTAACACAGCAAGCCGCCTACAACCCAATCGGGCCGGCCGCGTCATAAGAGCTTAGCTCCTGAACAAGAAGCATATGCAAGGGACTGTGTCAGCTCAGATGCAAGACGTTCAGGGCCGGGTAAAGGGGTCCACTGTGGACCACGGCTAAGAGGGGTGTTCCAGCAGTGAACAACAAATTCAACTATACAGAAAAAGAAAACCCCTGAGTCCCCCCACCCCCTACCCCTCTCCTCAGTGTGCTAAACAAAAGAAAAGAAAATCCCCAAAAAGATCCAATCGGCAGTGTCGTTGCACCAGTGACCCTTGTTGCAGTGGGAACATCGCACCATGTTAACTGGAGTCGCTAGTAATGAACCTTCTAAGGGGCATATGCAGTAGTGTCCGGCACCAGGTTGAGGATGCGGAGGTATTGTGGGCAGGTCAATTCACGGAATTCAGTGGAGAGGATAGTCAGAAAGGGGGCCCAGATTTTAGCATAATCCTTGACTTTCCCCGCCGCAACCATAGAGAGCCTTTCCATTGCCAGCAGGTTCCATAGTTGATGGAGCCAGTGAGTGTGGTCAGGGACGCTGTCTGATTTCCATCTAGCTGTTATGACCCTATGTGCCGCATTTAGCGCAAGCGCCATCTGCCGTCCCCTAGTCGAATGTAAAGGAAAGGTGAGCGCATTAGAGAGGCCCAGGAGGGTGTAGGCGGGGAACCGGGGTATGGTGGTGTTGAAGGCCTGGTCTATATCGTCAAGGATCTGATCCCAGTAGCGTGTAAGCTTCGGGCAGTGCCATAGCAAGTGTATGAGCGTCCCAGGATTACCACACCCCCTCCAACAGAGACCATCGCACTGCGCCTGCCATTTAGAGTGTCGGTCAGGGGTGTAATACCAATACGTAGCAATTTTATAGGCTGTCTCCGTGTGGCCCGCAGAGTACGTAGTATGGTGTGCCCTATGGTAAATGTCTTCCCACTCCTTATCAGTAAGTGTGCGCTCTATCTCCGCCTCCCAGCGCCTCTGTCCAGCATTGCGAGTCGATGAAGGGGCCGGGGCAAGAAAGGAATAGAGTTCGGAAATAAGGCTTTTGTCGCTTATTTTGTTGAGTATCCATTTCTCAAACGGCTTCATTGGCCGGAAGGCCCGGGAGCGTGTCCCAGAGCCCGAGATCCAGTGGACCATCTGGGAATGCAGGTAAAGATCAGTATCGGGTAAGTGGTAATCGGTCTGCAAGTCCTTGAAGGGAATAATTCCCTGGATGTCAAACAAGTGGCCCACACGTTTACAGCCCTCCTCCAACCACCGCCCTGCAGCTTTGGTGTTTTCTCCTGGTGGGAAGGCAGGATTCGAGAAAAGCGGAGACATCGGAGACGGGAAGGAGGTCAGGTTGGCCCTATGTGAGACCCTGTCCCAAACGACCATGGTGGGTCGTGTGACTGGCGAGGAGTATAGACCCCACGCCCGCGCCGCCCGCGGCAACCAAGCCTCTCGCCAAATGTGGTGGCCCGCAACCGTCTGATCCATAAAGACCCAGTGTTTCTCTGTCAGGGGGCGATTCCACTCCACCAAGTAGCGTAGTAGGGAGGCTTGAAAATATCGCGTGATATTGGGGAAGGCTAACCCTCCAGCTCCCTTGGCCCGCTGGAGCTGCGTTTACGCAGGCGCGGTGAGACCAAGCCCCAGACAAAGCTCTCCAGAGCCGACTGAACCTGCTGTAAGACAAGAGGCGGGGGTTCCAGCGGGAGCGTCTGGAACAGGTATAGAGCACGCGGCAGAACATTCATCTTCACCGCAGATAATCTCCCAAACCACGACATGGGAAGGCGGCGCCAGCGTAGGAGGTCTGCGCGGATGCGAGAGAAGAGAGCGGAGTAGTTGGCTTCTGCCGTTTTCGCCAGGCTAGAGTGGAGGGTCAGACCAAGATACACAATTCCTTTTGAGGCCCAATCAAAGGGGAAGTGGAGTTTAAGAATCTCCTCAGTTTGGGGACTGGTGGTGAGATTGAGTACTTGAGATTTCTGTGTATTGATTTTGAAGCCCGAAAACTGACCGAAAAGTTCGAGGTCCTGCATAACGGCCGGGAGCGATGACAGGGGGTGCGTAACGGAAAAGATAATGTCATCTGCATATAAACTAATTAGATGGTGGTCCGAGCCGAAAGGGATGCCCTGCGCCAAAGGGTTATCCCGAAGCCGCTGTGCCAGGGGCTCCATATACAGGGCAAAAAGCAGGGGGGAAAGGGGACATCCCTGTCGCGTGCCTCTACCCACCGCGAATTGGTCAGATAGTAAGCCATTGACTCTGACCGCTGCTTGGGGAGCAGTGTAAATGCTGGCTATCCAGCGTCGAAACCTGGGCCCCACTCCGAAGCACTCCAGGGTGGCGAAGAGATACGGCCAGTGTACACGGTCGAAAGCCTTCTCGGCATCGATTGCTAACAGAAGGGCCTCCTCCCTGGACCGTTGCACTTTGTCCATCAGGTGACAGATGCGCTTGGTGTTGTCCCCACACTGTCGGCCAGGGATAAAACCGGATTGGTCTGGGTCCACAAGATCCGGCATATGGGGATTCAGCCTCTGTGCTAAGATGCTGGAAAACAATTTCGCATCTATATTCAACAGGGAGATGGGTCGGTAGGAACTACAAGAGTCAGGGTCTTTGCCCGGCTTAAGTATGACGTGAAATGGAGGCCTGCAACATAGTAGGCGTGAGGGATCCCGAATCCGCAAATGAGTTGAACAGGCGTGTGAGCAAAGGGGCGAGTTCTGTGCAGTAGGTTTTATAAAATAGGGCACCAAAGCCGTCCGGCCCTGGGGCCTTTTGTAGCTTCAGCCGGGAAATTGCAGAAATAACTTCCTCAATACGGATAGGCGCTTCCAGGGCGGTAGCAGCGCCCCCCGAGAGCGGCGTCACCGCGGAGTCCCTCAGGTATCCCGTAGGATCTGCCCGCAACGAGGGGTCCGTGGCTTAGAGTGAGTGATAAAAGGAGCGAAAGGCAGAGACGATTTGGGTATCGTCGGTAATAAGTCCTCCGGACCCGTCACGCAGCGATTTGACAGAGTGCATCTCCTGTTGGCCTCGCAGGCAGTGTGCCAGCATACGTCCCCCTTTATTTGAGGCAACAAAGAATTTGTGTTTTAGGCGGATCACCGCATGTTCAGCTCGGTCAAGATCCAGCCGGCGAAGCTGAAGGCGTTCCTTTTCTAGCTGGCGCCAGATACAAAGTGCGCCGTTGCGCTTATGTATAGTCTCTAGTTCTTGGACGGTAGCCTCAAGCTCCGCGCGCTTATCCCGCCTGATTCGGTTCACATGGGCTGCCTTAGCGATAAGTGCCCCACGTGCCACTGATTTAAGCGCTTCCCAGATTGAGGCTAGTGGGGTATCAGCTCTGTCATTGATTGCTATATAGTCGATGATGCATTGTCGAATGCCCGCAACCACCTCCGGAGACCCAAGCAGGGAGTCCCGCAGTCGCCAGCGCGGCGAGAAGGCCGAACGTGCGACCGGTATGCGAAGAGTCAAGGAGATGTGAGCATGATCCGAGAGGGAGCGTGCCTCGATAGTGGAGTCCATGGCCATTGACCAAGCCGCCGGGGTTACGAGAAAGTGATCTAGGAGGGCGTATGATTTATGCGCGGCGGAGTAATATGAAAAATCTATTTCGTCGGGGTGCAGACTGCGCCAGGCGTCCCTGATCCCGGCATCGCGTAACCACTCCAACCCGTGCGCGGATAAGGCGCCTGCGCCATCCGTACGGGAGCCCGATCGATCCTGTTTGCTGTTCATGACGAGATTTAGGTCGCCCCCCACTACTACTGCCCTATCTGGAGAGCTCAGTACGTCCGCACAGGCCTCCAGCAAAAACTTCTCTGGGTGATCATTAGGAGAGTATATGGAAGCCACGTGTAGAAGGAGGAACCCACTTGGAGTCGCAATGCTAGGAGGCGGCCTTTAATTTCGGAGAATGGCCCCACCACTGTTCCCTTAAAATGCTTGGCAATCAACACGGCCACTCCCCCCCTTTTACTACCCGCAGAGGACCAAAACTGATGAGGAAAGTGGCTGTAGCGCATGCGATGTGTGTCTGACTGCAATAGGTGTGTTTCTTGGATGAGGCAAATGTCCCCCCCGAGTGTTCCAGGAGAGACAAGACTGCCCTACGCTTGACTGGGTTGTTGAGACCCCGGACGTTGAGACTGACTATTTTAAGATCCAGGGGGGGAGATAGGTGAGAAGTTCGCTATGCTGCAGTGCCCAACGCTCCGCCACAGAAGGAGGGGGCAAAGAACCACACGCACACAGCTGCCTTGTGGGATATCGAAAAAGGAGCACACTGAGGAGAGAACCCACCCAACTCTGTGAAAGGAAACAACAATAACTTTAACAATTAAAAAAAGAAAGAAAAAAAAGGACTAAGGTCCCCTGTACCCCCCACCCAACAAAAACCCCACCTGAGAACATTATCGAAGAGTAGGCTCCACTCGTGGAGCGTGACCAATGTTCGTCACAGAGATCAAGTCCAGGGGTCCGTGGCAACAACCGACCCCTCAGGAAGGGGGGCCAGCACGGCGTCAGAGTGGTGCCGAAGGACCACTACGGGGATGCAGCGGCAGTCAGACCTGCCTCCCCGACGCCCCACTATGTGCCCATTCTGTAGCCAATATCAACACAACTCAGGGGGTGGGCGGTCGGTCGCGCGTTTGTGAAAGGGCGGACAGCACCCCCTCTCTCTCTCTGTCCTTCGTGGCCTGATCCGGTTTCTTGAGTGGGGATTTCTTGCCGACTCGTTGCCACCCCTCTGTGCGGGGCTTGCCCTGTGAGCTGTGACGTTCGGCACTCAGGGACACGTTGTGGTGTTCGAGGCCCAGAATCTCCAAAGCCTCTTCCAGTGAGCGAAGTTGAAGCAATCTGCCATTATGTTTAAATATGAGGCGGAAAGGATGACCCCATGAGTAGGGAACCTTATTTTCTCGCAGGTGGGTGGTCACCACTTTGAATGCTCGTCGTTTGGTGAGTGTAGAGGCCGCCAGGTCCTGGAAGAAAGCCGGATGTTGGCCGCGAAATTGAATGGGGTGCGCTTCCCGTGCCATCCGGAGTATACGCTCCTTCAACTGGAAATCATGTACACACACGAGGATGTCTGGCGGGGGAGCTTTTGTGTTTCGCGGTAGTCCCACTCGGTGGACTCGGTCCATCTGTATGACCGTTTCTTCTCCTTCTCCGAGGATATGCTGGAATAATGCGGAAACGTAGGCCCGGAGGTCGTCCCCTCTTCTTTCGGCTGAATTCCCTGATCCGCACGTTATTCCGCCTAGAGCGGTTTTCCAAATCTTCAGCATGGGCCTGGAGGTCAACATTCTGCTCTCTAAGGCGCAGCACATCTTGCTGTAGGTGGTGGATCTCCTCTGCTCTGCTAATATCGTGCTCCTCGAGGGTGGCTACGCGCTCCCCGATGTCGTCCACGTCCCTCCGTACCTCCTTCAGATCGGCCACTAGCTGAGATTGGAATTCCTGAAGATCAGTTTTCATTACTGTGAACAGTTCCAGCATAAAGGCTTTGGTCGCTGGAGACTCGTTGGCCTCTGACATGTTCGTCGCCTTTTCACCAGCCGGGGTTGATTGCCCTGGTTGTTTAAGGAGGAGATCTTTCAGGGTTTCTCCTTCCGAGTGCGCCCCGCGGCCATGTCGACCCCTCCGTCGCCGTTGTGCTATGGGCGGTCTCAGGGTATTGAGCCACTAGGATCCTCCGGTCAGGCAATGCCCTAGATGTCGGGTCCGTCTACTACCCAGGTCCTGCTGTGCCTAGACGCCCCCACGCAGAGCCGGCAGGTCCCTCCTACCAGATCGGCTGCGCGACTGTTGCTGATGGCTGCGCGGTGCTTCCCCTACGTGCTGAGACAAAGATGATGCCGTGTCTAATGGCTCTTCCTCCGCTAGCGAAGAGGCTTCCCGTCCGTCGACTCACGGACCGCTAGAGCCCTCATCACAGGCCCTCTCGGCGAGGCAGCAGTCCCACAGGTGTAACGTGGACTCAACTCCGCCAGGGGACTCAAGAAGACGGGCCCCAGACCGGGGGTCTTTCACCGTGCCTGCACGGGGGAGCCCCACTCCACCCCCGTCGCGTCCAGGCCCAGCTGCGCCAATCCTTCAAGCCGCTACAGTCAGGGCCTGCGATATCACCTCCCAGGGGCCTCGCCACTCCGCAAATCTGGAGTCGTGGGGGTGGAGGGGCCGACAGTGCCCCCGGGCGTTCCTCTCCCCACGCGCCGTGCACCGTCCGCCAATCCGCGGACCGTTAGCGTGACCCCCAGGGCCGGTGACACCTCAGTCCCCCCTTCTACTCACGTGCCGATGGGTTCCACCGCCGGGCCGAAGCAGGGTCGCTTCCCGGGTCCACGCCGGAGTCCCGCGCCGGCCAGGCAGGTCCCACCAGGCCCGACAGCCGCTCCCGGCCCAGCCCACCTTGGTCCGCAGGCGTCCGCGTCAGGCCCCGGTATGCCCGGCCACACCAGGCTCTGCCCGGAGACACGTCCCTCGGCCGAGGTCGCCACCGGCAGCAGGCACTGCGTGGTCGGGGAGGGGAGGAGGGGGAGGGCTCCACACTCCCTCACCGTCAGAACCCGTTCGCCTCCGGCTCCGGATCTCCCCCAAGGCCCCGCGGGCGCGCGTAGGCCCCAGAACGCCAGCCGCCGTCGGGATCAAATACTGCGTCTCCAGTCGATTCTGGGCGCCGTATCAGAGCAGCAGGGTGCCTTCAGTCGTCCGCCACCCCGTTTCGCGGGCAGAAGGGCTCCAGGATGGGCGATATAACAAGGCTTTAGAGCGGCGGCGCCGGAGAGACACGGATCTGCGTCTTACCGCGCCGCCATCTTAGCCACGCCCCCGGGAGTCAGCATTTAAAAGTTTGACTTTGGCCCCTAATTCATTTTTTACCCATATTGCTAGCCCTCCAGATGGTCTACCCTTCTCTTTACTTGTTGCATTAATAGAGTAAGCAGTGAAGCCGCTTCTATAGGAACACTGCAGGATCCAGGTTTCTTGGTATAAAAGCAGATCAAAGGAGTCTACAAAAGTGCACCATACCGGGTCCACCAGTAGCTTTGTGATCCCAGCCACATTCCACACAAGGACCCTCAGTGGACAAATGAGGGGCTCCCCCCCTTCCACATCCCTAGAGGTGATGGAGTGCATGCCCCCACTAGCGTCTGAAGTGGCAGATTCACAGAGATTCTCTGTGCGAGTGGCCGGATCAGATAGTACAACGGTGTTAGTAAGAGTAGGCCTACCGATTGGAGAACCAGAAGTGCTTATGGGCATGGCCTTAGCAACTGCTTCCTCTTCAAGTGGTCAACTATATCCTCTCCATTCACCTCTAAGAGGAATGGATGAGTCGGGTGTGGCTAAATCAAAGGAGGTCCAGGGTGGCCTGAGCAAGGTGCCAGGGCGAGATGACAGCAAGGGTCTTGCGGGGTTACCAGCTGGGGGTCTGTATCTAATGGAGATGTTAGTAGGGGCTTGTGAGATAACACGTGAATCAATAGATAACAGACCAGCAATTATACCCTTATCATAGAAGCTGACTTCAATCACATCCCAGAGTGAGTTTTGCGAAGAGACTCTTTTAACCAAATAAGTGTTGTCTCTGATGATTGAATAACAATGGCGAGTGGACCTAAACCAGTAGATGACCTTGTTCTTGAGGGAGTCTAGGTCTTCCTGTCTCTCCAGTGGGAGTTTGGGGATTTCCGTTAAATAGATCACCGGTCGGTTTTCCCCCTCCCAGGATCTCACATAGACACCGTCCCTTATTGTCCCCTGGTTAGATGCCCTTTCGTGATCGTGCGTGTGCGTGTGCAGGGGCCCTTCATCTAAGACAACCTCTCCTCTATCAAGCCCACTAGCTCGGTCAAATCCTGGTGGGCTCCTTTCAATTAGACTAGAAATGTTGTTTAGACTGCTATAGTTAGTGGCTGTGTCAATAGATGGGAACGTGTGGAGTGTATAGGAACTTGGGTTAAGGGTACTTTCTCTAGATTACTAGTTCCTGTCCCCCTAGAAACTAATTTTGTTGGCGGAAGTACAATTTCTGATTGGGGAGGAATCCCGCCATTTACCTTCTCTGTCAAACTTGCTACCTTCCCTCTTAGGGTAATTACTTCTTCCTTCAGTGATTTAATTTCATCTTTTAATGCCCTAAAATCACCAGCAGTAATTTGATATGGCTCTTCGTTAACATGTGCAGTCACCCCATTTCATTGTCCTCTATTGCGAGCGCATCAAATCTATTGTGACATTCGATGTGTACAGTCGTAGTGGCACTATCATCGCTTTGTGAGGGGTTGAAGGGGTTAGGGAGCGAAAGAGTCGGTGCGCTGGGTCCCCCTTGGGAGGGTCTCAGGGCTACATCCTTGCTGTGCCTTTTATTGTGTTTTTTAAACATTAGGGGTATCCGCTTGGCAGTTGTTTTTTTTTTTTGCAGGAGGAGATTCAGGGGAAACACCCGACATAGGCCCCGGGGATTTCAGAGGACTAACATGGGGAGAGATTTGACTTGATGGATCAGAGCAGGCTATATTCCGACACTCATTTAGGATAGTCTCAATTCTATCTAGTGACTCATGGCAGACTACACTAGAATGCCTCTTATTTGATCTCTTATTTGGTAGATCCACACCCTGAGATTTTCTTTTGCCCATCACTATCAAATGGTTAGAAGCTATCACTATCGCTAGGGGCTCCAGGGATAGGTAGCGCAATTAGGACACCCCCCACCACGATAGTCCTAGGCGTTCCCAAGTGTTCCGTTCCGCAAAAAATTTCCAAAATGGCACTATTAGCAAAAACACCCAGATCCAAGTCTAAAAGGTGAGGCACAGAGGGAGTTCCAGGGAGCACGTCCCCACTATTGCAGTCAATATGTGGTAAATAACCAATAGATGTGCATAGAGTCACTTACAGAAATGGAGGCAACAGCCAGAACAGCCAAGATAGATGGCCCCGTCCCGTCTCTTCCTGACGCTGACGGGCGCAGACGGGCCAGCCCTTCGCCCGGGCTTTGCCTGGGCACGGCCCGGGCATGCCTGCGCGCGTCCCGCGTTGCAGGAGTGCGGCGCTGTTTATATGTGCCTCCAGGCGCGATGGCGGTGAGTTGGCGGCCCTTCCTGCCGCTGGGGCTCCTGGAAGATGGAGTCCTCTGCCCCCGGTCTGCTGCACAACGCGTCCCATAATTTATAACTATAGCTGAACTAGGAAAATAAAAATAGTAATGACTAGAAAAAAATTAAGATTAAATCAATTGTAATTTTTGACGTCTTTGTAAAATTAGATGATCAAATGAAAAATGTAATAGAACATTGTTTGAAATGAAAACGAAGTCAGAATTTCCTAAGATTTAAAAGCACCCATTACCTTTCATCACAACAAAGAATTGACAACTCAATGAGAATTGCGAATTGTAAACTGCATTGCTTTTTTGATCTATCTCTTTATTCACGTTTTTGTTCTAACACCTGTAGCGAACAAGAAACCATGTTCAATTCAAGGAAAGCAGTGTTTTTACTGGCAATATCAAACTCTTCGAAGAATTCCCATGAAAAAGGCTATGGTGTAAAAATAGTGGCAAACTATTTTTTTCACTAGTTTTCACCTGTTTTTGTTTTACTAAAAATGTTGAGCCTTCTACATTTTTTGTTCTATTGTATTATGTCCAATCTCCATTCTCACATTTTGTGGCATAATGCCAGAGCTGCTGACTTTGGAACTGGGGAACCAGGTTCGAGTCTCAGCGTCAGCTCAACATCTTGTCATTCTGGGCAAATCACTTAGGGTCCTATTCTGAGTACGGTGGACCTAGGACCATCATACTCACGGTGGCAGTCCGACCAACGCCACCACTGCTGGTCCGCCCACCGTACTTCGAGTGTGGTGGTCAGACAGCCCCAGGACTGCCACCTCCGCTGGGATCTAGGATCCTGCGGCAGTGGTGCAGCCAAAAGGGGCAGGAATATGCTGGTGGTGCAGCTGCGGCACCACCGAGCATATTCTGAGTTGCATTTCTACGGCCCATTTCATGGCGGTGAGCCCGCCATGAAAAGGGTGGCGGAGATGCCACTAAGGGAGCCCTAACAGGGCCCCCTGCTGCTTCTGGGCCTAGGGGTGCATGCGGGGGGCACATGTTGTGCCACCAGGGAATTGCACTCTTGTTCCTGCACGGTGTGGCATGCACGACATGGTGCATGCCACACAGGGCCGGACTGGCTACCGGGCGTTTTGTTGTGCTGCCGAGCTGGGGGCTGATTTCGTTTATAGGGACCTGCGTGTGCTTAAAAACATTTGTTTTGCTTTGTTTATTTCGAAGCTCACGCAGGTCCCCATCAACGAAATCAGCCCCCACCGCAGTGAAATCAGCCCCCAGCTCGGCAGCACAACAAAACGCCCGGTAGCCAGTCCGGCCCTGATGCCACACCTTGCAGAATGTGCTGCAGGCACTTTCACTGTGGTGGTCTGCTGTTAAGGCTCTCCTATGAGCCTAACACAGCCGCCGTGAGACCACTGCAGCACCGCCAACCAGCCTTGGATTCAAGTCGGAATCCAGCGGGTGGGTCCACCACGGGCTTTGCGGTCCTCCTGTGGCCGCAGTGGTGGCAGTCCTATGGGAGGACCGCCAAACTCATAATAAAGCCCTTAATCTCCCCGTCCCTACCAAAAATGAATGTGTCCTTCTGTAATGTGTGTAACTGGTGCTCATGTAAAGCGCTCCAATACCTTGTTGATTTAACGCTACATATAACTGGGGAAAAAACCAAAAAACTCTTGTCGGTAATTTCGAGAGCAATGAAGGGAAATAATGTGCACATAAAGGTTTATAAGCATTATTAACCGTCGTTTGCACAAATCGTTGAATCAAGCTTAAAAATTCATAAAACACATTTTGCAAACGTCATTAGTGATGGGGAGATGTGGACAAAAATAAGAGAGCATCAAAAATAGTATTAGTACCTACCACGACTATATGCTAGAGATAATATCAGAATCGTATAACATTAACTGTTCAATTTCTGTTTTATAAGTGCTATATTTTAAAAGCTCATGTCAGACATCAAACTTAATTGACATCGGCTGCCTCTGGTATCTATGGAAAAACGCAATTCTAGCAAAAATGATACTGGTTGTGGGGCGACAGATGTTCGTTTATGTGGCCTAAAAAAACTCATTTATCCAAAAGGGAGATATTTCATGTCAAAGGCATACGCATTCAACAAGGCGAATTTTTCATCTGTTAACGAATGTCTGTTTATCATCACCATATGCCTCATTTGGGCACAGAAAATATAGTCATGACTTCATCTGTTATGCGGCTGAGCAGGAATCCAAACTCACCATTGTTCCTAACACAGCATATTCAAAGGCAATCCGTTTATTTGACGTATTTCTAAAATGAAGAAAATTAGCCTGACAAAAACATCCTGGCAAAACTTCACTTTTACTAAAAAAGGTAAAATGACAGTACCTTTTCCTTAATGGTTTCATGTAAAAGGGTAAACGGAGAGAAAGAAGAGGGCAGTGTTACAAACAGGTAACAAGGGAAAAGGGGATGGTTAGGAAGGCCAAGGGGTGGTGTGGATAGGGAGGGCGGGAGTAAGAGGTTTGTTAAAAAGTGAATAAGTCAGAAAGGAGAATAAGCGAGTTTGCAAAAAAGAAAGCAAAGCAAGGAAGAGTAAGGGGGTTGAAAAAAATTGTGGGAGGAAGAGTAAATGGTATGTATAAAAAGACTAAACCAGTGGGAGGAATAAAGTGTTTGTTAAAAAAAAAAGAGATAAAAGTGGTAGTGGAAATAAGAGGTTTGTAAATAAATACAAAAAAAAATAGGAAAAAAAGCCGGAGGGGGAGCAGCACTTGGAAGGGAGGGAAGCTACTCTTACTGAAGGGGAAAATAAATAGGAGGTTAAGCGGGAACAACCCATCTTAAAAGAGCCAAAAAAACAGCCAAGAAACGGCTAAAGAAAATAATTTTTGGCAAGAAATACTTTCACCATGTTGATTTTGTCAACTTTGTGAACTTAATTTTTGATAAAATATTTCTCAACTTTGGTTCCACAAAAACATTTCCTCAGAACCACTCTCTTTAAGATGGTTTTTCATCCACAGCACAAGAGACCTATTGTAGATATGATCAACTGTTATATGCAAAGTGAGAACCTTCAGACACATGAGTTCAGAAGGTTTCACACATTAAGAAGAATAGCTAGTTTTGGCTAATGCCGTAACCTTGACCACAGTAGCATAAACATAGAACCAAAACTCCAAAATAGTAGGTCAGCAAATCTTTTTCACGCATTGAGGCTCATCAGATAGGTACGGATGGCAACCACATAATGTTCTGTGCCATTTGGGTACCTGTCAGTCCTGGGCAACCTCTTAGGTTATATGAATATTGATATAAAGAATGTGTAGACACTCTAGTGATATATCATTTCAACACAAAAAAGAATGGCGTTTATTTACGTGCACTTACAGCTAACTAGTCTTCGTGGTCTTCTGTCGCTACTACATCACAGTAAGCTACAAGAAGGTGGGCACACAAGAATAAAATGGCAGTGGAATAAATCAATCAAATATTATCAAGAAAATACAGATGTTGTTATTCTCACTATGAAACTGAACACTTGCTTGATATTGATGTACAACTAAGCACTGAGGCGCGTTTTAAGAGATGTTTGGCACCAAGGAAGTTAAGTGTCTACAAGTACACACCCACAATAAGCTCATTTAAAGATACAGCTTGTTCTGGAAAGCTAATGAATATATTTTACACCAATAATCCTGAGGCTGGCCATGAGAATTAGTGGCCACAACATGTGGGCGGCATAGACCTACATTAGAGTGGTGGCTCTTAATTCAAGCCTGCTTCTCTTTGGTAATTTACTTGATTTGTCCACGTTAAGGCATTAATGGCTGTTTTATTTCCATGTCTCATTTGGATATGATTTTCTTTCTTGTCTTTTACAAGGGGCTGGATGCAGTTTCACTATGGTCTGTCACTCTGATCCAATTAATCAATTTCTCTAAAATAGTTGTGGGACGTGGGTATGTCTGTTTTAGATTTAGTTGATTTGCATTTCTTGGCTTAGGTTCCCCTTATCTCTGCCTATAATTATGGAATCGTTCTTGGTTGACTATTCCAAGATTGGTGTTCTAGTCAGGTATTGCAAGTTATACACAATGCTGTGCCAGAGCCTAACTTATGTGGTAATTAGGCTTGTACTTTATTCTTCTGTTACTCTCTGAGTTCAGCTGAGCCGATCTTTACTCATTTGCATTCAGAAATGTTCTTAGAACTTAGATTTGGCCATTCAGCAGGGGCGTAACACAGGCCCCCGCAGCCCCCGCGGTGCGGGGGGGCCTCCAACGTCCTGGGGGCCCCCTCAGCACCGCACTTCGGCCGGAGAGATCCAGATTGAGTCCGGAGGGGGCCCCCTCAAGTTTCGTTACGCCACTGCCATTCAGATCTGTTTCTTATACTTTTGGAATATTACATCTCTGCTCACAAATTCCTTCTGCCTTTGTTTACACTCCCCATTTCATTATAAGTCCTGCCTGTGCCATTGTTTTACTCCCAATCCTCAGCTTCAATGGTGCGCTTCTGTTTTCTAGTCTCATTCTTTTTGTGGAAAATTTGTTATTGCATCCTTGCACAACGTTGAAAACAATCATGATAATGCATCTAGAATTTTCTCATGGGTGTGTGTGATTTTGGGAAAGATTTGCTCAATATCCTCACAGCACGTGGAGTGATATTTTGATGTTTAGGTCCCCCTGGTACCACCTTATTTTGGGGGGTTTTCTGGGAAGGTGTGAGTTGTGGTGTGGTGAGGTTGGTAAAGATTCAGAAATTAGAAGCGGTTGCAAATTTGAATTATTTGTTTAATCCCATCTGAATCTCATTGAAACACAGGACTATTCTACATAATCAGGTACACGTGACTTCATTTCTCTACTTTTTCCTGCTTCCAGCTGGGCTAAATAGGCAGGTTTTGCAGAAGTAATTCTCTGGCTGTTGTTTGTAGTGTACTCATGTTTGTCCTGTACCATTCTAATGTCTCACTGACCTCTCTTGATTAGCACTGTAGATCAATGCGTTACTTGTGAACTGAGCTGAAAGCGATTGTATGCCAGAGTATCATATGCAAAAATCTGATTTCTACAAAAATATTGCAGCCTGGATATTGACTACCACAATATCCTGAAGGTAAGGCTTTATTGGTGAATATGGACTCAGTATTTTTAACTTTACCTCTATGCACCTTGATGATAAATGTACTGTTAAGGTTACATGTAGGTTGAAGTGCTGAAAGTAAATCTATACTTGCCTACTTATACTTACCGGCATGATATTGTCATAGTCGATGTTATCCCCAAGCCTTTGCATGTGGAATTTCTTTGGTCATTTCAATATCTGCTACCTTCTAGGAGGTTTCTAGTCCTCATTCTGTTTGTCTTCAAAATAAACATCTGGAAATAAGTGTGTAAGTTGTGAAATGAGATTTAGCCTGGTAGCTACCGCTGTATCAATTCTCATAATGCTGAGTTGTGTAGTTGCCTTGTAGTTGGCAATATGTCTGTCCTCACACACTATATCCAGCGAGTTTACTGCAGAACCTATTCTCCGACCTGTCACTGAGGTACTGGCCACACATTCAGTTAGGAAAATAGCTTTTCCTTATAAGATGCTTCGCTCAAACCTGTAGCTGTGAGTGCACGCCTTATAGACTCTTCAAGACCTGCAGCATCATTTACCTCCAGCTCATATTGTTCTGAATCATCTGTTTTTCGAACAAGTTGGTGATCTTTTTTTTAGAAATCTTGTTAGTGGGACTCAGATGTTAATGGTGTAAGGCAAATGCCAGCATTCATTTTGTTGATCTTTCTTTTGAGCCTCTACTTGAACAAAAGTTTCTGTTTGTTATATGGTTCTAACGAGATCATTTAAAGGAGATGTTCTTGCTCCTTTTTAACTTTTTCTAGTGCAGCCATCAGTCCTGGCAAGGTTACATATGGTATGGGGGTCAGTGGTTGTCTACTCTTGGTTCGTGGTTCTCCTCATATTACACTACGTAAAATAGACTGAACTATATAATTTACACTGTTGCTGCTGCCCATGCAAACTGCTGCTGCCAAGACTACCTGCTATAACTAAAGTGTGTCATATTCTCTCTAACACCACCTCATTAGCCAGTCTTTATTATCCTCCTAGTCTGCCTCTAGATTGCTCACCTAATTGCATCGCTTGTAAACTGGTGGCAAAGAAGTAGAGTTCCTGAGCCACAGCAAGGGAGGGATATCTCTTGATCTAGCCATATGATCAGTTGGGGTGCTTCACCAGTAAAGAGAAAATACTACAAGCGAAGAGGAGACAGATTAATAGTAACGATAAAAATACCATTAGAGGCTCTGCTCATATTGCTCTTGCTTGAGTTTTTCTCAGATACTTAGTGGTGGTATATGCCAGTGCAAAACTGTATGCAATACCTGCAAAACAGGGAAAAGGCGGGTTGTAGGAAGTAATCCCCATTCTAAACACTCTTGTAAGTTAGACCTCAAATAAAACCCAGTGAATTATGCAATATTGCATATTACCATATGTGGATGGTATTTACACATGAATGTAAATAAAATTGTAAATTAAGTGTCTGCATTGATTTTGGAGCATATTGATACTGAGATTCATTTATCTCTGGAAGCATGACACCAGATGCTGAAGTCATTAGGTGTATAAACAACACAAGCACAAACCAATATGCCCACGAGGACCAGGGTAACCATATTTAAGTGAAACAATAGTCCCATGGGACTCACTTCTAACAATCCGTGTAAATCCGAGGTATGTAACATAATTATGTCTGCAATATACCAAGATCCCATACATATATTATAGGATTTATACATAAATAAGGACAGAACACTTTTCACTTCGTTTCTAAAAATACTCAATTTGCTCTTTCGGAACAGGGTGTATTGATTATATACAGTCTATAGATATACCGCTGACGGCGCAGTGCTCAAACAGTGAATATATATACAAACACGGTTGTTGAACTATTTAGAACAAATGTAATAAAGAGATATAGAGTTCAGTCATGACGCAACCAAGGGAGGGGATGGCGACCTTTCAACCCTGATCCATTTATGGGGTTTCACTGGGATATTGGTCATCTGACTAATGCATCTATGATAGATGAGAAAGGTGAACTGAGTTCATGTTAATAAGTTGTCCAATGTCGAAAATATTCAGATAGTCATTAACCTTACTCACCACTCTATGGGGGAGCGCCGGGGCACCTATAAAAGGTCTCAACCAGGGTTTTCTAACCTCTGTGAGCAAACCTCTAAATTACCAATATGTCTGTGATCATATCGACAATCTTGTTGTAAAACTTGCTCACCACAGACACAAGATATGTGTATGTCAATGGGTGGCATCCTAGCATGTGTCTAAAGGACCATTGTAAATACTTGATGAATAAGAAGCAGCCACCTGATAGCATGCAAGTCAAGTCATGTCAAAAGTAATGTTTATTTAGACCTTCGGTCCTTAAACATAAAAAAACATTTCCATCTTTCCATAATACAATATCATTTATACACAATAAAATTATAATATCATAATAAATAGTTATTTCATTTTCTAATCTAATTCCTATTATCCTAAAATGAAATTAATAAAATCCCAAATTTATAAACACTTAAAACTTTTTTAACTTCAAGCATAAATCTCCCCAGTGCACATGCTATGTCCAAATAGGTCATTTCCGTTAAAAATTCTGCTGCCTGTGCATGGTTCTTAATACCATATTTTAAAAATATTGGTCGTAAAAACAATTTCCGTGCATCAAGGACCTTGAGACAATCTAATAATATGTGCAAAATATCGCATTTCATGCCTAAGTTGCAGGTGCATTTTCTTTCGGGGGGATCCATCACAACCTCTTTTATCCCGTCATTCATATCACAAGGATTGATTGCTATTCGTAATCTCAAAACTTTCATTGGGTAGTATATCTATGTACGGGAACTGTTGATCAGATTTCCATGATTTAATCATAAAACCCACAGATTTTTTCCCTCCAGGTACTGCCAATCCTGATCTCGAGAAGGTTCTTTCCCTAGTATCTTCAATTCTCGTCTTACAACATCAATTTGTAAGTCTTGAGGGCTCAGTTTAACTCCCAGTTCCCTACATACTGTATTTAACATTTTCCTGATCCCTGATGCCCATTTCAGATCACTCTGCAAATTTCCCTTTTGCACCATTCTGCTATTTTTTGCTCCTCCCCTTTTCCCAGGCATTGCCAAAATCTTATTAATGCTATACGTGCCATTGCCTCCCAAGATACCATGCCCGTTTCTATTCTTACTGCCTGAATCATAGATGATCTAGGTAGGTATAGTACATTTTTATACATTTTCCTTCTTCCATATCCCACCCTCTGTTGCCACTCATATACAATATTTCAGCTCCATATTGGAACTGAGGCGGTATCATGGCCATATATGCTTTCAAGACAGGTCTATCTGACCTTTCTCCATAATTCCTATTAAATTTTTTCAACCCGCTAACTGAGGCCTGCGCTCGTATTCTTAATCCATTCAAATGAGTTTCCCATTTTAGGGATCTTTCAAACCATATCCCTCAATATTTATACTCTTTCACTATTTCCAACTTAATGGAGCCCAGAAGCCATCTGAATTTCTTCCTTTCCTTACCAAAGCTCAAGACCCTGGTTTTGTCTACCTTTATAACAAGTTTTTTCTGACTACAATATTCATTAAACACAATCAGCTTCCTCTGCAGACCTATCTCTGTTCGATCTAAAATTACCAGATCGTCTGCATAGAGTAGGCAAGCAATGTGTTTCCCGTCTAATTTAGGATAAGCGCCCTGTACCTTCTTTAATATAATGGGTGGCACCTAGCATGTGTCTAAAGGACCATTGTAAATACTTGATGAATAAGAAGGAGCCACCTGATAGCATGCACTTGCTCCATTCATCAAAGAAACCGTGCCCAGGTAGTGCCATGGAAAGTGACTGATCACTCGACTACTGCTTGATACGTGTTCCATCACACGTGCCTAGTTCACATATTACATATCACATCACCCGTATGTTGAGAATTTGGAATAACAAATGCCTCACCAGTGATGCACACATCAGCAGCTGTGTCTACTGTCATCTAAAACAGTGATCAGTTGCACACATTCATGCTCCCCATTTCCAATCCGCAAGTGATCACAACTGTATAAACAACCAACAATTGCAAAGAGAATCGATATCACACATTTACAAAACTGGGAACTCTCATTCGCTCTTTTCACATATAAAAGGGAATCAATCTGGAAGGTAAATAAAGTGGTTCAAGGCCATGTCTATTCTGTGTTCTGGTAGTACATCAGTTCACAAATATCCTGGAATAAATCCTTATCAAGGGCTGCAAACTTACTAACTCACCAATCCTCCCAGCTTGTGTCCCATTTACACTACCTACCAACACTTAATGCGAAAACGTGCCAGTAGACGCTCCTGCTTAGGTTAAGGAAAGTCCTAAAACACTAGACTGCAACCACCATCTTTAAAGTAGATGGAAGAGATCCGGACAAGGCATCTCAAATGTTAATCAGGCGGAAAGTTCAAAAGCGGGTGGGCTTGATTCCATAATCCCTTCAAACAGCCTCTGCCTGCTCATATTAGTATGTGCCTAACAATGACCCAGTGACCCTCCACCGAATAAACAACAGCTGTATACAAAGAACGATCAGGCCATTCTGGGTCAACAAAGCACAAAGCTGACCCAATCAAAACCATGAACCTTATACAATGTGCACAATCACATCTGTTACCATGTTATTCACCGACTGCATGGATATTACCATAGCCAAACCTAGTTAATACAGTACTCTCTACTATTCATTCTAGATGAGTCCTATGAACTTGCGACTCTAGGGTATGTCACTGACAAACCTAGACCAGTGTCTTTGTACGTTGTGTCATTTCACCCATACTGATTATTGCTGCAGGGTTGTGTTATATAGAGCAGGTTACAAATATCTTCACATGGTAACACTAGAGCGACCAGAGCTGCGTATTTAATATGCACTGCTCCATGGCTAGGAGAGTCCACAAAGCCCTTCATGGGCTAATTTGAGTATTATTTCTGTTTTGTGTTACCCCTCTCTGGACAGGGTAACCACCAACATGTTGCAAAAATGTAGTAAGGTGCTGCTAGGAGGCAGCAACCCCTAGAAATAATTTATTGGTGTTTTCAATTTTTCCTTGTGCTGGAGCTTTTGTGCTTCAGATGAGGGTTGCAGAGATTCTTTGTGGTTTTCCTTGTAATTGTATTATGTGGTTTGAAGAGTGTAAATGAAGCCCTATGACAGTGTTTACTATTGTTGACAAAGCTAATAGGCTTACTTTCATCTCTTGATGTGGTGACCTCCTTGACATCGCTAATAGGCTTGTCTTGTACAGTAATGTGGCACTCCTTTTTCAAAGCCAATAAGCTTGTCTTGTCTAATGATGTGGTCACCTCGTTACAAAGCCAAAAGGCTTGCTTTCATATATTGAGGCGGTGACCCCTTGACAAAGCCAATAGGCTTGCCTTGTATATTTATGTGGGCACCCCGTCACAAGGCCAATAGGCTTGTCTTTATATAATGATGTGGTGACCTCTTGACAAAACCAATATGATTGCCATGTTTATTGAAGTGGCCACCCTTTGACGAAGCCAATAGGTTTGCCTTTATATAATGATATGGTGACACCTTTACACAGCCAGTAGGCTTGCTTTCTAAAGAGATCTGGTCACTTCTTGGCAATGCGAATAGGTCTGTCCTATATATATATATATATATTGATGTGGTGACCCCTTGAGAAAGCCAGTAGACTGCATTATTTAAAATACACCCCTTTATATTGTGATGAGCGCTCTCATTTACTGGCCATGAAGGAGCAGTGCCCCCCCCGTTGGGGTTGGGTGCAGGGCTTGTCCACCACACGCCAGTGACACTATAATTGGGTATGATAGTAGGATCATCCTTTCCGTAAAAGAAAACCCCTAGAAAGTCACTGAAAAAAGCGAACAGTCAAGTGACAATATAGTTAGGTCTGGTGATATTAGTAATAATATCTTAGTTTACATTAAAAAAAACCTTAGAAATTCACTGAAAAAAACAAGTGACATTGGGCCCGATTCACAAAAGTAATCTGAGACAAAATCCTAACTTTACGACTTTCGGTATTCACAAAAGGCATTTAGTAGTAGTAAAGTTAGGAATCCTATCTTTACTACTACTAAATGCCTTTTGTGAATACCTAAAGTCGTAAAGTTAGGATTTTGTCTCAGTTTAGTAGTAGTAAAGTCAGGAATCCTAACTTTACTACTACTAAATGCCTTTTGTGAATACCGAAAGTCGTAAAGTTAGGATTTTGTCTCAGATTACTTTTGTGAATCGGGCCCACAGTTAGCTGTAAACTTCACTTAAAACATACCATTTTAAACTAAAAATAAAACACTGAAATTCACCAGTTATAGTTATCTGAGCTAACTATAACTTGCTCCCACACCATGCACTCCTTTTGACCTCATCTATTATATCACTCATGCCATGTTCAAGGACATCATTGATGACATCTCAAAAATAATAATGTTACTTTAACCTTTGTTTTTTCACCATGTATTTGTGTGTGTGGAGTGGGAGTGTATGTGTGCGTATATGTATGTATAAACACACACACACACACATATATATATATATATATATATATATATATATAGGTTTTTTTCCTCAAAGCAAAAGTGTATATGAATGATCCCATAATGTTGGTCCAATGTAATTTCGATGGCTAGCTTTATAAAAAGGAATACAGACATGTTTTAATTGCTAAATTTGGAAACAAACAATTGTCCCTTAATTGGTCAGGAATTTCATAAACTCATTATTTGCCTGAACGCCTTTCTTTTGTTCTACAGAATAATTTGAGGCTGGGGCTGAGGTACTAAGACAGGTCACAATTAGTGGTTGTAAATTGTGCACTTACTTTGTGCGATCTGTCTCTGATTTTGCATTGGGAGAAGACCCCATTCCTGTGGTGAATCTTTCACCACCTCCTTTGAGGAGTCTGTAACTATTCAATGGTTGGGGAATTAGGCTCACAAACTATTGATACATCTAATGTACTGAATCACACATTGAAAGGGATGCCTTCAGCATCTCTCTTTCAAATTGTGATTCGGTGTCCAGTTGCAGACCCATTTTATGAATCTGTAAAACTGTACCAACTCCTTAAATAAATTGGGTACATAGTGCAAAGCTCTTTAGTGGCTGCAAACACACAACTTTGGTGATTCACAGAGTTTGCCGCCGCTAAAGTTTCGTACATCTGGCTCACTTTCAACACTAAAGGGAAACCAGGGGCAAACGCCTCTTAATCCTCCTATTTGTCTGCTATGCCAAGATACTCAGCTGACTGACACATGTTGTTGCTTCTGCTGCTCTTGCTGCATACTCCTCACAGATGTGTAGTCTGGCACACAGCTGTCACTGCCCTACGTTTATCAGTTTGCCTCACACCCAACAATGCCACAAATTTTGAATATTTCTTTGTTCAGGTGCTGTTGTTGCTGCTGACCTCTTGGGTTGTTCTGTGTGACTTGCAGCCATCCTCCCTTAGTAATCTCTCCTTGCTAACCTCTCCACATTTTGTGTGCTGCGTGTCCTCTACTTTGTCCCCCGCGCATCAGTGAACCATGAGTCGATCTGTCCACTGTTGGTCAGAATATAATATCATCAGCAGAACACCTTACGCCTTATGCTGATATTTTCTCTGGTGGTCTGCAGGAAAATTTTCAGTTGTCTCCTCTTCCAGAAGAGATACTCAGGTTGATGGCTGCCTGGTGCTGAAGACACTGATGACGTGTCCAGGGATTTCTTTTATTTACTTCCTACAGCACACATGGATTCTTCGCCCCTGTAAAAGGAGGCTTGTCTCTTCTTAAGCACGAGACACGAGTGTTCAGGTTTGCGTAAATCCCTTATTTGATTGATTACAGGTTAAGTGCAAATGAGATTGCCCCTACAGGAGCAAGCATCTGCCAGGCTTACTCAGCCTCTGCCCCACTGTTCTAACTCAACACCGTAACACATCAATCACTGTAAATTACTTCCCTCACCTTGGCTGAGCAGAAGACATGCAGTTTAGTATACACAAGTTGATCTCGATTTTGACAGTCAGAAAATGCTATATTTTACTTCAAATATTTTGAAGGTAATCTGCAATCTCAAATAACAGAGTTGGTCAATTTTCTCAAACACAATTATTTTGCGCTGAAAAAAGGATGCAAGCGCGCTGTAAATGGCATTGCATTGCACTAACCCATTTTTAAATTTATGTAAACAGAGGTGGCATAATGTGGCAGGAACAGTGAAACCACCTCTAGTATTCCACACAAAGCCAGATCTACTAACACATTGTGACCTGGCTTTGCATGAAATCAAGCGTCAAATTATAGCAAGCACAAAGAATGCACAAATGGAAACTGCCTGTGTTCTCTCAGCGTAATACATGTAATTTATGCAAAATTACTCATATGAGGTGAATTATCAAGGGCTGTTGCCTATGCATGGAAGTATGTACAGGAGAGTGCCAGGAGACTCTAGTAAATATTTTAATCATGACATTGCACACTAAACTGCTTAGTTTCCCGAAAGCACTGCTGATAATAACATCAACGCACGGCTCTTTGTAAATTGGCGGCTGTACATTTTTTTGACGATTTGAGCAACACAGCACTGGAGCTTGAGGGACATATTTATGTAGGTTTTGCATCACCCTAGCACCATGCACGGGGACGCAAAACCGACGTTGGGTTTAACAAGCCATGCAAGGCCACCTTGCGTGGCCCTGCATGGCTTGATGAATCCTGAGTAACTCAAGGCGGTGCAAATCATTGAGTTGCGTTACTCTGCCCCAGGGAGGCGTTCCATGGGTGCAGCGTGGGCGTTCCCACGCATCCGCCCATGGATTTTGGTGCATTCCCAGGTTTACCATTACTAGTAAACCTGGGAATGCGTCAAAATGCTGTGAGGTGTAACAAGGAGAAATATCTTTATTTCTCTTTGTTACTTCTTCTACTATGTGTGGTGTATTCTGCAGCACACATAGAAAGAGGAAAATGCCTCAGAGGATTGTTTGTATGCAGGAAGGTGTCCCTTCTTGCACAAAAACAATCCTGCCTACAGCGCAGACACCCTTGCACCGCGGTTCACCAGCGCTGGGAAATGACAGGAACGCACCATATATTGTTAAGTAGGGCGCATCCCTGCCCTGTCCCTACCACGCAGCAAGATGAGCTGTGCTGTGTGATTTCTTAATAAATATTCCCCTAAATATGGGTCTACATTTTAGTGCATGTGCAAGTCCTGGTGTTTTATTTCTTTTGTTTGATTTTGCACTGGGTTTGAAAATCTACAACAGTGAAAAAAGCGTTCAAATTGCCACTGAAATGGTAAACAGTGCCAGTTGCAAAATAAGGCCACCGAGCGAGCTTATTAAGAGTTGAAAGAATTATGAACCTGGCCAGAATCCAGATCCGCGCGAGCTGCCAGTTCGGGCTGCGTTAAAGGCATCGATTGACACTGCCATGGGGAGACATTCTGTTTACCGACTCTGCCTTCACTGCGTGGGTTATTGACACGCTGCACCAGCCTGTGGTTTAATTTTAAGGTGACATGCTGAATCTTGTAGATGGCGCCAGGAAACATGCGATCTCGCTCACCTTACATCCGTCACCTTATCTTCATTGCTCCAATTTGGTAACGGCTTATTTCATTTGTGTGTGTCACTCCACAGTGAGATACTTACTCTATCAATACCTTACACGAAAAACGTGCGAAGAGAGCAATTTATGAAAATATGCTCACTGAAATATAATAAAAGTTGCATTACACTTTGAAATATGGCCCAGGTTGGAGATACACGGGAACCTTTGTTTCTTCCAGACACCCAACGGACGTAAATCGACTATAGTGGTACCCAGTTATGTTTTTAAATAAGGTATACACTTTATAGTCTTTAACACTGAAAAACATATTTTGGGCACCAGTCAACACTGATTGGTAAATATGTGGGATACGCTCAAGTTACATATAGTTCAACAGACTGAGAACCACGGTATGCCTCTGGTCGGTGGCCCAAAACAACTGATGGACAGAATTGCACCAAATCATTACACAGAAAATTACGCAAAATGTTCGGTTTTTGTTTCTAAATTGTACAAATTAGTCTGCAAATGTGTTTTAAGGGGATGGGTCAAAATTGCGTCAATTTCTCAGTTCTGCATTCTATGACAACCCTTTATAGCTGGTTCTGTTTAATTCCGTGCCTGAAACAGAAGAAGTGCGTGGAGTTCCACCATGCTGTCTCAGTGGAATCACAGCAAAACCGGAAACGTTTATTGTACTTATTTAACAGAATGGCGAAAATACTGTCCAATAGGACTACCTGAAAAACACTCACCTTCCACCACGAAGCAAAAGTGCTAAATATCTCATCTCTGCTGAGTGACCAAAGGTGGTTTCGCAAATAGGCCACGTTATAACGCATGCGATACATCGCATGGCATTACAACGCGGTTGTTACAACGACTGCGTTGTTACATCGCATGCCATTACAACGCAAGTCATTACAACGACTTGCTGTAGGGGGCGCTGGATGTTGGAATAGTATAATTTACTATTTCAACTCCAGTCTGTGCAACAGTAGGGAAGGTGTTGGATTTTGCCCCCTACAGCGGTTAGCGATGTAACAACGTGGTCGTTGTAACAACCGCATTGTAATGGCATGCAATGTATCACATGCGATGTAAACGATGTTTCCCGGTTTGGAATTCCATTCTGAATATTGGAATCTGGGTCAGAAAATCGATTGATGGGATTTTCTGACGATAGACAAGATCATGAAGTATGACTGGTGGCCATTTTAGTAAAATATTTTAATTGCTAGAAACTTGCTCCTCGAGTCATATTCTAAAAGTAATATGAGCAATTTATAAGGTTTATATTAGCATTGTAGTTTTGCTACTCTACTGATTTGATTTATTTTAATAATTATGAAGCACAACGCTCACCCAGCAGGCATCTTGGCGCTATCACATTGTCAGTTCATGCAGAAGGTCTGGAAAAGACTGTGGATGGGAAGAATGTATTATATCTCGACTGTGTGGGGAAAAGCCACATCTTCAGATTTTTCCTAATGCTCAGCAGATTTGTATTTGATCTCAGGATATTGGGGATTTGTTCCAAATTTATGCTGCATTCACTTCGAAAGATCTCCCACTAAGTCTTGTCTTTTTAAATCTAGGCACACAGACCAGACTTGCTGAGGATGATCTTAATGACCTTGGAGGTTTGAAGTAGCTACATTTCTTTTGTAGAAGCCTAGGTCCAATTCCATTGAGGGCTTTATGGATTAGACACATGGCCTTAAAGATACATCTCTCCTTGACCAGCAGCCAATGGAGTTCTTTCAAGGTACCGGTTGCAGAATATAATAGGTTGGGATACCTTTGTAACATGACATCTTGGCGTCAAATGTACTCCATGGTATATACAGCCAGAGGATAGCTGAAGATGGATGGGCTAGCGCCACTCATAAGCTCTAGGTGGACAGGAGTGTATACATGAGGAAAACAAAGGAGAGGGATTTCATTGTTGCCTTAGTTTTCATAAAAAACTAATACACAGCTTTTTCGTTATAATTGGACAGGTAACTCTTCTATAATTTCATCACGCTTACCCTCTTATTCTTTTTCTCTGTTTTCCCCACCACGCATTACCTTCACTTATGGTTCTGCAGTGCGCTATACCAGCTATCCTCCCATTCTCTTATCCCATCCCCTTCTCTTTTTTCCCTGATCCCATCTATCGCTTCAGTCTTACCTCTCCTCCCTTAGTTCCCTATCTCACAGCCTCATGGATTCTAATTTGTGCTGTTCCTCCTTTCCATTTTCTTCCCTCCCTCCTAACCCTCACCCTTCTTTTCTTTGTCATTGCTCCCATCTATCTCCTGATTCTTACCTTCCTCCCCTTATTCCCTACCTCGCTCTTCAATCTGCCCTACTTCCTTTCTCCCCATCCTTTACTTGTATTTTACCAGATCGTCATGGATTCTTTCCTAGGAGATATTCCTTCTCTCTAGTTTTCCTCTGTACAGTGTATTGACATCTTCTTGGCTGAACTGAGTTTATAAAAATGTAAAATAAAATTAATGAAATAAATTGCACTCTTGGCAGAAGAAGTGGGTTTGTACTGCTTTGCAGAATCAAAGGAATTGAATGCCAATGTTGAAGGTTTGACAATAGAATGATCTAAAGCGTCTATTATGCTCCATAGAATTACCAATTTCTTCAAGTCAAGCAATGCAGATGCAGCATTTCTGTGACACTGATCTGGCATGGAAAGATTTGGAAGCATCCTTCCCCAACCCCCAAATGCCAGAAGCTCGCTTACATTTTACAGACACCCAGGATCTCTCGAGCAGAGCTGAATTTAGGGCTTGAATGGTAAACAGGATCCCATATTATTCTGAAAGATATTCCCCGCTGAACAATCTCTGTAGATCTGAATTTCCTGATGACTAGGTAGCCCCTCAGTGTCTGAGTGTGAGGGGCAGATATGGCGGACGCACCAAAGGCGTTAAGGCTGCAAGATGAGTGTGTGCTGCCAGTCATTAATTTTTCCCTGTGGTTGCAGTTGGTGGGCATCCACACGCATTTTGTGGGACTGTGACTTATTTTTTTTTGAGAGACAAAGGCATAAAGGCTAGGAAAAGGGAGCAAAATGTACAAAAAGATGACAATGATAAAATGCAGGGATGAAAAAGAAGCTGCAGGAGTGAGATAAATAAAGTAAAGGTGTACGATGGTGGAAGGTAGGGGCCTGAGATGGAATCAATAGTAGGAACCTTGGAATTCTATATAACCTCAGCAAACTGTAGCCTGGCTGGGCTCCAAAGAAAAACTTGGAGGGCTGCACTTAGTTCTCTGCAAAGTAGTCACTGCATGCTGCAGATTTCTTGACCGATTAAATAAAAAATAAATGAAATGAAAATACATTTGTAAAGCGCTCACATACCTGAGGGCATCAGGGAGCTAGAAAGTTCAAAAAGCCCAAACTGAAATTGGACTAGCAGCTTTGGACACTGAAAACCTAGAGATTGAAAAGCCGGATTGTAAGATTTTTCCTGAATGAGAGATAATTGTCTGCAGACACAACAAAGTACAGCAGAGAGTTCCAGAGCTTGCTCCTAAGCATGAGATAAAGATTTACCACCCCATCTGGCAAGGTGAATTCTAGGCCCTTAAGTAATTTAATGGAAGAAGAGCGTTGTACCCTCCTGGGGAATACCAGTGGAAAATGTCTTCAAAACAATTAGGACTGTGGTCATGCAACGCCTTATGTGAAATACAAAGAGACTTAAACATGACACGTTTTCTGACCGGAACCCAGTATATTTTCCTCTTGAGGATGGGCTTAAAATTAAGGATGCCCAGAATCAACCTGGCTGCGACATTCTGCACTGTTTGTACCTTACTCAAAGAGTATTCCTTGGCATTAAGATAGAGCATGTTGCTGTAGTCCAGATGTGAAGAGATGAGAGCAAGAACCACCTTTTTATGACAGGTAGTAGGAATATAGGAGAAGATCTTCTGTAAAAAGCATATAATAATGAAACAGGCTGATACCATGCTGTTTGAGAATCAAGAGATAGTTTACTGTCAAATACGATTTCTAAGTTCTTGTCCATGTTAACTGGAGAAATGGGGGAGTCTAAAGCCTCAGGTCCCCAAAGATTGGATCACAGCGAATAATGAGAACCAAAGAGCAAGACCTCAGTTTTGTCAGCATTTAGTTTAAGACAGTTCACCTTCAACCAGCAACAAATCTCTTGCATACAGTCTTTAAAATTAGTGGCCACAGACGGAACATCATTAGTGATGGTGATGAAAATTTTGGTTTGTCAGCATAAGACAGCACACAAAGACCAAAAGAACAAACCAGTTGGGCCAACGGAGTGACATAGAGATTAAATAGTGTTGGACTGAGGGACGACCCCTTGGAGACTCAGCATGGTAGAGTAAAGGGTTTAGTGATCATATGACCGCACATTACCGATTGTGGCCTTGTAGAGAGAAAAGAGCCCAGGAGACTTAGAGCCTTCCCGGCGATGACTAACTCTGAAAGGCATGAAACCAGATGTGTTGGTGTCACAGTATCAAAGGCTGCAGACAGATCTAACCTGATAAGGTCTGCAGCTTCTCCTCTGTCCACCACAAGTCTAATACTGTCTGGTGCATCGACAAGTGCCGTTTCCATGCTGTGCTCGCCGTGGAATCCCATCTGGAAGGTGCCAAGCAGCTCTTGAGTCTCAATACATTTCATGAGCATTTTTGCTAGGGTGTTTTTCTAGCAACTTCGCCAGTGAAGGAAGCAGTAGGACAATAGTTTTTAAAAGCCTTTGGATCGAGATTGGGTTATTTAAGCAAAGGAATGATAATGGCTTCTTTCCAATGCATTGGGAACTGGCCTGAATCAATCACAAGAGTACAAAGAGAAATAAGTTGTTTAGCAGCACAATCCGGTGCCAGGTGCTAGATCATAGGAGGGCAAGGACCAAGCGGGAATCCACCATGATGTCACAAATGAGAGCCTGTACTTGAGAAATGGAAAAAGAGGAGAAGGACGACAAAATACGGCCATTAAATGGCTCCTCGGTAGTACTAACGAGAGCAGTGGAGTCGAGAGTGGTAATATCCGAGCTGAGAATAAATGTCACAAATTTTATTTTGAAAAAGCATATCCATATTATCACAGGCCAACTGAGACCATTCAATATTAACTTGAGTGCCTGGACTTGAAAGAGTGTTGACTAATTTAAAAAGCTCTTTAGAAGGATTCCGAGCTGTTAATGCTCTGAATATAGTACTTAGATTTAGTTTCAAGGATTGCGCGTTTGTACTCGAGAATAGGAGATCTTTATAAAGCTTTCTCGGGGGGATTGCAGTCCATGCGCCATTTGCTCTATTGCCTACAACATTTTTGCCTCCTCTGCCTCAGGTCATCTGAAAACCAGGAAGCAGTAGGCTTGTCTTTCACGGAGATGACTAGTTTAAAAGGAGCGACTGTGTCAAGGGCATCGCCCAACCACGATGCAGAACTGGACACTGCCATATCAGCATTCCGAAAAGGCATTGAAGGAAGTTAAAGCCTCCAAGGGTGGAAAAACTGGATTTAGAGAAAAGGAGTTCTAAAAAGGACCCTAGAGAGGTAAAAAAAAAAAAGCAGCTCTAGGCCCCGGGGTGTGCACTAGGACACCAGAAAAGGTGTAGGACTCATGAATTTCAAGGCAAAAAATGGCTGCTTCGGACAGCGGGGAAGGAAAAGAAACCATGTGACATTGAAGACAGTGTCCGTAAACGATCACAAGTCCACCGCCCTTTTTGTGTATGCGATCTAACTTGAGAACTGCATAACCAGCTGTAAGGGCTTCTACAAAGTCAGGACCAGAAAAAGCATGTGCCCAAGTTTTAGTAACAAAAGCACAATCGGGATTGTAAGTTTGAAATAACTCACCAAACTCAAATTTGTTTTTCACAAGTGAGTGGGCGTTACTGAGGTAGCAGGTGGAAGCTGCTAGAGGCTGAGAGTGGGCCTGTGAGTATGGCCTGGGCCGTTCCATTGGCAAAGCATGGCCAGTAACTTTACTGATGCAAGAGCCACACTTAGGACAAGGAGCATTATTTTACAGCTCATGTGCTGTTAACCTATTTGAATAGTGGTGAGAGCACTTACCATTATCATTCAAACTCAGCAAGAAATTGCAAGAGTAGGCTAGGAAATTGCTGTAGATTGATGTTGAGACGGCAGAGCCAGGTGTTCTGGCACACGGTGCAGTCTGGGTGCGGACGGGCTTGCCTTGGCATGCCTTCAGTGCGACAATGGTGCATCCTCTGTGTGGACATCGTACCAGTGGGTTTAAAAAGCCTGCCATACAGGAGGGGTTTGGCTGGGCTGAGACGAAATGGGGGAGGGAGAATAATTCAAGAAAACTGGAGTCCAGCCGCTCCAACTGGGTCTAACAGGATTCCATGTGAGGCCAACCTACTGGAAACTAATAACAAACTTGTAAAACATATAAGCATAACCAAATAAAAGCAGGCAGCCCTTTCCAAGATGGCATTACCTCAAGGAAGCCAGGCACTTCCCATAAAACGAGCACAAAGTGAGGGGATCGATGCGCCACCGTGTAGCTATAAAGAGAATCATGGTAATACAGAGCAGTAGTATACCCACAGAATGGCTAGTGGATGGGGGCATTAAAATATGGTTGTTTTTGTTGTTGGGAACCCCAGAGACAGATTGTTACAGTTGTACCAATGAGACAGAAGATCAGACACTGTAAGACGTAGGATTATTTTTTGAGAGCACAGTTTGTAAATTGTAGCCATATCTCCTATTAAATTGGAAGCTGAATTTGAGTTGCTGGTCGAAGATATTTGCGTGCAAGACATATTTTATAACTCTGCCTTGAAGACAGAGTACTGATTCACATCAATTGTGTTTTTAGATCTTGTGTTAGATATAATTTTTCTAAATGTATATGTATGATATACAAATGGAGGCTTTCAGCCAGTTCTCGTCCACCATTGGACTGTTATTGCATCATTCACATTTTTCGTCTGTCCTCGAAAAGATGGGTACTCGCAAACATTTTGCCGGGGCCCAAACGTTTGGTGTATGATGTGACCAAGGGCCGCGTTAATGCCAGCAGGGTGGTGGTCGGGTGAGGGAGGGGTGAGGTGGTGTTTGCTTGGGGGGAGGGGTTCTTGGTGGTATAGTGGGTATAGGGGGAGCAAATCATATATATCTAGTTGCTGAACTGCACAATTTGATACCATAAAACCTGGGATTAATCACAGCTTCCACACTTTAGCAAATTGTGTGATCCTAGGGAATGTTTTTTATTTCACTTCCTCTCCTTTTTCTTCATCATTACATATAAGGGAACCTCGAAATATATGACTTTAGAATGTGTGCTGTACAAAACCTTCTCCTGTGTTTAATTTGATAAACTATAGTGTTGTTCATGTAGAAAAGGAACCCAGGCCACCCAAAGAGTCCACATAACAACTGACTTGCCTCTTAGTTCACTACTGGCATTGTTGTCAGGACATGGGGAAGAATGTGTTTCTAAATTCATGTTTGAAAAATATCACTTTAAAAGTTATACTTCTCAATGCACAGATAATCTATGTACTGAGGAGAAACAGTTCTGCATGTTAATGAAATACACTTTTTGCATTTTAAAGATACTGTCATATTTTTACAGGTTTGTTACAAGATGTCTTTAAAAATGGATGTGTTCCTAATGTTAAGTGGTGCAAGATACCAGGGTTACTTCCTATCTTTAACTTCACTTAACCTTTAAATAAAAGCCCCTTTATTTAGCATTTTTAATGTTAATGCTGAATCGAGTAAACAGCAGCCCAACACTGCTGTTGACTGTGGGGCTGCTTGTAAAGGTCAGGAGGGCCGCATGCAGCCCTTGGCCGTACTTTGAGCATCACTGTTCTAAAACATAAAGCATGGGACAGTCCATCTGCCCACTTCAGCCACTGACTAACTTCGCTGTTAGTGACAGAATTTGGCCCTTTCACAAGAAGCAAACGCACACACAAACGAGTTCCTTTCAGTGCCACGCACTACTATGGCAATTGGAATTTTTTGAGACCAGAAAATATTGTTGCTTTTTTCTTATATATTTTTAAATTAGACTACAAGGACCCGGCAGCTTACCCAATTACAACATTTTCCAAAACCATGACAAAAGAAAGCAAACATTCAGAAAGCTAAAAGACTGGCAGCCAAGGGCAAGCCTGTAGGTTTTGCCAATACTTTTTTTCTAGAGGCATAGCCAATTTTGATTTATCTATTTATTTGGGCCATGTGTGAGGGCAAAGGTATGTGGTTACCTCAGCTGTCTCAATGTAACTGACAAGTGACCGATCAGCCAGTGGCATGAGTGCCTCTGGTGCTCCCCATGTGTAGGAGTGGCACTCTAGCACCACATTGGTAAAACAGGCCACGTGGTCCTATGTTTCCACCTGGCAGGAAGAGATTGCTTTCTTCAATCCCATTCCACAGGCCATACAATCCGAGTGATAGTAAATACTACATTAGCACAAGATGAAATCAGTGGAATCAGATAGGTTGTAGATGATAGTGTCTAAATAGATGTAATGCTCCTCTGGTCATGGGGGATAATCATTGTCACTGTCTCCTAAAAAGCGATTTCTTCGCCATTTGCATTGCTATACAGTAGCAGAAATGAGCAATCCTGTGGTCCACTTACGAAAACAAAACAATAGGCTTAATAATCTTTCAGTGGCATTTGCATATTATTGGCAGGTGAAGTCTTGAACATTGCAGAAAGCTCCCAGAGCTGCATGTTAAGCAGTGGTGGTTGTTGTGGCATTTAAGTGGTGGGGCAGCGGGGTGGTGGGAGGGCAAGCGTGGGGGAAAAAATAAAAAAAAGAATGCTTATCTGCACTCTCCAGCGCTGGTGCTCTTCTGTCTTTTGCTCCTCGACTCCCGGCATGCCACAGAGTCCCTTACGCCAATCCAGACGCTGCTCTCATGCTGGGATTATCATTTTTATTTTTCATTTTTCACTGCTCAAAAACAGTGAGGCGACGCTCCTCCACCTTAGCAGAGGAGCTGCCGCTGATTTACGCACCATTTTTGAGGGCATAACTCATAATTAGTGCCTTTTTTAGTCCTGTTAAATTCGAGTAAGAAAACACATCTGGCACCTACGCCTCCAGCGCACTCATAATCTCAGCCATGGCCCAAGAAGCGTGATGTGCCTAAGCTTTTCATGAAAGATTTATAGCTCCAGAATTATTCATGGGTTCCTGGGTTGCCTCTGAAGATTTCTAAATGAGACATAAGAAGAAGGCACAGCTGGTGTTATTGTGGCTTTTGTCATCGCTTAAATTTTGATTATATGTCCACATGAATAGGACATCTTGAGCATTCTTGCAGCCACTACTGTTTTTTTTTTAAGTTTGATTTTATTAAGGAATAACAGGAAAAATAACAGCAAAAACGAATATAGCATATCCTATTTGACATAAAAGTGGAGAAATATAGTAAAAGCTGCATAAGGATAGGGCTATCAAGCTGCAAACAAAAGAAAAATACATCATATAAAACAATAAGAAAAAGGACAAGGGAAAAGAAACAAGAAGTAATTAAGGTATATCAATTGAAAATAACAAGTGTGTAATAAACTTTATTGAACACTGTAAGCATAACAATAATAAAATTGAAAAATATGGTAATAAACAATCAGAAGTAAAGATCCAACTAAACATCTGGTAATGAAAAGGCAAAGGGAGAAAATTAAGGTGGTTTCCGTACATCATCTGATACATTTTTAGAAGCAACAATTGATGAGGCAGTTACAGATAAATAAGTTGTTAAGGGAAGCCACAGGAGATCCCTTTTGATTGCAAGAGAAATGGGAGATACATAGTTAGTGTCAAGCCGATGATGGAAACAAACAGCATTCCACCAGGATCTAAAAGTGAGTTTATCGGCTTGCTTCCAGTTTGAGGTTATTAGATGAAATGCAACAGCTAACAATAAATCTAAAAGTTTAAAACTTAGTGGTGATTGAGGCCATTGGGGAGATAAGGTACCTAGAAATATATTTGTGAAGGAAAAGGGGATCTGAACTTTAAAAATTATCTTAATGTGGGACCAGACTGATTGCCAAAATTGAAGGATGGAGGGGCACTCAAACAACATATGTTTTAGGTCTGCAGCAGGGCAAGGACAAGACCAACAGGAAGAGGGCGTTTCTGATGAAAAGGATGCTATTGATACTGTTGAATATAGTACTCGATGATAAATGAAAAAAAGGGTTTGTGTGGTATTAGCAGCCCAAGAGGTTTTGTGAAGTTTAGACCATAATTTATCCCATGTGGAAGTTGACCATTCTTGTGATAAATCCTTTTCCCATGCTTGTTCAATCTTTGATTTTTGCCTATCTGTGGGAAGTTGTAATGTTTTGTAAATAATGGATGCTGAGGGGGAATTATCCAATATGGAGGATAAGTTTCTGTATTTTACAGGAAAGTTAGTATTGCCTGGTAGATTATGGAGAAATTGGATGAGAGAAGGATAAAGAAGATTATATTGCGATCTAGATGACGAAGGTAAAGAAAATTTAGATTGAAGATCAGAGAAAGCGAGGGGTTGGGAATCAAATATAAGCTGAGAAATCCACTTTAAACCTCTAGAGTGCCAGGTTTTCCAGTATATGGAACGATTACGGACCCTTAATAATTTATTATGCCAAATAGGTAGTTGATGAAGGGAACTAGTAGAGGGATACGATGAAGATAGGAAAGGAGTCAAAAGTTTACGAGAGTGTGAAATGACAGGAGAACGCATGGAAGCAGTGTTGGAAGTAAAAGATAAAAATTCGTGAAAATCGAAAGGGGCAATAAGAGAATTCTCCATTTTTAACCAAAGAGGAGGATATAAAGGAAGATCAGTAGATATCCATCGAGCAGCTTGTTTTAGTGAAAAAGCGGAATGATAAGTTTTAAAATCAGGAAATCTAAGACCTCCGTTAGGTCTATCTTTCTTTAAAGAGGACAAGGCTATACGAGATGGTTTACCGTTCCATAGGAATTTTATCAAAATGGAATCAATTTTCTTAAAATAATACTCAGGAATGTGAATAGGGATCATAGAGATAGTATATAATATAAGAGGGAGAGCATCATCTTAATTGAGTCTAAACGACCCCACCAAGAAAGGAAAAGGGGGTGCCAACGACTAATAGTGTCATTTAATTTTTGGTAATATAATCGAAATTTAGCTTTAATGTTTCAGGTATTAAAGGTGCAAACCACAAGCCTAAATATTTGATTTTAATTGGTTGCCAAGAAAACCCGGAATTCTCGAAAAGATGTTTCTGACACAAGATTTTCAAAGGCAAAATTTCACATTTATCAGCATTTAGGCGATAACCCGAAAGCTGAGAAAAAGAGGCTACCTGCTGAAGAAAGGGAGTAAGAGAAGTTTCAGGATTGGAACAATATAAAAGAATGTCATTAGCATAGACTGACATTTTAACTTGATGATGACCAAAATAGAACCCTGTAATGCGATCATCCTGTCTAATCTTAGTTAAAAAAGGTTTCAATGCTATAACAAATAATAAGGGAGATAAAGGGCAACCCTGTCTTACCCCCCTACATAAGGGGAAATAATCAGAAGTTTTACCGTTAACGAAAATTGAAGCATGAGGATCTGAATATAATAAAGAAACTAAAGCAATGAAATTGGGAGGAAAGCACGCCCATTTCAAAGCATGAAACATAAAATCCCAACCAATCCTATCAAATGCTTTTTCAGCATCTAAGGTGATCGCGGCAATCGGATGATCCAAGGAAGAAGACTTGCTTAGAACATTAAAAAAGACCTGAGAATTGTCAGAAGCAAGTCTCCCTTTAACGAAACCTGATTGTTCAGGGCCAATAAGATCAGGCAGAATAGGATCGATACGAAGAGCCAAACTCTTAGCAAAGATCTTATAATCTGTATTAACTAAAGAGATAGGCCGATAGTTCTTACAGAGAGAATGGTCCTTATCCTCCTTAGGAATTAAGCAGATCAACGCTTCCTGAAATGAGCCCCGAGAAGAGCCTTCATCAGAGAAAGATTGGAATAAAAGTAAGAGATTAGGCAAAAGAATTTTCTCAAAATGATTATAAAATTCAATGGTAAAGCCATCCGGTCCGGGCGCCTTCCCACGACGTAACACTGAGATAGCATGGGATATATCTGCTAGGGAAATATCAACTCCTAAAGACTCATAATCAATGTGATTAGAAGGGGGGGAGGGGATGGAACGAAAGTAGGAAAGAAGATCAGATTGATCTGGTGACGATTCAGGAGTATATAGGTTCATGTAAAAGAAAACAAATTCATTCAAAATATCTTCATCCTTAAAGATGGAAGTACCGGCAGGACCTTTCAAAGACTCTATTCTTGTTCTTTCCTTTCTTACTTTTAAGTAGTTAGCTAGTAATTTCCCCATTTTGTTTTGGCCCCCGTAATAGCGAGAGCTACTTTTCAATAGGTAGTTGGAAGCAGTTTTCGTAGTTAATTTATTAAAAGTAAGTTTAGCTTCAATAAGGCTTTTCAAAGAGGACTCATTATTAGAATGATAATATGTATATTCAGAGGGGCCGATTCCGATTCGGGCCGGAAATCTCTCCGACCGAGCCGGACCCGGAGAGATTTCCGACCGAATCGGACCCTAGCAGTCCGACCGAAAGAGTACGATGCGCACGCATGCTATCGGACTCGGGCTCCCATTGACTCAATGGGTGCGAGGCGAACAAGGGCGCCCCCTACAGCGGGTACGCGTCGAAGCGGGTTGCGCCGTACATGCACAGGTAGGGGGGACCCATGGGTCCCCCCTGTGTGCGACTCGCGCGGCTACACGTACAGGGGGGGTCCGACACGGACCCCCGAAGTGCGGCTCTGACTGCTCTTTTGAGCCGGACGGCGGGAGTCGGTCGGACTGCTCGAGGCGCGCATCGTACTTACCCGGCCGGGGAACGCCTCCATTGCGCGGTGCGAGTCGGTCGGAGCGGTCGGCTTTCGCGAACGAGTCGGTCGGTGCGGTTGGGTCTCGCGAACGAGTCGGTCGGAGATTTCGCATCGTACTCGCTCGCTCGCCCGGACGCATGTACGAATCGGTCGGGAAACAGGGCTCCGAATCGGATCCGGTAAAGCCGAATCCGATTCGGAGCCCTACCGGCCGAGATCGGAATCGGCCCCTAATTGTTTAATTTTATTAAGTAATTGAGAAGATTGGATTTCTAAGGCTTTTTTCTTTTGTGAAACAAAATTTATAATAAAACCTCTGGCCGCTGCTTTAAAAGAATCCCATACCATAACAAAGGGAGAGTCCGGGGAATTGTTGATAGTAAAAAACTCAGAGGCAAAGGAGTTGAATTTTTGACAAAAATTAGGGTCAAGGAGTAGGGAATTGTTAAAACGCCATCTACCCGGTGAGGTGAAAAAGGGATGAGATCAATATCAACAAGTACGGGGGCGTGGTCTGAGATTAGGATTGAACCAATTTCAGATTGAATGGCATGTTGGGCCAGGGATTTGCTGAGGAAAAGGTAATCCATACGCGATTGTGAATGATGTGAGGCCGAATAAAAACTATATTCTCTAAGGTCAGGATGACAAAGTCCCAGATGTCAACAAACGCATTGTGTCGCACTGTGGAAGTAAATTGTGAATGCATTTTAGAGGGGACAAACTTAACTCTAGAGTTCCTATCTAAAATAGGATCGAGAATTTGGTTACAGTCACCACCAAATATAATGTACTCATCATCATATGTAAGTAATTTGCTAGATACATTTATCCAGAAAACCTTATCGACCGAAGTAGGGCCTTATACATTAAAAATAACTAAAGGAATCTTATCAATAAGAAGTTTAACAATAACCCAACGACCATCAGTATCAGCTTCCTGATGAACAACTGAAACATGCAATTTTTTATGACATAGAATCAGAACTCAATTTTTCTTATTTAAAGCCGGAGAATTAAACACATGACCCACCCAGCATCTTTTCAACTTGGAAGCTTCATCATCTGAGATGTGAGATTCTTGGAGTAACGCAATGTCAGTTTTTAGTTTTGCTAGATGGGACAGCACCCGATGTCTTTTAATAGGATTGTTCAGTCCTTTAATGTTCCAGGTAGAAACCCGAAATGTAATTTAATGAGAAAAGTATGAACAAACATTATGCTTACAAGAGCACGAATGAGAGTTGTTTGAGAAATAAATGAGAAGAAAAGGCGAGAGAAATAAAACGAATGTGTTAGAAAATTAGACTCAAAAAATGAGAGGGTAGAACAGAAGAAATAAAAGAGAGAAGTAAAGAATGAAGAAGAGACAACAGAAGAGTAAGCCAATAAAGAAGGGAAAAGATAAAGAACAAAGAGACAGTACAAGTCATACAAACGACGACTGAGAAACATACCTACAAATACAAGACGAAATGGGGGTGACTACACCAGAAGATGACGACGACAGCACCAGAGCTCCACCGAATGCCCGAGGAACCACAGTCAGAACTTTGACATAAATGGGAGACCAAATATGTAATGGATTGCAGGAACAAAACACCTATACGCATAAGGAGAAAAACATAACAAAATAAATCAACAAGCACATTAGAAAAAGTGATAAGAGAAAAATACATAAAACGACAAAATGCTAGAACATTACGAAAATACAAGCAAAACAACACTCAATGCATAACCGGAACAGCAAAACATCTACACAGGGCGAAGCAAAAAAGTACTAATGATGTAGGTTTGAATTGTCCATGACATCCGCTCCATGAAGACGAAGGAATTCTTGAGCGCCGCTGGCTGCTCAAAAGTTGTAGTCTTTTCTTTATATGTCACTTTAAAAATGCAAGGATGTAGAAAACAAAATCTGGCATTGATAGCACGAAGTTGAGGACGTAGATCAAGAAATTTTTTCCAACGGTCTGCCGTAATTTTAGCAACATCCTGAGAGAAAAATAGACGATGTCCTTCCCAACAAATTTTCTTTTTTGGACTTGACGGCGGACAGAACTTGTAGAAGGTCAGTGTATTGCAGAAATAATATGATGACACCATGAGGTTTCACAGAAGTTTTAGGTCCAAGCCTGTGGGCTCTTTGAATGTTAAGAGGAGGAGAAGCAGGTAAGTCTAAGAGCTTAAGCAAAAATGACTGAAAAAAGACGGTTGGGTTGGAACCCTCAATATTTTCAGGGAGACCATAAATTCTGAGATTGTTCCTGCGATTTCGATTTTCTAAGTCCTCAGCTTGTTTTTTAAGTAATGAAACTTCCGATTCTAGAGAAGAAATACGAGAGCACGAGACTTGAAGGGATTCTGTTCGCTGTTCCACAATGAGCACTTGTGAGTCCAATGTAGACCATTTGTCATTCAAAAATTGCAAAGTCTTGTTAGTTTCCTCTATGAAAGGTTTTAAAGCACGGATTTCCTCAAGGATTAAATCCATGGAGGTTGAGGAAGAGTTCACTGGAGAAGGAGGATCTTTTTTTGGCCGTTTGGTAGAAATCGCAGGTAGCTTGCTTGAGAACTGCGTTTTAGGAATGGTGCCTGATGAATGATCAGGTTTCTGAGTAGAAGTGTCATCCATTTCGTTGAAGTTGGAGTCTGAGCACGCAGTGACCTTGGAAGAAGCAGTAAGTTTAAGGATCTTCAGTCTTCCCATATAGGGCCGGTGGAGTTTAGTAAGTAAAAACTGAAACTAAACTCTTAAAGGTGATCTCTTCAATTGGTAGGGTCACTGCACGAAAATGTAGCAAGAAGAAATGGCCAAGTAAAGAAGGCTTCACAGGCTCTACAGTTAGTGATGTAGAAGAGTGGTTCAAAATACTGCAACGTGAATTCAAAACATTTAAAATGTAAAAGACTTCCTTTTAAAGGAACGAGCTGTTATTCAAGAAAAGGCTAGGAAGCATGACATCAGTAGAAGTGGCATAGTGAAGACCATTTATACTGAATGAAAATACATTTCATGTGCGAGTCGAGTAGAGCACAAAATGGCGGCTGACTCGGAGTAAGCAGGTTATTTCACTCACATGACAGAAATAAAAAGTTAAAAGAAGCAAAGTTCCAGCATACACAAAGAAATTATTTGCCCATCACAGCAATTCAAAGTATAGGTACTCCATAAGTGCAGAAAAAATTGGGCATTGTGAGGTTTTCAAGCAGAGCGGCGATCGAGACATGAAGAATACAAAATGGCGGCAGTTTTGAGTGGAAACGAGTCGCGCCGTGAAAGTAGCCGAAAATTGATGAAAAACGGCAATTCAAGTGCACAAAAGCTCACCACTATAATATGGAGCAGGAATCCTACATCGTTTGAAGAAAATAAAGGCAATTCTCTCCCGTATAGAAATTACGACGGGAACGGTGGTGCGGATCTCCGCAGCTACGCCGCCATCTTGTTTTGCCTCTTGGCCACGCCCCCGCCACTACTGTTTTGACACATATCAGAGCCAATGCTTGAAGATGAAAACTGCCAATTCATCACTAACGCCCTCATTAGGAGCGGCCTCTCAATTCTGATGGGCAGCAGTTATCACCCCAATAGATTTAGATTTATGAGATCCACAGAATTTCAATCGATTCTTTAATTTTCACAAGAGTATTTTGTCTTCATGTGAAAATCTGGGGGGAAATTGAGAATAAACTGGGAATGGCCAATTTCTCTGGAATTTCTTCATTTCTAAGGGTACCCACAGGTTTCATCTTGCACTGGTGTGATATTCGTCATCTTCGAAGTTACTGATTACTGGAGTATTGGAAACGCCAGTGGTGGGGAAAATTCGGGATATTTTTCGGGTCACTTGTAATGAACTCACATGCGTGCTTCATTTGGCTTGAAGCAAAATATTTTAGTACTAGTTAAATGAGTGTAGTCGGAAATCCTTTCTAAAATGAGGAGTCATGAATGGATGCTTTCTTTCTGCAATTTATTTTTATTACATTCGCTATGTTCAACTTATAAGAAGTGCAATTAACACAAAAAGTATGTAATGTCCATGTTTGTTAATTACACCAGTATGGGTTATTCACAACAAGTTCCTGCAAGAACTGGCGCAATTTATGTCTGCTGGGAAAAACTGGTGAAAGTGATTGGTATTTATAAATAAAGCACACTTACGCCTGCTTTTCTAATCCTGCATATGCATATTTTCTGAGTTACATAAAAACCACGCATGTTGAGTCTTAGGAAATTAGGCACATATTGAATTAAACTTTGAAACCTCCTTTTTTTGTAAAATCAAATATTCTACTTAAGATGTTGCTTTTTCGTACTTGTCACCCTGTGAAAATTGGGGTTACTGGTGCACCTTTAGACACTGCCAGCAGCATTTTCAGGCGTACCTGATATTTCCTCAAAAGTGTTGGTAAACCCATTTACAAATATTTGTCAATATACACCTAACTTTGCCCTGAGTTGGCCTTCCTCTCATTACGAGGCGATTTCCTGGACTATTACTCTGACACGCCCCAGGAATGGGCAAATGTATTACAAAGGCTAAAACTTAGGACGATTTAATTATGCTTTTGGGCTAACCAGCACACTCATGTTTTGAAAACTTAAACTTTCGCAATCATCTGCACTTACACTTTTGCAATCACCTCTAACTTATAAATGCAAAAGATTAATCTTTTTCCAGCTTTAAATTTGACTTGAAATTAACACCCGGTCAGAAAAAAAGTATGATTATAATACTTGAAAGTTCATGGCCATCATTCATTCAGCAAAGAACAAAACCTACAAAATTCCATTTTAAAACCTCATGTGATGCTGTGAGATACAGGTCCTGAGAGAGGTGAAAGCAGCGACTCTGATTCACAAAGAAATTCCCAAATCTGGGTCCACAGATGTATTACCTTGTATGGATACATATTTACAAACCTATGAATTTTCAATGGTTTCCAAGTGTACTCCTGGTGCTCTGTGCCACTGAAGTACTCCCGAAAAACCTATTTGAATGCCTTCTTGTGTTTATGTGAATAGCATTCCACATGCAAAGTATGAGAAAGAGAACCCTCTACCCCCAACACCCACACCGAAATGGGGGTGTTCACTGCCATTCCTGCCCTGGAAATGAATTAACATCTGCTCTAATGGATGTGGAAGCGAAATATTACGCTTCGTTAATCTTGGAGGACCTAGTAGAATGGTCTACTAAAAACAAGCTGATTCCTATGAACCAAACAGGAATTCATAAGGGGTTCGGTACAACAACTAATATACTTGCTTTGACCATGATTGCAGATAGGTGTAAACGTCTGAATTTAAAATTACAGCTCTGTTTTATTGATTTTAAAGCAGCGTTTGACAGCATAGAGCGAGGTTTACTGTGGTGTAAATTGAAGAAAATGGGTCTCCCAGAATTAATATTGCGTGCCATAATTCAATTGTATACTGGAACTTGGATACGAATAAAAATTGCAGATGGTATGAGCATTTCAAGGGCAATTCACATGGTAATAGGGCTAAAGCAAGGCTACGTATTAGCCCCCCACTTGTTTAATCTTTTTATGGCGGATCTCTCTATAAGACTAAACGAGACAAATTCTCATCCACCACGTTTGGGCCCATTGCCGATAACACATCTTTGTTACGCTGATGATATAGTCTTACTCAGTCTGACACGAGTTGGTTTGCAAAGATCATTAAACGAGCTAGCAACATTTGCAAAGGACAACGCCTTGGAAATCAACACAAAGAAAACAAAAACGATGACTATTGCAAAGCGGGCAGGACGTAAATTCCCTGTCATGCTGGGAGAAATAACATTAGGGGTAGTTAATAACTACAAATATCTAGGGATGTACATTGATGATCGTTTAAATTTCCCAAAACATAAACAATATCTGGAAACAAAAGGCAATGGCCTTATATATGCATTTTGTGCCCTCTCAAAAAAGCTAAAGGGTCCATCTTTAAAGCCTCTGTTAGACGTAATGGTTGCCAAATTGATGCCGACAGTGGAGTACGCAAGCATCGTTCTACATGGTACAGATGCTGAACTGTTGGACAAGATTCAAGTGAAGGCACATAAAAGGGTTTTTAAGTTACCACAGAACTCGTCACCAGCACAGGTGAGACTGGAATTTGGCCTTATTCATCAAGGGATTGGGAGAATCTATGCATATGTTAAAAGCTGGTACAAAATCTGGTTAAGTCGAGCTAACGACCTACACGATGCCCTGTGGCGGGCCCAGGAAGAAGATCAGCACTCTAGTTATGGCAAGTTTTTGAAATTGGCTGTGGAAGAAACAAAGTCCAAAGATCTCTGGGCACAGTCCCCCTCTTTTCCTGTTTTTCGTAAGGTGGCAAACAAAATGGCGAAACTACATGCATTAGTAGAGGACACAAATAAATTTGCAAAGAGGTCTCATGCCTGGATGGTAATACAGTCCTACACAAAATTACGACCGGCTGAATATCTGAGCACAACATATTCATACTACCTAAAACGGAAACTCATGGCCACCAGGTTTGGGCTTCTACTAAGCTTAGCGGATCAACCTAAATGGAGATACAATGGGCCTATATTATGCACACTATGTGGCACTGAGAAGCAAGACCTCATTCATCTTATTTGCTTATGTCCTTGTTTAAAGTCGACGTGGGCGTGGTTTTTGAAAAAGGCATTTAATGAGAGAGGTATTAGGTCTTGTACAACTGCAATAATCAAGGGTTTGGACGCAATGGATCCCCAGTTAAACTGTAAGGTGATGAAATTCTTGATACGATATGAACAGATAATAATGAAAACGGACAACAAATTCACCATGCCATTGATTGGGTAGTGTTTGCAGGTATCAAAAAAACAACGTTAAGTCCATCAGCTAAGAACAAATATGAAGCGGTAGTAGGAATTGCAATATTGACTCCAATATTGGGACTGAAATAAGTAGCAATGGAAGCCCAGTTTCTTGGCAAATATAAATTGGACCATGTAGTTTGGTTTTAATAGGTTAGACAGGTTTTAAAAGGATTTTATGTCTTGTTTTTAGTTAGAAAGTCAGCAACACTGTATTCTTTCGCATGAAACACTTTTTAATAATTCTCTTGTGAAATTTTTTGCTAACATTTTTTAAGATACTGAGGATATAAGTATTTTCGATATTGTATGGTTTTTATTTACTGAAACAATAAAGATTTCCTTCCTTCCTTCAGAATTAACATCTGCCTTTCACAGGAGTAAATCACCAATCGTTTCCATGGTGTAAATGGGTCAGGGAAGTCTTTGTGAATAGCCACAACTGTTTCTGGGTGCTCTCTAACTTTACTGGGCACAGTGCCCTGGAATGCCCACTCCCTGCCCCTGGCAGAAGATTTACCCATGAGCAATATTAAGCCATAGTGTGATTATCTTTTACTATATATCAATTTTAAAGTGAAAATTCACTTTTTGTGACTTCTATGCAATTGCAAATCAAACCATTTGACCATGTAAGTTGAAGTTGTGCACGCAAATGACTTTTTGACTAGGGTCCTTATGTGGGTAACTTGTAAATAAGCCTCAGTGTCACTAAGACTTTAGGGATGTTAACCCAAGTAAGACAATCGTTCTGCATAGTCAAGTGTATAGGTCTTTCACAGAATCCCCGAACCCACTAAAAAACAACTGTTTCTGTTGCGTCCCTTTTTGAGGCAGAAACAAACACCAGGTGAGGTCTGGTTTGCACCGTGGAGCAGGCTGAAGCACAAGGAAATCACTCAAAGCACATTTCCTTTAGGTTGCCTTGCTCCTTTGGTCTGCTGGCACCTTTTAGAACACCTGACTGGAAGCCTTTCCCACAGAACAAGCAAGTGTTCACCTTTTGACTCCTGGGTACCAGATATGGAGTTTAGGAGCAGTGGCTATTTGTCCATCTCTAATTTTGCGGGTACACGTACTAGCATATTATTTAGAGGGTATTTTTCAAAATGTCTTCTTTCTTATACATTGGCTTAGATTTGGAAGGCGCAAATGCAGCAATCTCCAATTGGTAATAACAAATGTTCTACTATTCTATGCTCCCACATATTTGCAGATAAAAATCGTACCTCACTTGTGTGGGTAGGCCTAGTGCCTGTGACAGGAAACGTCCCAAAATACAATATGGACGCCTCACATTTTCCCACAAAAAACTGATCATTTTTTTTGCAAAGTGAGAAGCTGTGTATTTTAGGCCGTAGGTCAGCAGGCACCTAAGGAAACCTAGCAAACTTGCACATTTTTGTAAACTAGAATATAGGGGAATCCAGGGTAGGGTGACTTGCATGGCTCTCACCAGGTTTTTTTTTACACAGAATCCCTTGCAAACCTCAAACATTGACTAAAAATATTTTGCTCACATTTCTGTGATGGAAAGTCCTGGAATCTGTGGGGAGCCACAAATTTCCTTCCAACCAGCATTTCCTCAAGTCACCCGAAAAAAATGGCACCTCACTTGTGTGGGTAGGCCTAGGGGTCTATTCCGATCTCGGCCGGTAGGGCACCGAATCGGATTCGGCTTAACCGGATCCGATTCGGAGCCCTCTTTCCCGACCGATTCGTACGTGCATCCGGCCGAGCGAGTACGATGCGAGCGCACGCGAAATCGCCGACCGACTTGTTCGCGGGTCCAAAGCGCTCCGACCGACTCGCACGGACACGACTTGCACCGCGCGATGGAGACGTTCCCCAGCCGGGCAAGTACAATGCGCGCCGTGAGCAGTCCGACCGACTCGCGCTGTCCGGCTCGAAAGAGCAGTCGGAGCTGCACTTTTGGGGTCCGTGTCGGACCCCCCTGTACGCGTAGCCGCGCGAGTCGCACACAGGGGGGGGACCCATGGGTCCCCCCTACCTGTGCATGTACGCCGCGAGTCGCTTCAAGGCGTACCCACTGTAGGGGGCACCCTTGTTCGCCTCGCACCCATTGGGTCAATGGGAGCCCGCGTTCGCGTTGTACGTCCGGCTCCCATTGACTCAATGGGAGTCCGACCGACTCGAGTCCGATTGCATGCGTGCGCATCGTACTCGTTCGGTCGGACTGCCAGAGTCCGATTCGGTCGGAAATCTCTCCGGGTCCGGCTCGGTCGGATAGATTTCCTGCCTGAATCGGAATCGGCCCCCTAGTGTCCACGAAAGGAAATGGCCCAAAACGCAACATGGATACATCACATTTTTCCACTCAAAACTGACCCTTTCTTTGTAAAGTGGGTAGTTGTGGATTTTGGGCCCTAGCTCAGCCGGCACCTAGGAAAACAAAGCAAACATGCATATTTTTGAAAACTAGACACCTGGGAAAATCTATGGTGGGATGACTTGCGTGGCTCTCACCAGTTTTTTTTCCCAGAATCCCTTGAAAACCTCAAACTTTGCCTAAAAAAAATGTGTTTTCTCACACTTCTGTGAAGGAAAGTTCTGGAATCTGTGGGAAGCCACAAACTTCCTTCTACCCAGCATTCCTCCAAGTCTCCCAATAAAAATGGTACCTCAATTGTGTGGGTAGGCCTAGTGCCTGCACAAGAAACGGCCCAAAACGCAACATGGATTTATCACATTTTCCACTACAAACTCTCTCTTTGCAAAGTGGGTAGCTATGGATTTCGGGATCTAAGTCAGCTGGCACCTTGGGAAACCTAGCAAATTTGACCATTTTTGAAAACTTGACCAGGGTGGGGTGACATGCGTGGCTCTCATCAGGTTTTTTTTACCCAGGCCAGAAGCCCATGTAAACATCAGACTTTGGTAAAAAATACACATTTTGCTTACATTTCTGTGATTGAAAGTTCTGGATTCTGCAGGGAGCCACATATTTTCTACCATGCAGAGTTTGCACTTGTCCCCTGATAAGAATGGGATCCCACTTGCGTAGGAAGGCCACAAGACCAGGACACAAAAAGGCCCTAAAGCACTACATTGAGAGATAAGCAATCTGGGTAGCTGCGGTATTTGGGGCTGTGCTCGGCCACTGCCCTTGGAAACCTACAAACCACAGACATTTTTTTAAACTAGACAACCAGGGGATTCCAGGGTGGTGTGCCTTGCAAGGGATCTCATGAGGTTTTCTTATCCACAATGCCCTGCAAACCTCAAACTATGCCCGAAATCACACATTTTCCTTACATTTTGGTGGTAGTGATAGGGGAATTGGAAAGTGAATCTAAAATTTTGAATTGGGTCAAATTGATTATTAGTGCATCCCAAGAATAATATTAAAACAAGCAGTAGATAAGGATAGTGAGGACTCTTCATATGTACTCATAAGATCACCATTTTCTGACATTGGTTATGTGCCACTGCGAGTTGGGACATTCATCAGGACCAATCTAGTCCCCTATGCTTTATTTGGACAAATACACACCCTTCACTAGGATTGACTCTAAATGATTTGTGAAGTGTGGTGAGTTAAGAAATCACAACCAGTAGGACAGCTCTAAAAGGCTGTAATACCAGCTTTGAGTAGTTTCCGAGCTGGGATGTCTAGAACTGTCCTGTACAAACGGTAGGGAGATAGAAGGGATACAGTGATTCTGAGTAATTCCAGCTGTATTTGCTGAACTCCTGCATGCACTTACCTCTGCTTCTCTTGAAGGTTCAGATCATTTGAGCTACTTGGACTCATCCATCAAAACACCATCCCACAACATCTGTGGGCCACCCACTGACTTCAACAAATCAACCGATATCTCTAGATCCAACTTCGAAACCAAGGAAATCTGACCCCAAAACCATAAAATGCACCATAAAACACTCTCTGACAATGTACTCCTCCCCTATCCAGTTTATGAGACACAACCATGTGCATATACTTAAAGAAAAATGTACATATATGTCCATACTCATACTCTATCACTCCTGCCTTCTCCCATCGATGAGACGCAACCATGTATATATATATATGTAAATAAGAATTAACATATAAGGTTATTTTTCTGTTTCTGTGGTTCACTACTCAAAATCTAAACTGAAGCCACCCCACCATTCTACGCATCAATCCATTATTTCCAATCTTGTAGCTGCGTTGTGATTTTGGGGTGTACATCTAATAAACGGTTTTCCACTGTTCCTTATGATTAAACAATAACATTAAATAAACTACTTATTAAACAATAAGGAACCTGCTTTGTAGGATCATTCCCAAAGTATGAAACTTTATTCAAATACAAGCAGACACCAATGGAGCGTTGTTCAAGCTTCGGAAATTAAGGCCAGGGGTCAAATTACACAAACCTCCTGAATGGAGCTATTGAGAACGATGCCATGTGTTGCAGCTATGAGATATTTTGCAGATGGGTTTTTACGGTGTTCCATGTTTTTTGTTGCATCAATAATCAATACTCATTTGAGGCAGCTATTCCCAGAGGCTCCTTGGAATACGTAAAATAATGCTCCCATAGTATTTTATTTCGTATTCTTACAAACCTTGGTGAACTGGCCCTAAAATATCTAAAATGGGAAAATTCAGGGAATATTCATTTACATGGAGTAAAAACAGAAAGGGCTGTGTCCTCTTCGCACTGTTTCAGGGTCGATTTGCGGCGGCATAAAAGAGTACGTGAAAGAATACTTTTGTAGCACTATTCCCCATACTCATAGATGCTTTTGGCACTTGGCCCCAAAATGTTCTCCCATAAAACAACAAAGGCCTCCGTAAAAAGGAGTGCTACAAAAAAAGCATACCCTTACAATATGTAATATGTTGCAATGTAGCACCAGCCGCAAAGTTTAGTAATATGGCCCCTTGGGGGCGGGGGCTGATTTTGAAACAGAACAACCTATCTGTGCTTATCCAAAGTCAGCTCAGTTCAGATGATCTGCTGTGGTTTTTTTTTAGGAAAATTGGAGAGCAGCAGTTGAAAAATAATGCCTTTCTGATAGCTGTTGTGAGAGGACATTCACACTGCAAAGAAACTGCACAGGCAGTATTGGGGGAATACAGATGGCTATTTTTTCATTTTTATAGCCCCAGTTAATATTAGTGCCTATAATGGTGCAGGGTATCCAGCAGTGGACCAACGTACTGAAACAGATTGCAAAAACCAACAGAGGAAAAAAGCCCAGTTGAGCCATCTATATTCCAACCACCAGGGCCATTTCAGAGGTAACATACCTGCATGTGAAGTCTTTCATTCATGCAGAACAGGATGCATGTTTATAGAAACCTTATTACTGGAACACATTTCACCCATCTGGGCATGTCTACATTTTATCGGGAAGCAAATAATAAAAACATACACTGCAGAGGAAGTGGAGCAAAAACATTACAACAAATCATTTCTGGGACGCGCTCTAGACTCAATGAAGCATAGAATCAGGTTAAAAGGAAGGGGAGTGTCTCTGTGGCCCATTGAACGCTAGCGACGTGATCTGCAGAAGGGCATCCTCCAATGAGCCACACGCTTATTGCAGATTTGCAGTACAAGAAGGAACTGATTTACAAATTGGGCCTGTGATAAGGGGAGGGACAGAGGTGCAGCACAAGTGTTGTGCTGCCTGTTGCAGCAAGAGCCTCCTTGTTTATTGTGGCAGTGGGTGCACACCGCTGCTTTAGTATGGTCTACATCTAAAGCCAGGCTCACAGCAAACGCAGACACAGTGACCATTGGGGATGCCCACACATCTCTGAAAGGGTACCAGAATAAAGACTGGGCATGTAGTAGATGCAGTAGCAGCCCGTGGTGGGAGTGCTGCCGGGTGGTGACGCAGGGCAGGGGAGGGGCAGGGTGGGGGGTAGTAAACTACGGATTTCGGCCGCACTGAGGTAGGTAAACAAATAAATAAATAAAACGAATTTCGTTGCGCGTGCTGCAACGCCAAATGCGATGCAACGCGCGCAACGAAATTCGTTTTATTTATCTTTTTGTTTACTTACCTCTGTGCGGCCGAAATCCGTAGTTTACTACCCCCCCACCCTGCCCCTCCCCCGCCGTGCGTCACCGCCCGGCAGCACTCCCACCACGGGCCGCTACTGAGTAGATGTAGAAACAGCTGTCACAGGCATGCCCACACTACCGAGAAAGAGTACTGGAAAAGAACCAGGGTTCATAGGAGAGACAGATATAGCCACTATTGTGGATTTCCACACTACTCCGAAAGAGCATTAGAAAAGATGCCGGGCTCATAGCAGATACAACAGATACAGTCACTTTTTGTGCAAGCCCACACTTCTCTGAAGGTGTACCAGAATTAAAGTTGGGCTCATAGCAGATACAGATACAGCAGCCAAGGATATACCCATATGACTCTGAAAGAGTACTGGCATAGAAGCAAGGGTCACAGCAGACACACAGCAGACACAGATGCAGCCACAATTGTGCAAGCCCACAATACTCTGAAAGACTACTGGAATAGAAGCGGGGCTCATAACAGATACAGACAGTATTCTGCATTCCCACACTACTATGAAAGTTGAGCTCATAGCAGATGCAGATACAGCTGCCATGGGCATGCTCATATTACTCTGAAAGAGTACTGGAATAGAAGCTGGACTCATAGCAGACACAGACACAGAACTATTGTGCATTTCAACACTACTCTGAAAGAGAATTTTTAAAAAGAAGCCATGCTCATAGCGGACACAGATACAGCCACACTACTATGTAAGCATACAAGTTGGGCTCATTGCAGATTAAGATACAGCAGCTGTGGGCATGCCCACCGTTACTTAATTTGTGAAAAAATAAGTGTTGGGCCCTTCTCAGGAGACCACTGCAGATTGCATGAACCATTGTCCCTGCCAATGTTGCGATGCCAATACCAACAAAACTACTAAGCATCACACTCCTCCAAGTGTGACAATTAAGACTATTCCAGGTCCCCAAAGCTATAAGAATGTCTTGGGCGGCAGGTATTAGTCATTTTTAAGGTACATTGAAATAACAAACAACTGCTGTTGTGCTTGTCTCTAAATTAGACAAATAGTGCCACCATGAGGCAGACTATCATAAGTGCCAGTGTTGACATTTAAGTGCTGGTGCCGAGAACCAGAAACCACTGACTCAAATTAAGCTCTAATGCCCACACGACTCTGAAAGAGTACTGGCATAGAAGCCAGGCTCACAGCAGGCGCAGATGCAGCCACAATTGTGCATGCCCACAGTACTCTGAAACAGTATTGGAATAGAATCTGGTCTCATAACAGATACAGATACAGCCAGTATTCTGCATTCCCACACTACTCTGAAAGATGGGCTCATAGCAGATACAGCTGCCAAGAGCATGCCCGTATTACTTTGAAATAGTATTGTAACAGCAGCTGGGCTCATAGCAGACACGGGCACAGCAACTATTGTGCATTTTAATACTTCTTTAAAAGAGCATTAGAAAAGAAGCCAGGCTTACAGCAGACACAGATAGAGCTACTATGGTGCATGCCTACTCTACTCTGAAAGCTGGGCTCATAGCAGATGCGGATACACCTGTCCCAGAGAGAGCCTTGGAAAATAATCAGGTCTCGCAGCAGATAGAACTGCCATGAGTCTTGCCGTACTACTCCGAAGGAACACTGGAATAGAAGCCAGCCATATACATGGCACCTCAAATGGAAGCTCTCTATTTTTGGGTCCCATTTTAGAACAGTAACTGAGTGAATACAAATACTTTGGTGCCGGTGAAGATATCATGGACGTAAGGCATAGTTATGTGCAGACATCCCAGGTGTGAATTCCAGTATAGCCGCTTCTGTACAAGCTCCCATCACAGGCTGTCAAGTACTAGAAAAGACAAACATTTCCCAGTGGTGATCTTGACGGCCAGTAACACAAACTTGTAGTATGTGTGATATAACAGTACTATGTTTTCCATTTGGGAATCTTTGGGCATAATGGAGTTTTGTGGGAATATGAATAGTTGGTGATGTGTGTATAGAACTGGCATGGGAAATTACATATAATTAGCAAGCATCCAGGGCACAGGAAAATGACAATACCTGATTTAGAGTGAAGTATGAGCGGATCAAATTTAATCTGATTAAGAGTATATGAATAAAATAATAAAAAAACATAATGGGGGCCCATCCACAAAGGCATTTAGGAGTATAGAGTAGTACTACTTTAGTACTCTTTTATGTACTCTTACATGGCTTTTTGAATTGGCCCCTAAACATCTAAAATGGTAATAAAATGGGAATATTCAGGGCATATTCACGTACAATTAATACAAATAGAAGCACTCTGGCTTTTTGCACTTTTAGTAATAGACTGTTTGACGTTTTGGCCTGATTCTCAAAGGCATGTAAGAGTACAAAAAAGAGTAGTCCTGCAGTATTATTTCATGGACTCATGAACGCTTTTGTGAATCAGCCGCTCTATTGATACATTAAAACATTTTTAACCTCCATCGAAACAACCTGTTTGGCTCATACATGTTTGAGGAAATACCTTAATAAATAGGTAACAGCACGTTCATAACTAAAACTAGTCCTTAAGAGTTGGAGAAGAATTAGAGTAAAGTCTAAGAGCAATGGTGGGTTTGAGTCTAATGATGAGAAAATGCTAATGGCTCCTTCAGGTTCTCTTAAGTTTGGAAGTGGACCTGTAAAACTTAATGACGGGGGTTCCTTTTGTCAGAAGTCCCTACTTGTTATGATTTTAAACTTTTTTAGATACTAACTGTACCCTTGAACCCTTTCTTTTTTTGCACACCATTATTAACTCGAATATTTCATATAAGGATCATGGGACCAGATGTGCTAAACGTTTTTATGGTCAAAAAGAGTCTAACTCACTATTTGTGACAGCAAAAATGCTTTTTACAATGTACTAAACCAATTTTTTCAGACTCTTAAAATGGCTTTGCAATTCCACACTGAATCGCCATTTGAACAGTGTGTGTTTTAGACATTCTTTCAAAGTAGCAATTCGGTCTGAGATGAATCAATACTTTGCTTTAAAAATCCAGAAGCACAACATAAAAAAATTATGAACTCCAAAGTTGGGGTGGCAAGGCATTTGCAAATCGAAAGGGCCTGGGTATCTCTTCCCCTTTGGAATGTAAAACTAAAAGATTGTTGGGGAGTAGGCAGTGATCCAGGGGACCACTGCCAAACTCTCAAAGAAACTTTTTCAATGCAACACTGTTTCTTTTAAAGAAAACGGACTGCATTTGTAAAATGCCTAGCAGGCCACCATTCCTGTGAAGACCACCAATCAGAGTGAGTCACAATTTGCAATCTACCTCAATATTCAGAATACAACTAAGGCCGAGCTAAATTTCCATTACTCAGGCATAATTTTGCATAATGTCAGTAAATTTGTGTTACACTTGTTACTCGAAACTCCTGAAATTACGCTGTTATGGCATGTTACATGATTACGTGCAGCTTGCCAAAACAATCTAGTGCGAGCACACGGGAGCAATGTGAATGACCATAACGCATGTGGCTGCTATTTGCAGCACTTGTGATATATATGCATATTTTGCACAAAATGCATCTTCATGTCCAAAATGGAAGGGAGGATGCATTTCTCGCTAAAATATAGTGCCGAATGTGTAATTGGCTTATTTTTTTCCAAAACTTTAAATAATCATAGGAAAGCGAATAATGGGAATTTCACCCACCTCTAATTTTGACCCACTCTAACTCTGAATGGTACAATATGACCTATTGGAACATAGACTGGCTCGTAATCTTCTTTTTCTGGTTGCAAAAATGCTGCTCACAAATTGCAATCAGATTTTTGCAGGCAGTTTTTAATACATCCGGCACCTGCTCGCCATAAATGTAGTCACCTTACAGAAACACCTTCAGGCAGGTTATCAAAAACAATACACTGCTGCTAAAGGTTCCATGAGTTTTTAATTCAAGGAGATTTGCTTAACACTCATTGCCCCCCTAGCTAGTTGATTACCCCATGACATCAGCCCTAGAGCCCCTCCTGCTGTCGCTCCATGTCATCTCCATTTCTGGTATCATTTGCACCTTTGGCTTCAAGAATTGCTTTTAACAAACAATTATTTGTCCTTTCATTCTTCTCTTTTTACTGGATGGTCATGCGATCCCTAATGTTCAACTCAGAGAAAAAAAGAGAACATCATCCCTTAACAATCATTCATTCATTCATCTTTATTCGGTTTAAAAAACCATAAAAGATACATGTTAAAACAATTCATACATAAGGTAAACACAGTTAAAAGTAATCATTCCCCCTGTAGCAGTCACATTGAATAAAATGTTGCCTTTATAATATATGACTAGTTTCTCAATTAGTTAAATGGAAAACATAGTTCTAGTGCTAAGCCTACCAATCAATAAACTAAGATTATTATTAATTTCCTATCATAAAAGGAAATATGGGTTCAAGGCAGGAATTAATAAAGTGCAAGTGCAAGAAAGTGCATATGAATGCTAAAGCAGCACATACAATTTAAAACTTTTAAATTAAATATCTTGTCCTATGAAAATAAAAATGTCATGCCCTTTTCATCCCTTAGCATTTTCAGGCCGCTTCCTTCATCAGAGAATTGAAGCGCGCAGCCAAAATACACTCCCTACATTTAGAAAATATAGCTCCCTGAGCATCAGTGATACCCTCCCACTATCCTGGTTCATATCCCCTATAAATCACTGGCTACTACTAACTTTACTCATGGCATTTATTTATGTATTGTGAATCGCATTTGAGTGAAATTTGCAAACATGAAGGTATGTTTTGTTGTTGTTTTAGGAGGAAATTGTTGCAAAGGTATAAAACAATGCATTCATATTTATTTACATTTCATACATGTACCTTTATTATGTCTTGTTTACATCATGTTGCATTAGAATGTTATTATATGTATACATGTTATGTGAACGCTAACGGATTGCCTGTTTCTTACCATCTGCATTGTGATTTACTGCTTGCATGGTTGCCTTAATTTGTGTAGCACTTCTGATGGCAGAGAATTCTAAATAAAGCAATGATAATAGTAATAATAACGCATATATTTCTATCGATATTAGTAGCTGTATTAGTAGATGTAGTAGTGGTAATAGTAGTTGTATTATCATTTGCAATGTGCAGAAAGAAAGTGAATCATTGACAGTCACTCTGATAGAAAAGAAAATGTTTAATGCTCACTTTGTCACTCTCCGCCACCACAATTAGTTTCACCCATTATTCAATTGATAAAACATTATTTTAGGCACCCACATCTAATGACATTAACCATGATACTGGTTGCAATACCTAGCCATACAGAGATAGATGGTGAAACTCTCTTTTCTCAGCAGTGATAGACATGTTTAAGTAAAAAGGATTCTAAAGGGGGGATAACCCCGTGAGAAGTACAATCAAGCTTACGAAATGTGGAAATATCCATGGCTCCGGGTGGAAAAGGACAATAAGCTATTAACAAAACATTTGAGTGAGTCGTAAGCTTTGTTGCTTCGACTCAGTAATTCTGTTGATGTTCTACTCTACAGAATATATTCCTAGACTTGATATTAACAGCCAAAATCAGATATGGCATTGGGTAATGATAGAGAAATACCTGAAAAGTAATGCTATTTTGCAACAATCAATTGTAGTAAAACAGGATCCGTTAACAAGCTACATTAATCTCATTTGTTTAAGAGTAGATACAGGATATATAGACAGAATGAGGAAAGTGAGCAGACTGCATACAAGATTAGTAGGTGCTTAGAGATCTGGGCCCAGTTTTATCGAGGGCTTGGGTTCCCCTCGCTTTGCGTGAGGCGGCGCAAGCCGTTAAGTAGGATTTTCCAAGCCATGCAGAGCCACCTTGCGTGGCTTAATAAATCTGGATTACCGCAAGGCAGTGCGAGTCCTAGCCTTGCGTTAATCTGCTTTGGGAAGGCTTTCCATAGGTGGATTGTGGGTGTGCCCAATACGCCTGCATATGTATTGCTCACCGGGAACTCAGCAAGAATCTATCTTTTATGCAACAGTAAAGCATGTCCACCATTCATCCGGTTTCTTCTTAGAAGCATAAATCTGACTATCAACAGCATCAAGCAACATCAAAATTCCAGTATAAACACGAGTTACTGTTATGGGAAAAAAGCATGTAAATATGATTACAAAGTAAATGGGATCATACATCAGCAACAGCACTGAACATTAATGGAGTATGCACCACGCAGAAACCATGGACAACTACCATAAGCAATAACAATAGGTCTGCTCTTGGCATGCCACTTTTTTTTTCACCACGTTTTTTTGTGCAAAAATACACTACATACATTAAAAGTGTAAAAGTAATACAAAGTTAAAATAGTGGCTCCTAAAGATATATTTGAAAAAAAGTGTGCATGTGTTTGTGTGATGCTACAGAACCAGCAAATATTGTATCTACCCAATCCTCAAAAAACTGTTCCTAGGAAAGAAATTAAGATGACAACACTTGATGAAATGAGTCTTTGTTCTTTGGATTTCGTATACTCTCTGTTCACTTTGTGTGTTGGTTTTGTCTGTCCTTCATCTGTCTGATAGAAATGTGATAGGATGTTTCCACTGTGAAAACTTCCCAGAAGTGCATTATTTAGCGTTTATTTTTCTAGCTGGTTAAGCTTTGTTTTGGTGTTCAATAAAGTGCATTTTTCGGTGGTCTCATACCTCTCCACATTTAGTGAATATGTGTAACAAGACTGCGGGTTGCTCAAAGAAGTTGTGAATAGTTTCTTGTCAATATCTACCCGTGTTTTTGACTTTTACAGACAAGGATGAGGAATACATTATTTTGTGCGGTCTTCTTTTGAGTCATGTCCTTAATGATACCCGTTGCTGCTTACCCTGTAAGGGTTACCAGGTAGTGTTAACATTGTCTCAGATCGAAATCAAATGAAAGATTAATTTGCTGATAGACACCAAACTGACAACTAAGCACTGAGATGTAATCATAGTCTTCCTGAACCGTCACAGTTGATCAATATGTCTCAAATCCTCGGGTAAATAATTAAAACTGGTGCAATCAATATTATGAAATGGTCTGTCATTCTCTCTTTTCTAATATCTTTTAGAAGGCATCAGTATTTTTTTTAGCTGATATGAGATACTAAACTGGGCAAAGTAGGACAAATCGTTGCTTCAGGTATGCAACTCTTTGCATAGATCACTGTATGGAATAAATTCAGGCTTTCAAATTCCATCTGCACCACCACCAGAAGCAACTTGAGCCTCTGAACTGTGAAGACAATGTGGCATGTCTTAACCGAACTGCAGATGGCCTGGGCCACCAAATTCCACATTCTGGATTTTGAGTTGCCTGCCAGTAATGTTCAGTCTCTGTCTTGGCACCAATCGTTTCTCAGCCAATGATTGCCGAATCTTCTTTAGATAATAGAAAGCATTTGTAATGAACGAACCTATGGTGACAGGTGGATGTGGAAACAATACTGTTGATATGACTTTCCATAAAGATGCAAGCGTCAAATAGGACGCTAAGAGTTCTCCTCTCCTTCTTCATGGGAAATTCAGTGTCATCGCGTTTGAAAGACAAAAAGAGAGATCTACCCTTCTTCAGCCAGCTGCTGTATGTTTACCCTTATATGATTTATACTATGCAATGCAAAAAATAATCTTCCGTTGATCACCATATTGGGAAATAATTTTTGATGTTTTTCCATGCCACAGTTCTATTCAGTATGAAACCTTTTTCTTTTTGAAATGATCTTCATTGAAATTAGATAGGATGCACATGACGTTAGTACTGAATCAGAATGTTTGACTGAAATTGGTAAACATGCAGCATGGCAAGATCATGAAAATAATCCCCAATTTACCCCCCACACCCTGTGCTCTTGTGCAATGTGTCTCGTCAATAACATACAGCAAGACAGATGTAGGACAGCTTCAACATCCATATATGCGGTTATAGAGTGTATAAAGGCCGATAACCCCATCTCAAGTCACCCAGCATCAGTCCTTAATTTGAGCCAGTGGTTTTCAGTGCTTGGCAGCGGCACTTAATTGCCAGCACCTGCACTTATGATAGCTGCCACATGGTGCAGCTGTTTGTGTAATTTAAAGATGAGCAGAAAAACAGTTGTTTGTTAATTCAATATATATTAAAAACAATTGATACCTGCCAACCAAGCCATTCTTAAAACTTTGGAAGCCTAGAACAGTCTGAATTTTAGCACTTGTAGCAGTGTGATGGTTAGTAGCTGTGTAAGTACAGTGGCAATGTGTGGTGCCAACTGCGGTGGCCTCCTGACGAGGGAACCAGCACTTCTTTTTTTTGCAAATTAAGCACTGCCCAGCTGGTCCCCCAGACAAACCAGCTGCGGGAGGATCTTTCAAGTCATGTAATTTAGCTGCACAGGCTCTCCGATCATCTTCAAGTTTGTCATCCGTATTGATATGTTTCATCCAGATTTCTTCCGCCGTAACCCACTCAGAAACATCGCTGAGCCAATCTGCATATTTAGGCGGAGGCATACCCCAAAACTTTATAGCTATCTGGCATTTTGCCAACAGCTGGCTCAAGAGGGCAAATTCCCTGATAAGTTTCTTGATGGGGGAGGAGGGGATCAAACCCAGGAGCACCTGTCACATACTGGGGACTATGCGCCAGCCAGCAGCACTGTTTAGTTTGGCCACAACTTCCTGCCCGTAGGAAATGAGTGCCCTGCAGGACCACACCATATGTAGGAAATCCGCCGGTGGGCTCTCACAGCAGGGACAGCTATCTGAGTGGGCGGGACATATAGCGTGTGTGATTTGCAGGGAGAGGTACGTTTGGTGAATATAGTTATATTGAATAAATTTGAACCTAGTGTTGGAGCTGACTGTTCATACCCTCTCATGTCCACCCCCTCCCCAACAAAGGCTCATCTAGCAGCTCCCATTTAGTCTGTATGGGGAGGGGCCCCCCCGGGAGAATGCTGCGTAGGGCCCTATTGACTTGGGAGACCAATCGGCTACCCCCCCATACCTAGCAGGATGACCAGGGTGTTGAAATCCACAGGGACTCCCATGAAGGAGGGCCAAAGCTCATGCGCTCTAGCAGTTATCTTGGTGTCTTGGAGACACTGTCCCCTCCAAGGCGAAGGAATCCACAGCGTCACTCCAGGGGATGAACCTCCTCTCAGGGTATAGATCGCCCAGAGTGGTGCATCCTTCATTCTTCCACCTCTGTACAGGCTATCAATTGGTTAAAAAATAGCTATGGGGGATCCTGTATAGGGTGCCTTGGTGAGTATAGAGACATCTAGGGAGCAACACCATTTTACAATGGCAATTGTGTACATAAGGGAAAGAGGAAGGTCCCTCCAGAATCTCACAGGCGCGTGAAGGCCCTCCACCACTCGCCCGATATTAAGTTCCAGAAACAGTTGTTCAGTATGCGCCAGTTGGATCCCCAAGTAGTGGATATTATTCCATTCAGAAGAAAGACCTATAACTGGGAGCAGCTCATGCGGAACCTTAGACAGGGATCCTTAAAGGGAACAATTAGCCAGGTTGACGCGGAGACTCAAAATCTCCCCGAACTCCTGAATCATGTTCAGGAGTATGGGAACAGAGTACAGTGGCTGTCGCAAGTAAATCAAAGTGTCATCAGCATAACGGGAGACCATGTGAGTGGTCTCCCCAACAGTCATCCCCCAAGGGCTCATAGTTCTGCGTAACCTCTCCACCATTGGCTCCATTGCAAGCGTGAACAAGAGCGGCAATGGAGGGCACCCCTGCCTTGCCCCCCTCTGTAAGTTGAAAGAGTCAGAAACCATTCCCCCCGATCGCTCCCTAGCACAGGGAGCCACATAGAGCAGCTGGATCCATCGTATGAATGTGGGGCATATCCCTACCTTCCGCTGTACAGTCCATAGATACGTCCAGTCCAGTGATTTAACGCTTGTTCTGTATCCAGCAATACCAGGGCACATGCGTCATTAAGCAGGTGTGGAGCGCAGTAGATGTGGGTTACTCCTCTTCAGGATAAATCCTGATTGATCTGTATGAATGAGGGCAGGGAGACAATGGAGAAGATGAGCCACCAGTATACAGCTAAGGATCTTAACGTCAACATATAAGAGAGATATGGGTCTGTAAGCAGAGGCCACGGCCAGGTCCTTGGCAGGCTTGTGTATCATCACTATTAGGGCTTCACTCGTGGCTGAGAGGGAGCCTGTGGCATAGAGCTTTATGTACTCTGACACCTAGAAGGCTATGAGGTCAGAGAGAATAGTGGGAGAGAACCTTGAAGAGGGAACAACAGTTGCTGATGAAGTGCCATTGGATGAGGTGTTAATAATAAAGCTGATCTTACCTGTACCCGCAGCCTTGTCATGTCTGGTTTGGACATCACAGAGCCCCTCCGCATATTTATGGTAAAACTCAGTGGGGAGGCTGTTGCTACCCGGCGTCTTTGCCGTTCTCAGTACATGGATTGCTGAGAGGATTTCTTTGTTTGTGATGGAACTCTTTAGTTAATTGTGGTAATCTAGGTCAAGCCATGGAAGTGGGACATTTGTACAGTATGCTTCAGTTTGAGCCAGTAGGATTGCCTCTTCACCAGCGTGGAGCCTACTCAGGTGGGATTGGAATATTCCATTTATGGCCTGCTGTGTACAGATCGTCCAGCCCGTATGGTCCTTCTGACGTAGGATCGGTGCCTGAGGATGCTCCTGCCTGAGTAAACGGCCAGCATTGCCCCTGTTCTGTCTCCTTCTGCGTGGAGCCGTTGACAATAGGTGATATATGTATGTTTTTCTAGCCTACTCCAGTCGTCCAGTAAAGCTTTGCGGGTTTCCCGCATGTTTGTTGGGATGTAGGTGAATCTCCATTTCGATATTGCCTAGGTCTCTCTCACGTCTTTGGATATCCTGCTTCAATTGCTGCCTGACCCCATAGGTGGTCTTAAGGCATACCCCTGAGATGACCAGCTTCATTGCCTCCCAGTCTGTACCCCTGATCCCAGAGGAGCCCCAAATCTGATGGATGTATTGTGTTAGTGTGCCGTTGACTGCAATCGCAAACAGGGGGTCAGTCAAGGCTTCTGCCCTCAGTTGCCACAGCGGTATCGCCGGGCATCTGCATTCCCCCTAAAACATAAAAGAACAGAGGAATGGTCCAATAGATAATGGACCAGATACGAGATCCCAGAAGTCATTTGTGCTATGTCGCTGGAGACCAGGCAATAGTCTAGTCGACTGTGGGCCCCCGCTGCAGGGGTGTAGCAGGAGAACATCTTGTCTAGGGGTTGCTTGTCCCTCCACATGTTTCAAAGGCGCAATTCCCTCATCTTATTGTGCAGTGCTTTGGTCATATGGGGTGTGGAGTTTGGGTGGGTCACAGTCTAGAGAGCCGTTGAGGGCACAATTACAGTCCCCTGCCAATATAATGTCGGCAGCGAGGCAAAGGAAGGCAGCAGCTGCAATCATCCAAGGATCATGAAAATCTATCGACAGCGGAGCCCCAGCAACATGGCCGACGCCTGGAGGAGCTGCCTAGGTAGCTATAGAGGAGAATGGCTGTGGTCTCCCCCTCGGCTGTCACCTACCCTCTGGACTTGGGCACTGTTTCTCGTCTCCCTGCTAGTTCTCCTTTCGTCCCTCGCCATCCGATGAACTCCGAATAATCTGCTGATTGCGGATCCTATTCAACACTACAGACACCCGGCTGAGCTGCCTTGGTAGCTATTGAGGAGATGGCTGGGGATCACCCCTCCGGCCATGACCTGCCTTCCGGACCTGTACCACGGTTGCCTGGCATCCTGCTTCGCCTTTTCGGGACTATGGCTGGGACGCACGAATCCTGTTCCCCCACAAAGAAGCCTTGAGTTTGTCGCGATGTTGCTGCCCTGTACCACCAAGCTTGTTTTCCCTTTTCTTGTCTGAGTTAGCGCGCCCTCCTGACCCTGCAGCTGCCTTCCTCTTCCGGGGCTGCTGCCTGGGCGCCCGCGCTGACTTCCCCTGACTTTGATGACCCGAGAGAGATTGGCGACTTCCAGCCTTCCTCCCGCCAGATCTGGTGGCTGCCTTCCCCATTCAGCCCTGCTCCTGGGGTAGGTTTCCTTGTTGGCTTCTCGACCGGATTTTTGTTTACCCGCAATCCCGCCATTTTGTTACAAAGTTATTGGGGTCCATGAACTGGATCCTTCATCTTGCGGTTTCAACAGATTCCCAGATCGATTCATGACACTGGTCAGCACCTTGTACCGCCAGATTGACCAATGCCTTAAGACGACCCACTCTTGAGACACCTACACCCCTCTCTTCTTGTATGGTCACTGTGAGGCACCCTTTCGCCCCCTCCTTTGGACCCGTTCCATTTCTAATTTCGACCCGACACAGTGAGGGAGTCCGGCACTGGATGCTGTTGATCACTGGACCCCTTCCGGTTTGCCGACTTGCTTACCCTGACTTTTTGGTGTCCCCTGAAGTACTATACTCCATGGCCGGTCTGCCTAGACCTGATCTGCATTACAACGCCTTTACTAATCCTCCACTACCCTCTATGCTCCATAGGACTTGCTCTCTATGTTATTTAATGCTTCTAGTAATGGATGTAATTGTGTATCATGGTTTTTCTCTATGCTAAGTTTGGCTCTAGTAACTGATGTAACTTTGTAACATTGTTCTTTTCTAACGCTAACCTCATGTAAAGCGCTCTGATACCTCCGGGTCTAGCCAGCGCTATATAAAACTCTTCAAATAAACAAATAAATAAATAAATCATGTTGTAGAAGTCAGGACAATCATTATTTTGGGCATAAACATTCACCATACAGATTTCTCGACCATCCAGGGTCCCAAATAATATGACGTATCTACCCTCTGGATCTAAGAAATGACCTCTGTGATGGAAAGGGATCCCGGGGGGCAACACACATCAGCACACCTCGACTGCAGTCGAAGTAAGAGCTGGCATACAGTTGTCGTTCCAGGGCTTCCAGAGACAAGGTATGCAGTTTCTCCATATCTGCGTTTCTTGTCGGAATGCAATGGACACTTTATAATGTTGAGATAGGCATATATCCTTCTGCGCTTCTCGAATTGGGCTGTGCCCCGGAAATTCCAGGACATGAGTTCAATTGTGTGGGCTGAAATCTGTATGCGTTGGCAATGACACCCATCCTGGTTGGCAGAATATCCCCATCTCAGTTGGGATCCCACAGACGCAGGCAGAGCTCAGTAATGGAAACCTTAGTGCACAAGAGCAATATAACATTCCCCAATTGTGGAAACCAGTAAAAACATAAACGGTACCCAACACCCCCATCCCCATGGGCAGCTTAACTAGGGCCTCCCACCCTACATCTGGCATGGTAGGAGCTAACATCCCCCACCGCATTCCCTAAAACAAAACAAAAGTTAGAGGTAAACAATAACTACAGTAACAAATTGTATGCTCTGCTAGAGGGGAGATGCAGGGAGGGGTGTGAGGCTACTGACACTCCAGCTTCTGCGCCCAGCCTACCCATCTCTCCTAGGCACCTCCTGTCAGCATAGGAAAAATAATTACAAAAATAAGCAACCTAATAATACAGAATTATCCCATCTCCTGCCCAATAACCTCACAACAACCTTTACCAATCTAGATCAGTGTTACCATATAAGTTCGGTCAAAGCAGACATCAGCACATCCGGGTGGCGGCCCATAGGACCCCCCAGACTCTCCCCAGTGGCAGTCCACCAGATACTCCATTAGCCAGGCAGGGTGCATGACTCACTGCAAGCCGGTACTGTCACTAGCTGTGTTTGGGTCACTGCGGCATTGTTGAAAGGATTCTCTCGAGTCCAGGACCACATCCGTAGTAACTTGTGAGTGTTCCACCCGGGCAAACTACAATTTTCCTTGATCATCAGGTATCGTCGTGACTCGTTTGCCATCCTTTCCTGCCACGTAGGTGGGCAGATTGTCTTTGCACACTGGGGGTCGGCAGGTCCTGATGTCCCATGCTCTATGCAGGAGTCTGTGCCAGAGTGTCCAGCCAATCACTGGCTTCTCCAGAGCTAAAAAAGAATAGCACTTTTCCTTCATGTTGTACTAGGAGCTTAGCTGGAAAGATCATATCAAGTTCATATCTCTTGGGCAGCGTTTGACAGAGATAAATGTTTTTCGTTGCTCCTGGACTCACTGTGTATAATCTGAGAAGATAGGAATGAGTCTGCCCTGAAATAGCGGAGGGCCCTTCGCCCAGACCCTCTTGAGGATAGCATTGCAGTCCCGGAAATGAAAAAGGCGAGCAATAATCGCTATTGGTAGGGTGCCGGGTTTTAGCAGGGGGGCAAATGCCCTGTTGGCTCTTGCGATCATGAACAATATGGACAATTTTTTAAGAAGTAGGGCAGCAGTAATCCAGTCTTACAGAAACATTTCAACTGATGGCCCCTCCGCCCTTTGGGGGAAACCAACAAAGCTCTTCAAGTTCATTCAGGCAAGCCATCAGCCTCTGGAGGTTGGAGACTGTGGAACATAGTTCACAAACCTCTTGTTGAAGGGTGTCGACATGCTGTTCAGTGATGGTCAAACGCTCCACCACCTTCTTTAGGTCGGCTCGAAGCAGGCAAACCTCCATGGCAACTGAGTCAATTTTAGTGACCATGTCATCTCTCGACGGGAAACGGCCACTACAACGCGGCCGTTTCCACGCATAACTTAACCACGCATGCATTACAACGCATGCGTGGTTACAACGAAAGCCTTTACCACGCATACCTTTACTATGAGATACGTAGTAAAGGCATGTGTGCTAAAGGCAACGAAAAAAAAGGGGGGGCTTGGGGGGGTCCCCCCCCCAAATAGCGTATAAAAAAAAGGGAAAAACGCACCTTTTGAAGATTGTATGTGGAGGGAATCGGGAGGCAATCAGCGTCGTTAGAAGAAACGGAAAGACACTTCCGTTTCCTCTTAACGACGTACGACGTCAACACGGAAGAAGATTGAGAAGAGACGAGGTGGAGAGGTAAGGGGAATATTAGATTAAAGAATAAAAAAAAACAGGGGTCCGAATTCAGGCATAAGGGCAGGGGAGGGGTATTTGTAAGAAGGGTTTAGGGGTGGGGGAATAACCTTTACCAAGAGTATGCCCTTACAAAATCGTTGTAAAATTATGCGTGGCAAAGGAATATTCGTGGTAAAGGTTATGCGTGGGAAAGGCATTCCGTTGTAACGCATGCGTGGAAAAGGCATGCGTTACAACGGAATGCGTTGTAACATCATACAACCCTCTCGACGCTTGTATTGCTACTAATAAGTCGGCAAGAGATGGGATAGAGATCGCTGCTAGCCCAGCTCCATCTCCCGGGCACTCTGTCCCCCCCTCTTTTCTCGGACTGTCAGGCTGTAGCGTGTGCATGTAGTTGATAATTTTATTAGACTGTGCAGGTTTAGCCCCCTATCCTTGACCATGAAGGTGGGGATTCCAGGCTGCAGGGCAGAAGAGCTGGGGACTGGGCAGGTACTGCTGTCACCTCCAAGTGCAATATACAATGCAAGGGGGCCAACGGCACCAAACCCGCAGCAGTATTCCTTCACGATCCAGAACGAGGTCTGATGGGGCGGCCTGGGGCGACCAGGGCGCTCTAACCCCCATGCCCGCAGCCAGGGATTTTGTGTGGGACATAGCAGCTGAGGGGTAACAACCAGATGCGTGACCCCTCAGGAGACTGAGACAGGATCCCCTCACAAGTACAATCCCTCTCCCGGTCAGCTCCTAGGGTCACAGGCCTCCATCCTCATCCTGCAGGCACCCGGGGGGCAACCAGGACCCCCCTGCCACACCACCATCAGTCTCCTCCGGGGGGGTTGGACCACCAGAATCAGGCAATGTAAGAAAGAACTATCGGGGCCAGCTTGTAAACCCACAGTGAGTATCAAAAGACAGGGCAGCCCTCGTGTCCCCAGTGGTAGCCACAAGTGTTTGGTGAGGGGCAGAGCCAGCCCGAGCAGGGAACATCAGGAAAGTCCTCAAGTCACTCTCACCCTAAACAGGGGGGACAAAATGTCACTTAGGTCCTCCCCTAAGCATTTAGGCAGTGTTCAGGCCTTCCAAGCTCATAGCACCTAGAGACTCCATTCCCCAGTTGAATACTCCAGTACAGGCCCTTCAGAGTAGTCCAAGCAGGACCTCCTGTCTTTGGCAAGGGGCCGGGCCGTGGGAGGCAAGAAGCACACTGTGCCAGGTGCTACCAGGGTCCAGTGGACAGGGACAAGGTGCTGCACAACCGTTGCCCCCTCAGAGCAGCTGTTGAGACGGGGGCGCGGGCAGGGCCCAGTAGCAGCCGGGGACAAAGGAAAAAGAGTCCCAGAGTTCCAATGTGTCTCCCTGAAGCCGTGCGTGTAACAGTGCAGTCATAAGGCTCCTGGATTAGGATTTAGTCCACCCCTGTGCACTCTCTTGGGCCGCCCGGGGCTCTGGGGGCGATGGAGAGTTGCGGCATGATGCTGCCTAGTATGGAGCTCGGCCTCCGCCGCCCAAGTTGAATGACCCAGCGGGACTCACCACAGAGGGGAGCCCCCTTAGGGTTCAGCGGCATCAGCAAGTGTGTCACCTGGACCCTGCCTCACAGCCAGCACCTTCCGTTGGACACGGGTCGGGGGAGAGGAAGGTCCGACGAGGTCAGGCCCGGGCTCACCCGGATTGTAGCAAGATGGTCTCCGGGGAGCTCAAAGAATCCTCCAGTCGGCTACCCGCGATGTAGCACAGATAGGGCACATGTAAATGGGCGGAGATGGCAGCTGGATTAGCAGGATTTCGACAGGATTAATTCAGCACCGGCGGGTGCGTGAGGAAGATCGTCTAACCGACCAGCCTGCGTGGCCACGCCCCGACTCAGTATGAAACTTAGAGGAAAAAGAATTCCTAAATCTATATCAAATTCAATACACAATATATTCAAACTGAAAAGTGTTCAACTTACTGTGGCTGAGCTGTGTAAGTGTAAGGTTTATACTAATTTATTTGCGCACAATTTAACATTGGCACCAGCCTTCATATAGTATGGAGAATATTCTTTTAATTGTACCTTAACGTAGGTAGATGACACCCGTTTGCGCTGGATATATATTCAGTTTTGACTGCTACAGTGGCCGTTTTCGTTTTCTTATGAAAATGATGGAAGAATTGTGAGGAAATGAATTGCGTCTTCAAATTAAAAGAGCCTCAGACTGTGGTTTGCCTCTTATGTTAGCATTTCTTCTATAAATTATTTGTAATATTTTTTATACATCTAGCTTATTCCATGCCAGCCTTAAAAAAACGCAGACTGCTCTTTTTTCTGTAAGTGAAGTGATTTTTCTAAAATTACTTTTGATTATTTACATTTTGGATCTTACCTAATATCAGTTAAATAATTTATGATAATTTGAATGACGCCATTGTGTTTAATAATAAATTATCACCTGGTCATTATTTATTGTGCTATATCGAATATTATTTACATTTTTAAAAAAAAAAAATTTTATTGAGCGGAGCAGTAGGTATATAAACAAACATCATTCTTAAATATCATATCACAAACAGCCCAAATTTTAAAAGACAATATAAAAACATCTTCCGTACAGTAATCTCAAACCACAATACATATTGAGTAATATTGTGAAAAAAAAGTGCTAGTGCTTATACAGTGCAAAAAGAGATAGAAAAGTGCAAATGCAATATAAATATAAATATAATTAACTGGTACATATCCAATATCTATCAAATATTCATATCCTTCAGTTTTTCTAAATCACAAAAAAACTTCCAGTTCTTTCTAAATTTCTTTATCGCTCCTAATCGTTTTGCATAGGCTTCCTCAAAATTACGAGTTCTCTGCATTTTCTTAAACCATTTTAAATGGGAAGGTATTTCATTCGAGTTCCAGTTTTGGAGAACTAACGAGCGTGCTACCGTACAGGAGATACACAAAAACACTTTTTCTGCCTCAGTTAATAACAATTTATCTTTGCAAAATGAAAATAGTGCAACATCGGCCTCTAGCGGTACTTTCTTTCCCAAAGCCTGTCCAATATCAGTGAAAATTGATTCCCAAAAAGAGTTCAGACGAGGACGTGTAAAAAAAATATGATGCCATCCACCTTCCCCATCTCTCTGACATCTAAAGCATTTATTTGGGACTTCCGGAAACCTTTTATTAAGTGCCGCCGGGGTATAATAAGAGAGCCGACAGGATAAAAAAGACATTCTCTTAAAATTCGCTGCTCGAAGTGTTTTATTTCCTAAAAGGCTGATATCTTCCCAATCTTTAAGAGTAAAAGAACACTGGGTTTCACTGGCGATTCTCGCTAAATGATTCTCTATTAAGGGTTTTTGGATATGATGTTGTAGCAGCCGATACCAATTCCCCACACCATGTAGTTTAGTGGCATAAAGGGTTGATATTAAATAATTTGGAACATCAAAAATTTCTTTTATATCTGTTAAAAAATGGACAATTTGAAGATATTCAAAGAAAGCAGGTTTATTACAACCCTCAGCCCTAGCCATTATTTCTTGCCAAGAAATCGCCCTATTCGAAACAGAAAATTGTCTTAACTCGGATAGTCCACAGTTCTCCCATGTTTTTATAGTTTTAGATCGGTGCTGGAGACCCAAATTACTACATTCTCCCAATTTTACAAAGTGTAAACCTGATGAACTCGTTTTTTAAAAAAAAGCTAATAATCTAAAAGAATAATCTTTTAATGTTTTATACCTTGTCTTTTTGGGAAACTTGGAAGTTTTTAAAAATACTGAAGTTTGTGAACCCATTTCTTGAGTCATTTTATCCATAAAAAACTATCTCTCGTACCATTTGATCTTAACAGTCCGGAAACTAAGTCTAAAAATGCGGCTTCATAATAGGTTTTCAAATGCGGCAAAGCCAAGCCCCTTGTTTTATAGGTAATTGTACCGTAAGCAGCTTAACCCTAGATGCCTTTTTTGCCCAGATAAATTTTCTAAATAAAGTTTCCATTTCTTTAAAAAAAGAAGCATCTACTTTGATGGGAACATTTATAAAAAGAAACAGAAGCAGCGGGAGTATAGACATTTTAATTAAAGACACCCTCCCAATCAATGAAAGGGGAAGAAGAAGCCATTGTTCCAACAATTTTTTAATTTTATCTTTCATTCTTATATAGTTTAATCTAAAAAGCTGCTGATGTTGATTAGACACAAACATCCCAAGATATCTAATTGGATCCGTCTTAAATGCTTGAGCTTCTAAGCATAGCGGAAGAAAATTTGAATCGACATTAAGAGCGAGCACTTCGGTTTTATTAGAATTTATCTTATAGCCCCCAATTAATTCATAGTTCTTGAATTCTTTTAAAACTGTCTCAAGATTTATTTTATCAGGTTTCAAATATAAAATAATGTCGTCTGCGAATAATTTTAGCTTAGCCATTCCAAGAATTGGAGGCTGAATATCAGGGTTATTACGCATCTTGATAACCAAAGGCTCTATAAAAAGGTAAAGAGCAGCGGCGATAACGGACAGCCTTGTCTTGTCCCTCGGCATATTTTAATATTACCTACTTTTGTAGCATTTATAACTACCGTGGCTGTTGCTTCCTGATAAATGTTCTGTACCATCTTAACAATTTGGGTTGGGAAGCCGAAAAGCCGAGAATAAAAATAACGTTTTCCAATTAACCAAATCAAAAGCTTTCTCGGCGTCCATCATTATAATACATGCCGGGGTATAATTAGTATTAAAGTAATCCAAAGCATGAATTAAAAATTCTGTATTTACCGCCATCGATCTGCCCTTAATAAAACCAGTTTGATCACTATGAATAGACTCTTGGGCAGCCAACGAAAAGCGCTCTGCCCAAATTTTCATTAGTATCTTGTAGTCTGAATTTAAAAGACTAATGGGCCTGTAAGAGTTGACATCGTGGGCATTCTTATCTTTTTTCACAAAGGACACAATTATGGATTCCTTAAAATTCACGGGTACCATGCCTCCCTCTTTAATATAATTAAATAATTTTTAAGAGGGATCAATAACTCCCCTGCAAAAGCTTTATAAAATTCAATAGGGAAACCGTCTTGTCCGCAAGCTTTAGCCCCAGCGGTCGTTTTAATAGCGGTCAAAATCTCGACGGTTTCCACATCCAAGCTTAATTGTCCAACTCTTTTGTTGAAAGTTTTGGAATATTTAAATTTAAAAAATAGTTCTGAATCCATTCATCCTCTACCTGATGTTCTGTTGAATAAAGTTGTTGAAAATGATTCAAAAAGATCTGACTGATCTCATTACTTTTAGTTGTTTCGCCCCCTGTCTGAGGGTCAAGCACTTTCAATATTGTACCTGCCTCTTGTTTCTTTTTCGTTAAGTTCGCTAGTAGTTTACCTACTAGCTGGCTTTCCTCATAGGTTTTTTGTTGATAATTTTGGGAGCTACAAATTTCTTCCAAAACAAAAAACTACCTTAATAATGATCTTGCTTGAGCATACCGGTTCGGAAGTGACTGCAGCAGCAGTGCATACTCTTTTTCAGCCTCCAACTGTAATTTGGCTATTTTTAACTTCTGCGCTTTATGTTGGACGGCTGAAAAAGTAATTATTTGGCCACGAGCCGCTGCTTTAAAACCTCCCCATACTGAAAAAGGCTCAGCAGTATTATTATTGACACAGTGACTTGGATGGCTACGGAGAACCACGCCTCCGAGTAGCCACAGGTGGCGAAGCTGCTGCCCCGCCCTCCTGCAATGGTGATTCGGCGTTTTCGGCATTTCGAACGAAGCACAGCGTACATCGCGTGCTGGGGCCGCTGAAGCACTGAAGGTGGTGCGGCCGCTTTTGATGCCTTAAATTATCCTTTCCTGAGCGCTACGTTGAAAAGCGAGGCGCCGGTAGCGCTGGCAACGCTGAAGGAGATCCGGGAGTTGGGACCTGCTGATTTACTGCTTGCTGACTGCCGGGGCACTACGAACATCCTGGGGGAGGAGGTGCCGGTGAGTGGAGGCTGGTGCATGGCGCTTTGAATCCTGCCTGACTTTTTCAGCCAGTGCTTGGCTGCGGTGACTGGAGCTGCCTTTCTTCTGGGCTAGCAGAGACTTGTGGGGTCGCACGGCCCACATGAAGGGCGCGCTTGAGCCGGATTGGTTCTTGTTTGATGCTGGGATCGAGCCTCTGTCTTTCTTTTGAGCTGTGTGAACCGGGTGACAGCTGGGCTCAGTGGGACCGAGGCTTTGGAAAAGGAAGGAGGAGGGATAGAGGGAAGAGAGAAAGCAGAGAGAAGAAGAGAGGGGAGACAAAAAGGGGAGACGAAAAGGAAAAAAAAGGGATCACGAGGCGGGCTGTTTACATCTGCTAACAGAAGAGAAATGGGCAAAACACTGAAACACGCTAATACTGGCAAATTCGATTCTGCAGCCCGGCTGAAAGCCAAAACACGTTTAGCTCAAGCCAGGGAAGCTAAGGAAGTCGCCCGTTCAGCAAACAAGGGAGGGGCCTCGTATGGCCTTGACTCTACCCCTGAAAGTTCAGAGGGTGAGCTGCCCTCTACTGTCTCTCTAGAGCAGGTAGAATCAGCGATGGATCAGATAAATGCGATACCAAACTTGAGCAATATTGCAGCAGCCTCGGCAAAGTCTCTGCAAGGCGAACTAATATGTGAAACATTAGAAAATAGCTCCAAGGAGATAAAGAAATTTTCATTATTTGTAAAGAAAGCCACTCTGCTGTCTCCCTCTTCAAATTTAAGTCCAACTTTAAAAGTAAAAGAAGGAGTACTAAAGGTATCGGGGCTATCAAGCACATTGATGGACATGACTTCTAAAGATAAGGCTGTACCTTCGGAGATATGTTATGATCAAGATCAAGCCCAAGTTCAAGATCCAACTCAGGACAGGCCCGCTCCATTAGAAACATCTATGCAATCATCAGCCACTAGTAAAATTCCTCCTCAGTTACAAGGAATAGGAGATGAAAGTAATAACATCATAATAGAAATCACCTCAAATCAGACCTTAAACCAGATGCCACTCCAATATAAGCCTCAGCTACAATCACCACCTCTACCTCTACTTTTATCTCTACCTCCACCTCCACTTCAGGGTCAAGGCTCGGCAGAGGGCAAACTATTTCAAGTTGATGCTATGATCAATACGGCAACAACAGATGGAAGCACGATCTCTGATTCTACTAAATCACAAAAAGATCCCAGCCAAAGCACGCAGGCATCCAGGGTTTGTCAACTGGACATTAAGGATATGTTAAATCTAATATTAGAAGAAATACGCGAAATGAAAGAAACTCAGAAATTAGAGCTTGCTTCTTTACATTCACGATTGGGGAAAATAGAAGAAGTAATGACATGTTTTCCAATTAGACTTCAGGAAGCTGAAGGAAGGATTTCAGTTCTCGAAGATCAGATGACAACAGTGATTGGTGAGGTGAGGGAGGTAACAAAAAATAAGAGCAATCTGGAAAGTAAGTTGGAACAGTTGGAGAACCATTCTCGGAGGTCAAACCTCCGGATAGTCGGGATTCCGGAAGGTATTGAAGGTTCTCAGCCACTACAGTGGGTTAATTCCTTCATTAAGCAAAAAGTCCTCCCAGAGTTTGACGGAGACCTCACCATCACTAGAGCACACCGAGTTCCAGCTCATCCTTTTCCTAATTCGACGATGCCACGAACAATGTTACTAAACTTCACGGACTTTCGAATAAAAGAAACAATTTTGACACAGGCAATTCAACAGAGACAGTTTTCTGTAACCGATACCGCAAAATGCAGAATATTTTCAGATATGACTGCCTCTGCTGCACGTAGAAGGAAAGAGTTTGTAAAAATCCTTCATCTGTTTAAAGCTCACGGTGCCCAAGCCTCGATTGCTCAGCAATTCAAATTGAAAGTATTGGTAAAAGGGAAATTTTTTATGTTTTCGGACTTGGAGGAAGCTCAGGCTTTATTAACGGAGATCTCCCAGGGATCCCAGGGATCTCGCGCTTGAGGGAAATCCTTTGAAATATTATGAATAAATGGGTTGATTAGGTTGTTATTGCAGGGGTTCGGGGCAGCTGGGTCACCCAGGGTGTAATTACAGGACACCCAGGAAGTTAAAAGGGAGGGGTGGAATACGGCAAGCGTGGGCAGTAGGGGTATATCCGCATTTGGGGTTGAATGGGGGGAGGAAGGGGGCACATAGAGGAAAAAGGAGCAGAAGGTATGTTTAATAAACAAAGTGTGAATCTGTTTTTGGTTAAAAAAAAAATAATGTTTTTGGTTAAATCAACATCCTATTTTCTGACTTTATAATGGAAAAAAATATTAATTGCAAGGTTATATCAGCGAATGCCAATGGCTTGCTGAATAAAAAAAAGTGCGGCGCTCATATTAAATGGTTAATGTCACTTAACCCTCTCGTTATATATTTGCAGGAAACCCATTTAAAAACAAACTTTCCTAAAATATTTATACCCAGGGCTTTTCCTCATGCTTTTTTTGCATCAGCAGGTCTTGCTATGCGCGGGGTAGCTATATACTTTTCTAATAAAGTTTCTTGGGAATTTGTAAAAATAGTTAGAGACCCTCAAGGGAGGTGGATTTGGGTTACCACAAGGCTGCAGGGGAAAATTTTGAATTTTTTCAACTATTATGGACCTGTGACTGATGATGTCTCTGCTTTGATGAAAATAAATGAGTACCTCTTGGGTACGCCTGGACAGGTTATTCTCGGCGGAGATTTTAACTACATACAAGATTTAAGAAAAGACACTTCAAATAAAAATCAATTGAAACCAAATACTAAAAAACTAATTGATGTTCTTAAACAAGAATATCAATTGGTAGACCCTTGGTGGATTGAGAACCCAGACATGGATTTCTATACTTGCCACTCGCATCGTTTTGGAACATCCTCCCGAATTGATTTTTTTCTCATATCTAGATCTCTTCAGACTTCTAAGGTAGGAATAGGGTGTAATCCTTTTTCTGACCATGCATACATTAGTCTTGAGCTAATTCTAAAGGGGGATATGAGACCGCCCCCCAGATGGCAATTAGATCGCCTCCTTCTTCAAGATTTGGAATGGATGGCCAGTTTTAGAAAATGGATTATTGAATATTATTTACATTTTTGATGGTGGTAACTATAATTTTGGTGTACCACAATATCTTTTCCAACAAATTTAACTGAATTATTTAGAGTAACTGTTAGAAATGGGATCTCTAGTTGGCAAGGGCTTGCGCCTTTGTCCAAGTAGGGACCCTTCTTCCTAGTCAGGGTAAGGGTGTTACACTCGTGAAGTAACCCCTGCTCACCCTCGTGGTAGCTTGGCACGAGCAGTCAGGCTTAATTCAGAGGCAGTGTGTAAAGCATTTGCACATAACCAACAGTAATACAGTGTAAGCACTACAAACGGACACCACACCAGTTTAGAAAAATAACCAATATTTTATATACTCAAGACAAGACCAATTACGACAAAAATCCACAATACTATACTTTACGAATGAATGCTTGATACAGTAACTTCTTCTTTGCAGGAATAGCACAAAAGCAAAGTTCGTACGAGTCGGTAGCTCCGTCCGAGCCTACCGTGATGCTGAAAACCACAGAGTCTAACAGTTCCAGCCGACCGCGTCGATACGGGCCAGCAGAGTCATGAACAGACTCGGTTACAGTACCTTTCTCGTTGTGGCTGGTACGGAGTGTACGAGCCGGTCGGCGTTCGTCACGGTTGCGGTGCAAGATGGAGCGATGCAAGGTGCGGTGTCCCTCGATGCGGTGCAGGCAGCGGCTCGATGAGTGTCGTGCAGACGGAGTCGGTGAGTCCAAGGCGTGCGATGCAGGGTGAGACGATGCTCGATGCGGTGCTGACAGGTTGCGATGCAGGCGACCAAGCCGGGGTGCGGGAGCTGGCGTCGGACAGCGGTGCGAGTCGGAGCGGTGCGTCGCAGACGTGCGAGCAGTGCCCCAAATGCGGTGCGGTCACGACTCTTGAGCCAGTTGCAGCGACAGCGTCGGTCTGGTCCGGCTGGCCCAGTGAAGCGATGCGATGTGAACTGCGGTGCCCACAGGTCACGGTGCAAGCAGCGGCTCGATGTTGGCGGCGTCGGACGTCGCCCACGGTGAGACCAGGGTTGCGATGCGAAGCGGGGCGATGCGGTCTGCGGTGCAAACAGGTCACCGGCCAGGGATGGATTCGGTTGACGGCGTCGGTTGCAGTTCCCTTCCTCTGTGGCAACTGAAACAGCGTTCCAGAAGCGGTACCCAGAGGCTTGTGAAGTCTTTGTAGTCCCTGAGACTTCTTAACAGGAGGCCAGCTCGGTTTCAGGCCCTTGGAGATACTCAGCACAAGTTTGTAGAAAGTTCAGTCCAGTCCTTTCACTGCCCAAGGCAGAAGCAGCAGCTGCAGGCCAACCCAACAAAGCAACAACACAGCAAAGGGGCAGTACTCCTCCTGGCAGCTCTTCCAGTTCTTCGTCTTGGCAGGTTCCTTGATTCCAGCGAGGTCTAAATTCATGGGGTCAGGGCCCCAATATTTATATCCCAAATTCCTTTGTTCTCTGAAGGCAGAGAGGCCTTTGCCTAGTCCAAACCAGTTCTGGAGCACTTTGTTGACAAGTCTCCGTCCCTTCTTTCAGTGAGTAGGCCAGGGACATCAGACGCACCACAGGAGGTGGAGCCAGCATTGTGGAGGGAAGGCACTGTCCTATTCAGGGCCCAGGTGCGACCCCTCCCACCCATCTACATCTTGCTATTCAGCCCTGCGCTGACTCACCCTGTCTCCTGGCATCCCCCAGCCCCTGTCACTCACACTCCAGACAAGGAATACACAACCTCGCAGAGGCAGGCTTGGATGGTTAGACAAGAAAATACCCACTTTCTAAAAGTGGTATTCTCAAACACAGAATGTTAAAACCAACTTCACTAAAAGCTGCATTTTATCATTCTGAGTCCAGGCATACTAAACTCGAATTTCTACCATGTTCCCGGGGTCAGTTAGGATTATAAGCTGTAATAATCAAAACTGCCCGTTCTGGCCTAGGGGGAACAGGTAGCCTTGCAATAGTGAAAACGAACTCGGCTGTAATTCACTATCAGGACATGCCGCACACACCCGGGCATGTCCTACCTTTCGCATACACCGCACCCTGCCCACAGGGGTACCTTGGGCCTACCTTAGGGGTGACTAACATGTAGCAAAGGGAAGGTTTAGGGACTTGCAAGTGTGTGCACTTGCCAAGTCGACATGGCAGCCCCAGGCTGCGCACAGGCTCTGCGGTGGCAGGCCCGAGTTACACTTTACGGGCTGTTTGCGTGGGTGGCACAATCCAGTACTGCAGCCCACCAACAGCATTTGGTCTATAGGCCCTGGCACTCGCAGTGCACTTTACAAGGGACTGACACATAAACCAAATAGGCCAATCATGGAAACACCAATCCATAACACATTTTATACAGGAGCACTTGCACTTTCCCACTGGACAGCAGTGAGGAAAGTGCGCAGAATCATTACACCAGCAAAAACAGAGTCAAAACCGGGAGGTCAGAAAGCAAAAAGTCAGGGGAAACACGCCAAAAGATGCCAAGTCTAACACATGTCCCCTCCAGCTGAAAGTAGGGAGAACTACCCAACCCCATTGGAGTTCTCTTCACTAAGGCGGAAGAACCTGGACAGACCATCTGCGTTGGCGTGTTCTGTACCAGGACGGTGTTCCACCGTAAAGTCCATTCCCTGTAGGGAGATGGACCACCTCAGCAGTTTTGGATTCTCACCCCTCATTTGCATCAACCATCTGAGGGGCCTGTGGTCTGTCTGAACCCGGAAGTGAGTCCCAAACAGGTATGGTCTCAACTTCTTCAGTGCCCAGACCACAGCAAAAGCTTCCCTTTCTATGGCACTCCACCTCTGTTCCCTGGGAAGTAGTCTCCTGCTAAGGAAGACTACAGGCTGATCCAGGCCCTCTTCGTTCAGTTGTGAGAGCACCGCTCCCACACATGCTCTGAAGCGTCAGTCTGCACGACAAATTCTTTGGAGAAGTCAGGTGCCTTGAGCACGGGCGCCGTGCACATGGCTGCCTTCAGGGCATCAAAAGCTTTCTGGCAGGACTCAGTCCAGATCACTTTCCTGGGCTGCCTCTTAGAGGTCAGCTCTGTTAAGGGGGCAACGATGGTGCCATAGCCCTTAACAAATCTCCTATAATAGCCGGTGAGACCTAAGAAGGCTCTCACCTCTGTCTGGGTCTTGGGGGCTCCCAAGCCAGAATGGTGTCAATCTTGGGTTGTAGTGGCGCCACCTGGCCGCTCCTACCTGGTGTCCCAAGTACACCACAGAACCCTGCCCGATCTGGCACTTACTGGCCTTGATCGTGAGGCCTGCACCTTGCAGAGCCCTCAACACTTTCTCAAGGTGCTGTAAATGTTCTTCCCAGCTGGAACTGAACACAGCAATGTCATCCAGGTAGGCGGCACTGAAATCCTCCAGCCCAGCCAACACCTGATTGACCAACCTCTGAAAGGTGGCAGGGGCATTCTTCAACCCAAAGGGCATCACCCGGAATTGGTAATGACCTTCTGGGGTTGAGAATGCTGATCTCTCCTTGGCCCCATCGGTTAAGGCAATCTGCCAGTACCCAGACGTTAAATCAAACGTGCTGAGGAACCGGGCAGCTCCCAACCGATCAATGAGCTCATCAGCTCTGGGGATGGGGTGCGCGTCAGTCCTGGTGACGGCATTGAGCCCACGGTAGTCCACACAAAACCGGAGTTCTGGAGTGGCACCGGGCGCCGCAGCCTTTGGGACCAAGACCACTGGGCTGGCCCAAGGACTGTGGGAGGGCTCAATCACCCCTAACGCCAACATCTTAGAGACCTCCTCCTTGATGCTGGCTCTGACCCGGTCAGTCAACCTGTAAATCTTGTGCTTCACAGGAGGGCTGTCACCAGTGTCCACGTCATGGGTACACCAGTGAGTAACACCGGGGGTCAGAGAGAACAGTGGGGCGAACTGTCCCAACAACTGGCGACAGTCCCCCTGCTGCTCCTGAGTCAGAGTAGGGGAGAGGATCACACCCTCTACTGACCCATCATGCTCCTTGGTAGACAGGAGGTCAGGGAGAGGCTCACTCTCCTCTTCCACCCCATCATCTGTCGCCAAGAGCATACTCACTTCGGACCTCTCGAAGTGGGGCTTGAGGCGGTTCACGTGAAGGACCCTCAACGGGTTCCTTGGAGCCTGCAAATCCACCAGGTAGGTGACGTCACTTTTGCGCTCCTTTACCTCATATGGCCCAGTCCACTTGTCCTGCAAGGCACAAGGTGCCACTGGGGCCATGACCCACACTTTTGCCCAGGTTGAAATTTGACCAGAGTGGCATTCTGGTCATACCATCTCTTCATTTCTTCCTGGCTTGCTTCTAGGTTCGCCTGAGCGAGTTTCCTGAAGCGGGCAGTTTGGTTTCTAAAGGCCAGCATGTAGCTAAAAACATCCTGGGGAGTTTTCCTGGGAGCTGCCTCCCAGCCTTCCTTTACCAAACTCAGAGGTCCTCTGACAGGGTGGCCATACAGGAGCTCAAAGGGGCTGTACCCAAGAGACTTCTGAGGCACCTCCCTGTAAGCAAAGAGTAGGCATGGCAAGTGGACGTCCCACTTACGCCTCATGGGTTCTGTTAGACCCTTGATCATGCCTTTCAAGGTCTGGTTGAATCTCTCCACCAGACCGTTTCCTTGTGGGTGGTAAGGAGTGGTGAACTTGTAGGTTACACCACACTCCTTCCACAGGGATGTCATATACTTCGATATGAAATTGGTCCCCCTATCAGAAACCACCTCTCTGGGGAATCCCACACGGGAAAAGATCCCCATTAACGCCCGGCCCACCACTGGCGCCGTCGTTGTCCTGAGAGGGATTGCCTCCGGGTACCGGGTGGCATGGTCCACCAAGACCAGGATGTACATGTTGCCCATGGCTGTCTTGGGATCCAGTGGACCCACAATATCCATCCCTACCCTTTCAAAGGGTGTTCCAACAACAGGGAAAGGTTGGAGAGGAGCTTTGACCTTCCTCCCACTCTTACCACTTGCCTGGCAAGTTTGGCAAGACCTACAGTGTGCATCTGACTGCCTTTGCATTTGGGGCCAAAAGAAGTGGGTGACAAGCCTGTCAAAGGTCTTGTCCTGCCCCAAATGTCCTGCCAAAGGCACGTCATGAGCCAGACCCAGTAGGAAGGTCCTGAAGCGCTGGGGTACCACCAGCACACGGGCTGACCCAGGCTCAGCAACCTTAGGCTCACTGTATAGGAGACCACTCTCCCAGTAGATCAGATGTGACCCGGACTGATTACCAGCTGCCTGGTCTGCAGCCTGCCGCCGCAGACCCTCCAGAGTAGGGCACTCGCTCTGCTCCCTGCAGAACTCCTCCCTGGTGGGACCCCCTTCTTGCTGCCAATGGGTCAGCTCAGAGATGTCTCCCAGTTCGGCTACCTGCTCCCCTGTAGGCACCGGGCGTCCCCTCGAGGTCCGCCTCCTCCCGGTCCGTGGGAACTTCAGGGGCCGGTTTCCCGCGCCCCCTGCCCTTTCTCTTGGCAGGGACTTGGGCCACTGTTTCAGGCTCCAAGTCCTTTTGATCACCCTTTCTGGCTGCCATTGACCGAGTAGACACGCATGCCCACTCTGGCAACCCAAGCATCTCCAAGTGAGACCTGAGCTCAACCTCCTTCCATGAGGACTGCTCCAGGTCGTTTCCTAGCAGACAATCTACAGGCATGGTAGGGCTCACAACCACCCTCAAGGGACCTGAGACCCCCCCCCATTCAAAGGGAACCTGCGCCACCATACACTGGCGCTCAGAGTTGTCGACAGCAACTACTTGGTGGAATGCTCCTGGGACTACTTGCTTCTCAGACACCAGGTGACACCGGACTGAGGTCACACTGGCTCCAGTATCTCTGAGAGCCTCTACCCTGTTCCCATTAATGGTCACCCAGGTGCTATATTTCTTTGTGTTAGGGGGCACCTGGTTTCCTGGGACCATCTCACTGTCCCCTAGTGATCAAGGGTCATTTCTGCGGGATCCCCACCCTCCTGTGGGCACCCCTCCTCCCCAAGCGCTACACTAGCCAACACTTTGGACTGTCCACCGGTGGGCGGCTGTGTCCCCTTCGGGCACTTGGGGTCCCCCTTAAAGTGACCTACCTGGTCACATGCATAACACTTGTGGGGGCCGGTCTCAACAGGCTTCCCTGTAGAGACCCCTTTCTTCTTATCACCGGGGGCTGGGAACCTTTACCCTGGGTACTAGTTTGGGGCCCTTTAGAGAACTCCTGTGCTTTACCCTTGTCCCCCCACCTTTCTGCTGGGGACCCTGCCCACCTTTGGCTGAGTCTCCCCAAACGCTTTCTTGTGGACACTGGTACTCACCCAGCGGTCCGCTTCCATAGCAAGCTTCCTGGGGTCAGTTAGCTTACTATCAACTAGGTGCTGGCGCAGATCTGCAAAACATAGACTAGACAAGTGCTCCCATGCAATCAAGTTGTAGAGCCCCTGAAAATCTGTTACACTACTGCCCTTCACCCAACCATCCAGAGACCTGCAGAACACATCCACACATTCCAACCAAGTGTTGACATCAGACTTCTTACTGGACCTGAACTGATCCCTGTACTTTTCAGGAGTAAGACCATACTTTGTGAGAAGGGCATCCTTCATGTCAGCATAGGTGAGGTGATACCCCTTACCCAAAGCTATCAGAGCATCCCTTGCTTCTTCAGGGAAAAGTGGCCACAATCCTGCTCCCCAATTCTCCTCAGGGACCCCATTCATGTGTATGGCTGCCTCATAACCCTGAAACCACCTTTGTATGTCATCCCTCTTCTTGAACTCCTTGCCTACGTTCTTGGGAATGTGCACAATCCTGTCTGCCTTTCTGGACGAATTGCTGCCACCATCTGAGCCTGACTTACTCCTAAGTTCTAGCTCCTTCAGTTCTCTCTCATGCTCTAAGAGCATCTTCCTCTCCTCTATGGCCAATCTCTTCTCCTCCCGCTCACTCTCCAGCCTGAGCTTCTGCAGCTCAAACTGCCTTGCCTCCCGCCTGTCCTCCAGCTCCTCTGGGGACAGACTGCTGCTGCCTGACCTGGCGGGTTCCCCCTACCCAAAAGCACATCCACCCTGGAAATAGGCTCCTCCACCTCCTCACTGAGATCACCAGGCTGCCCATTGGCATGTCTGGCTGCTACCCAGGCCCTCAGCGCCTTTTGTAGCTCCTCCTTCCTTGTGAGGCCTTTAATTTGGACTTTCAGGTTTTTACAAATCGCTCGTAACTCCTTTACGGCGTAGGATTCCAACCTGTCCTCTTCAAAGATAACTTCCAGAGATGCAACGGATGATGCAATTGATTCAGGCATGACAAAAGTAGTGAGTTGAAACTGGCAAGATCAAAAATAGGCCAAAAGAAAAAGAACCAGTATGTGGTACGTAATGGTCTGCGATATGGTAGTAGTGCACACCAATCACTGTAAGTCAAGTGCAAACACAAGTCCTATCCTCACCGCTGACAACCAATGTTAGAAATGGGATCTCTAGTTGGCAAGGGCTTGCGCCTTTGTCCAAGTAGGGACCCTTCTTCCTAGTCAGGGTAAGGGTGTTACACTCGTGAAGTAACCCCTGCTCACCCTCGTGGTAGCTTGGCACGAGCAGTCAGGCTTAATTCAGAGGCAGTGTGTAAAGCATTTGCACATAACCAACAGTAATACAGTGTAAGCACTACAAACGGACACCACACCAGTTTAGAAAAATAACCAATATTTTATATACTCAAGACAAGACCAATTACGACAAAAATCCACAATACTATACTTTACGAATGAATGCTTGATACGGTAACTTCTTCTTTGCAGGAATAGCACAAAAGCAAAGTTCATACGAGTCGGTAGCTCCGTCCGAGCCTACCGTGATGTTGAAAACCACAGAGTCTAACAGTTCCAGCCGACCGCGTCGATACGGGCCAGCAGAGTCATGAACAGACTCGGTTACAGTACCTTTCTCGTTGTGGCTGGTACGGAGTGTACGAGCCGGTCGGCGTTCGTCGCGGTTGCGGTGCAAGACGGAGCGATGCAAGGTGCGGTGTCCCTCGATGCGGTGCAGGCAGCGGCTCGATGAGCGTCGTGCAGACGGAGTCGGTGAGTCCAAGGCGTGCGATGCAGAGTGAGACGATGCTCGATGCGGTGCTGACAGGTTGCGATGCAGGAGACCAAGCCGGGGTGCGGGAGCTGGCGTCGGACAGCGGTGCGAGTCGGAGCGGTGCGTCGCAGACGTGCGAGCGGTGCCCCAAATGCGGTGCGGTCACGACTCTTGAGCCAGTTGCAGCGACAGCGTCGGTCTGGTCCGGCTGGCCCAGTGAAGCGATGCGATGCGAACTGCGGTGCCCACAGGTCACGGTGCAAGCAGCGGCTCGATGTTGGCGGCGTCGGATGTCGCCCACGGTGAGACCAGGGTTGCGATGCGAAGCGGGGCGATGCGGTCTGCGGTGCAAACAGGTCACCGGCCAGGGATGGATTCGGTTGACGGCGTCGGTTGCAGTTCACTTCCTCTGTGGCAACTGAAACAGCGTTCCAGAAGCGGTACCCAGAGGCTTGTGAAGTCTTTGTAGTCCCTGAGACTTCTTAACAGGAGGCCAGCTCGGTTTCAGGCCCTTGGAGATACTCAGCACAAGTTTGTAGAAAGTTCAGTCCAGTCCTTTCACTGCCCAAGGCAGAAGCAGCAGCTGCAGGCCAACCCAACAAAGCAACAACACAGCAAAGGGGCAGTACTCCTCCTGGCAGCTCTTCCAGTTCTTCGTCTTGGCAGGTTCCTTGATTCCAGCGAGGTCTGAATTCATGGGGTCAGGGCCCCAATATTTATATCCCAAATTCCTTTGTTCTCTGAAGGCAGAGAGGCCTTTGCCTAGTCCAAACCAGTTCTGGAGCACTTTGTTGACAAGTCTCCGTCCCTTCTTTCAGTGAGTAGGCCAGGGACATCAGACGCACCACAGGAGGTGGAGCCAGCATTGTGGAGGGAAGGCACTGTCCTATTCAGGGCCCAGGTGCGACCCCTCCCACCCATCTACATGTAGATCTTGCTATTCAGCCCTGCGCTGACTCACCCTGTCTCCTGGCATCCCCCAGCCCCTGTCACTCACACTCCAGACAAGAAATACACAACCTCGCAGGGGCAGGCTTGGATGGTTAGACAAGAAAATACCCACTTTCTAAAAGTGGTATTCTCAAACACAGAATGTTAAAACCAACTTCACTAAAAGCTGCATTTTATCATTCTGAGTCCAGGCATACTAAACTCGAATTTCTACCATGTTCCCGGGGTCAGTTAGGATTATAAGCTGTAATAATCAAAACTGCCCGTTCTGGCCTAGGGGAACAGGTAGCCTTGCAATAGTGAAAAACGGACTAGGCTGTAATTCACTATCAGGACATGCCGCACACACCCGGGCATGTCCTACCTTTCGCATACAACGCACCCTGCCCAAAGGGGTACCTTGGGCCTACCTTAGGGGTGACTAACATGTAGCAAAGGGAAGGTTTAGGGACTTGCAAGTGTGTGCACTTGCCAAGTCGACATGGCAGCCTCAGGCTGCGCACAGGCTCTGCGATGGCAGGCCCGAGTTACACTTTACGGGCTGTTTGCGTGGGTGGCACAATCCAGTGCTGCAGCCCACCAACAGCATTTGGTCTATAGGCCCTGGCACTCGCAGTGCACTTTACAAGGGACTGACACATAAACCAAATAGGCCAATCATGGAAACACGAATCCATAACACATTTTATACAGGAGCACTTGCACTTTCCCACTGGACAGCAGTGAGGAAAGTGCGCAGAATCATTACACCAGCAAAAACAGAGTCAAAACCGGGAGGTCAGAAAGCAAAAAGTCAGGGGAAACACGCCAAAAGATGCCAAGTCTAACAGTAACTATCTAATAAAAAAGGAAGAAAACTAATTGTGCTTCTTTGACAGAAAATTGAGATTAATATTTATATCTTAGCAGGGTCTATTTTTGTGCACACCTTGGCACAAAGCGAAGTGAGATCCTGATGCTTTTAAACGGTGATAACTCATGACTCATTTCACTACTGTTTAGCTTCCCCTAAGCATGGACTCTGCAAAACCCCTATTTTAGGAGATTACATTTGTTTGAGGAACAGTTGGGTTTGAGAGAGCTCATGGTCCATTCATTCTCGGATAGGCAGGCAAGAGATGCATTATGCAGTGACGGGTAAATAAAGTTAATACATGATTGGCAGGCAGACGAGCTTGGCATTCTGAGGCGATAATGTGCAGTAAGAATTTCTCATTAAAATGGCCACTGGCTCATCATGAAGACGACATCAATAGACAGAAAAATTATGTCCTCATTTAAAATGCTACTTAAGCAGCTAGGCACAGAATTGTGCTAAGACCAAAAATTAAGAATTACATCTTTCATAGCATAGATCACATTATTCAATGTCATTTTGGGAGCATTTTGACATTCTGCGTTAATGCCTGCCCCAGGGTCAGTTTCCAGCTGTGTGCTTTTTAATTCATCCTTCTCACTAGCAGAATGCATGTTTTGAGAGCGTGTCTGTACAGAGCGGCACAGAGAAGGAGAGGGGAAGGCGGGAGATAGGGGGTGATGCGCTTGGATTCTAGCATATTTTTACTTCTCTCTTTTTATGTGATGCTCTTTAATTCTTGTTGCATTGAATGGGTAGCTGGTGAGCAATGTTCGGGCCATTTCCTGCAAGGCCACGAAGGCGAGCCCACTTTTCTCTGAAGCGTATATGTTTCGTTCTACATCAGATCATACTTATTCATCTTCTAGAAGTCATTTGTAGCTCTTTCAGCATGCGTCTGGGTGGAATGCAGTGCTTAATTTGTCCAAAGGTTTTATTAGAAGTAAGCTCCTAGGACCATGTGTACGAAAGGATATAGCATTTCTTAGCGGACCGATTTGCAGTTTTGGTCCATTAAGAATTGCTAAATTGCCTTTCCATATGCACAAAGGCAAATAGGGAATCGCCAAATAAGATTTCTGCCCAGTAGAAATTGCATTTTAGGATTTCCTAAGTAGGAAATTGCAAATAGGGATTTCCCATTTGCAATTATTTCCTAAGCACATGTACAAAGCATTTCCTAAATGCACCCAAAATGCATTTTTTAAAGTGCCATGTAGCGCATATGCCCTAGGGCTTTTGTGCCCTTTACATGTGCACCACTTTTTTTATGGTGCATCAATGAGGGCCTTAGGCCCATAGGCACCCTTGGTTTTGCATTTCCTAATTTGCGATTTCCTATTAGGAAATCACAAATTTGGAAATGTGAAACCATTCTCTTAGGCCCATAGGAAAGTAAGGTTTAGATTTCCTAAATAGCAATTTCCTAATAGCGATTACTACTCTATCTCTATTTTTGTACATTCCATTTTGCAATTCCTAAATAGCGATTTCTTGGGATTTGCTATTTAGGAAATGCAAAACGGAAATTTCGTACATATGGCCCCTACTGCTGCCGAATGCCAGAATTGCCCAATACCACTGGCTAAATCACATAATGGGGTGCATTAAAAGTTCCCTATTATCTCCGTGGGAAGAGCCCTGGGCTGGAATTTACAATGCTGACTGGTATGTCCCTGTAAGATAATTGGTATTATGAGTTGCTTCCCCCAGGATGGGAACATGTGGATTCTGAAATACTGGGTCCAATTCAGTGTGTTTTTCCCTTTTCTTGGGAAAACAAAGGGCCCAAATCCGCAGCCATGTACCACCTACTTGGAACTGGTGGGAAACGCTTGGGCAGCACCTTCTTTTGCCTGTTGGGGGTGGATGGTTGACAGAGATGGTGTGGTAGCAGTTCTCCTTTTACTTCAGGTGGGAAGAGCTTCTTCTGCTCTCCCATACTGAAATATGTAGGTGGGTGGGGTTTGAGTGGAGCAGCTGCTTGCATCCCCCACATCTCTGCAGGGATGTCCGTACCTGAATCCTCGGGACTTTGTGGGCCAGATCATCTCTGGCCTAAATACACACCAGGACCCACATAGTTGCCCGGAGTAATAGCCCCCTGTGCCCGGAGTAATAGGAACCTGTAGATACCACTCTGGTAACACATACTCAAGCCAAAAAGAGAGCACTGCAAGTGGTAATTTAAGACAAGTCTCTACCACACTTTTGGGCTGAATTGTGTTGTACATAGTTGAAGAGCTGCTGCAGCTGTATTTTACCAGTTTAGACCGTGGCAAATGCCGGTTTGTCATTGGAACGTTAAAGGAATATGATTCTTACTCTGGTATTAAAGCACTATTTGTTGACATCTCTAAATTAATTACAAAGCAAAACAGAACACTCTTGAAGGTTCTTTTTCCTCAATGCTTTCTCCCTTTGTCACACTTTACCTGTCTTCGTCTTTTTCCTTTCTACTACTCTGGGTCAATGTTTAATAATTAAAAATAAACCTGGTTCCCAAAAGTGAATGTCAGTGCCCGATGCCTGCAACTTACCTGTCAACTCACACGGTCCCACCATGTAGCACACAATATCGGCTCCCATCATACAGTCTCCCAGTGAGGAGCCTATATCACACAGTGGCAGGGAAAACAAGCTGGCAACCACTGTAAATAGTGGTTTTGCACCTCGTTTTCCGAGGCTTTGAACTGCAGACATCCAGTTAGGGGTTTGAAAACACCACAGGACTTAAGCACCAGCCTCTGCAAGCATTTTGTTTTGGGGGGAGGGGGTTTTGGGGGCTGGTGGGGTTCAAAAGTACATCGTAGGTACTACTCGGCAGGAGACCCTGTCCCCGTCAAAGCCCCGCCCCCTCATCACACTGTGAGATTATTCTTCAAGTTGGCAGGTATTCTGCAACCACCTGCACAAATTAAGCACTGCAGTGGCATGCACTTCTTTCCAGCTCCAGCGATCAGTTTGTACTACTGCACTGATTGCGTGCAGAATTCAGAGGGGGTGTGCCTCTGCCCAGAAGGAGACAAAGATCAAGAGGTAATGAGGCATGCTTGACCCTGCGCCGCTGAGGTGGCACTCTATGATGCCTCATTGACTCGCGTAACCTCCAACACCAGCATGCAGAAACACCTGATTAGGAAAGAGCAGGATTACTGGTCCCCCGAGGCTCAGCTCCAACCAGCACAGCAGAATCCATTCTTAATACTATGCAGCGCAGTAGCTCCGGTGTATATATATATTGCTTTTACTGTGACCCTTCAGGTAACCTTGTGGTGATAAAAATGCAAAGGCTAGCTAGGGTTTATCACTTGTGACCACGCAGGGCCAGCAGGGTTTTTATTACATAGCTGAGCTCTAAATTACAGTACCTCAGGAAAAATATGAGCCGGCTGATATTAGGAGCGTGTCTTTGTATTCATTTTATACTTGAACGCGAAGCCTGTCTACCTGCAATCGGCCTGCTCTTTTACATTTGATCTCAAAAATGCAGCACAAAAATTAAAAACTAAGGGCCTCATTTATGAAAACTGTCGCAACGCTGCGATAAAACAGCGATGCAACAGTTTTTACTGCGCCCTCCTTGCGACACGATGAATGCGCCGTATTTAATGTACGGCGCTCCATGTCTCAAGGAATGACTGATAAGTCAGGAATCCTGATGTATCTGTCGGCGCAAAAGTCACGCATTGCTGGAGTTGTGTCACAAGCATGACGCAACTCCAGCAATGCATGAGGTAGACCTGTGCGTATGGCACTGCATCACCCTTACGCCTAACATGAGGCAGGCGTAAGGTTTTGATGCAGTGGCGTCCTAGAAGTGACGCAGTAAAATCTCATAGATTTCACTGCGACACTTCTACGACCTTTTTTACGTGGGAACGCCCGCTCTGCATACATTATACCTGACGCAGGTATAATGTGGTACAGGGCTTTACAAGGTGACGCATCTGCCTAGATGCGTCACCTTGTAAATATGGTGCAACATGGCGCATTTTTTACGCCGCCGCTGCGTTACGAAAAGTGATGCAACAGCGGCCCTAAAGTGTTGCAAGGCCTTCATAAATAAGGCCCTAAATTGCATCACATACCTATATGCACACACGGACTCACCCACAGACACACACGCACATAGCAAGAATGTGGTGGATGTGCATTATATTCTGTCAGACCCCCCCCAGGATTTTGCTGCTTGTTCTGGCAAATTTTGCGGCCTCAAAACAAAATAATTGCGGCACAAAAAAGCAACATTTGCGGTATTTTTGCAACAGGCACTAAACTGCCTAACACTAAAATACTGTGGCCCAGATGTGGGGCCAGCACACCAGCACTGCACAGAGGGAAGACAGATGTTTGGTGCCAGAGATAGCGCAGATTTACAATTTAAATGTGCACTTTCTTTCTGTCACCACCCTGCTGCCCTGCTTTCCTGCATCAAATCCATGGTGCTGGAGGGGGCTGTTACTTTAACTCTCACCTCTCACATCTCACCTTTAATTGAGGTGCGAGGAGGCCTGACGGGGCTAAAGTAACAGCCCCCTCCAGCACCATGGATTTCATGCTAATCGTGTGTGATGGGTGGGGGGCGAGGGGAGGTTTGAGTAGTTTTACAGGAGTGTGGGTGAGCACAGATAAGTGGCAACGGTGAGGGGTGGGGGATGTAGGGGCCAAAGACTGCCAAGGGAGGCAGGGACATTAACATACCCGTTAAGTCTTCTGCAGTCTTTTGTTTTGCTTTGTTATAGAGGCAGAGAGAGTAGGAAAACACCTCTCTCTCCTGCCAAGCCTCCTTTTACTGGCCCAGCGTGGGGCCAATAACAGGAGCTTTAAAGAAGGGGCCTATTTAAGGTTTTGCCGGGGTAGGGAACAGGGCCGTACTGGCCGTATCGGGCACCGGGTGTTTCCCCAGTGGGCCGCCAGGGTGGGGGCCGGTTTTGGGCCCCTGGGTGGCCATTTTTGTAACCGGGGGCCAGCAATATCGGCCCCCTGTAACAAAATCAGCCAAAACCGGCCCTAGCAAACTGCTCGGGCTTCCCACAGGGAGGAGGGGGGCCGGCCGAGCAGTTTGCCAGGGCCAGTTTAGGTTCCCAGTCCGGCCCTGGTAGGGAGGCTTTGTAAAAATCGTTGCATTTTTACAAAAGTCCTGATTTCGTGATTTTATTTGCAAATTGCGAAATCGCAAAATCCTGCAGGGTTTGTTCTGTAAATGATATCTACAACAGCCATGGTGCACTGCATGAATTCCTTGTGCACAGAATACCGAGATAATTTTGTGCACTTAGCACAGCCTTTCGTGTCAGGTGGATTATTTATCTCATGCCATGGCTCGTCCAAGACACCAAAAGCCAGTAATTACTACAACATTCAGTTAAAATACAGCTGACGTTAGCACCGCCTATGGAATGCTGAGACTCGCTCAGTCAATGAGAAAGTTTAGAATCACGTTTTAATTACTTGCATCCTAACATCAGTGAATGCGGGTGCATAAGTTACACATGGGCAGGGGTCATGGATGTCTGCATATGTGAGTGAGATCGTGTGGGGGCAGGAGATAATACTAATATTGCCCAAGCTTTGTGAGTTCCCACCAGCTGATACTTGTTTTTTTGCATCATTATGCAGCCTCACCTTTGGTTTTAGGGCCATACTTAGGAGGAGGACAAATAACAGCCGTTATTTTAAATGTCTCATTTCACACATCTAAATACTGTACCTAACAATAACTATAAATCAATTTCCAAACGACTGAACTAGTTTAATGGTTTGCTTTGTTCTTCCATCTTGCAGTAGGCAAACCTTATTGACAAGTGGACCATTTAAATGGGGCATTCACAGAAAGTAATTTGAGAGGGAAAAACCCTACTGAGGCATCACGAAGGATACGTTCGAAACAATGCAGGGTTTGTCTGTAAATAGAAATGCAGGGAGCCACTCGAAAGGCTTCTCATTGATAATTGACAGGTAAAATCCATCATTTAATTCCAAGTTGTGCCCGGAAGCTTTGGACCTTATTTATGAGGCCCCTTGCGCAGCCGGAACGTCACTTTTTGTGACGTTCGGTGGCGCAGGAGCCTGCTCCATATTTACGAGGCAGCACTAAGCCACTTTTTTTTAGCTTATTGCTGACTTGTAAATATAGTTCCCTTTAATGCAGTTTTCTGCGTTAAAGGGGTGTGCAATGGGTGCTTCGGTAGGCGTTCTCAGCAGCATCCATGCCTTTTTGACACTGCCCCAGATTTACGAGAAATCGTAATTCTGAGGTAGCCCCGAAAACTTACAAGACAGCTACAACGTGGAGAAATATCATTATTTCTCCTCTTTATTCCTCTTCCTATGTGTGTGCTGCATTCTGCAGCACACGTAGAAAGAGGAAAAAGCCTCTCGTGATTGCTTTTGTGCTGGAAGGTTTCCCTTCTCGCACAAAAATAATCACCCCCGCAACGCAGGCACCCTTGCACCATGGTGCAAAGGTGCCTGCGTTGCCGCACGGTAGCCCATTGTGCACCAGCGCAGGGAAAAAGGACAGGAATGTGCCGTATCTGATAGATACGGCACATTCCTGCCCTTTTCTTTAGCTGTAGGGCAGCGCAGCAGAAAGGTCTGCGGCGCTGCCCTACGGCAGAACCTCATAAATGAGGCCCTGTGTTTTTTTCATGTGTATCTCTTGTGATCTCATTTTGTGTGTTTTTTAACAGTCTTCGGTTCAGTTTTCTGAGTCTGCCATTGTTGAAGTCTATCACTGGAAAAACCACTACATCTTTTTAGTTCTATCTTTCCGCGCAACTGAAAAATTGTATTACAGTCATATATCACTGGCATGAAGACCGCAGTGACAGAATGTTACTGGACCTTTTGTACTATACTGAAAAATATGGTACATTTATCAGGAAAAAGGGATGCCTTCTTCACAATATTATAGTTATATGTTTATGTCTTTAATAAAATCCTAATAACAGTGGGGAGTTTTCATGCAGGTTGGGAGTAAGTACTCTGATAAGATTGCACTTAATAAACGTGGCAAGAAAAACTGACCTGTTCAAGGCTAAATTTGGGGCAGATGAATGTTTCTCCGGAGAAATTTTAGAAAATCATACAAACAAATTGAGCATTACACAGCAGACTTTTGCCAAGAAACGGACTAAAATGCTGTAGGATTTACGAGCAGTTGTGAGGCAGCATTGGAGACATATTTCAATGCTTCCTGTTCTGAAGGGCAAGGCCAACGCTCCACAGTTGTTTGGGGAGAGTCTCGTCCAAGAACACTTTACTGAAATTGGGGCGAATAATGAATTTTTGCAGCACAATCTCCCCTCACTCCTCTCATTTTCCCATCCTTCCCCAATACGTAGATAATATTTTACGTAATCTGAGTGAGACTCTGCTTAGAAGGTGCGTGTTGAGCAAATCAAATATTACGCACATCTTGCAATGTCGAGCCTTATAGGTTAGAAGGGTTTTACACAGTCGCGGCCGCCACAATAAAGAGGTTGTGGGGTGGGTAGAGGGGGTGCAGGGGAACGTGGGAGGGGGAGCGTGCAGGGGAAATGTTATAACAAAAAATAAATTAAAAAGAAAAACTTACCTGGAGCTGCTTTCCACCTTCTGCGTCACGCTCGGCATAGTCCTTCCTGGTCCCAGCAAGCACTGGGACCACGTCACGGACTGCCTGCTGTCCCCGCGCTGCTCTCATGGGAGAGCAGCGCGGGGATTGGTCTGGGCGGGCAGGAAAGACACCCTGCTCAGACCAGGGAGTCTGTGGGGTTTCTCCAGCCTGGCTGCTCAATGAAGCCGGGCTGGAGAAACCTAAGGGCGCATGTGTGTTTTGGATGGCCGGGGACGGCCTGCCAAACACATGTGCGCACATAAGGAGTGGACATTGTACTCCTCCTGCCCATGCCCCGCCCCTCCCTTCGCAAGCTGGCTCAGAGCCGGAAAATGAAAAATAAAACAATGACACCGTTTTATTTTTCATTTACTGCCTCTGAGCCAGGCAGTGGGGTGAGATTCCTCCGCCATTGCGGAGGAGCCGCCACTAGTTTTACAGGGAGATGTTGGTGATCCCATTGTTACTGACTCTGGTCTTAGGAAGTACCTATGGGGGTTATTTACAGTTTAGCACTTGGGTACCTAAAAGTATTAGTAGTTTATAAGTATTTTCTGATTCCAGTTCTAATGTTGTAATCTACTCCTTTCCCATCGGTTAGACATGCCTTCATACCCAGTTTCGTCATATGTCGTGGAATCAAAGATGTCCCATCCATTCTGTCATGTGACAGTCAGCTTTTATGTGCCTTTTTCCACCTGAATCAGGTCATGACAGTACGTTCATCTGTTGCCCCATATGCCAGCCTTGCCATTAAGTGCTTGTTTCCCCATTTGCTACATATGCCATGATGTGCTCCTGCGTCCGTATGTCATCTATACAATTATGTGCACATTTCCCCATATACAAGTCATGCTGTAATTTACAGCTGCCCCCATAGAGCATCCATGATGTGCCCAATTTCTAACAAGCGAGCCATGCCATGATGAGCTTTTTTCTCTCAATTCCAGGCAGAACACAGTTAGTCCATTTCCCTCTATGCCAGCTTTGATGTGCATGTACCATTTATTTATATGCTTTTATCGCTGACATATTAAAGCCACATCATGATGGGCCCTATTCATCCATATGCTGGCCATGCCACGATATACCCAGTTTCCCCATATGCCGTCATGCCATGATGTCGATTTCTCCTTGTGCCAGGCCCGCCATGGTGTGTTTCTGCATTCCATGTGTCAGCCATGCACTAATATGCCTATTATCTCTGTAAGCTGCCCAGGCCTCACTGTTTCCTTCTTATACCAGTCATGCGATGATGTGTGTCTGTCCATTATATGCCAGATATACAGTGATGTGTGTATGGTTCTCACATGCCAGGCAAGAATATGACCATTTCCCCCTAAACCAGCCATGCATGATGTGTCATTTACCATTTCTCTCTCACTCCACCATATGTCAGTCATATCATAAAGTATCCCACTCCATCATTTTCTGGTCATTCCCTGATATGCCTGTGTCCCACATACTCAACCATGCCATGCGCAGTTTCCTTAAACACCAGGCATGCCAAGATGTGTTCATATTCCAAGTCATGCGACGATGTACCTCTCCTTCCCATGTGCTGTTCATGCCCTAATGGGCCTTTTATCCTCAGAAGTTGGCCAAGCCTTGTGTCAGGTACCTCCATATGTGAGTCATTCCATGATGGCAACCATAACTTGATGTGCTCATTGTCTTCCAATACCAGCCGTGCCATGATGTGTTCATATTCAACCATATGTCACACGTCATGATGCGCCTATTTCTTCCATATGCCTGCCATTCTGATATATCCTCCCATTCTCGTATATATTAGTCATTTCATGATGTTCTTGCTCCATTTACTGGCCACCCTTGCCATGATGTGCCCGTCTCCCCCAGATGCCAGCCATGGCATGATGGGCCTGCTTGCCAATATGTCCGGAATGCTGTATTTGCCACAGACACACATATATCAGACATGAAATTTCAATTTCTCCCATATGCCAGACATACCATGATATGCCTCTGTCACCAATATTTCATCTATGACATGGCATGACAATGTTCTGCCACATACCAGTCACATCATAATGTGCCCATTTCACTGATGTGTCAGCCATGTTTTGATCTGTCCCTTCTCTCCACATGACAGTAATGTCGATGTGCGGTGTCGTAGCTACGGGGGGATGCATGGTTGACCTAGTGGGACTGTACCCCAGCTATAAATGTCCTGAGTCTCCCCTGTGCCCCACCACTGGGCTTAACTTTTGAATATTTCCCGCAGCACATGGTGAACAAACAGGAACCACAGTCAGTGTGTTTACATTAATTGTTATTGCCAGGGAGTGGATGTCATGCTGCTGACTGTTTTGATGGTGTTCTGAGGCGCCAGGGGCAAGGAAAACATGTGTGGCATATTTCACAACGCTGTTACTGACTTTCATTGTGAGGGAGTCTGTAAATTTTAGCATACCAAGGCGAGCGAGGCTGTCTAGAATTACTATTGTTGGTCTTGCGCCCATGCATGCTTACCATTAAGGCTTCTACTTCCCCCTCCCTGCACTGCTGCCTTCCTAAGTGCCAATGGCCCAATAGGGCTAAGGGCAACAGTCCCAGAATTCTCTGTGGCCCGCCTCTGCGTGGGACAGAGTTCCTGTAGTGCAGAGCACCTAGAGCTCTGCCATGGACCACAGTAATGGGAAGATGCTGGCCGTGGCCCCATTGTTGTTCCCTATCTGTAGGTGTGTTAGACCTGGCACCATTGGCGTGGGTCTCCCTTCCATTTTTTGAGGTTGCCTCCTGTGTTTTGCTATGTTTTTGCTGGTCTAGATGCTTTGGGCACTTTGCCACTGCTATTCAGTGCCAAAGTGCAAGTGCTCCCTATTGTAAATTGTTGTATGGATTAGTGATTCCATGATTGGATTATTTGATTTACTTGTCAGACCCTAGTACAGTGCACCGTGTGTGCCCAGGGCCTGTAAATCAAATGCTGCTGGTGGGCTTGCAGCACTGGTTGTGCCACCCACAGAAGGAGCTGGTAAACTATGGCTCAGGTCTGCCATTGCAGAGCCTGTGTGCAGTCTGGGACTGCCATGTCGACTTGGCAAGTGCACCCACTTGCCAGTCCCCAAACCTTCCCTTTTCTACATGTTAGCCATCCCTAAGGTAGGCCCTAGGGCAGGGTGCATTGTATGTGAAAGGTAGGACATGCCCTGGTGTGTGTGGCATGTCCTGATAGTGAATTACAGCCAATTTCGTTTTTCACTATTGCAAGGCTACCTGCTCCCATAGGCCAGAATGGGCAGTTTGATTATAACACCTTATAATCCTAACTGACTCAGGGAACAAGGTAGAAATTCGAGTTTGGTATGCCTGAACTCAAAATGTTAATATAAATCTTTTAGTGTGGGTGATTTTTACATTCTGTGTTTGAAAATACTACTTTTAGAAAGTAGGTATTTTCTTGCCTAACCTTCCAGTGTGCCTCTGCTAAGGTTGTGTATTCACTGTCTGGTTTGTGACTGACAGGGGACTGGAGAGGGTCTTGGCTCCAGCAGTCTGATGGGTCAGGGCTGGGCTGAATAGGACCCACGTAGAATAGAGAGTAGGGGGGAGGAGATTTCCTTTCACTGACCTGAGCCCTCATAGAATAGAGAGTAGGGGGAGGAGATTTCCTTTCAACTACCTGGGCCAGGTCTGCTCTCAAACAATGCTGTCTCCACCTCCTGCCAGGAAGTTGCACAGAACTGGTTTTGGTCAGGCACAGACACTCTCTGCCTCCAGAGAACAAAGACTTTTTGAGTATAAATATTGGGGCCCAGACCCCAAGACTTTAGATCACTTCTGGGAACCAAGACAAACCTTTGCTGAGGAGAAGAACCAGGAAACTGAAGGAGGAGACTGCCCCTGTGCTGTGTGCTGTTGGGGTTTGCCTGCAGTGGTTACTTTATTGCCAAAGAAAGGAGAAAGGAACTTTGTGTGTACTTTCATCATCTTGAAGAAGATCTCCAAGGGCTTGAAGATTGAGCTTGCCTCCTGCCTGAAGTCTCAGGGATACAAGACTTCACCAACCAGCTCCCCTGAATTCCCTTGATGGGAATTCTGCCTGCAAAGAGGTGCCTGCTGTTGTGTTCGGCCCTCTGAGGAGACTGCTTGTCGCTGGGAGCTGGAAGCGCGACGCAACAAGGAGAAGCGTGTCGCTGCCGCAGCAGTTGCCGTCGCATTGCCGAAGAAGCGTGCCGCCGCTGCACCTGTTCGCCGTTGCATCACCTACGAAGCGTGTCGCATCACCGGAGAAGCGTGTCGCCGCCGCAGAGGTTGCCGTCGCATCACCGGAGAAGCGTGTCGCAGGGCCTGTCGTGGCTCAGAAGTTCACCGAGTCACCGCACGACCGTCGGGCGTGCACGCATCGCATCTACGTTTTCGCACCGTAACCAAGACGCCATTTTGACGCATTGCACCGGATCGTCATCGCATCGAGGCACCATCTTGTCGCATCGCACCGGATCACAGTAAGAAACCGAATCATCAACTCCCCGCAGTAAGGAAGCGAGCCTCAACTCCCCTGCGCAGCAGTAAGGAACCGACGCATCCACTCCCCTGAGTGTAAGGAATGGCGCATCAACTTCCCTGCGACCCTTTTGTTTGTATTGCGTGACGCATCCAAGGTACTTTGAGAGTAAAGTGTCGCATTTATCATCTACATTGAACTAAGCTATTTCTACCATTTTAAAGACTCATTTTTGATTACAGTATTGTGGATTTCTGTCGTTTGACCTTGTGTTAAGTCTAGTAAAGATTACTTATTTTTCTAAACTGGTGTAGTGTCCATTTGTAGTGTTTTCACTGTATTACTGTATGTGTTCACAAATGCTTTACATACTGCCTCTGAGATAAGCCTGCCTGCTCGTGCCAAGCTACCATGGGGGTGAGCAGGGGTTATTTTAGGAGTGTAGCCCCTTACCCTGACTAGACGCAAGGGTCCCTATTTGGACAAAGGTGCAAACCATTGCCAACTAGAGACCCCCAAATCTAACATTGGTGGTCAGCGGTGAGGATGTGGACTTGCATTTGTGATTCATATACAGTGATTGGTGTACACTACTAGTGAGTGCAGATCAAACGCAACCACATACTTATTGGTAGAATTTTTTTCCTTGGGATTTCTATTTTTGCTAAGAACTGCCAGTTGTTGTTACCATGAGTAGACCAGCATCCATTGCACCTGAAGAGTTTGAATTTGAAGAAGAAATGTTGGATGCATACACTGTGCCCCAGCTCAAATCCGCTTGCAAGAAATTTAAAGTCTCCCTGAAAGGCCTCACGAGAAAAGAGGAATACCAAAAGGCTCTGAGGGCCTGGTTGGAAGCAAGGAGTGCCAGTGAGCACCCCGAGGATCAGGTGGAGGATTTAGAGGAACAGCAAGGCCCTTGGGTCCAGTGGGAAGGAAAGCACCTTCCAGGGCAGGCAGCAATGTTTCTTCCAAAGGCCTGTCCCCAGGAGAGCTGGAGGACAGGGAGAGAAGTAGGGTGCATGAGATGGAGCTAGCCAAGATCAAAATGGGTGGGCAGTTAGAATTTGAGAATAAGAAATTGGCCCTAGAGGAAAAGAGGATGCAATTGGAGCATGAGAGAAGTTTGAGGGAGTTGGAATTGAAAGCAAGATGCTTAGAGATTACTCCCTCTGGTGGCAGCACACTGTCCATGTCTAGTGAGGCACGAGTATATATACCCAAGCAGGTGGTCAAAGAATTTTACAGAAATGATTATATTGGTCAGTGGTTCAAGGCCTATGAGGTAGCTATGACCTCCCACCGGGTCCCTGAGAAAGATTGGGGAGCGGGGTTGTGGGAGCGGTTCCTCAGTGAGGGGCGGGATACCTTGTTAGACTTGCCCTCTGAAGTCCACAATTCTTATGAGCACATGAAAGAAGCCTTTATGAGTAGGTATGGGTTGACTCCTGAAATGTATAGACAGAGGTTTAGAAACTGCAAGAAACTGGAGTCAAGCACTTGGGTAGAATATGTGTCCTTTTTTGGCAGAGCATTGGATGGTTTTGTGAAGGGTAGCAAAGTGAATAATGATTTTCAGGCGCTCTATGATTTGATTGCGTGGGAGCACTTGTCCAGTAATTGTTTTCCAGAGCAGCGCCAGCACCTGATTGATAGTAAGCTGACTATCCCTAGGAAGCTTGCTGAGGAGGCGGACCGCTGGGTGAGCACCCGGGTCCACAAGGGTCATGTGGGAGACTCCGCCAAAGGTGGGCAGGGTCCCCAGCAGAGGAGTGGGGGGGGGACAAGGGTAAACAGAGGGATTTCCAGAAAGGGCCCCAAAGTAATTCCCAGGGGAACCAAGGGAAGGGTTCCCAGCCCCCCCCCTGAAAAGAAGTCAGGGGCCCCGACAGATAAGCCTGTTCACAGGGGGCCCAAGACCTGTTTCAAGTGTGGTCAAGTGGGCCACTGCTCCTATGATTCAAGATGTCCCATGTATGGGAAAACAGCACCCACTGGTGCACCACCCCGGCAGATCGCTAGTGTAGCCCTGGGGGAGGAGTTGGGTGCCCAAGGTGGGTGGGGTCCCTCAGAGATGTCCCTACTCTCTTTAGGAGACTGTGAGGTGGTCCCCAGGACCCAGCTGCCTGATAACACTAAGAAGTACAGGCAGTGGGTGACCATCAATGGCCAAAGGGTGGAGGCTCTGAGACACACCGGAGCCAGTGTGACAGCTGTCAGTTGTCGGCTGGTGTCTGAAGAGCAGGTGATCCCCAATGCATTTTACCCAGTTGTTGCCGCTGACAACACAGAGAGTCACTGTAAGGTGGCTCAGGTTCCCTTTGAGTGGGGGGGGGTCTCAGGTACTCTTCAAGTAGCTGTGAGGCCAGCCATGCCTGTTGGCTGTCTGTTGAGCAATGATTTGGAGAGCTCCCCTTGGGCTAAGGTGGAGCGTAATGCACATTTGGAGATGTTGGGCTTGCCAGATTGGGCGTGTGTGACCACTCGGTCTATGGCAGCCAGTAAGGGTGTTCAAGAGGACCTGGAGCCTGAAAGAGTGGCCCAGGTGCCTGCCTTAAAGAGAAGAGGCAGGGGGCGTGGGAAACCGGCCCCCATAGTTCCCACGGCCCAGGAGGAGACAGACCTTGAGGGGGATGCCCTGGAGCCTACAGGGGAACAAGTGGCTGAACTGGGGGACCTGCCTGAGCTGACTCGGGGGACCTGCCTGAGCTGACCCATTGTCAGCAGGAAGGAGGCCCCTCCAGGGAAGAGTTCTGTGAGGAGCAGAACAAGTGCCCTTCTCTTGTGGGTTTGCGGCAACAGGCCACAAACCAGGCAGCAGGTGATCAGTCTGGATCACATTGGATCTACTGGGAGAATGGTCTCCTGTATAGCGAGCCTAAGGTTGCTAAGCCTGGGTCAGCCCGTGTGCTGGTGGTACCCCAGCGCTTCAGAGCCTTCCTACTGGGTTTGGCTCATGATGTACCTTTAGCAGGACATCTGGGGCAGGACAAGACCTTTGAGAGGCTTGTCACCCACTTTTATTGGCCCCAGATGCGCAAGAGTTCAGATACTCATTGCAGGACTTGTCAGACTTGCCAGGCAAGTGGTAAGAGTGGGAGGAAGCACAAGGCTCCTCTCCAGCCTTTCCCTGTGGTCAGCACCCCCTTTGAAAGGGTGGGCATTGACATTGTGGGGCCTCTGGATCCCAAGACAGCCATGGGCAACAGATTTATCCTGGTCTTGGTGGACCATGCCACCCGGTACCCGGAAGCCATCCCTCTCCGGACTGTGACGGCCCCCGTGGTGGGACGTGCGTTGATGGGGATTTTCTCCTGTGTGGGGTTCCCCAGAGAGGTGGTGTCAGACCGTGGTACCAACTTCATTTCCAAGTATATGAAGTCCCTGTGGCAGGAGTGCGGTGTGACATACAAGTTCACCACTCCTTACCACCCCCAAGGTAATGGGCTGGATGAGAGATTCAACCGGACCCTGAAAGGCATGATTATGGGTCTGGAAGAACCCATGAGGCATAAGTGGGACGTCCTCTTGCCATGCCTTCTCTTTGCTTACCGAGAGGTGCCACAGAAGTCCCTAGGGTTCAGCCCCTTTGAACTGCTGTATGGCCACCCGGTAAGAGGACCTCTGAGTTTGGTAAAGGAAGGCTGGGAGAAAGCTCCCAGGAAACCTCTCAGGATGTATATAGCTACATGCTGGCCTTCAGAAACCAAACCCGGTGTTTCTGGCAACTCGCTCAGGCGAATCTGGAAGCCAGCCAGGAGGAGATGAAGCGGTGGTACAATCAGAATGCCACTCTGATTGAGCTTCAGTCTGGGCAGAAAGTGTGGGTCATGGCCCCAGTGGAGCCCTGCACGCTCCAGGATAAGTGGACCAGACCATTTGAGGTGGTGGAGCGCAAGAGTGATGTCACCTACTTGGTGAACTTGCGGTCTCCTAGGAGCCCCTTGCGGGTCCTGCATGTCAACCACCTGAAGCCCCACTTAGAGAGGTCCGAAGTGGGCATGCTCCTAGCGACAGATGATGGATTGGAGGAGGAGACTGAGCCTCGTCCTGACCTCCTGTCTGCGGCAGAGCAAGATGGGTCAGTGGATGGTGTAAACCTCTCTTCCACCCTGACCCCTGAGCAGCAGGATGACTGTCGCCAACTGTTGGGACTGTTTCCTGACCTGTTCTCCCTGACCCCTAGTGTCACTGAGTGGTGCGTTCATGATGTGGACACTGGGGACAGTCCTCCTGTGAAGAACAAGACTTACAGAGTGACTGACAGGGTGAGAGCTTGCATCAAGGAGGAGGTCTCCAAGATGTTCGCATTGGGGGTGATTGAGTCTTGTAACAGCCCTTGGGCCAGCCCTGTGGTTTTGGTCCCAAAGGTTGCCGCGCCTGGTGCCACACCCGAACTCCAGTTCTGTGTGGACTACCGAGGACTCAATTCAGTCACCAGGACTGACGCGCACCCCATCCCCAGAGCGGATGAGCTCATTGATTGGTTAGGGGCTGCCCGGTACCTCAGCACGTTTGATTTAACGTCTGGGTACTGGCAGATCGCCTTAACTGATGGGGCAAAAGAGAGGTCAGCATTCTCCACACCAGATGGGCACTACCAATTCCGGGTTATGCCTTTTGGGATGAAGAATGCCCCTGCCACCTTTCAGAGGTTGGCCAACCAGGTGTTGGCTGGACTGGAGGATTTCAGTGCCGCCTACCTGGATGACATTGCAGTGTTTAGCGCCAGTTGGGAAGAACATCTGCGCCACCTCTGGGAAGTGTTGATGGCGCTGCGGAGGGCAGGCCTCACAATCAAGGTGAGTAAGTACCAGATCGGGCAGGGTCCGTGGTGTACTTGGGACACCAGGTTGGGTGCGGCAAGGTGGCGCCCCTACAGCCCAAAATTGATACCATCCTGGCTTGGGAACCCCCAAGACCCAGACAGAGGTGAGAGCCTTTTTAAGACTCACTGGGTATTACAGGAAGTTTGTCAAAGGGTATGGCAGCATAGATGGCACCCTTGACAGAGCTGACTTCCAGGAAGCAGCCCAAGAAAGTGAACTGGACTGACACCTGTCAGAAAGCTTTTGCTGCCCTGAAGACTGCCATGTGCACGGCGCCCGTTCTCCTGGCACCCAACTTCTCAAAAGAGTTCATTGTTCAAACAGACGCTTCAGAGCATGGTGTAGGGGCTGTTCTTGCACAGATGAATGAGGAGGGCCTAGACCAACCTGTAGCCTTCATCAGTAGGAGGTTACTTCCATGGGAACAGAGGTGGAGTGCAATTGAGCGTGAGGCATTTGCTGTGGTCTGGGCACTGAAGAAGTTGAGACCATACTTGTTTGGGACTCACTTCCGGGTTCAGACAGACCACAGGCCCCTCAGATGGTTGATGCAGATGAGGGGTGAGAATCCAAAGCTGTTGAGGTGGTCCATTTCCCTACAGGGGATGGACTTCACGGTGGAACACCGCCCTGGTACAGAACACGCCAATGCTGATGGTCTGTCCAGATTTTTCCGCCTTAGTGAAGAGAACTCCCAAGAGGTAGGGTAGTTCCCCCCACATTTCAGCTGGAGGGGACATGTGTTAGACCTGACACCATTGGCGTGGGTCTCCCTTCCATTTTTTGCTGTTGCCTCCTGTGTTTTGCTATGTTTTTGCTGGTCTAGATGCTTTGGGCACTTTGCCACTGCTATTCAGTGCCAAAGTGCAAGTGCTCCCTATTGTAAATTGTTGTATGGATTAGTGATTCCATGATTGGATTATTTGATTTACTTGTCAGACCCTAGTACAGTGCACCGTGTGTGCCCAGGGCCTGTAAATCAAATGCTGCTGGTGGGCTTGCAGCACTGGTTGTGCCACCCACAGAAGCAGCTGGTAAACTATGGCTCCGGCCTGCCATTGCAGAGCCTGTGTCCAGTCTGGGACTGCCATGTCAACTTGGCAAGTGCACCCACTTGCCAGTCCCCAAACCTTCCCTTTTCTACATGTTAGTCATCCCTAAGGTAGGCCCTAAGGCAGAGTGCATTGTATGTGAAAGGTAGGACATGCCCTGGTGTGTGTGGCATGTCCTGATAGTGAATTACAGCCAATTTCGTTTTTCACTATTGCAAGGCGACCTGCTCCCATAGGCCAGAATGGGCAGTTTGATTATAACACCTTATAATCCTAACTGACCCAGGGAACAAGGTAGAAATTCGAGTTTGGTATGCCTGAACTCAGAATGCTAAAATACATCATTTAGTGTGGGTGATTTTTACATTCTGTGTTTGAAAATACTACTTTTAGAAAGTAGGTATTTTCTTGCCTAACCTTCCAGTGTGCCTCTGCTAAGGTTGTGTATTCACTGTCTGGTTTGTGAGTGACAGGGGACTGGAGAGGGTCTTGGCTCCAGCAGTCTGATGGGTCAGGGCTGGGCTGAATAGGACCCACATAGAATAGAGAGTAGGGGGGAGGAGACTTCCTTTCACTGACCTGAACCCTCATAGAATAGAGAGTAGGGGGCGGGGATTTCCTTTCACTCCCCTGAGACCTCATAGAATAGAGAGTAGGGGAGGAGATTTCCTTTTAGCTACCTGGGCCAGGTCTGCTCTCAAACAATGCTGTCTCCACCTCCTGCCAGGAAGCTGCACAGAACTGGTTTTGGTCAGGCACAGACACTCTCTGCCTCCAGAGAACAAAGACTTTTTGAGTATAAATATTGGGGCCCAGACCCCAAGACTTTAGATCACTTCTGGGAACCAAGATGAACCTTTGCTGAGGAGAAGAACCAGGAAACTGAAGGAGGAGACTGCCCCTGTGCTGTGTGCTGTTGGGGTTTGCCTGCAGTGGTTACTTTATTGCCAAAGAAAGGAGAAAGGAACTTTGTGTGTACTTTCATCATCTTGAAGAAGATCTCCAAGGGCTTGAAGATTGAGCTTGCCTCCTGCCTGAAGTCTCAGGGATACAAGACTTCACCAACCAGCTCCCCTGAATTCCCTTGCTGGGAATTCTGCCTGCAAAGAGGTGCCTGCTGTTCTGTTGGGCCCTCTGAGGAGACTGCGTGTCGCTGGGAGCTGGAAGCGCGACGCAACAAGGAGAAGTGTGTCTCTGCAGCAGCAGTTGCCGTCGCATTGCCGAAGAAGCGTGCCGCCGCCGTAGCTGTTCGCCATCGCATCACCGACGAAGTGTGTCGCCGCCGCAGAGGTCGCAGTCGCATCAACCGGAGAAGCATTTCGCTTGGACCATAACCAAGACGCCATTTTGTCGCATCGCACCAGATCGTCATCGCATCGAGGCGCCATATTGTCGCACCGCACCGGATCACAGTAAGAAACCGACGCATCAACTTCCCACACAGTAAGGAAGCGAGCCTCAACTCCCCTGCGCAGCAGTAAGGAACCGACGCATCCACTCCCCTGAGTGTAAGGAATGATGCATCAACTTCCCTGCAACCCTTTTGTTTGTATTGCGTGACGCATCCAAGGTTCTTTGAGAGTAAAGTGTCGCATTTATCATCTACATTGAACTAAGCTATTTCTACCATCTTTTTTAAGTTCAAGAAGATTTTTATTAAAGAAACAAAAGATGTCTGTAAACAGTACAGAATAATAGGCTCAAATCAATACAGCTTAAATCTGTTGCAATGGAGAGAAATAAATCGGACTACCTATAAAAAATGAAAAAATTAAACAAACAGAATGGAATGTAAATATCAATTAAATACATAACATTTTAGGAACATGTTGAGGGAATCAAGGTGGTTTAGGAACTTCCTGTTGGGATGGCAGAGGTTTAAAGACTTTTTTAGCACTTGCATCAATATACTCTGTCACAGGTAGCCACAAATCCAAACGTTTCATCGCCAGACGTAAAGGATAAACAAAAGTGGTATCCAATCTATGGTTATGGCAGACAGCATACCACCAGGCTTTATGGGAAAGTTTTGTAAAATCTTTCCAATTAATGGTGATTTGCTGGAAAGCAATTGCTAACAATAAATCAATAATTTTGAGATTAAGTGCAACATTCTCCCAAACAGAGGAGAGACTGCCCAAAAAAACGTGAATAAAGGAAAAAGAAAACTTAGTTCCAAAGATCAAATTAATTTGAGACCATACTTGTTGTCAAAAGTCTTGAACAGGTGGGCAAGAAAAAAGCATGTGAAGCAAATCAGCTTGTGACGACATGCAGGTCCAACATGTGTCTGGTACAGTTGCAATTCTCTTATTCAAGGTAGCCGGTGTTAATAGGAGTCTGTTATAAACAAAGAACAGTGTTTGCGTTGTGTTGGCAGCTCTGGATTATTTACGTAACTTAGTCCATATATTTTTCCAAAGAGGTATTGACCACTCCACTGCCTAATCCCATTCCCAAGCCGCCTCTATTTTGGATTTTTGTCTAACACAAGCGACATCTTGTAAATATTTATAGATAGTGGAAGCTTTGGGCGAGGTTCTCAATAGAGTATAGAGCCGCGAGGAAGGGTCTAGGATAGTAGGCGTGTCGAGTCTTGAGGGCAATTGAGTGTATACATCCATAACTGCTTTCTTGAGCAGGACATATTTGTGGATAAAGGAAGGAGGTAAATTAAAGGAATGGCTAAGTGTATTAAAAGGTTTAAAATTTGAAAGTGAAAATAGCTGATGGACCCAGATTAAGCCCTTTTGCCTCCACGTCTTCCAATAAAATGGTTTACCTCGGATAGTTAAATTTTTGTTATGCCAAATCGTTGATTTCTGGAAAGAGTCAGCAGTAAGTTGAGTTATAGGGGGGATTGATTCGAGAAGTTTGGAGGTGTGTTTTAGTATAGGGGTGGAGAGAGACTGTGGTTTGCGTGAGAAGGAAAGGTATTCATGGAAGGAGAAGGGGGTTAAAAAAAGATGTTCAATAGAAGTCCAAAGAGGGCATTCATCCGTGGAGTCAAGCAACCAAAGAGAAGCTTGACGTAAAAGGAAAGCTTTCTGGTACGCCTGAAAATCGGGATAGTTGACTCCTCCCTCTGTCCTGGGGCGTGATAGTTTTAAAATAGACATACGTGGTTTTTTGTTACTCCACAAAAAGGAGGAGAGGATGGAGTTAATTTTCCTTAAAAATCTAGTAGTAACAGGGATTGGAATGTTAGAGATCGTATATAAAACTATGGGTGTTAGCATCATCTTAATAGTATCTAAGCGACCCCACCAGGATAAGTATAGGGGATGCCACTTAGCAGTTAACTCTGAGATTTTTGAATGCATTTATTCATGCATAGAGCTATTGTATCCGACATTGAGGGGGTAAAGTATAAACCTAAATATTTAATGTAATTGGGACTCCATGTGAATTTAGAAGCATTAAATTCCATTTTAAAAGTATATTTTGTTAGGGGCAAAATCTCACACTTGTCATCATTTAGTTTATAACCAGATATGAGGGAATATGACTGTACTTCTATTAAGAAAGCAGGAACTGAGTCTTCCGGTTTAGACATGAAGAGCAAGATGTCATTGGCGTAGGCTGCAAGTTTAATGTGGGCGTTCGAAGTTTGAAAACCATATATGTTTGGGTTGTGACGCAATTTAGACAGAAAAGGTTCTAATGCCAAATTGAAAAGGAGAGAGAGGACAACCTTGGCGCACACCTCTACCCAAATTAAAAAAGGGAGAAATCAGGCCATTAGCACAAACTGCAGCACGCGGAGCAGAGTAAAGGAGAGACATTAGGTTTATAAAATTCAGGCCAAAGCCAAACCATCTAAGAGTATAAAATAAATACTTCCACTCAACTCTATCGAAAGCTTTTTCTGCGTCCAGCGCTATTGCTGCCAAGGAATGTTTTAGACGAGAAGACTTGGATAGGACATTAAAAAAGAGTTGTGTGTTATCTGTTATAACCCGTCCTTTGACAAAGCCGGACTGTTCTTTGTCCAACAAGGTTGGTAAGTGGGAATCCAAGCGTATTGCTAGTGCTTTAGAGAAAATGTTGTAATCAATGTTAACCAATGAAATGGGTCTGTAATTTTTACAATATTTAGAGTCCTTACCTTCTTTAGGAATAAGACAGATGTGCGCTTCTGAGAAGGACCCTGTGGAGCCGTTCATAGAGCCAAAGAAGTGTAGCAATGTATGTAACTTGGGCATTAAAAGTTTGAAAAAATGAATATAAAATTTGACGGTGAAGCCATCTGGGCCAGGTGCCTTTTCCTTTTTAAGCTGTTGGAGAGCTCTTAGGAGTTCTTGTTGTGTTAATTCTGCTTCTAAGGAAGATAAATCCTGTGGACTATGTAGAGGCTCTTGGATATTAAAGAAAAATTGTGACAATGAGTGATCGGATGGCTGTATTTCAGATGTGTATAGTGACTGATAAAAGAGAGAAAACTGGTTTACAATCTCATTATCTTTGAATCGGAGAACAGAGTGATCATCATAAATAGAGTCAATATTTAATTTGTTCTGCCGAACTTTTAAATAGTTGGATAAGATTTTCCCCGCCTTGTTTTTGCCTCCGTAGAATTTTGCACTAGATTTTAAAAGATATAGAGAGGCGCCTTCCGTTGAACACTTATTAAATTGTAATTTAGCATTAATAAGGGCTGTTAGATTCTCCTGCGAATGAGAAACATAGTAGGAGTGCTCCAGTTTCTTAATGTCATTAAGGAGATCATTAGTGAGGTTACGTGTATTTTTTCGTTTCTTTTCAACAAAGCTAATGATAAAGTCCCTGGCTGAGTCCTTGAAAGCATCCCATATAGTGGAGAAAGGCAAGGACTCATTTTGGTTTAACTGAAAATAATCACTAAAAAAGGCGGTAAAGGAGGTAGTGAACTTGGGGTCTAGTAAAAGCGCATTGTTAAATCGCCATCTCCTAGGAGCATTAACCTTGGGTAAAATATCTAAGCCAATTGAGACAGGGGCGTGGTCTGAAAGGAGAATAGGACCAATGTCAGCGTAAGAAAGGGATTGTGAGATATTGTGAGAAACAAAAATATAATCGATCCTTGATTGAGTAAGATGCATGGGGAATAGAAGGTGTATTCTCTAGTGACTGGATTACAAAGATGCCAAGCATCCAAAAGTTTATGTTGGGTAATAGTATGAACAAAGGATTTGTGGGACTTGTTGGGAATAAAAGACACTTTGGAGTTCCTATCTATAAATGGGTCGAATACTTGATTGCAGTCACCTGCTAGTACAAAATTGTCTTCCATGTATTGGGAGACTTGTTTAGCTAAAGTGGGCCAAAAAGAGACATCTCCTCCAGTGGGGGCATAGACATTTAGGAAAGAAACTGGAACACCCCTCAACAACAATTTAACAAGTAACCATCTGCCATCCGCATCTGAGTTTTGCAACATAAATGTAACTGGAAGAGATTTACGACATAATATCATAACTCCATTACATTTGCCATCTTCATGTGAGAAGAAAATTTCCCCCACCCAACCTTTTTTCAATTTCAAGGATTCAGCCTCCGTTAGATGTGTCTCTTGCAGAAAGACAATATCAGCAGCAAGTTTAGAAAGGTGAGTTAATACTCTCTGCCTTTTAATGGGAGAATTTAATCCCCTCACGTTCCAAGAAATTAATTTTAACGACATGAAATATCAACGAAGGATTGATAAAGAAATCTAAAATAAGAGTCCGATTCAATAAAGTCATGAGTAAAAGTGTGGAAATAGAAAAGAAAGAAATAAGTGGGTGAATAGCTCTTGAGCCAAAAGAGGATAGGAAAAAAAGATAAGTGGAACCAGAAAAGAGATACCATTATGACAACGCAAAGAAAGTAGAAATTTGTGTACAAGTGGTGAGAGAACAAAGTAAAGAGGAGATCAGAAATGTAGTAATAGATACAGGTTTGAGTATATGAATTAGTGCAGAGGTGAAGAGAATACAGACATCTAAAGAGAAAAAAAATAGGGAGATGAAATGCAAAACAGAAAACAAAAGACAAAACAAAAAACATACCTACATAAAGGAAACATGGATGTGGGGGTGGGTAGAACCACATGGAGCAGACGAACCGTTGGGGAAGACTGGACAGGACTGGGGAGGAGCCGCGCCATACCGAAGACAAAACTGTAAAAAGAAAAGGGTGACATATTTGAGATTGCGATGAATAAAGAACGAAGAACCTGTGTTAAAAGACCATAAACAACAAGAAAGCAGATCAACGAAAACAACCACAAACTGTAAGATTAAACAGAGGTAAGCTTCCAATACGTCAATGGAAAATGAACATCAATGTAAAGCTAGCAATGTAAAAAACAGTGACATGTCAAGAGTGCTTTCCATGAGAGTCATGTAATGCTTGAAGAGGGAGAGACAGAAGAGACCATATGAACCATCTTATGCGAATTGATGAAGCTTTGTAGACGGATTGGATCCTCGTAAGATGTTGTTTTGTTATAGGTGACTTTAAATAGACATGGGTGAAAGAGACCGTATCTTGCACCCATAGAGCGAAGGTCAGGTCTCATATTTAGGAAAGCTTTGCGTCTGGCTGCTGTAGCTTTAGAGTAATCTTGCGCAAAAAACAACGTAGAGCCAGACCATGTAATACGTTGAATAGCTTTGGCAGCAGACAGAACTTTCAATAAATCTGTGTACTCAAGGAAATACAGGATAACTCCTCTTGGTCTTTGTGAGGGAGAATTAATGGTGGAGGCCCGACCCAGTCTGTGAGCGCGTTGTATGTTTAACACGACATCCTCTGAAAGGTGAAGAATCTTGGGGAGGAAGGATTTGAAGAAACCAATAGGGTCTGCACCCTCAACTCCTTCCTCGAGACCGTGTATGCGTATATTATTTCTTCTGTTGCGGTTCTCAAGGTCTTCGACCTGCTTTTGAAGCGATGATACTTGAGTCTGCATGAAAGTGACACTTTTGGAAGTTTCAGTAAGGGAGGATACACTTTGCTCCACTGTTGTGAGTCTTGTATCGAGTAGAGACTGTCAGAAAGAGTTTGTAGTTTAGAATTTGTTTCTTCAACGAAGGGCCTGAGGGCTCGTATCTCCTGTAATAACAATTCCATTGAAACTGGAGATGTTGGTTTGGGTGGTGAGGGTGGATCTGTCTTCAAACGTTTTACGTTTGATTTTCCCGATACCGTTGGAGTGGAATCCATAGTTGTGTTGGTAACTTCTGTTTCGAACAAACCAGAACCCTCCAATCTGGAAAGTTCTGAAAACAGTTTAGAGTTCTTGACAAGAGAATATTTGGGCTTGGAGGTAGTACAAAGAACTCTCTTCGTCCTACCCATCAACTTTTGGAATGAGCAGAATATAAAATCAGATTGTCCAGAGCAAAGCGAGTATTAGTGAGAAAAGTAGCAGGTAAGAAAGCTACTCAGTATAAGGGTACGTTTTCCAAATAGAGTTACGCAACCATAAGAAAGAAGCTCACAGTTCACTCCCCGAGAAGCTTAAAAACGTATATCTGCATTGATGCTTATAGATATCTTTTCACATCGCAAGCCCAGGTGGAGGAAAGTAATCTTTTCCCTTGGAATTAGTATACACAGCCTGGTATATGAGTAGATTATTCACTATAGAGAAGGTTGTTTGTATGAATCCGCAAAGTGGTGGTTACACCCAAATCACCATATGATGCCATTACAGTGTCGCAAAAGAGGTAACTTCACCACCTTAAGTCTTTACTTATAATGAATGTTGCAAAACTCGCGCAAATGTGGATAATTGCTCAAATATCAAGAGTAGCGAGGAGGAGATTATCAGCAGCGCGAGATGCTCTTATGAGAGGGCGGCTGCGCCTTTGTTACCATGAAGTACCATCAGGAAAAGGTAAAATAAGGTTATTTCACTACCTTCAGCCTTCATTGACATTGACAAAAGAGGGGCTCGCAGAAGTATATAAATGTTGCCCAAATAACAAAAGTAGCTTGTTTGTTGTGCTAATATGAAGGAGAGTGACTGTAGCGCGACATACTGCAAAATGGTGGCTGCACCCTTGTTACCTCAGAAACGTCATCAAGGAAAGATAAAATGAGGGCGCAGCTTCTCCGTCAGACTTTGCTTGTAGCAGGCATTTGGGAGCTTGCAAATGCCATGTAATGTTATGCAGGAACAAAAGAATTTATTTGCTGGACTCTGTAGTGTGAAGAGGATTAGCTGCGTCGCGACGAGAAATTCAAAATGGCGGACTCGGTAAAAACGGACTCACACCTGGACGTTACCTCGCAAATGAACCTTCTTGCTGTTGGCAGAGTCGGCAAACGAAGTCAGCCTGGGAGCGAGCAGCACATCACACGCTCATTTCTTCGTTCGCTGTCTCTCCCGAGTCTCTGGAAGCGCATCTCTCCCTCGCCCGTCTCAGGAGCCTCACGCCAACGCCGCCATACTCGTTGGGCGCTAAGCCACGCCCCCCTCTATTTCTACCATCTTAAAGACTCATTTTTGATTACAGTATTGTGGATTTTTGTCGTTTGACCTTGTGTTAAGTCTAGTAAAGATTACTTATTTTTCTAAACTGGTGTAGTGTCCATTTGTAGTGTTTTCACTGTATTACTGTATGTGTTCACAAATGCTTTACACACTGCCTCTGTGATAAGCCTGCCTGCTCGTGCCAAGCTACCAAGAGGGTGAGCAGGGGTTATTTTAGGAGTGTAGCCCCTTACCCTGACTAGACGCAAGGGTCCCTATTTGGACAAAGGTGCAAACCATTGCCAACTAGAGACCTCCAAATCTAACAAGGTGCCTTGAAAGGGACAGGTAGGCAACCAAGACAGCATGGAGGAGGCGAGACAGCCATGTAGCAAGTAGTTTTTGTGAGCTCAGCTGGACTTCCCACTGCAAGCATGTTTACTGTTACTTCAGTTTGCCTTTAGTTCGTGGACTTAGAAGAGCCAGGTGCGAACTTAAACTTTGTATTTTTGCAAATAATCAGTGTGGAGCACATGCATCATAATGTTCAAATACATTATGTATTTTACCTTTATAATGCACAAGTCACCACTTTTAATTTTCGACATACATAATGAACATATAAAGATGGGTAAGCCTGGCAACATTCCCAGCAATTAAGGGAGAGCCAAGCCAGGCATGTGGCAAGGGTCTAACTAGCTAATTCTTAGAGCCAAAGCATGTTCACTGTTTCTGTGTCAATTGTGCAGCAAAAGTCTTATACAAATATGATGAAGACACTTCTTAATTCAAATGTGCATTTCTTTAATATGTAGAGTCGCATTCACTATAAATGCATAAGTGACCAAAGAGGCAAGTCGTCTGCCTTGTACCCTCATATGTATTATGCCTAAATTGTTATTACAAATGGAGAACAATTATGGTCCTTTATTTAAACCACCAACAAGAGATTCTTTTCAATGTGCTCTCAAATATGATAATCAAGTAAAAAGAGGTACAGTAAAATAAATGAATTGCCTAGAATCACACAATTTGCTAAAGCAAGGAAGCCTAGATTGAACACAGGTTTCCTCGTTGCGCATGCAATTCAGCCATTGGATTGCTATCTTCTCTGTCCTGTTTAACACCAAAGGACAAATTGGCATAAGACGTCTCTCTAGGAAAAAATACAAAATTAAGAAAAGGCTGGCCGTATATTTTTTTGTTGATGTCATCCATTTCCTCTGACTTAGCAAAGGGGCAGATTTCAGGAGAGGCTCAAAACGTCAGGGAATGCAATTAGACGTATTCTTCCCATAGTTACTGACTCTCACTGAGACAACAGAGAGGTGCAAATGGCTGCAGACAAACTCACACAGCGCTCATGCTGTCACACAAGCCTGCAGGCTATTTGCGTGTTTTTTACCACATGGGGAGCATTGATGCGGATCGGCTGATCTGAAGCTGCTATGAAAGTGCTCTCAGAGAGATGTAATGTTAATGATTTTTCAAATTGTCCGATCACACACAGGCTCTTTGAAAAATCCTTGGCATAATGGCCCTCCCTAAGCACTTTCATAGCACTCCGCGGTGTCTTCGCTACCAGCCCATCTGATCCTCATGGGTGGTAATAAGGCGTACACCCTCTCCTCCTCTGCTGCAGGGGAACACAACATATAATATCAATGAAGAAATGGAGTTTGCACACCTGTACAGATTAGTTCACCTTTTCCAATGTGTATATGTTTAACATGTTTAACTATAACTGTGTGTATATATAGTCCTGTTTGTTCACTTTTTATGGTGTGAATAATAAATCACGTTAAAATTACCCTGCTGTGGTGCCGTGACTTTCGCAGGGAGAGGACGCGAAGGAATTGAAGATATATATATATTGCGCCGGTTGACGAATCTTCGCAAAACCTTCCAACTTGTTGGGGCGCTCCGCTCCGCTCCTACCCTGAAAGTCTCGGGTTGATTCGTCAAGCGGGGCCGAGAAAAAGGGGGTCCCAAAACGCATTTTCTCCGTTTTTTCCATGTTAATTCCCATAGGAAATTTTAGCCACGGCTACAGCTCCGAACTGCTGAACGGAATTACACCAAATTTGGCAAAAAGGTAGCGCTTGGTTCAGAAAGCACCCTTTTTTAAAATGGTGTAAATCCGTTCAGTAGTTGCTGAGAAAATCCAAAATAAAAGTTTCGATATTTAGAGGCACGGAGGATCCGCGCACCCTCCCGACCACGAGCTGCATGCTAATTGGCTGTCAACACTCCAAACCAGGAAGTGTTGGCAGCCATCTTGTCCTCGGTAGAACCGAGGGACAAGAAAAGACAAAAACAAGGGCGCAAAACGCAAAAAGGGGGCAGGGTAGAAACACCATGACCCCCTAGCCCTGCTCAGGGGGTCCTACAAGGACCCCCAGGGCCCAAAAAAAAAATGTTTTTTTTAAAAAAATCGGCAGAAAACGCGCTGGGTGCGCGGATCCTGCCGATAAAAACGAAGAGCGGGCTCCCGCGCTTCCTGGTTAATTGGCCCCCGGGTGGGCCAAGTCCCGGGGGCATGCGGGGTTTAATTATTAATTATATGGGGGCCTCTAAGGCTCCCTAAGCCCCGGGACAGCCACCCCCGGGCTTTAAACAAAATGGTGCGGGAGGGCTCTGAGCCCTCCCGCAGCCCCGGGGACCGCCACCACCTGGGGCTTCTTTTTTAAATTAAATCACCTGTGTGGGGGCTCCAGCCCCCACACGCCCCGGGACCACCACCTCCCGGGGCACTAAGAAATTTAAAATGGGGGTCCGTTTTGGACCTCGAAGCCCCGGGGACCACCACCTCCCGGGGATTTTCAGATGTGGGGAGGGGGCCGCGCGGCCCCCTCCTGGAGCCATTGATGGCCCTGGGGACCGCCACCCCCCAGGGCCGGCTCCTGTAGTGTCCCGGGTGCTCACCCCCGGGACACTGTAGTTTGCAATGACAGGACGGAGCCTCGCGGCTCCCGTCCTGTCATTTCAAACTGCTTTGCTTCATTGAAGCGAGAGCAGGAAACCTGCTCTCGCTTCAATGAAGCAAGCAGATTGCTTTTCCACATGGGGAGCTGCATGTCAGCAGCTCCCCATGTGGAAAAGCAATGCCGGCTCCGAGGGACGCGGGAGCCGGCTGGGACCGTGGGGGATTGGGGACCCCCCACGGAGAGGGCCAGCCCTGGGGGATGGGGTCCCGGGGCAAGTAGTGGCTCGGAGAGGGGCCACACGGCCCCCTCCCCCCAAAAGTAAGAATAAATAAATAAATAAAGGCCTGCCCCGGGGATGGGGTCCCCGGGGCAAAAGGAGGCCTGAGGAGGGGGCCACGCAGCCCCCTCCTTAAAAAAATAATTAAAAGAGTGGCCGTGCCCCGGGGATGGGGTCCCGGGGCCAGAATCGGCCACGGGAGGGGGGCCACGCGGCCCCCTTCCCGTTTTTTTAAAAGAAAAAGGGGTAAGGCCCTGGGGGATGGGGTCCCCAGGGCCCAAAAAAGGAAAACGGGAAAGGGGGCCACACAGCCCCCCTTGGAAAAAAACAAAAAAAAAACAAGAAAAAAAAAAACGATCGGGCCGCAGTCCCCGCCCCCTTCCTTTACCACTCTGCAAATGCGCCCCCTGGCGCGTTTGCAGAGGGGGAACGAATTCCCCTTGAATACTGGGGGTCCCTGGGGGCCAACTAGCCCACCAGGAACCTCCAGTATGCGCCAGGGGGCTGCGTTGCAGAGAGGTGTTCTGAGGCCACGCCCCTTTTTACACCTCTCTGCAACGCAGCTCTGTGGCGCTTACTGGAGGTACCTGGTGGGATAGTTGGACCCCAGGGACCCTCAGGATTCAAGGGGACTTAATCCCCCAACTTAAAACGCGCCACGGGTCGTGTTTGCACAGTGGTGAAGGGAGGGGGCGGGGCTTCAGGTGACATGTGTGCAAATAGGCCCCGTGGCGCGTTTTAAGATGGAGAATTAAATCCCCTTCAATCCTGAGGGTCCCTGGGGGCCAACTAGCCCACCAGGTACCTCCAGTAAGCGCCACGGAGCTGCGTTGCAGAGTGTTGTAAAAGGGGCGTGGCCTCTGAACACCTCTCTACAACGCAGCTCTCTGGCGCATACTGGAGGTATCTGGTGGGCCAGTTGGCCCCTAGGGACCCTCGGGATTGAGGAGGAATTAATTCTCCAACTTAAAACGCGCCACAGGGCGTGTTTGCAGACATGTCACCTCAGGCCCCACCCCCTTCCTTCACCATTGTGCAAATATTCCTCTAAAATCAGCCGAACTACGAATTCCGATTTACTCACCTGTTATCATGAGAGACCTCAGTGCTGCATCTTTCAGCCCAGTACTGATCCTCAAAAGTAATTTTAACCGTACTTACCAGTAACTTGAATTTCCTTCCATAGATTATCATTGCCTACTTTTTGCTGAAAAAGTTTGTCGATTTTTGAAACATACAAATATTCCTCTAAAATCAGCAGAACTACGAATTCCGATTTACTCACCTGTTATCAGGAGAGACCTCAGTGCTGCATCTTTCAGCCCAGTACAGATCCTGAAAAGTAATTCTAACCGTACTTACCAGTAACTTGAATTTCCTTCCATAGGCTAACATTGACTGGTTTCACTTGGAAATTCTTCTAAGTGTTGAGTTTTGGAACTTTATAATATTCCTCTAAAATCAGCTGAACTACGAATTCCAATTTACTCACCTGTTATCAGGAGAGACCTCAGTGCTGCATCTTTCAGCCCAGTACAGATCCTGAAAAGTAATTCTAACCGTACTTACCAGTAACTTGAATTTCCTTCCATAGGCTAACATTGACTGGTTTCACTTGGAAATTCTTCTAAGTGTTGAGTTTTGGAACTTTATAATATTCTTCTAAAATCAGCTGAACTACGAATTCCGATTTACTCACCTGTTATCAGGAGAGAACCCAGTGCTGCATCTTTGAGCCCAGTACTGATCCTGAAAAGTAATTTTAACCGTACTTACCAGTAACTTGAATTTCCTTCCATAGGCTAACATTGACTGGTTTCACTTAGAAATTCTTCGGTGTGTGGAGTTTTGGAACTTTATAATATTCCTCTAAAATCAGCTGAACTACGAATTCCAATTTACTCACCTGTTATCAGGAGAGACCTCAGTGCTGCATCTTTGAGCCCAGTACAGATCCTGAAAAGTAATTCTAACCGTACTTACCAGTAACTTGAATTTCCTTCCATAGGCTAACATTGACTGGTTTCACTTGGAAATTCTTCGGTGTGAGGAGTTTTGGAACTTTATAATATTCCTCTAAAATCAGCTGAACTACGAATTCCAATTTACTCACCTGTTATCAGGAGAGACCTCAGTGCTGCATCTTTGCGCCCAGTACTGATCCTGAAAAGTAATTTTAACCGTACTTACCAGTAACTTGTATTTCCTTCCATAGGAATCCATTGTCTGGTTTTCAGCAGAAAAGTTTCAAAGTGTCGATTTTCACAAACTACAAATATTCCTTAAAAATTGCCTGTATGACTTAAACGCATTCTTTCAACTGTTTATAGGAGATGCACCAGTGCTGGATCCAGGATCCACCACTGAGTAAGAAAAAGTAACGATAACACTACTTACCTGCTAAGTGAATTTCCTCCCATAGGATAACATTGGTGATTCTATGTGAAAAAGTTTCTAAGTGTCAACTTTTAAAATACAATAATATTCCTTAAAAATCACTACTGTAACCAAAACGCTTTTACTCAACTGTTTACAGGAGATGTCGCAGGACTGAATCTAGGATCCAGTCCTGTGGTTAGAAAAGTAATCCATAAGGTAACTAATTGCATTTAACTAGAAATTCACATTGAGCTCAATGTTGCATTGTGTTTGAAATTGTGTTGCCCATTGCAACAACTGTAACTACTGTACTTAAGTCTATTGCCTATTTGCAAAGAATTTAAACTAAAGTAATTCATTCTGAGAAAGTATATTTTGTAATGTAATATATAATGTAATTACAATGTCATTTAAAAAATAAATAGTTTAAAAAAATGTAGAAAATCAGTATCAAAAAAATAAAGATAACAATTAATACATTTAAAAATTGTCATTTACAAAACCTTGGAAATTCACTGAAAAAACCATAGGTTTCAGACATGTTATAGTTAGGAATTAGCATTTAAAAAACCTTTGAAATTCACTGAAAAAACCATAGGTTTCAGGCACGTTATAGTTAGAAATTAGCATTTAAAAAACCTTTGAAATTCACTGAAAAACCATAGGTTTCAGGCACGTTATAGTTAGAAATTAGCATTTAAAAAACCTTTGAAATTCACTGAAAAAACCATAGGTTTCAGACACGTTATAGTTAGAAATTAGCATTTAAAAACCTTTGAAATTCACTGAAAAAACCATAGGTTTCAAGCACGTTATAGTTAGAAATTAGCATTTAAAAACCTTTGAAATTCACTGAAAAAACCATAGGTTTTAGGAACAGTTATAGTTAGTTGGACATTGCACTCGTACAAAACCCGTGAAATTCCCCGTTATAGTTAGTTCAGCTAACTATAACTCGCGCCCCCGCAATGCACTGCTGATGATGTCACATATTACATCACTCATGACATGGTCAGTGACATCACTGATGACATCACTTATATATCTATATATTCCACATGAAAAATTGTGCCAGACTTCCAGCACAATAAAAGCCCTCCATTCGGAAAATAGGTAAAATTAGATTTTAATCATAGCAGGCAAGCCTCGTAATACAGCATAACGTGTTTCAACCTAATGATGGTCTTAATCATATGCAACGCCGAGCATCTGTTTTTTCCAACTGATATATGCTGGAGTAGTAAACAGCAAAGGAGGACACAATACACAGAAGCTCGGTTAAAATGAAACCTTAACACTAATGTGTTCCTTATAAAATACAGCTTGCAGTTGGAGCTTCTATTTCATAATACTTTTTTTGCATAGTGCAACCATTTCGAAATAGTGTTCAAGTTAATGCTGCTCCGATCATAGTAATGTCCGTACTCGGACTGCAACCTCCATAATGCATCGTAATCCTGTTGAAAAGTACTCTTTTGTGTCCTCCAAAGTTGCAACAGTTTAAAGTTCATATTTCAGTCAATGAAAATGAAAAAAGCATTGCTCATCCTTACGTGCATCTTGGAATAGTTCCATTTGGGCTGATGGCAATGAATCACATTCACATCCCAAGCATGCTCGGCATCGTGTTTACGAGTGTCTGGTATTTAGAAACAGCACGGCTGCCTGCTTTATCCTTCTCCTTCTCCGAAGTGCAGAGGTTAACTTCCTCCGCAAACCCTGGCTGCCATGGAATGTTCTGTGAATCCTCAGCCGGCAGGCCTCCCTTCGATTCAGTGGCAGGGCCTCCCGTTTCAATGGTGGCTCTGCAAAACCAACTTGTCAAGTTCATTGTGAAGGCAGCCGGCGGGCGTTCTCTTAACTACACATCCATAGGAATTTTCGACGAGGAGAACGCCCTTCCAAGCAGGTCGGGCTTTTTGGCGACGTGATCAAGGTCCGGCTGGACCGAAACGTGTTATGGCCGACAAATAAAGAAGGAACTTTTTTGCACTAACCTGTGTCCGCGCCTGCTTACAACAAAAGGATTTGAAGTGAGAGTGAGTGGAGAATTAGGATATATATATATATATATTTTCACTGAATAAAACAAAGGTTACAGGTACATTATAGTTAGGAAATAGAAATAAAAAAACATAGAAATTCACTGAAAAAAACAAAGGTTATATGGACGTTATAGTTAGGCTCAGATTTCACTAGTACAAAACAATTGAAATTCAACAGTTATAGTTACCTGAGCTAGCTATAACCTCCGCCTCGCAATACACTGATTATGACCTCACATATTATATCACTCATGACATGGTCGGTGACATCACTGATGACATCACTGCTGACATCTCAAATTACTTCACTGATGACATCATCAAGTGAGTGTAAATGTTTTTAAGAGTTTGAGTGCTACACATATATACTAACCTTCTACAAAAGTTAGATTAGTATACTAGTTGTACTTCTAATGAGTGATACTATCTCTAACATGTGTGATCTGAGTGGGTGTGTGTCTGTATGAGTGTGTGAGTAGGTGTGTGAGTGGCTGTATGGGTGTGCGAGTGCATGCATGAGTGACTGTATGGGTGAGTGAGTGGATTTCTGACTAGGTCTGTAGGTGTCTGAGTGGTTTTGTGGGTGTGTGAGTGGCTGTGTGAATGGCTGTATGGGTGTGTGAGTGGCTGTATGGGTGTATAAGTAGGTATGTGAGTAGCTGTGTGGGTGAGTGAGTGGGTGTGAGAGTGACTATATTGGTGAGTGAGTGGGTGTATCAGTGGCTGTATGGGTGAGTGAGTGGGTTTCTGAATGGCTTTATGAGTGAGTGACCAGGTGTATAAGTGGATGTATGGGTGAGTGTGTGGTTAAGTGAGTTGGTATGTGAGTGGTTGTATTGGAGAGTGAGTGCCTGCATGAATGACTATATGGGTGAGTGAACAGATATGGGAGTGTTTGTATGGATGTGTGAATGGGTATGTAAGTGGTTGTGTGGGTGTATGAGTGAGTGTGTGGGTGCTTGCTGGGGTGAATGAGTTGTTGTATTGAGAGGCTTTATGGGTGTGTGAGTGGCTGTATTACTAAATAAGTCTGTGTGTGAGTAGCTGTATGGATGAGTGTATGGCTGTGTGATTGACTGTATGGGTGAGTGATTGGTTGTATGAGTGGTTGTATGGGTGACTGAGTGGTTGTGTGAGTGCCTGTATGAGTGAGTGAGCGGGAGTCTGAGTGGCTCTATGGGTGAGTGAATGATTGAGTGAGTACTTCTATGGGTCTCCGAATGGTATGTGAGTGGTGGTGTCGGTGTTTGAGTGGGCGTATGAGAGGGTTTGTGGGTGTGTGAGTCGTTCTGTAAATGATGTCATCAGTGATGTCATTTGAGATGTCACCAGTGATGTCACTGACCACGTCATGAGTGATGTAATATGTGAGGTTATAAGCAGTGCATTACGGTGGCGTAAGTTATAGTTAGCTGAGGTACTATAACTGCTGAATTTCAATGGTTTCGTATGAGTGAATTCTGACCCTAACTATAACGTCCCTCTAACCTTTGTTTTTTTTCAGTGAATTTCTCTGTTTTTTTAAAATTCTATAGCCTAACTATAATGTCACTGTAACTTTAGCTTTTTTCAGTGAATTTCTAAGGTTTTTTTAATTCTATTTCCTAACTATTAAATTTCTGTAACCTTTGTTTTTTTAAGTGAATTTCTATGTTTTTTTAACTACTAGATGCGTTTGCAGAGTGGTGGAGAAAGGGGATGGGGCCTCTGATCAGCTCTCAGCAATCCCGCTGTGTGGGACTTACTGCTGGTAACAAAAGGGCTAGTTGGCCCCCAAGGACCCTCAGCATCCAAAGGGACTTTATCCCCCCCAACAACTAGTGCACCAGGAGGCGCGTTTGCAGAGTGGCGGAGAAAGGGTGTGGAAACTTCGACGATCTGTCAGTAATACCGGTGTATGGAACTTACTGGAGGTAACAGGAGGGGTTCTTGGCCCCCAGGACCCTCAGCATCCAAGGGTACTTTGTCTCCCAACCAGTAGTGTTGCCAGGACGCGCGTTTACAGAGTGGCTGAAAAATGGGGCGGGCCTCCCACGAGCTCTCAGCAATCCCAGTGTGTGAGACTTACTGGAGTTTACAGGAGGGGTTGTTGGCCTCCAAGCACCCTCAGCATCTAAGGCAACTTCATCCCCCAACCAGTAGTGCACCAAGAGGCAGGTTTGCAGAGTGGTAGAGAAAGGGAGAGGATCCTTGGATGATGTCTCAGCAATCCTGCTGAATGGGGATTACTGGAGGTAACAGGTGGGGTTGTTCACACCCAAGGACCCTCAGCAAGCAAGTGGACAGGGCATGAGGTCCCCGGGGCCCAGCCTTTTAAAAAATATTTTAGTAATAGGGGAGCGGGGCCATGTGGCCCCCTTCCCCGGGCTGACTTCTGCCCCAGGGACCCCATCGCCTGGGGCCTGGCTATTTAAAAATGGGGGCTGTGCGGCCCTTCTCCCTGGGACGATTTCGGCCCTGAGGACCCCATCCCCCAGGGTCTGGCATTTGTCCTGGGTGCCCCTAGGGCACCCAATCTGTATTGGGACCGTGGAAGGAGCCTGAAGGCCCCCGCGGTCCCTGGCGGCTCCCTGCCTCCTGCAGGAGCTGGCATTGCTTTCAGACACAGGGAGCTGCTAAACATGCAGCTCCCCGTGTCTGAAAGCAATTTGTCTGTTTCCCTGCTCCCTTGACAGGTCCTGAACTCAGAGGGTTGTTTTGCTATGTGTGTTAGTTTGGGCTTGTGAATGAATACATATGTAACTGGCTGAGTTAAGAGTGATGAAAATTGAGAAACACAAGACCTTGGTTACTTATATGTGGAGCCTGGAGGAAGTCCCAATCGGGATGAAATGCATTGGCTGGTAATGAAATTGCTGAATGGATCTGATCTCTAAGTTATAAAAGAAAGACAATTATTTATATATATATATATAGATATATATTTTTTTTTTTCCCAAAAGCCTTCTGAAAGAAGGAAACATAGGTCGCACTCTCGGGTTTGGTGAAGGCAATACTTTTTATTTAAATTGCTTTGTCAGGTTCTCAAAGGCCATGCCGACGCGTTTCGCTCTCAACTGAGAACTTGACTACGGTTCAAGAGACGATATTGCCAACAGCCAATAAAAAACATTTTACACATCATGTGACATTTTTTGGCATTATATAGCGTCTTGTATTGTGGGAGTTGTAGTGCAAAGGCATTTTATATATATTTTCAAGTGAATTTGTGAATACAACAAGGGGGGGTGTAAAGTGCAGGACAGGGAATTCTTAAAGAAAATAGGGATTAGAGGAGAGAATAGCAACAGTGATGAAATTAGGAAAGGAAAAAGAGAAAGGGAGGCAGATGAGTCCCCACTGGTGTGTTTCATCGTTTTCACCCTCCTTCTCATGATAATACATAATATGTTTTGTTATTTTTGTGCGGCATTTTACATTTTCATTCATCTATTTTAACAGGTACATTTATGAACCTATGTTCATTTAAATACTTTTCAACAATTCATTATTGAGACTTCATTCATTTTTCAGCCCTCCAGTGGGCAATGCCATATCAACATTATTTTCTTTTTTTCATTTATATCAATATCTCCTATTGTTTACTAACTCTCCTCGTTGTCAATATTCCAATTCATCTGAAAGATGAAAAGGAATGAAAAAATTTTTTTAGGTTCAAATTTTGAAAAATTTAAGTTTTTGTGATGGGGTGGTGGGAACAACAGATAGCGTGGCATCCTAACAATGATGAATATGTGAATAAGACTGTCCTATGGCTTTGATTTATCAATGACCTTTTAATCATCTGGGATGGATCTGAGAGAGAATTCCAAGAATACTTTGAAATCTTAAACTCCACAAAAGCAAATTTGAAATTTACCTGCATAACTAGCAGGGAGAGAGTGGTGTTCCTGGACACAGAAATTTACATAGCCAACAATGAAATTCAAACTACACTGCATCGCAAGGAAACATCGACAAATGTGACTTTACATGCAGAAAGTTTTCACAAATCATCTGTAATTGAAAATATACCCTATGGAGATTTCTGAGAATTCGACGAATCTGCTCGGAAGAAACAGAATGGAAAAAACTTAGCGTAATAACATCTGCGAGATTCAAACAAAGAGGATATAAAGAAGGAAATATAAGGAGATGTTGGCAAAGAGCAAATCAAAAACTCGAGAAGAAGCTTTACAAATTAAACCGACAACAGAACTGAAAGAAGAACCCATAAGACTAATTATGGATCATTCAAGCGAATCAAAGAAAATCACTGAAATCCTAAAGAAAAACTGGAAGATACTCCAACTAGACCCCACAATAGGGAAAATAATGGGAGCACATCCAAACATAACGTACCGAAGGGCAAAAAATCTGAAAGATAAGCTAATCCACAGTCACTTCCAAAAAAAGAACAACAAAGGGAATCAGTGGTTAAAGACAAAAGGATTCATAAAATGCCATGGATATTAAGTTTGCCAAATAGCAAGGAATACAACAGAAGTCAGAATGGCAAACAAGAGAATGTGGCAAATTAAAGAACTAACAACATGCAGAAGTCAATACGTGGTCTACGTCATAGAGTGCCCATGTTGTATGAAATACATAGGAAGCACTATATGCGAATTAAAAAAGAGAATCCTTGAACATGTGCATGCCACAGTAAATAAAGATCGAGGGAATGCAGTGGCCAAACACACGGAGTCCAACCACGATGGAAATTGGAAACTGCTAAAGTTTTATGCAATTGAGACAATACCACAAAGCAATCGTGGTGGAAACCGAGAGAAAATAATTGCGTGAAAGAGAATTGAGACAGATTTTGAATTTCCGAACATATACACCGTTTGGACTCAACCAAAGGCGAAGAATTGTATGTCCATTTATAACCTGACATGATGTTCATTTGGACTGTATCATTGTTTCCGATTATAGAAAAATGACAAAAAGTGTATGCCTCTCAAACTTAAATTTTTCAAAATTGTAACCTAAACATTTTTTTTTATTCCTTTTCATCTTTCAGATGAATTGGAAAATTGACGAGGAGAGTTAGTAAATAATAGGAGATATTGATATAAATGAAAAAAAAAGAAAATAATGTTGATATGGCATTGCCCACTGGAGGGCTGAAAAATGAATGGAGTCTCAATAATTAATTGTTGAAAAGTATTTAAATGAACATAGGTTCATAAATGTACCTGTTAAAATAGATGAATGAAAATGTAAAATGCCGCACAAAAATAACAAAACAAATTATGTATTATCATGAGAAGGAGGGTGAAAACAATGAAACACACCAGTGGGGACTCATCTGCCTCCCTTTCTCTTTTTCCTTTCCTAATTTCATCACTGTTGCTATTCTCTCCTCTAATCCCTATTTTCTTTAAGAATTCCCTGTCCTGCACTTTACACCCCCTTGTTGTATTCACAAATTCACTTGAAAATATATATAAAATGCCTTTGCACTACAACTCCCACAATACAAGACGCTATATAATGCCAAAAAATGTCACATGATGTGTAAAATGTTTTTTATTGGCTGTTGGCAATATCGTCACTTGAACCGTAATCAAGTTCTCAGTTGAGAACGAAACGCGTCGGTATGGCCTTTGAGAACCTGACAAAGCAATTTAAATAAAAAGGATTGCCTTCACCAAACCCGAGAGTGCGACCTATGTTTCCTTCTTTCAGAAGGCTTTTGGGAAATGAAATACTGGCGAGGCTCAGCCAGAGGCATCGCACCGAGTGAGAAGCGCCGAATGGATCAGCAACAGTGAGCCAGTGTGGAGGATATATATATTTATTTGTAGATATATATATTATGTTTGAATGTAGTTATGTAGTACAGCAAATTAACCTACAATGTGATATACTTTGATTATTGAGTGCAAAATGGCATTGAACTGTTTTGAATCTTTGTGCTTTGACAGAGTGGGGATCTAAAATGGCTGGTCCCTGGTGATTGCACCAGTATTAAATATTTAGCATGAGTTTAGAGTGTGGGGCTGAAGAGCACAAGCGGTTTATGTAGATCAATGGGTATGGTATACATACACTTTGCCATTGGTTTAAGTAAAATAAAAATAAATTAGAATATTCCAGAAAAAGGATTTAGCTATCTATAGTAGAATATCGAAACAGAGATATCATAACACTTCTTCGGAAAAGGATATTTAGTTCAGAGAGCGAAAAACTCAAAGACAAGGGGGTGAGCCCGTCTCCTGCTAACTGAACCAGCAGGGCAGCACATGCTTGGTTTTGGCCAAGTGAAAAGGTCAGCATATTTGCAGTTGTCCCAATTTAGGCCACTCGCAGGCTGGGCATAGGGCCATTATTGCACGTGATAACGCCGATTCTTATCTAATTATCTATAAGAACCTTCTGGTCGCCAAGATCTTTTTACCTGTTGAATAGTGTAAAGGAGAGAATCTCATCTGGTTATATATCAGCATTCATTTTGTCTGAAAGGACCACTGACTCCGAATTCAAGTTTGAGAATTTATTATCGCCAAAAATAACTGAACGTGCAAGCACCTCAACACGAGGTTAAAGAAATAGATGGGCACTAATACAAATAATAATCTACGCAGAAATCTCATCCGACTCAGGATAAGGAGAATAGAAAGTTCTAGAAGGATCAACCAGACTATGATTGCTCCTATTTCTAAGTTGCTCTTCATTGGCCTAAACAAGCTTAAAATCAATTGCTGTCCCTACACTAACGCTAAGTGACATCCCTGCATAACGATTTTCTCAGGCAAGAGTGAATAAAAGGTGTCAGCTGTGAAGACTTCCTAAGAAGTGCAATCACATAGTACCTAAGCTCAGCTCTGTCCTTCTCTCAGGTCTCCCCTACCGCTTCTCTGGCCTCCTCCCTCAGGGCACTATCCCTAATACAAAACCACAATACAATTGTACACGCCTTTGGCACGCCTCCTTGGCCAGGTCTTTTTTCTTGTGCTTTTCCATCGAAACGGTTACTTCATCCTGGACGGTTGCGATGACCTTGAGTCCCAGTCACCTTCTCCGCCGAAAGTATCATCCCTACATTCCTTTTCACTCCCCGTACCATGCCTCCCCTCTCTCTAGCTTTCGAAAACAAAGAGTTAGTTTTGCTAACGAGACATGTGTCCTTGCACCTGCAACAAAAGATACTTTCAACAGAAACCTTCTACTGTGCAAATTAAATCTACCGTTTGTGCCCAGAGAGCCTTACCAAGAGAACTTTTCTCGGCCTACAATATAAGCTAACATAAGAATATACCAGGCCTCCTCTAAGCATATATGTAGTCAGGCCTTTACATATAATTTTTAAACACACATCTTACTTTTCCCTATGAGCATTTTCATTACACTTCATATGCAAACAATGAATTACATGTGCAACTTTAATATGGTGCACGTTTAAACTACTGCCATTACATTACACACACGAACTAATTTCCCTATGCATTAAGTTCACACAATTCAATAAGCATTGCATTACATCAATATCTTAACACCATCATGCTACTGGGTTCACTTTGTCTCAGCGAACTATTCATTCTTTACTAAACATACATGAATATGAATCTGAATATACGAATATATGTCTGAATACATGTGAGTGCGGCCTATCAGTGATTATGATGCACCCCTACAATTCACAAGAACATTTCGCTCTATCAGTTCCCCCTTTGATGACTCCTGTCATCATATTTCATTCTACTCCCTCGGAGAAGGAACCGACCTAAACAGAACTTGTTGCCATCTTCCCTGATCTAAATTTCTCCATGCTCTTGAGCCTTTGATACTGATTGTCCTGCAGTCTTGCCAATCTCATGTCATTTTCCCTCAAAGCTCTCTTGACTCGACCTGCTCGATACCACTTGTAGGCCTTGATCATAATCCACAAGCCAGCCACACAAACCACCAAAATAAGGAGTGGTCTCAGGAAGTACCCAAGGAAACCCTTTCCTAGGTTCGCAAACCAACCTCCCACTTGACCAAAACCCTTTCCGACCTTTTCCCAGGCCCCTTCTTCGGTCAAATCCGCTATCTTTGTGTGGATCATAGTGATGTTACTTATATATTTCTCCAGATCCTTGCTACGGTCTGGTATATAAGTGCAGCACTCTTGAACCTTCAGCATTTTACAGACTCCGCCCTCTTTTGCCAATAGGACATCTAAAGCAAGGCGATTCTGCAAAACCATTCCCCTTATCGACAACATCTCTCCTTCCACCAACACCAACGACTTTGCTGTGTTCATCGAAAATTCATCCACCACAGTCGCTAACCTCCGAATCTTCACGTCATTCAAGACTACCCCTAGACTAGGTATCATGGCTCCAAAGATATCCCCCACAACGATCCCTGCACTTGCAGCTCTTCTCGTTCTTGAATGCTCTCCACCCTCTAGAAGATTTAAATCCTCTGTATGGTAAATCTTTGGAAATATTATTGATAAATAACATGTTCCATACCAATTTGCAGGCAACCTCACATAAGCATTCTTCCCACATACGTAATACACCGTAGGTATCACTTGTACAGGACCTTGGAGAAAATCTTTTGCCACATCTGCCATGGTGAAAACGTGATCACAAGTACTTTGTCCCACTGGAACCTTTTCGTAGTAAGTCTGATAACGCCTTATACACAACTTACCCCTCTGCTCCTTATCTAACGCTATAGGACCATAGCTTCCCCTGGTCTTATGCAACCGTTCTTCCTCTGTCCAATCTGTCCTGTGATGCCCGTAATCTCGGTATTCAGTCAGCTTTCTATACCTGTCTTCAACTTGATCTACGAACTTTCTCTCTACTTCCGACATCAAACAAGTCAGATTGTTTCTGTGTGCGAATGCTGTATCCAATTCCAAACTCGGTATGAAGTACTTCCTCAGCCTGTCCTCGGTCTTATAATAGTCATACTTATTCAAATGCTTGTAAGCTGGGACTTCAGGAAGCACTGCGTCGAAATTGGAAAAGAAATACTCGAACTGCTCTCTCTCATAAAACAAACTAAGCAAAAGACTACATGAAATACCATAAGTCAGTGGAAGATGGTGATACCTAATACCCTCGTCCACTGAAGTAGGCAACTGCATACACACATAACAATCTTTCGCATCCATCACGTCAACATACTCATACAACAACTTAGCATATGCATTCAACTTAAAATCCCCTTTAGATAAATCTACATGTAATCTACGACTTTCTTCTAATAACATAGCTCTATCAGCTGCCCTGTCTACCCCCTTCTGACTAGGTGTGATAGGTGTAGGTGTCCCTGTCACCTCCTCTACTTCTTGTTCATGCGAACCAGTGTAGGAGACTATAACTACTATGATTATAGAGATTATTACACTACTTATAAGGATGCCTACAATCCACTTTGATCTACGATTGGGATCTCCCGGCTCCATGGTTTCGAAAGTTCTCAAAAAGTCTTGGTTATCGCAAAGAACTCTGAAAAAGTCTCTGTCCTTTATTTGTGATTTGCTTAACCAGCTCGAGCAACCATGAAATCTCCGGACTTTCCCTTTCCGATCACAAACTTATTTACACAGTCCAGAAAAAGACTTCCCTAGTTTTCGTTCCTCTTCTGTGGAAAGTCCCTAAGTTTATTCTTCTTCCACTCGGACCTAGGTTATCTTCTTCTTTTAGACTTTTATTTACAGTTCATAACTGATCCACAATGAGATCCTCATTGAGCAAGACCAGAACGTGATACAAAAGTTCAAGACGCAAAATCAGCACTTCATGTGAAAACGGCTCAACTCCAAAAGGCGGAAATTCGAGTCGATGCAAAAGCAAGTTTCGGACTTCACTCAGAAGCGGGGATTCGGAACCGTGAGTGTCAGTGTTCCTTCTATCTCGAGCCCTGGCATCCGCAGCACCACCTTCACCACCACATTCGGGCTCCGACTGACCACTTGCACTGACCTCAGTCTTCCCGTACTCACCACCCCCTGCATCAAACACAGTGTAAGTCCACTCAGGGGTAGAGTATCTGCGACAAGGCACTCTTGTTCTCTTTGACCTTCGCCGACTGTCTTGTGCTTGGTCTTCGTCACTTGCTTCTGTTTCAGATACTTCAGACACTGGAGCAAGGTCTCTCTCAGGTGCTAACCTCAGGTTCAGTCGCCTCTGTCTTTCAGGCCAACTTTCTGCACTTCTATTCGTTCGTCTGCCTTCCCCTTCTATACCCAGTGCACTACTTCCTCTTTCTGCTGAATTTGACTCTTCTCCGCCCACTGCACCGTTTCTGTCCTCGGTGTCTGAGTCAGGGTTCGAACTGTGGAAACCCCCTTCAGCTTGCTCTAGTGCACCACCAACTGTGTCAGCGACCCTTACAGCTTGACTTGTCCTCCCATGTGGCCTTGCCACATCAGCTGGATTTTCATTTACGAGAGGAGCTGTTTCTTCCAAGGGTGCTGAAACTCTGCGGGTATGGGAAGCATGCACCCAGTTCGGCAATGCTCCACACTTCACTGCTGTGTTCGTGATAAGTATCACCTGATACGGGCCACGCCAACGGGCATCCAAGCAACTCTTCCTCACGTGCTTTCGGACGAGTACCCAGTCACCGGGACACAAGTCGTGGCATAGATCACTCGAGGCTGGGACCACTGCTGCTTGCACCTGCTGGGATACAGAACGGACCACATCAGAGAGTCCTTTACAATAATCAAGAATCAAATCATCAGTGATGTTTATCAAGGCTGTAGCTGGTACTGCTGGCAGTCTCATTGCCCTTCCCATTAGGATTTCGTGTGGGGACAACCCAGTCTTTCTGTCTGGGACACTTCGCATGCTCATCAGCACCAAAGGCAAGGCGTCGGGCCATTGCAGGGATGTCGAAGAACACATTTTTGCCATCCGGGCTTTCAAAGTTCCATTAACTTGTTCCACCATCCCAGAAGCCTCTGGTCTGTAACTACAATGAAGTCTCTGGTCTATGTTCAATGCAGCACAAAGCAACTTCATGATTTCGCTATGGAAGTGCCCTCCTCTATCTGATTCCAAAGAGGTCGGGATCCCGAATCTAGGGATGAGCTCCCTCAACAGTAATTTAGCCACTGTGAGAGTGTCACACCTGCGTGTGGGGTAAGCCTCCACCCACCGTGAGAATACACATACTAGCACTAAAATGTACCTCAATCCATTGCACCTAGGCATCTCCACGAAATCCAACTGTATTCGATTGAAGGGCCCCCCCAACCTTCCAATGTGACTCAATGTAACTACAGTTTTCTTTCCAGCATTCATCTGTTGACACGTAACACACCTCTGGCATACCATCTCAGCCATTGCTCGAAACCGTGGGTTATACCACGTCTGTCTAAACACTCTCACCATTGCGTCTCTACCAAGGTGTGCCTGTCCATGTATCAGTCTTGCCATCGGACTTAGCAATTCCTCAGGCAACACGACTCTCCCATCGTTGGATACCCACACATCCACATCTCCTCTCTCGCACCCCGCTTTGATCCATCCCTCTCTCTCCTTGACTGAAACTTCATCTTGCAATCTCTTAAGCTCTTCCCAAGTGTCTGCCATGGCCAACATTATGCTGAGATCGGTTCCTTCTTGGCTCCCTTCTATCTCTCTGCCTGTGAATATGCATCCTTGTTCTGCACAGAAGCGGGCGACTTCGTCCGCATAGTTATTACCCAAGGATACAAAGTCCTCCCCTTTCCCATGGGCTGGGCACTTTACAACAGCAATTTCCTTAGGATGCTGCAATGCATCTAACAATTGTCTTACATATTCTCCATTACGAATGGGTGAGCCAGATGATGTCAAAAATCCCCTCTGAGACCATAACTGCCCGAAATCGTGCACCACGCCAAAGCCATATTGGCTGTCTGTGTAAATCGTGATTCGAATTCGATCAGCGGCCAAACAGGCACGGGTCAAGGCAATGATCTCAGCTACCTGCGCGGAGCGTACTCCTTCTAGGCAAGCAGCCTCAACCACTCCTGAAATGGTACATACAGCAAATGCTGCTTTCAATTGCCCCACACTGTCTCTTAAGCATGAACCATCGACAAAGAAAATTTCATCTGGGTCAGTCAGTGGTTCATCGACAATGTCAGGTCTCGGTTTGGTGCAAAGTTCGGTCACATCGAGACAATCATGGTCCTCACAATCTTCATCATCTGTGTTCGGTATAGGCATTAATGTCGCAGGGTTCAAGACGGAGCACCTTCTCAGAGTCACATTCTCTGCGGCAAGTATGACTTGCTCGTACCTTGTTAACCTATTGTTCGTTAGATGCTGGGTCTTGGTCCTGGTCATCAATAACTCGACCGAATGTGGCACATGTACAGTCAATGGATGTCCCATTACAATGCTTTCACATCTTTCAATGCTGACACCTGTTGCAGCAACGGATCTTAGACATCCGGGCAACGCAGAAGCTACTGGATCTAAAGTAGCTGAAAAATAGGCAACTGGTCTACGGACACCTCCATGGTTCTGAGCTAACACTGCTAATGCACATCCTCCTCTCTCGTAACAAAACAATGAAAAGGCCTTGTTGTAATCAGGCATTCCCAGTGCGGGAGCCCTGCACAAATCATCTCTCAGCTTCAGGAATGACACCAAGCACTCCTCGTCCCATGGTACCGGATCACTCACATCCTTGTGTGTAAGCCTCTGCAGAGGCTTTGCTCTCAAGGAGAAACTAGGAATCCACTGTCGACAATAGCCAACCATTCCCAGAAACATCCTAACTTCCCTCTGTGTAGTGGGTACTGCCATGCTCATTATTGCCTCAATTCGATCTGGTGACACCTTCCTCTTGCCTTTTTCTAATCTGTGTCCCAAGTACTGTACCTCATTCAAACAGTACTGCAGCTTGTTCGGGGACACCTTATGTCCATTCTCTGCTAAGTGGTTCAACAAGGCTACTGTGTCAATTCTGCAAGCATCTTCTGTTTCTGAGGCAATGAGCAAGTCATCTATGTACTGCACGAGAACTGAGTTCTGCGGCAACACAAGACTCTCAAGGTTCTTCTTCAGGATCTGGTTAAAGATCGATGGACTTTCCGTATACCCTTGAGGGATACGACACCATGTTAACACGCGATTTTCTAGCCTGAAAGCAAAAAGAAATTGGCTTTCCTCGTGGAGCGGTATCGAAAAGAAGGCTTGACACAAATCGATAACCGTAAACCACTCGGCTTCACATGGGATCTGGAACAGTATTACTGAAGGATTCGGTACCACTGGACAACAAGGGACAACTATCATGTTGACCTTTCGCAGGTCTTGCACGATCCTGTATTTCCCGCTCGGTTTCTGTAGTCCCATAATCGGTGAATTACAAGGGCTACCTCGGATCTCTTTTAGAATGCCTTTCTCAATAAAAGTCTTGATCACAGGTCTTATCCCTGCAATCGTTTCTGGCGACAGGTTGTATTGAGGTGTCCTGGGAAATCAACATTTTGTTTCACCTCTATCCGCACTGGTTCAACCCCTCTGATTAAACCTATTTCATCGCCTGCGAAATCCCACACCACAGGCGACACTGCGTCTCTCAGATCATGTGGAAGTTCTTCCACAGTCACCATTGGGTACAGATCTATACATAGATGCTGATTGGTAATCTTAAAGTCAGCATCGTCATCTCTCGTCTGGACCTCTACTCCATTGGGCGTACAATAAATCGTGCAGTTCAACTTGCACAACAGATCTCTTCCCAAAAGACAAACTGGACTCGTATCACACACTACAAACTGATGTCTAGTTTGGAAAGTACCTATCTTTACTAAGATCGGTTCTGTCAATGGGCTGCTTATTTTCTTGTTCGCTACTCCAACAACCTGGATTGATTGTCCCGAGAGGGGTAGGTTAGGGACTACTGCTGATCTTACAGTAGACCGGGTAGCACCAGTATCAACCAAAAGTGTTGCAGGATTGCCTTCAATCTCTGCCTCCACAAAGGTCCTCTCTGGTCTACCTCCAAGACCGCTCCAAGTGTGCAGTCTTCCTCCCCCTCAGGCACCGTCAGGATAAAGGGTCTAAGCTATCCTCATCGTAATCTTCGAACAGGGGCATCTGTTGGTACGTTCGTGTTCCTTGTGAAATCCGTGGAGCTTGGGGAACCTGGGCGTGAGAATTGTAAACCCCCCCTTTCATCGTTCTAGGCCTCGTTATTGTGTTAACTACCTCTTGCGCGGGTGCCTGAGCCCCCTCTTCCTCTTCCTGCAATTGATTAGCTGGGTTCAAAGGACACTCGTGTTTCCAATGTCCGACCTGGCGACAAAGATGACACGCCGTGGTCTTTTTCAGTGTGGCTACGTCCACTCCTGTCTTGGGGTCTACTGGTTTTCCCTTTCCCTGTACCTGCCCATTCTGGTTTCCCTGGAAATTTCCTTGCTTTCTTCCTAAGGTCCCTCCACTAGGCTGACTCTGTGCTGTCTGCATCTGAACAAGCATCAATTTGTCTTTTAGCTTTCGATGTTTCGATTCCACCTCATCACTACAGTATCTCGCATATCGCAAAATTTCATCTAGTGGCTTGTTCTGCCAGCAGATCAAATGGTGCTGTATCATGAGGCTGATTTCCACTCTCAGACCCGTTACAAACTTTGAGACAAACTGTCCCATATCCTTAGGGTCCAAAACATCTAACCCACTATACTGTTTAAAAACTTGCAGAAGTCTTTCATAATATTCATGCACCGTTTCCTTGGGTTCCTGTACAGTCCGATCTATCTTAACCCAATCTATATCCTGAGGTGAAATCTTCAGTTTCAACCATGTAAACACCTGCTCATACTTTTTCATGACTAGGGGTGATGGACCATTTGTAACCGCCTCTCTTTTCGGTTCCGAAGTCGGCCACTCAATAGCGACTTTACAAGCTGTCCACAAATCTCCCGGTACCACTATGTCAAACAAAGTGTTCAAATCAATCCACAATACTTTTGAAATTTTCACAAACCGCTCAACCTGCTTGTACCACTCCACCGGTTTTTCCCTCAGCCGAGGAAAATCATTTGTAAATGCAGCCAAATCACCTCTATTCCACGGCACATGCACGTACCCTCCATTCTGTACTTCCCGTAAAGGAAAATTTCCAACACCCGTCGCCCCCCTCCTGGCGGCGGCGTTTCCCTTCTGCTCTCTTTACTGGTTTCTTTTTGGACCACCTTTCTTCCCATTTGTCCAACAAAATCCATATCCTCATCCCTATGATCAGATCTCTGGTATGTGTTCTTAATCCTGTTAGTCTTTTCTCCTCCAGCTCCTGGTCACTGTACTGTAGTCTATGTGGTCCCTGTAACGCTTTAGTTTTGTTCAGGTCCACTTCATATCTTTTGGCCAATTCCTTCAATCTATCATGTGCCATTCTAGCTTTTCGAGTCACATCTTTTGCTACAAACAGCAGCTCATCTGATCCATACATTTCTATCCTTTCCAAAGGCAGACCCCCATTGATCATTTCGTCTACCTCTGCTTTCAACCTCACTACATCTAGTAACCTTGCCTGTACTGCACTCCTCAGTACATCTCGACAACCTGAGCCGTCCCGCTCATCACAGTCACTATTCTGTCCTTGTGACCTATTCCCTTCCATCATATTCCTGGAATTTGGTCTGTCTTCCGAAACGTTCTGTGCCCTATCCCCTCTCATCCTATCCTCTTGGTTCGTTACTGTTGGTGTCCACTCCCTCAAAGCAGATTTAGATTCCCGCAAAGACCTCGGTCTTTCTGGTCTCTCCTCTTCTCTCCTGAAGGAAGAGTCTGCTGTAGCCGGTAACGGCGTACTTGACTCCATTGGTCTTGGGAAATGAACCACCCTTACTCCAAACCCATTCCCACTCTCATTGTTTCCTTCCTCCCTTCTCATCGGTACGGAACTCCCTTCTCGCACTCGGTCTGGGTCATATACCGGTACTATAGGGCCAATGGTAACCGGTACTGTCAAGGAGTCCGGTAATCTTGTGTTCCCCGCAGGAGGCTGTGTTATCATAGACGCCGTTGCCCCCTCCGTTCCTGTGGAAATCCTTCCCACCACTCTCATGCTAGTCTGGTTCTGGCTCTCATCAACTATTGCCACTGCTGGGGTCGTCTTTCCCTCTTCTGAATCTGGATTAAATGGTGGTGGCCTCTCTGCCAACATCCTATCCAACAAGCTGTCATCTAGATCACTGTCGTCCTCATCGATTCTTATTATTTTCCCATTTTGTACTAACAATGGGTACAACTTATCTCCTTCGATCGTTTCCACCCTCCACCTTTTCTCCAGTGCATCCCACTTTGCATCTTGAAATGCCCTGACCGATTTCTTCACCCTTTCTTGACATCTGTCCTTCTTCCTATCATACGCTGCTCTTATCCACGCATGTAGTGCCTCAAACTGTGTTGGTCTAGGTAGTGGTCGTAATGAAGCCATTACACTTTTTAGCTGGTACAGCACTTCTAACCTGAAGGTACCATATCGAGGAACGACAATTCTCCTTCTGCTTCTGTCATTTTATGCCAATTCTCAAGCCAAATTATAGTATGCAATCCTACATTCTTTGCCATATAATGTGCTGGTGTATCCTCGGGAGGAGCTTCCTCTCCCTCCCGAACAACCACATGTCTATCACCTCTACAAAGTTCCCGTAAAGCTTTAAAACATTTCATGATGAATCAACTTTTTGTTTACACTCAAAATGTCCGCTTTTACTTCCTGCTTTCAATCCACCAATACCAGCGCGGTTCACACCAACCGGCCTATCGCAGCGCGGCACTTGTCTGACGTCACTTTTCCTCCGCTCGCAGTAGTTCCCCTCCTTTCTAATTCACTTGTTCTCACTCGCATCTGTCCCAATCATACTCTGAAATAATGTCCGTCCTACCGAACAATTACCTCTCTGACCGTCAGTCTTACCAAAGACCGATCAGCCTCTTGAGCTTGTTGACCTCAATCTGGCAATCGTCTGTCCGCGAAATGACCGGACAATCGCCTTTAGCACACTCGATAGGATTCAATCACTCGATGTTCTGCACACAATAACCTACGACCTGTGTTGGTTATTCACACACTCACTCATGTGTTCCCTATCTTCAGTGGGTCTGTCAATGACGTCTCGTGACCCCCACAACTCTGGTCAACGTTCTCAACTCTGGGTGTATTCTACACCACAATAAATCTCCCGGTCCCGCGCACGCTCACGGTCCGTTTCTCAATCACACAACTCTCTTTCCAACTCCGCAAGACATCACACAACAATAAAACACCGCAATCTACCAAACATCACTCTTTTCATACTCACTCTACTACGAACTGCTACTTCCGCCGCACCGTCACTCTCCGTCAGTTTTCCACGACCTCCGACATCCTTCTCCCGCGGTCCTCTGGATCTGCGTCACTCGAGCTCTATGGGGCAACTTAATCTCCTATCTTGCTCTAGATCTCCCCTTACCATCAAAGGTAACCATCCTACTCTGCTACCAACTGATAACGCCGATTCTTATCTAATTATCTATAAGAACCTTCTGGTCGCCAAGATCTTTTTACCTGTTGAATAGTGTAAAGGAGAGAATCTCATCTGGTTATATATCAGCATTCATTTTGTCTGAAAGGACCACTGACTCCGAATTCAAGTTTGAGAATGTATTATCGCCAAAAATAACTGAACGTGCAAGCACCTCAACACGAGGTTAAAGAAATAGATGGGCACTAATACAAATAATAATCTACGCAGAAATCTCATCCGACTCAGGATAAGGAGAATAGAAAGTTCTAGAAGGATCAACCAGACTATGATTGCTCCTATTTCTAAGTTGCTCTTCATTGGCCTAAACAAGCTTAAAATCAATTGCTGTCCCTACACTAACGCTAAGTGACATCCCTGCATAACGATTTTCTCAGGCAAGAGTGAATAAAAGGTGTCAGCTGTGAAGACTTCCTAAGAAGTGCAATCACATAGTACCTAAGCTCAGCTCTGTCCTTCTCTCAGGTCTCCCCTACCGCTTCTCTGGCCTCCTCCCTCAGGGCACTATCCCTAATACAAAACCACAATACAATTGTACACGCCTTTGGCACGCCTCCTTGGCCAGGTCTTTTTCTTGTGCTTTTCCATCGAAACGGTTACTTCATCCTGGACGGTTGCGATGACCTTGAGTCCCAGGCACCTTCTCCGCCGAAAGTATCATCCCTACATTCCTTTTCACTCCCCGTACCATGCCTCCCCTCTCTCTAGCTTTCGAAAACAAAGAGTTAGTTTTGCTAACGAGACATGTGTCCTTGCACCTGCAACAAAAGATACTTTCAACAGAAACCTTCTACTGTGCAAATTAAATCTACCGTTTGTGCCCAGAGAGCCTTACCAAGAGAACTTTTCTCGGCCTACAATATAAGCTAACATAAGAATATACCAGGCCTCCTCTAAGCATATATGTAGTCAGGCCTTTACATATAATTTTTAAACACACATCTTACTTTTCCCTATGAGCATTTTCATTACACTTCATATGCAAACAATGAATTACATGTGCAACTTTAATATGGTGCACGTTTAAACTACTGCCATTACATTACACACACAAACTAATTTCCCTATGCATTAAGTTCACACAATTCAATAAGCATTGCATTACATCAATATCCTAACACCATCATGCTACTGGGTTCACTTTGTCTCAGCGAACTATTCATTCTTTACTAAACATACATGAATATGAATCTGAATATACGAATATATGTCTGAATACATGTGAGTGCGGCCTATCAGTGATTATGATGCACCCCTACAATTCACAAGAACATTTCGCTCTATCACACGTGCATAATCCAGAAATGCCAAAATTGCATTCAAAAGGAAAGAAAGAGGAAGTTATGGTTGCCTGAGTGGATCAGACAACCTATTCTCCCGCCCATGCCCCTCCCACAGTGGAAGAGCAGTTGAATGTGCCACAAAAGCAGGCAGTTGCATGTCAAAATGACAGAGGTTAATAGTTAACTACAGCAAAATTCGCGCTAATAGTGGACCTGTCATCGCCAATTATGGCTGTGCCTTAAGCAACATGAGCCTGTTAATTTATATTAATATATGTGCTCACACTAATGTGTAGGTATGCCTTTGCATGTGGCGAAAAGGTCCCATTGAAGGCAATTTCGTCAAAATGGGGTGATAAAAGTCACAGACCGTAGTTAAGGGAGTGAGCCTCAGAGCTCAATCCGACTGGTTTGCCCCGGTGCTGAAGTGCACCAATCTTTGCAATGCTCTTGGTGAGCAGTGTTATTAGTGTATGATAATGAAGTGTACCGCATGTGCTGGATGTAATAATGGATTTTGCAGCTTTTTTTTAGCAAGACTAAGACTGAGGTATTTGTGTCTCTGTCATTTTCTGTGTTTTTTTAATGCAAAACTTCTGTGCACCATGCCTACCATAGAAATCGCAGGTCAGCATCAAAAAGGTCTCAGTACTGTCATTGTGTTTTCTCACTGCTCTGATGTTTGCGATTTGAGTTATTCGTTGTACCGTTGACAGCGGTATGCTTAAAGGGAAGATTTTGTTAGAATCTGTGAGGCTTTGGAGACTGGCTCTGCGTACTTCAAAGCAACGACAAAGTAAAGGGAAAGTATGAACACCTTCAGGAATAAACAGAAGACGTCACACTCCCCGGGAAAAAAACAAAGCGTTCTGCAGCAGAATTTACAAATGCTTCCTGAGCGGAGGACTACCTCCTTGCCCCTTCACAATAGTTCTGACAAGAGAGAGTGATATGTAAAATATAACTTGCAAACAGATACACATAAAAAGGAGCAGCTTCAGCTCAGTGGCACAGGCAAAGGGCACATACTTTTGCAAGAGTAGCACAAAAAGTGGTGTCCACATGCACAATCACTGTTTGACACAATCTGGGTTTAGCAGCAGGGGCGGCTCCTGCGCTAAGGCTAAGTGTAAAAAGAAAAAGAAAATAACGCACCGTTAATAATGCTACGTCATTATCATTTTCTTCTTCTGTAAGGAGCGAGCCAGGTTGGGGCGGGGCTGGGCTTGCCACAGGGAGAGGGAGGAGGAGTGTTTAGTGCTGCACCAAGTGCGCATGACGGTTTGACCAGCTGTTTTGGGCTGGCCCAACCGTCATGTGCACTCAGCATGTTCTCCACCAGCTGTATTCTACAACCTGGGTGGAGAACATGCCCAGCCGCCCAGTCCCGGTCTGAGTGCCGAACCATGGTGCTCAAACCAATCATGACCGTGCAGCCACAAATTTGCCATACCACTGGCTGACAAGACTAGCCAGTGTTCAATTTATGTCTGATTAAGAGTTGGGAACCTTAGAATGAGGAATATCACACTCACAACCCACATTATTCGCCATTCCATTGTGCACAAACAGCACAGGTGCTCTGTGTGCTTCCGAGATTGGCACTAGGTTTACCCAGTTGAAAATCGTGGAAACAAACACCCACGATTTACACAGACATTGTAATTCCTTTTGTCCGCTAGTATGCGATGCCCTGTCTGCTCACTCGCACCCTTCCCTGAACAGAGACACAGAGGACTAACGTAACCTTCTTCATCTACATGAAGATATACATCTTGTACAGTATGTATTTTTATATATATATATATATATATATGTGTATATACATATATATAGTGCAAACCTAGCTAGGAAGCTACAGAGCACTGCATAATACATGGGAGGGATTAGGAAGCGATCTTAGATCGTGTACTTCAAGTGGGATTAGCAAAAACATTTCACACATGACAGTTTTAAGCACAGGGAGATTCAGTGATTTGCTCAGAATCTCACGATGCAGAGCCAAGCGCCGAGGTGGGGATTCCAACCTGGGGCCTCTTTTACAAGAAAATGGCGTGGCGCTGCAAGCCATTTTGCTGCTCTGCGTCATTCTAAAAGCACAGGGATGCGTTGTGTTTACAATACCACACATCCCTGTGCTTTCCCCTGCTCTGGGACACAATAGGCTGCCAAGCACCAATGCAGGCACCCTTGCACCATGGTGCAAGGGTGTCTGCGTTGTAGGGGTGATTGTTTTTGTGCAGAAAGGAACACCTTCCTGCACAAAAACAATCACTGATGGTGTTTTCCTCTTTCTACGCGTGCTGCAGAATGGAGAATGCATAGAAAGAGGAAAAAACGAGGAGAAATAAAAGTATTCTCCTCGTTGCGCCTCGGTGTATGATTCTGACTCATTCCCAGATTGCAAAACATTGTAAATCTGGTATTGCGGCAGAATCCATGGGTGTTGCGTGGGAACATCCACAGCAACACCCATGGCACGTCCCTTTCACGCAAAGTGATGCGTGAAAAGGGGCCATATTTACAAGGCCACGAAAAGTCACGCAGGGTTGCCTTATAAATATGGGCCAGAACACTGCGCCGCCGGTGCATCAAAAAAAGTGACGCACCGGCGGCGCAAGGGGATTGTAAAGAAGCCACCTGGGTTCTTAGATTCCAAAGTCGGCAGCTCTATCTACTAGGGCACACCTCCTCCCCTTATACTATGAAGATATATCAATTACCAAAATGGCCCGGATCTAAATGCAGGCGATGGTCAGTTGTGCGTTGGCCTATGTTTTTAAATTCAACCATACCCGATTAACCTTTTACAATATCCATATGGCCTGCTTCTCTCCTACTGGACACTGGTGTTCACCTCTCACTAATTGTGGTCAAATGGGAACTGCCCTCCTTTCAAATGTGGGTATGAGCGAGGTTAATTGGAGAGCAAATCTCATTGAGCAATCTCTCAACTGTGGTTAATATTGTTTACATGAAAAATGGCTTCAAATAAGCCATTTCCTGATCATCACACTTGGAACATTAGGCTTCTAATGCAATTGTGAAGCACTTTGGACGTGGTAAAATGGTATAAATATGTAACTGCATCCTTCAGTGCTGATGAACACGCACACTCATCATTTGTTTGTCTGTGACTGAATTTGTCTGTCTTGTAGAATTTGTAACAAATTCTCCTGTACGTCTGTTCAAAAGGAATCGGTTTCTACTGTTCATTTGCCCATAAATATGAAGCAATACGTTTTGATATCAAAGTGCATTTCCCTTTTGTGATGAAACTCATTGCTTTTAAAAAAACATTATAAAGCAGCATCTGTGTGGCAGGTTTGCGCCACAATTTAATGGCTTTTTATTTTTTTGCGACCAACAGTAGCATATGTGTTATACTCAGCACCAATATTGGACCTTTTATCCAAAATAGTTTCTTTTGTTCCGTTAAGAAATATCTTACATTTTTATAATGTAGCAAAAATAAGTACCTCTTCTCTGCAAATAATTCTTGAATCGTAATGTATTTAAAATAAATCGTTGCTTTATTGCTTTCTATTTTTGAATTATGAATGGGTTTTACTACATGTCTTGCCTATCGTTCAAAACAGCACTTTAAGTAGACAGCGCTCATTTGCTAAATATAAATTACTGTCATGGATGCCTCATAAAAGAGTTTTTTTCAACAAATGATGCTGGCTACATCATTGAATGTGCTAGCAACGCTCACAACGCGCAATACATCTTAAAAGCAATTTCAGAAAATGTATAATTTGAATTCCAACAGAGGATTTCAATAACTTCCTGGACACAATAAAAAAAAGATTCCAACTTCGTGCCCTGCAAATTGGTCCCTGATTGCCGACCAAACCATAATGGATGTTCATGCCACAGTCCCCTGGAAAACATATTACCAATGAGCGAGCGGGGAAAGGCTGTCTGTTTTTTTAACAATTATGCTCTTTTTATGCTGAGCTGCCACTGAAACAAGTCATGGTGTATCCCAAGTATACATAAGGTTTAATTGGCAGTCAAAGAAACATCACGCTCATCAAAACATTCAGGATATGGTATTAGATTTCAAGTGATGCCGTCGTGGTCTGTTAAGTTGTTCATCACTTAGTAATGTGGTCCTCAACTACTTTTTCTCTTGCCTCCTCTACTAATAATAAATGTTTTAAAACATTGGCCTGTGTTATTAATCACACTTACGTTCAACAAACCGTTGGTGCATCAGACAAGCAACATGTAGATGTACAATCATGACATGATAAAAAAAAATGATCAAAGAAGGGTGATGGGAAAGAAGTAAGAAAGGGAGGGAAATTATCCTTATGCCAGGATTTGTTTTCAATTCAGCTAAGTTCTTCCAGTTATGTTAATTTCTGCAAACTCTCCATTGGATCATGGTTATGGAAGGTAGTGCATGGTAGTCTTAAATACTACCGAACCACCATATTAAAGTCACAGAAACGAGATATATCTTGTAACAAAGTGACAACCTGTTTTGTCATTAAAAAAGGTGCATGGTGGTGGGCATGGGTATCATATCTTCGAGGGGTTCATACTTTTGTTGAGGAGAAGCACTATACGCCTTCCATTTCTAGTGTTGTTTGGAGGTCTCTGGATAAATATATGGACTTGGCTTCGCAGGGTTTGGTGGCTCAGTATCCTTTTGTGTCTTCCTCTTAACTTATCTCTCTCAACGAAGCATCTGTCCCCATCTCTTGTTTATTCTCCCCTTTCTTCGGTCTTTTTCCTCTTCTTCCTCCTTACTATTCTCTTCTGTCTTTCTTTTTTCTCCCTTTCCTCTATTTTGATGTTTTATTTATTTAAGCACTACGGCTAGTTTCTTGAAAATGTTTTTCTGCCTATTCAGATATTAGCTTGTTACGTATACCTTATTTATTGCATTGAATATAGTTGTATTTATGAATCGCTCATCTATTTATGGTTCACAATACTAAGTTGTATTGCTTTATATAGTATTTTAACTATTTGTACTCCTTTTCTTAAAAATAATAAAGATATTGGAACACAAAAAAGGTGCATATATTTATCTGGAGCATGCTTGTGTACAGGCAATTTAGGAAGGTAAGACCCAAAGGTATACTACGGGCAAGAGGGTCAAAGAGGTCAGGTAACAGAGGGTGCCAGAAATTAAGCACCTAAGAAGACCCTTGGACCAAAACATGTGATTTTCTCATTTTTTTTAAATGAAATTGGATAGGTTATCTTCTAGGTTTACACAAGAAGAGGAAGATTTCATTTAGTACATCCCAGAATTAACAAGTGTTTTCTGGCATATATTTCATTTATTTTAGTCGATTCGATTCAAAATCTTTATTCAGACGCAATCACGATGGCCATAAAAGTACATAAAATAGGAACATAGTGGGTCATTACGATGGCGGGCGGGCGGACTCTAGTCCGCCCGCCACCGTAGCGGTGCCTGGGACCGCCCGCCTGCAAGGCGGCAGTCCCACATGTGAAATTATGATGCGACCGCCACTGTGGAGGTCGCATCTAGCATGTTTACCATTGCGGCGGGTGCTGCTGGCTGCAGCACCCGCCGCAATAGTAAAAATGCATGTCTTGCATTTCCCTGCACTGCGTGGCAGGCACCACGCGGTGCCTGCCACTCAGTGTAGGGAGATGTAGGGGGGTACCATGGGTACCCCCCAGTGCACCCCCCCACACAATGGGGGCCCGCAATGGGCCCCCAAATGCAATCCCGCCAGCCTGTGAATGGCAGGTTCACCACCATACACCGGCTGGCGGGGATGCAGCATCGCAATATGGCGGACGGTGCCTGCTAGGCACCGCCACCATTTTACAGATGCTGACCGCTCCGCCAGGCAATCGGAACGATTGCCTGTGGCGGGCGGTCTTTGCGCCCGCCACGGTCGCGGTCAGATTCCCGCCGCCATCCTAATTTGGCGTGGGAACCCTTCAACATGAATTGGGTCCACACACCAGGTTTTCTGGGCGCAAATTAAGTCAAAAACTGAGATAATATGGAGCCAATCCGGGGAACTCAACTTACTTTGAATTCCACATACATTCCAAGTAGTAAAATGACATATCTCCTCATAAGCCCGACATTCTAATTTAGACGATAAAACAGGGGGCCTAGGTGAGCCTAAGTTGGCATAGTTAGATGCCATACGAGGTTGAGTAGAGGCAGGGGCGTGGGTGTAGTCATGGATGTTAATTCAAAACTTAATTGCCACATGGCCTAGCCCATCAATTTACCCATGCTGTTAGAGAGAGAAGAGTCCTCGGAAATATAAAGTCAGTCATTCTCTTGCAGAGTGCTCAAGGCCTGAAACCTATTCGACAAAGGGATGTGGGGTGAGCTATAGACAGGAAACAGCTGTTTGAATGATGGCTCATTGGGCAGCTTTGGGGCTCAACACAGATGGCGATAAACGTAGTCCAGAGGAAAGAGCGCAATATTCCCGCCAGTTGGAATAAACAACACAGATCTTGACAGAGACTCTCCCGCAAATCTGGCTTGCTTGAAGTTAATAATGATGCAATCCCACTTGAATGCTTTCTTAGTTGGACCAATCCATCCAACCCTTCTAGTCAGCAGGATTTGACCGGATTTAGCAATCGGAAATACAAACTTAGATTGAAGCCAGTGTAGGACTTTATTCCTTATCTGTGCAGGAGATTCCATTGTACCAGGGCTTAAGGGAGGAACATTGACCATTACTGCCACATAGGGGCAGCAGCCAAGGGGCACATTAATGGTCACTGAGTTGGAGAGGTCCTCATCACCTTTTCTACACCCATTTCCTAAGGTTTGGTGAGGGCCATTAGAGGAAAGTTCAGTTAATCACATAGCACTTGAGTTCCGCCACAATTTATCAAAGTCACTGAAAGAGTCAATTACTTTGATGTACATGGAGACTTAGGCAGTGGCTTAGAAGCGTCACCCCACTGAGCAATTCAAAACAGAAAAATAAAATGATAATAACACAAAGTTATTCTCATTTTATTTAACTGTACTGGCTCAGTTGGTTGGGGGGGCGGGGCTGGGCTGATTAGAGCTGGGGAAGAGTGGTAGGTACTTCCTTGTGCGCATGACATTTTGGCCGACCCTCTCTGGCCGGCCCAACTTTGCATGTTCTTCACCCAGGCTGCATTACAGCCTCGGTGGAGAACATGCACAGCCCATGTCTGAGCGCTGAACCATGGCGCTCAGACCAATCACAACGCTGCTGTAAGGCAGCATTGTGATTGGTCAGGGGAGTCTGTGTATTTCCTGGTTCCTGCTTCCCGGGAGAAGAGAAGAGGATGGAGGAGAGGCGGCGGCAGGCTGGCCGTTCAGTTGGCTGACCTTATCCAGGTAAATGTTTTTTTTTTAATTCCCTCCGCTCCCCCCTGCGCCACCTACCCCCCCCGCCCCCCATACCTGTTAGGTAGCAGCTGCTACTGGACTTAGGGCTTCATTTAGATGTCGGCAGGAAGGTTACTCTGCCACAACCATGGCAGATTACCCTCACTGACACATTGCACTCTATATAGAGTCGGATGGATCGCCATGTTTCTGCTGGTGGTGCAACTGCTGGCTCAGTTGGCAGAAGGTTTACACCAACAGCCCAATGGGCTTGTGGGCATCAGTGTAAGTACCTCAGTCCATCCGCCCAATTTAGGGTGGACATTATAAGGTAATTCTTTCTGTGCAAGACCATCAGGAAAAGCCTGGCTGTCCCGAACAAAAAATAAAATATTAACTCCCACACTCTGGGAGAAAACCCCCATGGTATTAGGGTCATTTATTTTTTACTTTGCAAAATACACTCCCATTTTGGGATTTTGTTTTTGTAAAACAAAAAAGTTTCCTGAGGAGCTGCATGAAATATGGCAGCCACGTAGCAAACTTTCAGTAGTCAGAGGAATTGCTGTAGTGGCAGCTGCACTCAAGGCATAGAGATCTCCACCAAGCAGGGGAAAATCTCTAAATATGATGAGCAGTAGTCCACCAGGATAGTGGATGTTATGACTTCCGCACCCCTGGCAGATGGCAGGCATCCCGCCAAGCTGTAAGTGAGGGCCGTAGTTCACTGGTATTTTCAGACTGTTTCTCAAGTACTTGATGGTGTTAGCATTGATTACCCAATGAGGTATGTTGAGAAGCTTGAAATTGACTCTGGAATTGCTGGGGTACCAGTGAGGCCAACTAAGAAGTGGGCTTAATGGCAGAATTCTGGTGGTTGCATCTACAATGCGATGGGCTGAGTTTGGCAGATGATATAGTCTAATGATGAGTTTCTTAGAACAGAACTATTCACTGCATATTGCAAAGTCTATTGTAATTATCAATTACGAATACATCAGATGCGCTGGCAATAGTAGCCAGTGGTCTTCGATTGAAAATTACTATTTTTTTAACAATAATATGAACAGTGGTGTCCACTGCTATAAAAACCACTGTTAATCTGAGCTTTAACAGATGGAGGACCTCATTTAGAGTTTAATGGATGGAATACTTCTTCACCAATGTGAGGGATGCCCCATCTGCCATAACACAAGTGCAATCTAGCCTATGGCACTTGTAATATGGCATACATGATATCTGTCACGTTTTGACCGAGTATCCCTTCCATCAAACTCTAAATAGGACCCAAAGTGGTATTGAAAAGGCATCTTGTAGCTTTTTCTAGTAATCATTTGGTTTCAAACCAGAGACATTCTCCTATCAATTAGCAGCAGATTCATTGGTTTTACTGAGTCTCGATCCCCCCAGAATATCGTGGTAAAAGAATATTGAGGACAGAATATTTAGTGACACAATTTTGTCCACATCTACTCCACCTTGACGATATATGTACATCTCCAATGTTCATATATATGGCATTAGGTATAGAAAAACTATACTTACCTGTCAATATTTCATTGTCGATGTTTTGTCCTAAATATTCTATGCCATTGATATTCTGGTTTTGATATTCAGGATACACACCAGTTCCTTGGCCCACAAATTAAACGTTTACATGGTAGAACCAAATTTTAACATGTTCCACATTCTCGCTTGAAAGACCCGTTTGGCCTGACCATTGAAGATGTGATATTTTCTCATCTTAGAACATTGCACCATTGCCTGATCAAAAGCAGAGTATTTCTCAAGATTGCCTATGAATTAACAGTCTGATCTCCCAAGTGGTGGGTAATAAGCTATAATTTTTCCGAAAAAGTGAATAATCTACTTTTAACTGATTACATATCTTTCAAAGTTAGGGCTAGCAGTCTGTTCAAGTACTTGCAGGAAAAACAAACGACAAACAGGCATCTCGGATCACAGGTCGCTCTAAAAGATTCTGCACTACTCATGAATTCTGGTCTACTTTCACTTTTCCTCCAATGGTATCGAATTATCACTGACAAATATTTAGGAAATGCTCGTGTTTCACTACTCCACACCCCTCCTCATCTTCCTTGTGTTTGCTTTGTTTGTACATGATCTTAGTGATGTGTGAAGTGTGGGCGCATTGGGAATACGACCATGGTAAATGCGATGAACTGTTGGAAACTGTAAGTGACATAAATTAATGGCTACGCTGTAAAAATGTATCTGCACCATCAAACAATATGCAAATATCCAGATGTGTCACTGTTTACAGTGTGTTGTTACAGCAGAGTTCAAACATTAAAGTGTTCATGGATGGTTATTACTTTTTTATACTATTTGTTGGTGTAGTTAATGGACACAAAGAGCTGGGTCATCGTTGCAAACTTCCCACCGGCGAATTTGCTTTGTTGCGTGAGGCGAAAATTGGCGGGTGCACAATGAGCCCCCTATTTAGTTTTTCATGTCTGGGAACTGGCTGTCACACGTCAACAGCAAAGACGATTCCACCTTACGTGATGTATATAAACAGCACACCTGTGCTATTTGCTTTCTTCATTTACACCCACAACGTAATCCCATTGTGGGAGCAAGCAGAAGTTTCTTACCAAAATGGGATTACCGGGCCCATCATGACTGGGCTTCAACTACGTCTTCTTGATGATATTAGCTTGATGCAATTTATTTGAAATAAGAGTATCCTGTTTGCATGCAACAAGACAACATGATTCTGGCAAGGGCAGTTTATTATAAGTTTCACGCCGAAGCATGGTGGAACCATGTTGTTGGTGGGAGAGGATGTGCCCCAGTGGCCAGAGCTGCTGACTCGGGAGCTGGGGATCCGGGTTCGAGTATTGGCGTCAGCTCAGCATCCTGTGATTCTGGGCAAATCACTCAATCTCCTCGTGCCCATGGACAACGCCTGGATACCCTCACAGGTGAAGAGCTGTGACATATAAATGTACACATTTTATTGAGAAATTCACAATTACTCCTGTTCAGTATACTGTGCCCTGAGAAGTCACACAACCAACTTTGGCCAAAAGGCTATCAACGATCAAGAATGAGAAGAAACATCTCAACAAGTTTCATAGAAGACCAATCGATGATCATGTAATTACTTTAATGAATATTGCAAACCTCTTTGGGACAGGTAGACCTGGTAGTGAAAACTGGACACCACCAGTATAATGGCAGCTCCCATTTTATGAAAGGCAGATATTAAGTTGTAGCAAAAATAATATGAGTCCTTTGATAGCGAATGCGTGCTTAGCACCGTTGCTCCGTCACACCAAGATTCAAATTTGTATGGGGCATTAGCTATTAAATAAAAGTTAAAGAACCACTTTGATGCCCAAATATTACATTTAGATGAAAACATAAGTACGTTTAAGAAAATTTGATTTTAATTTCAATAAAAAAATACTAATAATATGTGGCCAGGTAAGGTTCACTTCAGAAGGCCACACAAGCAACCCCAGAGTGTATTGAATCTTGTTCGTCCTTGTCAGTGAAGTAAAGCTTGTATTCAGGCAGCATGGACCCCATTTCTGGACATACCCTTGACTACTGAAGGCTTTACATCACACACAGAAAAGGTATTGGCGAAACACGATGGGCTGGAATTCTACACAGAGTGATTGCCTTTAGATTATTTGCAAGCATTACTCCCATCACCTTTTGAAGGTTTAATGTACGCCCTAAGGGGCATAAATGCACTTTCAGGGCACAGACCACAGCCTATTTTGTGGTCCCTGCTTTAATATTCGTTGTACTTGTTCAAAGGTATTGTCCACTCAATGTCAAGTGGGGGTGCCATATAATTTTCAGGTCGGTATGATCTCCTGCACATAATGGAGACCTTCTGCTTTTGAATATGCTCATCTCTAAAACGCAATTGAGCTAATACAGTGTGTCATGCCGGTTAACCTTTGGTTGACGGCAATAAGGGCTCAGGAACCTTCTAGATGCCCACAATATGAGTGTGAGGTACGGTGACAAGGTGTCCCGGGCTTGCTGGGACGGTCCCGGTTTTCTACCAGCTGTCCCGGCAGATTTTGACAATTTTGGCTCATGTCCCGGTTTTTAGAGGGGGTCGACTGAAAACAGTGAGAGGCACTTTTTTAGGTGTTCTGAAGCTATGCTAGTTAGTAGCTGTTATAAATAATCAATTTAATTATCAGGTATGATGCTGGTTTTAGAAATTACATTTTACTTATTTTTATAGTGCCTCTTCCTTGTTCCTATGTTGATGAGCGCTGTCCTTCTGCGCAGCTCAGTTGTTGTAAAATGTAGTCCTTCTTCTATTTTTGCAAAATGTCCTGTTTTTTGGTTCTCAAGATCTGGTCACCCTAGTGTGAAGTCACAGATTAAACCAGTGGTGGCTCCTCCACTAAGGTGGAGTAGCATCGCCCCACTGCCTTGAAGAAGCAAAAGAAGGGAAAAAATAAAATGATTATAACGTAATGTTATTATCATTTTATTTTGTCCTCCTGCTGCGGCAGCTTGCATGACGAGTGGGGCTGCAAAGCAGGGGAGGAGTGGTAGAACCCTCCTAGGTGCCCAATAACTGTTTGGCCGGCCCTCTCGGGCTGCCCAAAACAGACATGCGCACTTTCCCTGTTCTCCATGCAGGCTGCATTACAGCCTGCGTGGAGAACATGCCGACCCCTCCAGTCCCTGGCTGAGCACCGTGTCACGGCGCTCAGACTAATCATAACACTGCATTGCAGTGTTGTGATCGGCTGTAGGGATCGTGGGAACCCTGGTGCTTCCTGCTTCTCCCAAGAAGCCAGGAAGAGGACGCAGGAGAGGCGGCAGCAGCTGGCCAGCCAGCCGGCAGGGAGGTAACTGATTTTTTTTAACCTGATTCCCCCGCCCCTTTCCCCCAGCCGCCCTACTGCTGCATCCAGGCAGCAGCCGCGGCTGGATTAAACTCCCCAATGAGGGGGGCACTGCTTCCCTTTTCAAATGCAGGATGGTTGCACCACTACCGGGAAACCCAGTGCAGCCGAAGACATGATGTTGGGATTTGCAAAGGGGAACCTCGAGGCCTGGTTCTGACAGTACTCGCCTTCCCAGGAACCTTTTTACCCTCCAGGGGTCAGAGAGTATGAGCAGACAAACATGGAGTTCTCTATGGGAGCTTGTGCTGAAGCCAGTTTCTGACTGCAGCACAATTTCCCATAGAGAAATGGTAGCTTGCGACCGCACCAAGTGCGGTCGCATCGTAATTGCGGTGTCCGGACCGCCGACCGGAGGTCGGTCGGTCCCGACACTGCAACGACCTCCAGCCAGCATCGTAATGAGCCCCTTAATGTCCAAGTGCCTTTTAACAAGTGTCCTTGTGTTGTGTAACTGGTGCTTGGGTAAGCCGCTCCAATACCTTTGGGTCAAGTTCGCACTAAATAAAAATGCAAAAGCAAAAATTCCCACAGTGTGCCCTCACGTGTCAGGACTCAGAGCTATTAGCAAATAAATAAACAGCGGTGAGTGGACCACTTGTCTATTTGTCTGCTGCACTCCTTTTTGCACATGAAGTAATAGTTTGAGTTTGGATATGTGGTGACGTCCTTTTTGTCTCTTAAAAGGTTGCATAGACTCATTTGTACCAGCTATAGAATGTAGCTAGCCACCATTTTAATATAACTGCCCCAGTGGCCAAAAGGAAAATAAATTAGACCATCACATTCAGCGCTTATATCTGTGCCCTGTAATTACTTAGATGTAATTCAGTACCCAAATAGCAGGTTACAGACTGTCAGTATTTTCGCACAAGAACCCTGAAGCCTGGCCCTCGAGGGGGATGGGGCGCTAAAGACCCCCTTGATGGTAGGTAGAATCTCTGACTGAACTCACTTTGTTTGGGGCCACAAGCATCCTCTCAAATATCGAAGGTATAAGAATACTAATACAGACCGGGAAGTGAACTACTCTTCGCTGCACAAGCGCTATCAATCTGAGCACCACATGTGCAGGTGCCAGGGCTTTTTTTAGGTCTGACATTAGCATAAACCTTTTGATTTTAATAAAAGTATATACATAATCAGTGCTTTAAATGTGGAGGTACTACCCACTACTGAGTACCTGCACTTCTCAAAATCCCTGCAATACATTTAATAGGAGAGTACCAGAACTTCTCAGACGCAAACAGGTACTCTAAATAGTGAGTACCTGTGCTTCTGTATTTCCATTTTAAACCACTCTATATAATCTACTTACTCACATGGGCTTTCAGTAATCTGTTTTCATCTATTGGTCTGTCAGTGTGTCATTTGCATTTTTATTCCACCCACCGCAGCATACAGGGTCAGCGCACTCCAGCGATTGGCTTATCTCTCTGCGAGTGATGGCATTCTGCGATAGCACAATGTGCACTTACACAAAAATTAGATCCCATTCACAGTTTTAAAACATTTTCACAAAGGACTAGCCAGATAATTAAAAATGACCCCCTACTTGAATCGTATTTATATTCAGACAGAGCATATGCAGCGAGCAAACCCGACTTCTTCCTAGGAAGAGTTCCCTTCACCCTTTTATTTATCCATCCATCCATCCGTACGTACGTCGGCCCGTCCATCCATCCATCACTCATCCATTCACCTTTGCATCCACCAACCCATTCAACTATACTTTCTTCCATCCACTTATCCAGCCATTCATCCTCTTGTCCTTTTATATATACATTCATCCTTTCACAAATCCACCCATCAATATATCCATGAAGCTATAATCCATTCTTTCACTCATCCATCCTTACATTGTTTCTTCTTCCATCCTTTCACCCACCTGCCCTTTCTTCCTTCTTTCCATTCATTCACCCTTTCCCCAATAGTCCTTTCACTCTTCCATCCTTCCTTTCGCCTTCTATCTGTTTTTTCTTTCACTAATCTATCTTTCCTCCCTTCTATCTATCCATCCTTTCACTCTTCCATCCATTCCTACTTGTAACCTTGTTTTATAGCTGTGACCTTTTTTACTTCTTTCACTTTTCCCTCAATGCTTTCTCCTCTGCTTCTTTCATTCCTATTTGTATCTACCCATCTTTTTCACTCATCCATATTTTTCTTTTCTTACCTTTCTCTCTAATGCTTACATTTTCTTTGTGTCCCTTTATGTGTGCTTTCCCTTTTATTTTTAATTCCACTTTGTTTCCTTCACTGTGCATGTCAGTCCATAGCCCAAACCCCTCTGTCATGATTTTCCTTAACAGTGATATCAATGAGCATCCTGTTTGCAGAACTGAGGACAGAATAGATCCATAAAAAATCAATTAATGTTTTAGTGGGACCCAGTTCATGAGCTCATTGGGCCCTGAGGCTACCCGTGAATACACTTCTACAGTGGAGGGGTCACTATGCTATTGTTCACAAAAATTGACAAAAACAGAAGTTGGCGACCAATGTTAGAACTAATGGCTTTGCCAATGCTTGTTTGCTAATGGGCACTGTTGGAAAGTGCCCCTTTTGGATGGCCACCCCCTACTTTTTGCTCTGGATGCTCCGGTTTTAGAACTAATTGTGCACTGAGACCTGCTAACCAGGTGCCAGTGTTCTTTCCCTCAAAAGGTCATGTGAATTGGTACACCCAATTGGCAAGAGACTTTAAACCCCCCTTGTATGTCCCTAGTATATGGTAGCAGTGGTAACCTCAGCAAGGGTGTTAAAGGGGTCACCAGTGCTGCAGCACTATTGTGCCACCCTGAGTGACCCGAGTAAAAGCAAAGTCTGAAGGGCTGCTGCTGCAGTCTGCACAAGCAGCTTTTCTGCATGAGTGCGACTCTGCACATACCATGTGTGACAGTCACCTCACTGCCTTAAAGTATGAAAGCCGTCCCTAAGGTAGGCCTCCTAAAGCCCAGGAGGCAGGGTGCATTATCTTAATGAGGGCATATATGTACAGACATATATGCCTCTACAGTAACCTTGACATTCAAGTTTACTGTAAGCGAATGGCGATCCAAAGGTTAACCTAGACTGGCTACCAGCCAAAACTGAGATAGCCAGCTCCACGATGGTACCACCCAATTTAGTAATTTTTGGTATCAAACACCATGGTTTTTTACCCCTAACACAATTCTCGTATCAAGGGTGTGCTGGCATGCACCCGGGTCCAAGCCGTTTGCCACCAAGACAGAAGTCTGACCTCCTGCTGGTGAGTGCTATCACACCTAGAGGACATGAGACAAAAGGTTTGGGCAGGAAGGAGGTCACACCTCTGCCCTCCCAGGATGGCTAGTGAATGACCCATCACAGTGGTGAGCCTCAAAGGCTTCACCACCTCTGATATGTAAGTGACTTGTCTCCCAGTGGAGACAAAGGCCCCCCTTTTCCCCGGGCCCTCGTGGTTGCGGCAAGTGAGAAAATAGGTATTCAGGAGGCGTACACCCTCCAAAGGCTAGACACAACTTTAGGTTGGGCTAGAGGGTCTGTACAGCTGAGGATGGCCTGTGCCATCTTGAAAACTCTGAAAAGTAGTGGGTTCTGGGTAGTTTGGTGACATACACCCACCAGATGTTGTCACCTCAGGGGCGGATTAGCCACAGGACTAGTACCCTATTGCTACTAGCCCTCGCACCCATAAACACCCCCTAAATCCAGGATTTAAGGGGCACCCCTGACACGAGAACTCCAGATCTGCTCTGAAGAAGAGGACAAATAGAAGCCATGTTAGCACAAGAGAGGACTCCATGAAGAAGAGGATCGAAGTACTGCACCTGTGGCAGCCCCTGCACCTGCCGGACGACGACTTGTCCTGGACCAGAGTCTGGTTCCAAAAGGAAGGTGAACCCCTCTGCAAGCTTTAACTCCAAGGGGCTCCTCTGAACTCAACCTGCAAGCATTGTTTTGTCAAGTGTTGTTTTTAACAGCTCCCACCGCTCCCATTCAGCACCAAGGACAGCCAAATTCCCTCTGCACCCGTACTTCCTGGGCAAGGTAACATTGTTCTGACTGTTGCAGCTTGGTCTGTGGACCCACAAGACCTTAACTCCAAGTGGGTTCTGTTGAACTCACCCAGCAAGTGACCGAATGTTGCCTGAGATTTTCCTCATTGACCGCAATGGTAAAGTTTGACAGTTCTACAAAGTATTGATTCCTTAAACACTTTAAAATTGGTAACTCCAGTTATTCGCCTTGTATTGACTTCATTCTGGTGTCTAAATGTATATAAAAATAAGCTCTATTTTTATAAATTGGTGTCAGATTTCTTTCGACTCATATCATCTACTTATCATCACTGTTGGTGCTGAAAAATGCTTTACACGTGTTCCTCCAAGTAATCCTGTCTGCTCTTTGCCACTCTACCAGGACTGAGAGAAAGATTACTAGTGTGAATCCAAGGTCCACTTTTGTGTATTGTGTCAATATTACATGGTAATGACTCCCAGCCATACCAAATAATATTACCACCTTGCTACAGCACCTACCACAAATCTGAACCAGGAGCAAACTGTTGCCTTATGCCCCACTAATCATACATTTGCAAGAGTCACAAATTATACATTTCAAACAGCCCTATGAATGTCTATTTTTTATGACTGAAACATGATGCAAAACCTGTATCCCAGTTCTGTAATTCCATAGAAACATGTGCGGCTGACAGGTGCATTTGAATATTAAATTCTTAATGACTTGCATCACGACTGTTATGAATGTAACACAATTTTGGGTACTTGCACTCTATTGCCCTATATGAAAAAAGGATCCTAGTGGTCTGCTAGCAACCTTTACTTTGCATATTATTCCAGCCAATGTTCTAGGGATAACAATGTTACCAATTATTTTGGTATATTTTATTGGACTAGTCTAAAATTGGGAATGGTGAAGGCTAAAGCTTGCACTGCATGATAATAGGTCAGTTCTCTACATTATAAAATGAGCAGAGACCTTGTATTCCGAGTAGAAGGAGGTAGCAACTCCCTGGGATTGGATCCAGTGGTCCGACTTGGTCCCCCACAATGGAATTCCTCTGCCTTCAAGGCTGGTTCTCTCCTTGATGGGGTTTCTTCTAGTTTCCTCCTTGCATGACTCTTCAGCTAAGGTCAGTGCTTCGTGTGCAGAAAAAAAGTGCAGGTGCCCGCTGTTTTTCTTAAAAGTGTGCTGCCAATTGCTGGGATTGCTGAATCCTCAGGCTGCCTGGATTCTGTCTCATGCCTCTTTCTTCAACTACTCTACACTTCCTGTCTCATTATCTGCCTCTCTTAGCAAGTCTTTTCATCCCTGCTTTGTTCCTTTGGCACTGTTTTTGTATCTGTCTCTCACCCTTATTTTTTGATTTTCAGCTTTTCTCTTTTTCGCTGTAGGTCAAAGTCTGATGATGAAAAATTTGTCAAATTCACCAAAGGAGATTGCTGGTGCCCCCTACCGCAACCACGGGCACAAATGAGCATTTTCTAAGACACTCCTATGGAGTTTCATTAAGACTGCATTTTGCTAGGCAGCTCTTCCCCAACTAAGGACTGTGGATTAGCCCAGCTGACTGAAGTAAAGTGTATATGTTCTATCTCTAAAATTACTCTAGAAATATTATGTTTCGGATTCCTGTCTCTGTCTTCCATAAAACATGTCTTCAAAAGAAAAGGTGTGCCCCCCAGGATATTGAGATGCCACAAAATATTGTGACCAGAATATCAAAGGCGAAATATGGAAAGGTAAGTAAATAGAGATTTTCTCTACCTAGCTCCACATATCTGTACCTTGATGATATATATATATCTTCAAGCGGCATAGATGTGAAGATAAAAATAGTAAATCTATACTTCGATTATGTGCACTTATTTTTCCATATATTGTCCCTTGATATTCTCTCCACAATATTCTGATACCATGATATTCCTATGCTCAATATTCCATAGTACAATCGCAACAAGTAAGAGCATAATTGAAACGAGCCGTCATGTAATACCAGTACTCAGCCCATAGGGATGTACAGGCAGGGCCGTCTTAACAGCATTATAGGCCCCAGGGCAAAGAAGCGCACTGAGTCCTGCCTACATTTGTTTAATGGGAAATTTGTGTTAAATTCTGGTCTGCATGGGGCCAGGGCCAGCTTTAGCGCTGCTGGCGCTCGGTGCGACAATCATTTTTGGCACCCCCAGACCGCATGACCACCTCTTCCGACTCTCTCACTTCCACCGGGCAAAAGTGCCCCTCATCTCTCCAATAATAAATTATTGCAAAACACCGCGTCCCCACCTGAGGTTAGCGCCCCCTCCACAGGCCAGCGCCCAGTGCGGCAGCACCTGAGGTTAGCGCCCCCTCCACAGGCCAGCGCCCAGTGCGGCAGCACCTGAGGTTAGCGCCCCCTCCACAGGCCAGCGCCCAGTGCGGCAGCACCTGAGGCTAGCGCCCCCTCCACAGGCCAATGCCCTGTGCGGCAGCACCTGAGGTTAGCGCCCCCTCCACAGGCCAGCGCCCAGGGCGGCAGCACCGGTCGCACAGCCCTAAAGCCGGCCCTGCATGGGGCCCCTATGCTCGTGTTGCCCCGGATGACTGCTAAGCGTGTCCATGCGTTAAGACGGCACAAGTCAGCAATTCTTTCAGACACTGATGCAGCCACTTGATAAATCTTGTTTTTCAATATACTTTGAAGCCAATAAACTATCTCAATCTGGACCAAAAGGAAAACATCAAGGGTGCGCCTTAATTTTCTAAAATGTGGTCTGAGTTCCGATGAAGTGTTGCACTTTACACACATATTGAAAAGCAGCAGACTCAGGAGCAGGCAGTTTGTTGTCGTCGGTGCTCTTATGAATATGAAATGCTGCAGACATTGTGATTTATTTTCCTCATAATGCTGCGAGAGTTCCGGCCAGAGGCAGTCGGGAGAATGAATACGCTGAGGGAGACAGGAGGATTTGGCTGCGTCTGCAGCGTAAACCTCACAGACTGCATGAAAGACAAAGGATTTAAATTGGAGAGACCCTTTGGGAGCCACTGTCTGAATTTTCTATTGAGTGGTCTGTGATGCATAATGTTTTTATTGAAGTGTGTATTTTCTAGAGTGGCAGCAGCAGCCTCTGTCCGCCTTGACCTTAAACGCTATTGATTTTTTACTGGCAGAGAAGCCCTATAAAGAATGCATTGCCAATTACAATGCACTGCGCCTTTTAACTATGGAAAGTAAGCAGCCAAGTGTGGCACCCCCAGTGATGCGAGTCCATAAGATGTTAAGATGCAAATAGATATGTAGGAAGGAGAAACTTCAAGGCTGCCCACAAGTTGTCCAAAAACCCACTGAGGTAGCACCTATATATTTTTTTTAAATACATTTTTTGCATTTTTATGTAGAGCGAACCTGTCCCAAGGGCATTGGAGCGCAGTATACGATCACCAGTTATGTTACACAAGATCAGGTTAATTTTTTTAAGGCACGGGGTGATTAAGTGATTTGCCCACAATCATAGGAGTTGAGCTGACGCCGGGACACAAATCTGGCTTCCCAGTTCCAAAGTCGGCACCCCTGGCTTTAACACCACATTCTCTCCCCACTGTGGTGTGCCTGCAATCTGGGGGCAATAGTAATACACTTGGCATGATACCTCCAAGTCTATGTAGTATTTATTCTAACTCATTCCACTTTCTTACACCTCTCTACACTTCTTGTCTTCTTATTTCATTCTTGCTGGTTCCCTTTCAACCCTTTAACTCGGTTTGTCACTATTTCCTGCTTCTCTTTTCCTCCTTCTTTCTATTCCTTTTCCACATTTAACTCTCTTGGTCAACGTGATCTGATGAAAAGTAAATCCCAGTCTCAGTAAATGAGTGCTGTGTAACTTAAGTGTATAGTAGTCAGAGAGATGGTTGATTAATTCCTTATTCTTTAACCTGCCCATATGTAACACATTGAAAAGTAAGTTGCACATTCACATGGTTAGTGCATTTTAAAAATCCTCTGTTTTTAATCTCATTTTTCTTCCAATGAAATAAAAATTTATACGGGGATGCGTTGCGCAGTCAGGGCAATGCGTTGGTTCCAAGGAGCTGCGAGGCTGCAATGCCGAGTCCGTTGTTGAGGCTGCAGTCGTTGAGACATCCGAAGGTGATTCGGGCTGGGACTGCGATCCGAGTCTTTGCGATGGGTTCAATCTACAAAGCAGCGGTGATGCGTTGGTTCTGCTCAGGGTTGCGCCGCACAGCAGAATAGATGTGTTGGCTCTGCTGGATTCACAGAGACTGCCAAAGCACCTTAAGCGCACTTCCAAGGGTCTAGGACTGGAGTGGCACCAATTGGCAGGGCAGACTCTCAGATGGCAGAGTCCAGGTGCAGGTGCAAGGTTGTTGGAAGCCTGTTATGTCCCTCAGGCTTCAGATCAGGAGGCCAGCCAACTAGCCCTTGAAGTCATTCTGAGTTCTGGGTTCAAGAGATGCATGTTCAGTCCTTCTCACCCAGGCAAGAGGGCAGCAATCAGTAGGTTGGCACAGCAAAGCCGCAGTCTAGCAGAGTGCAGTCCTTCAGCAGCACAGCAGTCCTTCCTCCTGGTAATGTATCCACAGGTCCAGAAGTGTACTGAAGAGTTGCTATCTGAGGTCCAGCATTAATACCCAGTTGTGCCTTTGAAGTGGGGGGGAAGCTTCTAGAGGTTTCCCTTTGAAGTCCCTAGACATTCTGCCTTCCTTGTCCTGGCTCCAGACTAACTACAGGGGTTATGTAGCCCTTTCTGTGGAGGCAGGACAAAGCCTATTCAAGTGTATGTGGGGGTGTGCCCAGCTCCTCCCTCCCGTCCTGCCAGTGATGGCCCATCCTATTGTTTGTGGCTGTCTAGGAGGAATACACAAAGTTCAACTGACAGTTACACCCAGTCATGTGACCCAGGTACAGGCTACAAGCACTAGATGGCTAAGGCAAGAAAATGGCAACTTTCTAAAAGTGGCATTTACAGAATAGCAATTTAAAATCTGACTTTACCATAAGTTAGGATTTTAAATTGTGATTCCAGAAACACCAAATATGAGTTAGTTATCTATTCCTATTTTGAAATTACACTTATAAAATGTAATAAGGCAACTCCAATGTTATCTGATGGGAGAGATAGGCCTTGCAGTGGTGAAAAACAGATTTGGGTGTTTTTCCCTACCAGGACATGTAAAACTTAAAAGTACATGGCCTACATTTTAAATACATTGCACCCTGCCATCTGGGCTGTCCAGGGCCTACCCTAGGGGTGACCTACTGGACTGGGTAGGCCTAGGGTAGGCCCTGGCCTTGCAAAAGGTTTATTTTGACAGGTTAAATTGGCAGTTTAAAACTGCATACACACAGGCTGCAATGGCAGATCTGAGACATGCTTAAAGGGCAACTTAAGTGGGTGGCACAATCAGTGCTGCAGACAGACTAGTGACAATTCATTTACACACCCTGAGCCACTTTACTAGGGACACATAAGTAAATTAAATATGCCAATTGGGTATAAGCCAATGTTACCATGTTTTAAGGAGAGAGCACAAGCACTTTAGCACTGGTTAGCAGTGGTAAAGTGCACAAAGTCATAAGGCCAACAAAAACAAATGAAGCAAAAGATTTGGAGGAGGACGGCAAAAAGTTTGGGGATGACCCTGCAGAAGGGCCAGGTCTAACACTGGTGGTCAAGCCCATTAGTTAAGGTACTCTAGAACATAACTCTTTGCGACCCCAGCTCATCTTCTCAGCATTTACACATTATATAAGTAACGACTGCTTCTTTTAGATGCCAAAGGAAAAGCTTTTGAATTACAAAAATGTGCACCTTTGGATCCATCAACACTATGTAACATGGAGTGCTGAAGGCAAATGGGCGCAAGAAGAACCATACAATGCCAGATTAAACTCTTGCTATTTGTAAACTCATCGTTCCATTCCTGCTACTTTTTAGGGGCAAGATTTTGTTGTGACAAGAGGTGACAAATCAGAGCATCATGTGATAAAACTGTTTCCGTTCGCCTATATTAGCGTTGCGCTCCTCCTCTGATACTTTACTCTTAACATAGAAGGTAATACACACAGAGCTTACGCAACATTACACAGACCTATCCTGGTCAGGAACTGTGGCTACTCAGGAGGAACTCCACTTGTTTTTCTCCACTGTTGAGCAGCCACATATTACACTTGAACAACGAGCGGAATTAGACGAACCACTTACCCAAGACAAAATAAGGGAAAGTATTTGGGTACTCGCAACTTGCAGGACTCTGTGCCCCGATGTGCTACCTGCTGAATTTTATAAAGCATATGCCTGGCTGCTTTCCCCTCAACTGAAGATATTATACGAGGAGGTCCTTTTGGCGTGTACCCTATCTGCCTACCAATGCGAAGCCCTCCTTCTCTCCCTCCCCAACCCTCATAAAGATCCAACAGAACTGAGGTCCTATAGACCACTCGTACTCCTTAATACAGATTATAAAATACTGGCTAAAGTCCTGGCGACCCGCTTTGCGCCTCTAATTATGACATTGGTCCATCTGAACCAAAGCGGGTTTGTACCAGCACGTAATACCTCCTTAAAACTTAGACGCTTTTTCCGTGTTAAAACATACTCGCTGCAGCACTGGGCCCGGGTGGCATGCCTTGTGTTAGATCTTGAAAATACTTTCAACTCGCTGGAATGGCCATTTCTCTTTGTGGCAGTGCGAAAATATGGCATTGGATCCCGCTTTTTACGCCTTGCGCACTTACTATACACACATCCTCTGGTCAGGACTGGCTCCTCTATCTCAGGGAGGATACCGACTGGCCGCAGCACCCGACAGGGGTACCCACTCTCACCCCTGTTATTCTCCTTAGCAATTGAACCACTGGCTGTGGAACTCCACAGAGGAGGTACGGAATGTGGTATACAGTTGGGTAACTGGCTGCATGTGGTGTCCCTTTATGCAGAGAATCTCTTATCTCTGTATTTCAGGGAGATTCATGACATCCCAGACAAGATTGCCGAAATATTACACCATTTTGCAGGGAAGTCTGGCCTTTGGGTTAACTGGAGGAAGTCCTGCTTATTCCCCTTTGCAGCAAGTTTGTCGGACCCAGGCCTTACCTTTTTGGGAAGGCCGCTGCCCTGACAGCCCAATACGTTCCAATATCTGGCTATTCGTATATACCACTCATCAAATGATCTCTTTGATGGTAACCTCAAGAGTGCAGTGACATCCATCCGAGCCCAGATGGCGTTTTGGAGAAGATGCCGTTATCGGTGATGGGCCAGGTCTCCCTGTTAAAAATGGTAGGCCTTCCTTGACTCTTTTATTATTTTTCTAATCTGCCTCTCTACATCCCGGCCAAAGTTTTCGTTGGTTTTGAAAAAGGAGTAAGGGAATCAATTTGGGATACTGGCCACTGCAGGGTGGCATTGACAAAACTGTATACACCCCTTGACCAGGGTGGCCTGGCAGTGCCAAATCTGGAATTATACTATCTAGTGGCTCAGCTACAGTGGGTGACTAAGTGGCTCTCAGGCTTACAACTGACTGATACAGCCACCACGCTGCTGCCCTGGACAATGCCTCACATCCTTCATCTGTTCCATCCAATCATCCGTATAAAAATGCCAGACCCCCTGTTGCTGACAGTTGCGCATCACTGTTACCGACAGAGCCTCTACCGGACATGGGGGGTGACACCTTATGAACTAGAGCTACCCCTTCTAGGCACTCCTAGACACACAACCCCTACATCTACAGCAGAACTCACTCCCTGGCATGCTGCTGGCTTCCACACAGTGGGGGACTTATATACCGAGGGAACTTTAACCACATTCAAAAATTTAGCAAGCGATGCTGAACTGCCCCCAGGACAGTTCCTCCTATACAATTCCCTACTGGCCACGTTCACCCGTGCATGGGGTGACATAACAACTGAACTGCAGACTCACTTCATAATGCAATATATATAGATCATGGGACCGTGTAGCCACATAATACACTGGTTAGCTGCTTCACTGTTGACCCATACAACGCCTTCAAATACAATGTTGCGGGCTCATTGGGAAGAAGATCTCACTCATCCATGCACACATAAGGAGTGGGCCACGATCCTAGAGGGGCCCACCAATATTGTGTGGAACGCAAGGTTCCACCTAATACAATTTTATGTTGTACACAGGGCATATCTCACACCTGCCAAAATCAATCCTTACTTTCACCGAATGGATGCTGCCTGTCCCAGATGTACACTGGTGAATGCTTATTTGCTCCACATGTTATGGAGCTGCCCCGCATCACATACCTACTGGCAGAAAGTCATGCCCCGACTATCCTCCTGCATGGAACGTCAGGCATTATATACATGGGAGGTGTGTGTGCTGGGTTTATTTCCTAGAGCCAAGAAACATAAGATGACTTCCCAATTTCTTGACTTGGGCTTTTTAACTGCCAAGCGGCTTATCACCCGTAGATGGAAGTCCCTGGACCCTCCCCCAATTGAGGCCTGGTTACAGTCCTTCCTGGTGTGGGTGCAAGCAGAAAGTCTGGCGTTGGCTGCACAGGAGGACGCTTTAGGGTTGCGCAAATATCCGGTGGCCTCTAGTTGGGACACAATGCTGACAGACTTCAAGGCGTTAACGCAGGGGACTGTTGGAAGAATTCACAATCAGTAAGAAGGTTGGGATTGGCGAAATGAGGAGGAATCATTGTAACTGACTAAGGCGTTCTCACACTGATCTGCCTATACATTACACAAGGCATGCTAGGTGATGTCACTGCTTCTACACACATGGTCACGGATACTCGGTACTGTTGGCGGACGTGGGCTAGGGGAAAGAGATAGATGAAAAACATTGTGTTCACTGGCTCCAGTTGTTAGCATTGTTCAGGTTTTTCATATAACTGAATCTTGCAATTTATACTGAGCCAAGGAACAGCCATGGTAGCTTTATTATGGACATGTGTATAACATTCTGTAGAAATCAGCGGAAATAGGAAGATTGTTCCTCTTCAGTCCTGACTTTACGGCGAACATAGCGACTGTTGACCTCGAGAACAACCCATAACAGCGAATCCAATTTTCTCAATAAGAAAACATGGAACATGAACCCTTGTTTCAACCAGTCTTCATGGATAACCAGGGATTCGTATAAATAGTTCAATAAGCTCTGCTTCAGTATGTAAGGAGTTTCATCACAGGAATCAGTCTGCTTGAGAAACATGATCAAACGCAAACCACCCTGGACATAATTATCTGGTAGAATTATCCTTCTACAATCACAGACTTATTAGACATACAGTTGCCACCAGGGGATTCTCCAGAGCAGGCTTCTGGCCTTGGAACAGATTCATGCTCCTTCTAATCCGCAGCCTCACAGGCATGCAAAACAGATTGATTGTGTTGAGCTGATCCTGACTGAAGCAAGATCTCCATGCCTCCTTGATAAAGCCCTTATTTCATTGAAGTAATCTTTGTCCTAACTCAGCCACCTTGTTTTAAATCACAACAAAGCATAATGATTTTAAATATGATACATGTGCATCCCTTTTTTTGAGCGCCCAAAAGTAATTAACAGGACAAACACAATGCAATTTTCTGTTGCTTTATAATGAATTTAGTATTTTTATAATAAGAAGTATGGTGCTGTTTAATTACAATTGGAAGCTTTATATCCAGTGCTTAATTTGAGCCAGTAGCAAGGCTGCAGGGGGGCCCACTAGTGCTTTTTGGGGACTGACACTTATTTTACTTCATACTTTGATAACTGATAGATCAACTGATTGATAGATAAAAACAAAAGGGTAAGAAGGAGGAAGAAAAGATGGAAAAACAGTGACAAAGAGAGAAGTCAGGGATGAAGAAGAAAGTGCAAGAGTGAGATAAAGTGGCAGGGAGTTTCTGGTGGCGGATTAACGATGTTCAACATCACCAGCTTCTGAGCAAAACCTTGAGCACCCCCCTTTTTTTTTTACCAATCAAACAATGCTTATATTTCTCATAAAATAAGTTTTATGCAATTCTTCGTACTTTCCAACAAAAAAATATTTCATGACGTTCTAGATTAATTTAAAAATACCACCATATGCATTTATTGACCCTGTGGGTGCAAACAATGCATGATCACAGGCTGAAGATAAAAATGGAGAAGAATTATGCACATTTGCTTTGATCAGGAATTAATTTGCCAAGGACCCCCGCTAACCAAAATGCCAAAGTTTAATGACAGTTGGAAAAGATCTATCCAGTTCTGAGATTACAACCAAACAATGCGCCAAAGTGAAGATACATACATAGATGCACTAATTGTCATGGTCAGCTTTAAAATTAATTTCAAAGATTTGATGACATTGACATGTGACTTATTGTTTAATGTAATAACCGCTTAATGAAAAGTTCTTCAAATTCAAAGCTTTGGAACAATGTACAGTTTAGGAGTGTGTGAAATTCAGGCAATTTGCGTAATTATGCAAAATTTCTGAAAAATGTTGCAAAGTTTTGCATAATTAAACAAAATCGTCATTTGGAGCTCACTTTTGTGTGAAATACACTAATACAGATATTTTGCATGCAAGGACACATTTGGTGCTAAATAATAGCACAGAAAAATACAAGCACTTCTCACTGCAGCCACTTGTGTTCTGGTCGTTTGCATTGATCCTATGAGCTCACAATAATTTTTGCTGTGAATGGCTCACAATTACACAACAGCAAATAATAGCTCAAATGTGGATATTTTGCACAACAGGCGTATCACAAAAGTACCAAACTTATGCGAGATTATCTTACTCACGCAGAGTATACTTAGGACTGGATGTTGCTGCAAATTTCTTAATGTACACACATGTTGTGCTTGGCAGGTTTCTATGTTGCATACAGAGCTAACAATAAGGTTGCCTTTAAGGAGAATTTAATTTTGCGCGCTTTAATGGCCACATTCATGTATTGCTAAATCTTATTTTTCATGTAGTAGCAGTCCAGTATGATCTATTCATTTGTTTTGGCATTACAAAAGTGAAGCATTTAGACACCAGACACTTCACTCTATGTTCCTCTGCGTCATGGCATAGTACAACTTGGTGTGAGCATGGAAAACCACTCAGGGGCATATGTACAAGGACTGACGATAACTATCGCTAACGCTAGTTAGCGGCAGTTTTTTCATCGCTGCTTACCGCTGAAAACTATCGCCATGTTAGCGGCGTATTTACAAGCCGTCGCTACATGGCGATAGTATCAGGGATCGGCGGTGAAAACTGCTGCTAACATTAGCGCAATGGCGATAGGAATTCCGGCGTTAGCGGGCAAAAACTACCGATAGGCCCATTAGCGGCAAAAAAAACTCACGTTAGTCAGCCCAACGTCAGTTTTTTTTTGCCTCTAATGCAAAAAATAGCCTATCTGCAACCTCCAATTGAAAATAGGCATAAAAACCAAAGAAATGCAGAATGTAGCAGCCAGGGTCAATTGCAGCACACATCAACAACCCCTGCAAGCCACCCAACATCCAGGATGACCAGGATGAGAGCCTGGATACCTCGCTGGACCTGCGTCTGGAGCCTGGATGCCTCGCTGGACCTACGTCTGGAGCCTGGATGCCTCGCTGGACCTGCGTCTGGAGCCTGGATGCCTCGCTGGACCTTCGTCTGGAGCCTGGATGCCTCTCTGGACCTGCGTCTGGAGCCTGGATGCCTCGCTGGACCTGCGTCTGGAGACTGGAGTGGGATGCGGAGGAGCTGTGGAGTCGATGAGCCGTGGCGATAGACATTGAGGCGCGACGATCGCCCGTACCTGGTGGTGAAGTCTGGCAGGTCGCATGGAGGCACGTTGCTGACCTGTGTGAGAAGACCGCCTTGCGCCCCTTGGAGCTGTTAATGGTAGAGGCACTCCTGCACACCAACATAGGGAGGTCTGCATCGCATACTACGATCCACCACTACACTGGGGTGAACGGAGGGGATTACCAACGGTGGGTGCCGCCTCTCTGCATCACAGGCCGGATGATGTTGGGCTGGCCGGACGCTGTGGAGGGTGAGGCCCCTGAGCTGCGCCGAACGTGTGTGGCGGGAGCGCTGCAACTTCACGCCTAAGGGGGCCCAGCTGCATCAGCTGCATCAGGAAGTTCACCAGCGGACTTGGCGGCGACTGCTGTACCCAGACTTGTGAAATCACACCTGGCTGAGGCTCCTGCTGGCTGAGTCACAGATTTGGGGAGAGTGCAGCGGATTGCGCCACAGTGTCGATGCCCAGGTAAGGAGAAGGTGGGACGCGTAGCCCAGGAGGCCTGAGGGTCGAGTCGCCCAGGCCTAGCACACGTAGATGACGCACCCCTAGTGGCGGCTCATCCGCTATGGCAGAAGACCATCGCATCACTGCTTTCAAGCAGTGCAGAAGAGGAACAACCATCACATGATGATAACTTACTGATGTAATCGTGCTATGTTTCCTTTGCGGGTGGGAGGGTGGGTAGGACTGCTCCAAGCACGGAGCAGGGCATGGGTGGATTGGCATGCCCACTCAAGTGCGCAGTGACTGTTTGGTCGTCCCACTCAGGCTGCACAAAGCAGTCATGCGCACTGTCCTGTTCGCAATGCAGGCTGCATTACAGCCTGCATGGAGAACATGCCCACACCTCCAGCCCCTGGCTGAACGCCTCGTCCCGGCGCCAATGACCAATCCCAATGCTGCATTGCAGTGTTGTGATTGGCTTAGGGTAGGGAGCCTGGCTGCCTACTTACTGTTCATGGAAGCAGACTCAGGAGAGCAGGAGCAACGAAGACACGGGAACCGGCATCGAGGTAAGATTTCCCTCATTTAAATATTTACAACACCCGCTCACACACACCCCCGCGTCCACGCCCCATCCAGTGTTCTTTCCGGCCTTTCCAACCTCCCAGCTGTCCATTCCCCCTCGCAGCACTTCTCAATGGCGGCCGCTGTGCGGCCATGCGCAGCGGGCATACCACTGGTGTGCCAAAGGTATATATGAAGTTACGACGCATAGCTTTACATCCCATTCAATTACAATGCATACTAATACTAGGCATATTGCAACAGTAGGCAAGGTGTTGCATAGCGGAGATGTAAAATTTGCTATTCCCACTTCAGTGAGTGCAACCCTAAAACTAACCATTGCACCCCAAAGCAAACCGTGGACCCTAAAATTCATCTGGGAGCCCCCAAAACACACCCTAAAAATCATATTTGACCCAATGCACACCCCAAATTTCATATTTGACCCAAATGCACACCCCAAATTTCATATTTGACCCCAAAACACACCTGAATTTCATAATTGACCCCAAAACACACCCGAATTTTCATAATTGACCCCAAAACACACCCGATTTTCAAGAATTGACCCCAAAGCACACCCGAATTTTCATAATTGACCCCAAAACACACCCGATTTTCAAGAATTGACCCCAAAGCACACCCGAATTTTCATAATTGACCCCAAAACACACCAGATTTTCAAGAATTGACCCCAAAGCACACCCCAAATTTCATCTCCAACACACGAAACCCATACCCATCCTAAAACTTAAAAATACCCCATTACTGACCTCACAATGCGTTGTAATGGAATGCGATGTAAAGGCACCTGCGTGGTTGGAGTAGCATTGTAAAGGCATTACGATGTAATGCCTGCGTTGGAATGGACGTCTCCCGTGCCAAAGACAAGCCATAGGCAAGCCCGTCTGCGTCCGTCTGCCCCTGGACCACGCTCAGCACCAAGGACCCTTCCTCTCGGACACTCCACCGCTACGACGCCAGCACCCTCCTCGCCATCAACGCTGGACGCCACATCGCCTGCCAGGACCAATTTCTGCTCCGGACCGGACATCGCCATCGCCATCACTGACGGCTACTGAATCACCCGCAAGGACCACCCCGACCCTCCAGGAGGAGGCATTGCCATCACCTACAGATGCACACTCCGACTGACCACGCACTCTAATGACCCAACAGTGACCATGGAGCACCTCAACTCCCAGATCTGGACCAACCCGAAGCCCATCCTTTGCGGCACCCTCATCTGCAGGCCCCCCGGGCCATGGCCCCCCATTCTCCGATACCATTGTAGACCTCCTTGCACCCCAGTCTCTCCCATCCACCAACGACATCCTACTCAGTGAACTCAAGTTCCACCTGGACAACTCCAGTGACCAGAACACCACCCCCTCCTGGGGAAGCTCACCAACATCAGACTCAAGCAGCTAGTCACCGCAGCAAGCCACATAACAGGACACACGGTGAAGCACGTCTCCTCCGCCAGTGGGAATTTCAACTACAGCCACACCACCGGACTCTCCTGGACCAACCATCATTGTATACATCATGTCTTCACCATGCCCACCGTACACCACCGCCATCATCGCCCCCCTCACAGCTGGATCAAGGCCACCGAAGAACGTCTCGTCAACTCCCTCAGCACCACCACTCTGCTAACGCTTACAGACGTTGACACCGCAGTGCGCAACCACCACCGATGGATCTCCAACTGCGCCGACACCCTGGCACCCCTCAAGAATGGACCAGGCAAAACTAGCACCACATAGCGCCGTATTTGCAAAGTGACGCATGTAGGCATATGCGTGACCTTGTGAAGCCCTGTGCCACATCATACCTGCATCAGGTATGATGTACGCAGGGTGTGCGTTCACACGCGACACAGCCTCATAGGAGTGGCACAGTGAAATCCCTCAGATTTCACTGCGACTATTGTAGGACGGCACTGCGTCAGTACCTTACGCCTGCCTGATGGCAGGCGTAAGGGTGACGCAGTGCCACAGGGATAGGCTGGCCCCATGCATTATTGGAGTTGCGTCATGCTTGTGACACAACAGCAGCAATGCGCGACAGCGCAGACAGATACGTCAGGATTCCAGACGTATCTGTCATTACTTGCGTCATGGAGCGCTGTCCAGTGAAAACAGCGCATCCATGGAGTCGCAAGAAGGGCGTAGTGAAAAGTGTTGCGACACTGTCTTGTCGCAGCGCTGCAACACTTTTCATGAGTGAGGCCCAGGAATGCGCACTATCTTATTGATGGTGCGCATTCCTGCCCTGTAGTTTGTCGCAGGGCAGCACAGCAACATTGCTTGCAGCGCTGTCCAGCACCAAAACCTGCTGACATGAGGCCCCAAGTGTTATCTCCATTTTTAAGACCAGCTATTTTCTGGTCTTAAGTCCCAGCCGCTTACGGGCTTTAGCGACTGTTTTTTTAACGCATCGCGGGTCCGGGCGATCATTGTAAATATCGCGAAGTGGGGTTAGCATGCGTTTTTGCACAGGAACGCCTACCTTGCATATTATTAGCGATAGTTATCGCTAACATAGGTGGCGATGCTGGAAACGGCCGGTATCGCCAGAAATCTGTCGCTAACGGCTGTTAGCGACAGCTTGTTAATAGGGCGATAAAAATATCGCCACATTAGCGGCAGAAAAGTGCCGCTAACGTGGCGTTAACTCCTTGTACATATGCACCTCAGTTTGTATGCAAAGGGATGCTCTACCATCCATGTTTTAACAGCAGCCACATGTTACTGGAAACAGAAGGTGATGAAATGCTCCAACTGAAGTCCATTTTGCTGTGCTGCAGAGTGCAACAGTGGTATGCGAAAAACAACCTCTATTATTTTACCCCTTCCTTTGCATTCTGTGTGATTTCAAATACATCATGAAGTAGGGGTTGTGTGAAATTTGCTGAATTTACATTTGAGTAATTTAATGAAATTCTGCAAAAATTTCTCAAAATTACGTGAAACGGAAAACTGCCATTTAGCACTATATTTTAGCATGAAATCCGTCCTTGTGTCCATTTTGGACGGTATGAAGAATTTTGCATTTAAACAAATGGCAAAAACAGTGCTGAGAACAACAGCTGTCCATATTCTGGTTGTTCACGTTGTTCCTGTGCTAACATTTTGCAGCAAATGTGGCGTAAGGACACCACAAGGTGAAATTGCGTAAGTTTGAGAATTTTGTGTAAAAACAGCACAATGGAAATTTCACCTGTGCCTCGTCATGGTACCCAAACAGCATCCCTTTTTTTTCTAATACCTGGCTCCCATGATATTTGTCCATGATACTACCTCTTCAGCCACCTGAAGAGCCTTGGTCCTGTGTGTTTAAGGTAGGCTCATACTAGTGCTGCATGTGCTATAGCTTTTCTGATTAAGATAATAGCTTTGATGCTCTCTGTTTTGAAACGTTTCTTTTTATGGAAGAATTGCACTGCTGTTTCCCATACTATATAGTTCGGTGTGTGAGGAAACTAGGAATGGCAAGGTTACAGTGTATCCATTCTGCCCAAGAGGTGAACTTGTGTTGCGCTCAGCCATGTTCTATGTGTGAGTGAAGCATGCATTGCTGCTCGTTCTCTTATTCATGCCCTGTGTGTAATGATTTGCGCACCTGGGCATTCCGCATAACACAGAGGAAGACAGGACCATTGGACCACCGTTGGGTTATTCATAGGCAGCAGTTTATTTGAATCCCCAAAATATGAACCTGAGGACCATCAGGAAACTATTGACCACTTTAACTTTGGCACAACAAGGGTTGTGTGGGTTCAACAAACACATCACAAATGATTATCATAATTTACAGTATGATAGAAATGTTTGCAGAGCAGTATATCCAGGAACTTTCAAACTTTCAAACTTATGCCAAATAACATAAAGAATTACCAGTGATCGAGTCAGGAAAACGACCTCACAGATAATGAAGACATCACAATGTGATTAAATGAAAAGCAGAGCTAGAAGGTAAGGACATTCAGGACAACCTTCACCTCAAGCTAGCCCCAAACCCATATCGAAAGTCATTTTGCAATAGTTTAAATCCACAGAAGGAGCCACGTTTTTGTCCGTTAGCTGACTAGGGATAGACCTGACTTAGAAGTAGGCCTGGGCAATGAACTCCACAACTTTAAGTTGGTGAGCGCTACTTCCCAGCAAGATTTCTCAACACAGGCGGTCGCGGATGGTCGCAACCGCTTGAGTTGCGAAACCTTCCATTCACGTTGAGGAAGCTGCCGCTTGAGTAGAACATCTACTTGAGTGGCAGAAAGACGCAGCGCCCTCTTGCACTGTGCATGGTGCAGTTCGTACTGATTTTCCAGTGTGGGGCAAACACATGGTGCTAAAAATCAGCGCGAATGGTGCGACCTAACGCACTACGTCGCTTGCGAAACTCCTCGTAACACGTCGGAGTTTTTCAGTCACTTCGTGGAGTTCCGCAACGGAACTCTGCGAACTCTGCCCAGTCCTACTTAGAAGCTTCCAATCTTTCTCCATGACGTTTATCCTACATGTGACATCCACCAGGCCCTTGAAATCTCTCCTCCTTGGGGAGTCAGTTTGCAAAAAGGAATTAGCCATGTGGAGGGGTGCCAATAAATGTAGAGGAAGGTGCCACCATCCAAGTATACAGGGAAGGTGGTGGCTGTGATTCTTCTTGCAGACAAAGGTCTTGATCACCAATGCAGTGCACAGCCAGAAATCTTGCAGTACTTCTATGCATGCTCTCATCTTTATCTCTGCAGAAGGGAAGCTTGTACTGCAACATGTTGTGTAACCTTGTAGAGCTGTTACCTGTACTGTATCAGTGCATGTGAAGAATGCTTGCTCAACTACTGCCTGTACTGTCCTTTTTTTTTTTGTGTTCAAAATATTTTATTAGAATTTTTGATAATAGACAACATACAAAGAAGAGCTCCGAAAAGGTACAAACGTTAATCCAGTAATACAATATGGATAAAGATAAACATTCTACTTTATAAATAAGAGATTCACTTTTATGGATATTTTGTATATCCGAATAAAGGAGATTGAATTGAATTGAAATAAGAGATTCAAGATTATATTATAAAGTACCGACAAAACAAAATCATATCACTGCAATGAAAAATAAAAATGACAACAGTGTAAATTTATAATAATAGTTTACAGAGCTACTAAGCTAAAAGTTAAACATAAATAGATATACTTAAACTAGTACATACTTACGATTCAACATTAAATAGTCATCAATTGGTTTCCAAAAATTTAGATAGTTTGAATTATTATGAATAATACCAGATAATGTCAAATTAGCACCCTTTCTTGCGAAAATTATCCAAGCCCAGCATGCATGGACTGATAATGAAGGTGAATCTTTCCAATTAGTAGTAATTGTCTTTACAGCTGCGGACATTAAGAAATCAAAACGTTTGTTATTCAGCAGGGGCATTTTAGTGGTGAGAGAAGAGGCTTTGCAAATAACTATTTTATATGATAAGGTATCAATATATGAGTAATCCTTTGCCAAACTTCATCCCAAAACTTCTTTACAAAATGACAATCATATAACATATGTCTTAATGATCCTATATCTAAAGAACAATTCCAACAAGTGGAAGAAATTAAAGGTTTGGCATTATATAATTTTGAGGGGGTCCATAAACAATTAAAAAGTATAAAAGAATTAGTTTGATATAATGATACAGGCAACCAACCCGAAACAGAATTCAACCAAATCTTTCTCCATGTGTCCAAAGATAAAGACAAATCTAATTCTGCATTCCAAAAGGTAGAAAGAAAATTGATATTATATCAGAATTATTTAACTTTTTATATAATAATGACCCTACATGGGAAGAAGACGCAATTGTTTGGAGATACACTTTTAAATCAGAAGAAACAATGGAAGGAAAGCCATTCGGGAAGGACTCAAGAATAGAGTTACATAGCAATTCATATTTAACAGTATCTGATGGTTGCAGATGAAATCTTTGTTTCAAGTCCTAAAAACTTAAAAAGGCATTATTATAAAAAATATCTTTAACATAAAAAATGCCCGCTCTTATCCATGAATTCCAAAAATTAGTTTGAAAAACTAATTTTAATGATGGGTTGTACCACAGCGTTAAGTTCAATGTGTTAGAAATAGAACATTGGAAAACAGTATCTAAATCGTGTAAAATCAATCTAGTAGATTTCAACATTACTGATATCTTCAAAAAAGCAGACGAATTGGACATTATAAGTAAAGCAGCTAGAGGAAAAGGTGATACTAAATTCTGTTCAATACGAAGCCATGCAGGTGAATTATTAAGATCTAAATGCTGAAACCATAAAATACTTTGTTTTAAAATAAAGGCTTTATGATACTTTAGAAAATCAGGTAAACCAAACCCTCCATTGAGTTTAGACAATTTCAATTTTTTGTAACTTAACCAAGGCTGTACTGTACTTTTTAAATAAATGCATGAACCTTGCTGCGTTGCCTCTGCGGTACCACACAATGTATGTTAGGGAAGCTTGAACTGCACTACTCATGTGCATACTGCATCTTGTCGGTGTGTCTGAAGAACACCCATACAATTCCTGACATTGCCACATCTGTCTTGTGTATGTATGGAAGCCTGCAATGATGCTATCCATACTGTATCTGTCCTATTTGTTTGAAGGAAGCTTCCACTTCTACCCCTTGATGGATCGAGCCTGCCCTGCAAGTTTTTAAGGAGGTTTGTGCTACTATTGACCATGCTACTCTGTTCTGGGTGAATAAGGGAAATTCATATTGCTGCTACCATTAGGATTTCTGTAGCCAAAACTGGACACTGTGAAATGCCTGATAAAATGTGTAAGGCAGAAAAGCAACACATAAAACCTGCATTACTCACCGTTGCTAAAACGTCCATGTAGGACTTGGCCTTTTTGGTTAAAGTTCCCTAAACCTTTTCCTTTCCCCCTAGACCGTTTTCCTGACCAGATATGCCAATTTAGATGCTTTGGGTACTTTGCCACTGCTGATTAGTGTCAAAGTACAGGAGTTCCCTGTGTAAAATATATGGTGATTGGTTGGCCATGATTGGTATGTTTGCCTTACTAGTAAAAGTCCCTAGTGATGTGCACCGTGTGTGCAAGGGCTAGTAATGCAAGGGCGTGCAGAGAAGGGAACTCAGGCCTTCAGTGTAGGGCCTGCGCGCAGAATGCTAAGCTAGCATGTTGTCCTGACAAGTGCAACCACTTGTCAGGCCTGACTTTCCCTTTTACATACACATGGGGCACCCCTGTGATAGGTCTCAGGTAACCCCTGGGCAGGGTGCAGTGTAGGTAAAAGGCAGAACATAAACTAGGTGTGTGTTGTGTTCTGGCAGTGAAAAACTCTCCATTTCGTTTTTCACTGCTGAAAGACCATTCTGCCCATAGGACAGAATGGGGGAGGCTAGGTGTTGTATTTTTTAGCCTAGTTTCCTGTCAGTTTATAATGGAAAGGTGAAGTTTAGTATGTGTGAACTCACAGTGTCATAATGCATCTTTCTGTAAAGGTGGTTTTGTCACTGTGTGTTTATAAACCACTCTTTTAGAAGTGGCTGAGTTTTGTGCTCTGAGCATTTCTGTGTGTCTCTGAAATGTGGATTGTCTGTCTGGAATTGAAAGGTGAGAGGAGCTGGGAGAGGTCTTGACCCAGGAAGGGGTTGAGATGGCACCAGGCTGCCCTGCATCTGGAGAGTAGGGGAGGAGAAGCCCGGGAGGTGAAAAGGCCTGGGCTGGTGCTATAAACCAATTGACCCATCTCCTGCTGAGTGATTTAGGATCCAGACCCCCAGTATCAAAGGGAGAGAGGTGACACTGGGAGGGAGACACCCAGAACTGATTTAGGGAGGGGTCAGGGACCCCTGCGCACATACAAACTTCAAAGACAGTAAGGGGTATAACTATGAGAGCTGAAACCCCTGAACGTTGGAATGAAACAAATATGTATTGGGCCTGAAAAGGCTTGGAGCCATTCTGTGGTCAAGAGGAACCTCTGCTAAAGAAGGAACAACTGAAGAGACTGTGGTGGATAGACCAATCCTTGCTTTGTGATCTGGGGCTGGTCTGCAGTTTGCTGTTCTAACTAAGGAAGAGGCTGTTGGGACTGTGCTTGGAGGCGCTGGGTCCCCCTGCTTGAAGAAGACTGTGCTTTGTGCTGTGTCTTGTAACCCCAAGGGCCCGAGGTGAGCTGGCTCCCTGTTTGGAAATACAGGATCATAAAAATTTCCGGAGAAGTCCCAAGCAACGCGGTGTGCACGTGCTTTGTGCCGCTTGAGACCCTCAGAAGTTGTGCCGTGTGATCGTGGGCACGCAGGAGTAAGCTAAGTCTAAGACGCGCATAGTGCGTGTCGTGGTGCAGGCCAAGGCATTGGTGAGGAGCGTCTGGTCGTGGAGTGCACAGGGAGACGAGGCGAGGCTCGGACACACAAGTGTGCATGCCGTGGTGCAGCACAGGTGCTAGTGAAGAGCGCCTGGGCCTCGTGTGCACCACAGGAAGAAGTGAGTCTCGGACGTGCTGGGTGCGTGTTGTGGTGCAGCCCGGGTGTTGGTGAGGAGCGCCTGGGCCTCGTAGGCACCAAAAGAAGAAGTGAGTCTCCGACGTGCAAGGGTGCGTGTCGTGGTACAGCCAGGGCGTGTGAAAGAGCGCCTGGACATCGTGTGCACCGGGAGAAGAGGTGAGACTCGGACGCGCAGGAGTGCGTGTCGTGGTGCAGCAACGGCGTGAGGAAGAACGCCTGGACATCGTGTGCACCGGGAGAAGAGGCGAGGCTCGAACGCGCAGGGTGCGTGTTGAGGTGCAAGCAGAGCGTTGGTGAAGAGCGCCGGATTGTCGTGAGCACCAGAGAAGAGGCAAGTCTCGGACGCGCGGTGTGCATGTCGAAGTACAACCTGAGGTGCTGGTGAGGAGTGCCGGGTTAGGTTGTGCACCAAATTGAAGTAAAGTCTCCACAGTGCTGAGGGCGGGTCTCGGTGTGGACCGAGTCCGCCGGAGTGAGGGCCAAGTCATCGGGCCCTCGGAGTCCATCAGTAGCGGCCCGGACTGGCAGCCACGGAAGAGCTGAGCCGCCGGCCCGAGTCCGCCAAAACCCATGACGGAGTTCTGGATCAAGGCCCAAGTCGCTGACGTCGAGGAGGAGAGTGGGATCGCGCCCCCCCCAGGTAACGTGGATCAACACCTGGGGTGGGGTGCGGGCCCAGAGGGACACTCTCTCGGCCTCCCGCTCAGTCAGCGGCGCGAGCCGTTGCTTCGGCTCGGATCCCGGCCAGTGCTGACCCAGGACGGGGCAGTACTGGGGCCGGAGTGGGAAGCAGTACTTTGTGTGTCATCATTTGATCCATAACGGGGCACTGTTACTGGAGCACGTAAAACTGTAGTATTACACAATTACATTATTGATGCTAACGAACTATCGAACTGTCGTATGACGCCTGACCGCATTTGTGCCTAACGAACTTTATGCTTGGTGCGCTACGCACTGCGTTATTTCTCCCATGCATATTATTTGATTGTAACGTAGCGCATTGTATGATTTCGTCAGTGCACAGTATCTGAGTATAACGTGGTGCAGTGTATTATTTCTTTATTGCACCGCACAGGAGTGTAGCGTGACGCATTGCTTTGTTTCTTCCTGGTACAGGGCATGCTGGTGGTGATACGCATCGCATTATTCCTTCAATTGCAAAGTACATGACTGTGGCGCTATGTATGGCATTATTTCTCTGTTGCACAGTATAAGAGAATATCGTTACGCATTGCAGTATTGTTTCCTTATGCAACGTGTGTGTTTCTAGCAATACGACTGGTCTAACCTATTGGGAAACGGTTACAGAAGAGCTTAACTGTTGGTTAGACGCGGTGGTTGGGATTAGAACCTACCAACCCACCGGAAAGAATACTACCCGTTCTTATATGTTGATTTTGTATCGTGTGGTCGTTTCGTATAATTTCTTATATAAATATTATACTCTTTTTATCAATACTCGTGTGGAGTCTATTTGTGATGACATCATGGGGTTATTGTGAGCGTGGTTGCACATACTGAACACTCGTGCCTTGGAGATAAGCCTGGCTGCTCGTGCCAAGCTACTAAGGGGGTGAGCAGGGCTATCTCAGACGGTGTCCTTACTTAGCCTAACGTTGAAGCGAGGGGTAGAGGGCGCACGCCTCCAGCATTTGGTGGCGGCGGTAAGCGACAGGGACCTCCACTTCCAACAGTCCAAATGGAAACTTGCTACATAGAGTAAATTGGAATTTAATTTTCATTTCTGACCAGGAAACACAACATTCATGCCAGGAATCATGTAGGCCACTCCGTCCATCAAATGCTTAGGCTTTGCATGAAAACAAGAACACATTTCAATTCAACAGTCATGGACGAGGCCTCATGGAGCCACTGTAGCAGCATAAATGAGAAGAAGCCTCTCCTACTTTGGACAGCTGAATGACATGTATCTCTTCTTTGAGTTGTTTCTATTAATGTATAGGGTTTATAGCAGATTAACCTGATGTGAACATCCTTCTACACCTGTTCCACAGCTCGTACATATTATACAGGTTAATATTTGTCTCCATGATGATGGTCGGCATAATCTTCAAAATCCCAGAATTTCAAAACCAATTTATTAAAGTATAGACACTGCCCACTTTGATTTATTTAAAATAGTAATCAAGTTGTAATACAATTCAGCACCGGTAGTGAGGGTCACTGGAACTATGTGATTCTGCGACCACCACAGGTTTTCTATATAGTTATGTATTTACCACACTTGCCACATAATTCTCTATCTGTTGAATGATGCAAAGATTTTACAAGAGAAATTAGTTCTAGCTCAGATATTAAAAGTTACTAATACAAGCACCACGCATGGTGGAAGGAGCTGCAGGCCCGTTACATAGGTTAACTGGTCACCTTTCAGTTGCTGATGGCTAGATTCACGAGTTAAACTGGTACTAAAGAAGAGAAGCATTTTCCCAGACAGTGTTAATGCATAATGTCAAGCTTGTTCTTGGTAACAAGGTGGTAGGAACCATCCTAATCCAGTGAGCATCCAGCAGTGCTGCACTCCACACAGGAGTTTCCAACCGCCAGCTTTGTAATGCGACGGTCAGAAAGTAAACCGAGGGGCCGATTACGAAGCGGCCCGGAAGGCTCCGACCATCAGTCGGAGCCTTTCAGGGCTGCATCGTAATCGGCCCCTAAGTATCTAGGGAAAGCCAACGTGGATAATAGTAAGCAGTATATGTTAGATCTTCTACTTACTGCCCATGTCCTTTACTACCCAATCGTGGCTCCCCTAAGGGAAGAAGTTGTGCCTTAAATAAGAGACATTTCTTGAATCATTATCTATTGGATCTTGTGCTACCAGTGGTTTTTTTGTGCCGGTGGTTGCAGGTATTGGGCATCAGCACTCATGTTTGCGGACCTGTACTTCATTTTCCATCATACCCAGAGCAAGAGAGAGAACAGCATAAAAGAGAGAAAGAAGGTGAAAGAGAAAAAAAAAGTGACAGACAGAAAAAGCAACAATGATAAAGAACACACAAGAGTCAAATAAAGATACAGGGAGTGTACACTGGGGGGAGAAAGCGGAATGGGGTGGAATCAAGACTAGGTAACCTTAGTGTTCGGCAACCCTGGCATTCCACGTGCAGCTTAAGCCCTTGCTGTTATTTCTTATCTATACAACTTAAGTGCAACATTCCACAATGGAATCTGTGTGAACCAAGTATTTGAACTTTGGATTTTGTGTTTTTTATATCAAAAGTATTGGATGATGTTAACTGTGAATTAAAAAGTTATATATGTAATTTCCCACGTTACTTTTAGTGTTTTTTTTGTTTATAATAATCAAAAAAGTAATGCATAATTATAATAATATCATTATAAATCCATACAGAAAATAACTCGGAAGAGGGGTGCACACACTACTTAAATAGAATGCTTTATTTTATTTTTGGAATTTTATGAGGCGCAAATGTGGCCCAAGGGTATTCGAGCCCTTTACATGCACACCATCTTAGATTACACATCGCAAGGGGAGATTAAGTGATTTTTCCCAGAATCACAAAGGTTGAGCAGAGGCCGGGGCTCGAACCTCATTGCCCACTTTCAAGGTAGGCACAGTGGCGTAGCTAGGCACTCTGCCGCCCGTGGCGGTCCCTGCCTTTTGCCGCCGCCGAGCGCCTAAGAGCGGGGGGGGGGGGGTGCTGCCGATAAATTTACCTGCCGCCCCCAAATCTCGTGCCGCCCGGGGCGTACCGCCCCCTCCGCCCCCCCCTTGCTACGCCAGTGGGTAGGCAGCTCTGGCCGTTATCCGCATTTTCCCACTTTAGAGAAACATACGTTATACTCTCCTCGCGCACTCTAAAAGAGGTTAATCTGCTGATACATATTCTTCATATGCGGTTAAAAATGCATTAACGTTGATCCAATAACCATTTTTATAATGACGTCTGATCCAGTGGAAATTAATAATAAAACAAGAATCGTGTTGCACAGATCACTGAAGAAGTGCAAATATGAAACGCGCTGATCCTTATGAAATATGGTTTCACTTTCATTTAAAGAGCATTAAAATGTGATTTCGGCGGCGGTAAGACTACCTTTCTTTTGTGCAGTAGTAATTACACATGCAACAAACTCTCTTGCTGTAAAGAAAAGGTACACGTTCGAGAACTATATTAAACAACGTGTTTGCAGTGTTTACTTTCAGATACTGCAGGTCTGTAAACCCATGTACCTCAGTGGAGCTGTGTTAAGCCCTTTTACAATAATACTGACCCTGATGTTTGGTAGAAAATCCTCCTACAAACATCATCATGCTTGAAGCCTACTGAAAGAGGGCATTTTAGTGACAGCAATGCCATAGCTTTAACAAACAAGCATTTGCAATGCAATAGGTCTCGCATTTGGGAGAGTTTAAGCTATTGGCATTGTAAATGACAATGCCCTTTATTTATCTGTTTTGCTAAGAAACACATAAATAAAAGGCATCGTCATTTGCAATGGCAATAGCTCAAACTCTTGTAAATGCGAGACCTATTCAAAGAAGCCGGCTGCTTGGAAAGTGAAAGCGCGCATGGCGCACTGAATGTTGCAGGAAAGCAAGTACCAGAAACTCATTAAAGAAAATAGTGCTTACAGCCTAAATAAGACATACCGTGTAACAACCGAAGTAAAAGGGCCAGTCCTCATGGGAGGTTACAAATGAAGACAAGGCGGTACTAACAAGCCAATTAACGAATCAGAAGCCAGCATTTACGAAGGACAATGACACAAGCCAAAGACAAATATGGGCGGAGAATAGGCGGGGCTTCTATTCCATACTCCAATACAGCATGCCGCAGAGCAGCGCATGCGCTGTCCAGGCTGGACCTAAAAAGCATTTCAACTAGTCCCAGGTGAAATGTCTGTTAGGTCGGCATAATCTTGCGTAATTTCACTTTACTCATGTTATGCAAAATTCCCCAAATTGTTTTATTATGCCAACTCCCTTAATTATGTGCCTTTCTCAGCAGAAATTGTACGCGTGGGAACAAGGTGAATGACCAGAATGTGAATGGCTGCTGTTTGGGGCGCTTATGGTTGTTGTGCTATTTTTTAGTGTGAAATGCGTCCTCGTTTCCAAAATGGACCTGAGGACACTTTTCATGCTAACCTGTAGCCTCAAAAGGGGGTTTGCATTTCGTGTAATTATACCTAATTTTACATAATTTTTCTAAATTTTCAAGAAATTACCCAAAAGGCAAATTTTGCAAATTTTGTGCACCCCTAATTTGAACCTGGCACTTGGCAAGAGCTACACATTTCTTATTACCTAGCATGTCTCTCGTTATCATTATTCCAAAGAAACATCACTTAGTCGTTTTCTTAATACAACAGAACACAACATAGTCCCTGTTTCTGTCATGTTCAATGCTGTTGATTCAGACATATGTTTCACCTTCTACTTTCGGGAACAGTGGTTAAAAATATGCACAATTACACATTGTGCACCTAAATATAACACCTGTGTTGTAAAGTGGATTATTGGTAGGGGCAAATGTAGGTCTGCCACTGGCAATAAGGCCACTAACCATTGGTAGGACTCAGCATAGGTCTTAGAAAATTATTCCTATGCTCAACCCTTGGTAACGTGGCTGCGAGCAGACAGGCTTAACTTCAAAGACAGGTATGTAAAACATTTAAAAACACCAATTCAGTAAATAATTAAGACACAACATATAATAAAAATCCAACACCAATTTATAAAAATAGGAAATATTTTTATCTTTAAAATGACACCAAGACTACAAATATCCAATGTAGGGAACCGGAGATATGAATTTTCAAAGATTTAGCAAAATATATCACTTAGAAGCTTATAGCACCATATTGGGATACAGGCTCGCGATAGACCGACCCAAAGTCAAAGTTTCAGGCTGACCGCGATGGAGCCCTGAGCGGATACCCCACGCGGAAGGTCCCGGTCACAGTTTTTACCTTCGGACTTAGAAACTTTTCTGGAGCTTTTTCTTGCGAGGTCCCTCGAAGCTCTCAGCCAGTCCGGATTCGGTGAGGGTTCGCCGGCTTGCCTTGCGATGAGCTCCCGGTCACCTTTCTACGTTCAGACTTAGAAACTTTTGCGGTCCGACCTCTGGAGCATTCCAGCGGAGCAAACCCAGGATCCAGGCCGACACGCGGTTGAAGGCAGGCGGCTTGGCTTTCGCGGTTGCTCCCGTTCACCTTTTCTACGAGCGGACTTATTAACTTTTCTGGAGCTTTTTCTCGCGGGGTCCCTCGATGCTCTTCACCAGGCCAGATTCGGTGAGGGTTCGCCGGCCTCGGATTTCTTCTACTCCTGGTCAAACTCTGGAAGTTGGACCGACGGAGCTTTTAGCGAGACGAACCTGGATGGCTTGGCCGGCTCGCGGTTGAAGGCAGGCGGCTTGGCTGACCAGGTTGAGTCGGTCCCTCTATGGAGCTTTTTTCAAAGTTCCTCCAAAGTTCTCCAAACTTCTTGAACTTCTTCCTGAAGTTCCTCAAAGGGTCCCAAAGTGTCTCAAACTCACTCCAAGGGTCTGGAAGCTCCAAGATGGTCCTTGAAAGTTGAGGACTTCAGTTCCCACAATCCACTTGGACGTCACCCTTACAAATCCACTGATAGTTCCCCAGGTTGATGATCCTTGGTGGTGAGGGTCCAGGTGAGCTCTGTTAACCTGTAGCTTGCAGGGAGTCCACTCTTTACTTCTTTTTCAGCAAGGTAGTCCACAGGGCTGTAGTTTCTGATGGTGCAGGCTTCAGAGGTCAGGCCTTAGAATTTGCACAGCAAAACCTCTCAGCTTGGCACCCTGTCTTGCTTTCTTCAGTTTCAAGCAGCAGATCTGGAAGGCTCTGCCCCTCTCAGATACTTATTCCAAGTTCTCTGGGTCAGGCAGGAGGTCACTCCTGACCAATGGGAGCAGGGTAACTCCTCAAAGATATGACCACATCCTGTAGAGTGTGGCATTATTTTGTCCCAGAGTGCAACAAATCTTTCAAATCCATAATGGCTGATTTTCCAGCAAGGAGGTAAGAGCTGGCTAACCACACCCCTAGGACGGCTAATTTACTTAGACTCTCCCCCCCTGCATCTGCTCATACCTTCCTTAATCCTACCATCTGCCTAAGGTGGAATGTTCAGAGTTGTAAATGACACTGTTCTCTGCTCTCCTCTTTGAAGAACATAGTTTACGACTCCTCCCCTGGCCTGGCATTCCTATGGAACAGCACACTGCCCTGCCAGCAGAGCTGGTTGACCCCAGGGGCTCTTTATCACCTCTTCAAGGCAGCCTGGCTAATCCACTTAACTCTGACCAATCAGGGCAGACCACTGGAAGGCTGAATCTGGACCTACAAACAAGAAAGTCTTATAACTTCTTGTATGTACACTTTAGGAGAAATTCAACAATATCATATTGTGGGATTTATTAATACCATTCGGTGAAGTCTTTGAATGGGACTTCTAGCCCTCTCCTATCAAGAGTTATTAGAGAATAACTTCCTACCATGTTAACCTATGAAGCAGGGGATTTGCAATGAGAAAAATTACTTGGGCCATTTTTCCAGCACCAGGACTTACAAAAACATATTTAGAAGTACTTTGCTTATATCTACAGGACCCCCACCCCATGGGACACTTAGGTGATACTTTAGGGTTCTGAATCTGTAGAAATATTGCAGATCCTCACTTCACAGTGCTCCTAGCATCAAAGTCGAATTTGTCAGCACTTTATCACAATGTGGGGAGTGAAATGTGAAATTTCACTTAACCCAGGGCATATAAAACTCATTTTATAAGGGTCTAGCTTATAGATACCTGACCCCCCACCCCTGGGACACCTAGGGGAGACCCTGGGGGTCCCTAATATGCCATAACATCATTGTATATTATCCATTTTTAAGTGCCCCAAACACCAAAGTCGAGTTTGGGCACAATTTACTTTTTAAAAGCAGTCCTGGCACCCAGGGCTGCTTTTAAAACTGACCTCAGGCCTCAGCAGTGCACGCATGCAAGTGCAGAAAGCTGCTGGCCTCTAAACTGCCATGCCCTACTATATACTAGGGTCTGATAGGTAGCTTCAATTCCCCTGCCCTATTATATACTAGGGGCTTATAGGGTAGGTCATGCCAATCACAGGGGTACCCCAACCCATAGTGTACCCTAGTGTATGTAGGTGTTTTCACTGTATTCTAAGTGTTTTCAGCATAGCACTGGCCCTGGGCCTGGTTAGGCAAAGCCCAGGGTCAGTCAGAGTCAGTCACCACCAGTACCATTCAGCAAAAAGTTGGGGGGTGCCCAGGGCACAGGATGACTTTGCAACATAGACCCCCCCACCAAACGAAAGGTGATGGGTTACTAACCTACACCCTGGTAGTCCTCATCAGCTAAGTGGAAAAACCTGGAAAGTCCATCTGCATTTGCATGGGCAACCCCAGGTCTGTGTTCCACTGTAAAGTCCATTCCCTGCAGGGAAATGGACCACCTTAACAGCTTGGGATTCTCCCCTCTCATCTGCATGAGCCATCTGAGAGGCCTGTGGTCAGTTTGAACATGAAAGTGAGTCCCAAACAAATATGGTCTCAACTTTTTCAGGGACCAAACCACAGCAAAAGCCTCTCTCTCAATGCCACTCCGCCTCTGCTCTCTGGGAAGAAGCCTGCTAATAAAGGCAACTGGCTGATCAAGGCCCTCTTCATTTAGCTGTGACAACACTGCCCCAATCCCTTGGTCTGAAGCATCTGTCTGAACCACACATTCTTTTGTGTAGTCAGGGGCCAGTAGCACTGGTGCTGAACACATAGCAGCTTTCAGAGTGTCAAAGGCCTTCTGACACTCTGGGGTCCAAGCCACCTTCGTGAGCCTCTTTTTAGAAGTGAGTTCTGTTAGGGGCCCCACAATGATCCCATAATTTTGAACAAACCTTCTATAGTACCCTGTCAGTCCAAGGAATGCCCTGACCTGAGTCTGGGTAACAGGAGCTGTCCAATCCAAAATAGTTTGGATTTTAGCTTGGAGAGGCTGTACATGGCCCCCACCTACCAGGTGACCCAGGTACACCACAGAACTCTGCCCTATTTGGCACTTGCTTGCCTTAAAAGTCAGGCCTGCCTGCTGCATGGTCTGAAGCACTTCCCTTAGGTGGCTTAAGTGATCCCCCCCCGGTAGAACTGTATACAGCTATATCATCCAGGTAAGCTGCACTGAACTGTTACAACCCAGACAAGACCCTGTTCACCAACCTTTGGAAGGTGTCAGGTGCATTCTTTAAGCCAAAGGGCATTACCTTGAACTGATAATGTCCCTCTGGTGTGGAGAATGCTGACCTCTCCTTTGCTCCATCAGTGAGGGCAATCTGCCAGTAACCTGAAGTCAAATCAAAAGTACTCAGGTACTTAGCAGCCCCTAACCTGTCAATGAGCTCATCAGCTCTAGGTATAGGGTGAGCGTCAGTCTTTGTGACTGCATTCAATCCTCTGTAGTCCACACAGAACCTTAACTCCTTGGGTCCCCCTGAGGATTAGGTTTAGGCACCAGCACCACTGGACTGGCCCATGGACTCTCAGACGGTTCAATTACCCCCAATTCCAGCATCTTAGCAACCTCAGCTTTAATGCTGGCTCTGACATGGTCAGACAACCTGTACAGTTTATTTTTGACAGGTAGGCTGTCACCAGTGTCAATGTGGTGCACACACCACTCAGTGATGCCTGGGGTCAAAGAGAACAGGCCAGCAAACTGCTCCAGCACTTGCTTACAGTCTCTGTGCTGCTGGTCTGTCAACTTGGGAGAGAGTATCACCCCTCCACTGACCCATCTTGCACATTAGTGGAGAGGAGGTCGGGCACAGGCTCAGTTTCCTCCTCCACACCCTCTTCAGTGACCAGTAACATGGTCATGTCTGCCCTGTCATGGTGGGGTTTCAATCTATTCACATGCAGGACCCTATGAGGGTTCCTGGGGGTGCCAAGGTCAACCCAATAGGTAACCTCACCCTTCTTTTCTAAGATTGGATAGGGCCCACTCCACTTGTCATGGAGGGCCCTGGGAGCCACGGGCTCCAGCACCCACACCAATTGTCCTGGAGTATACTCAGGCATAGTAGCCTTTTGATCATACCAGTGCTTCATGAGCTCATGGCTGGCCTCCAGTTTCCTGTTTGCCTTGTACATGTACTCCGCCATTCTAGATCTCAGGCCTAGCACATAGTCAAGCACATTGTCCTTTGCTTCTTTAAGAGGCTTTTCTAAAGACTCTCTCAGCAGGCTCAATGGCCCCCTCACAGGGTGTCCAAACAACAACTCAAAGGGACTGAAACCAACCCCTTTCTGTGGCACCTCCCTGTAGGCAAACAGTAAGCATGGGAGGAGAACATCCCATCTCCTCCTGAGTTTCTCTGACAACCCATTTATCATGCCCTTCAGGGTTTTGTTGAATCTCTCAACAAGACCATTTGCTTGTGGGTGATAGGGGGTGGTGAACTTGTAGTTGACACCACACTCATCCCACATAGCAGTCAGATAGCTGGACACGAAATTTGTGCCCCTATCTGACACCACCTCTTTTGGAAAACCGACTCTGGTGAACACACCAAGCAGTGCTCTAGCCACTGCAGGACCATCAATGGTTCTAAGAGGGATTGCTTCAGGGTACCTAGTGGCATGGTCCACTACCACTAAGATATACCTATTCCCTGATACAGTAGGTGGGTCCAGGGGACCAACAATGTCCATCCCCACCCTTTCAAAAGGAACCCCAACCACTGGCAGTGGTATTAGGGGAGCTTCTGTCTTGCCCCCTGCCTTGCCACTGGCCTGACAGGTGACACAGGAGCTGCAAAACTCCTTTACCTTTTCAGACATATGGGGCCAGTAGAAATGGTTCACCAACCGGTTCCATGTCTTTGTCTGTCCCAAATGTCCTGCCAAGGGGATATCATGACCCAAAGTCAGGATGTACTCTCTGTACCTCTGGGCACCACCAACCTCCTGGTGGTCCCCTCCTTGAGGTTTCTGGCCTCAGTATAAAGCAGTCCATCTTCCCAGTAGAGTTTGTGAACCCCACTGTCATCCCCTTCCTCTTTCTTAGAAGCAATCCGCCTCAAGCTCTCAAGGGTGGGGCAGTCACGCTGTCCCTTACTGAACTCCTCTCTGGAGGGTCCACCTGCTCCTGTCAGTTCTGCCAAATCTGACAGCTCTGGCAGGGATGGAGTCCCTCCCTCAGAGGCCAGATCCTCCCCATCAGGGTTAGATTCTGCCTGCACCTCTGGAGTTCCCTGAGCTGGCTCACCAGGCCCAGTACCCTTGTCCTTGGATGCTTGGCCCTTTGTTCCAGGGTCCAAGTGTCCAGCCCCTCCCTTCTGGCTAGTCTGTGACCTAGTCACAGCACATACCCACTCAGGGAGCTCCAATATTTTCATATGGAGTCCTCTCTCCACCTCTGACCACACAGAGGCTTCAAGATCATTGCCCAGTAAACACTGGACTGGGAGCACCTTTGACACAGCTACCTTCATAGGTCCTGTCACACCTCCCCATTCCAAATCCACCACAGCCATAGGATGGAGTTTGGTAGTGCTGTCTGCATAAGTCACCTGGTGAAACTCACCAGGTAACAACCTTTCTGGAGGCACCAGCTCATCCAGGACCATAGTTACACTAGCCCCAGTGTCTCTGATAGCCTCAACCTCAGTCCCATTCACTTTAGGCCTCTGCCTGTACTTGTCCATGTTTGGAGGTAAGGCAGCAAGGGTTGCAATATTCACCCCACCCAGGGACACTAAGGTTGCTTCCACCACCTGACTACTCCTCACTGGGGCACCACTCTCCACCCCTACACTGACACTGGCAATCCCTGTAGATGGCCCCTTAGGGGGGAGCTTCTTGGCGCAGACAGCATCTCCTTGTTTGTGCCCTGGCTGGTTACAGTCAAAGCACTTACCCACTTTTGAGGGATCAAAGAACCTACCATTCTTTCCCCGATTCCACCTCCCTTTGGATTTGGGTTGGCTCGGGCCCCCCCCCCTCCTTGTGCAGGTTTTTGTGGGTCTTTGGAGGACTCCTTCTGGTTTTGACCTTCTTTCCCTTGGGCTTTCCCCTGGGGAGGGACCTGTCCTCCTTTCTTCTGGTTACCCCCCTGGTGCTGAATGGAAACCCGGGTTCTCACCCACTCATCAGCTGCTTCACCCAGTTCTCTGGGGTCTGTCAGCTTAGAGTGCACTAGATACTGGCGTAACTTCTCTTCTGCACAATGAGTCAAAATATGTTCTTTCAAACACAAATTATGCAATCCCTCATATGTGTCAACTTTGTTACCAACAATCCAGCCTTCTAGTGCCTTCACTGAAACGTCCACAAAGTCTACCCAAGACTTTGAACTCAATTTCTGGGTGCCTCTAAACTTCACCCTGTACTGCTCTGGAGTCAGACCAAACCTCTTGACTAAGCATGCCTTCATCTGCTGGTATGATTCTGCATCCTCTCCCTTCAGGGTCAGGAGCCTATCCCTCCCAGCTACTGGAATCAACTCCCACAGGAGTGCACCCCAATACCTAGAGTGGACCCTACTCATTCTAAGTGCCCTCTCAAAAGCTGCTAGCCACTTGTCAATGTCATCCCCCTCAGTGTACTTGGGTGCTATACCCTTAGGAAGTTTGTGATCAAATGCACCACCCCTGGACATTTCAAAATCTTCATCATTTTCAGTTCCACCATTTCTTTTCAACACCTCCTCCCTCTCCCATCTCTTCTCAGCCAATTCCAGTTTCCTCTGCTCCAAAGCTATCAAAGCTAATTGAGCCTTAAGCTGTCTCTCTGCAAGGGACGGTGGTGGTCCCTGAGTAAGGGACCCTTCCCCACTCCCACCTTCTGGATTCATATGGCTCACACTAGAGAAAATGGAAGCGGCATCATCCTCACCCTCCTCTTGGATGAGGTTGGGGGGGGACACCCTCTATCCCCCCTTGACTCTCCTCAGCTGCCCCAGCCCAGGCCTTTAGGGACTCAAGCAACCCTGCCTTCTTAAGCTTCCTGAAAGCAGGCAGCCCCCTAAGCCTACACTGTACCCTAAGATCAGCCATCTTAAACTGGGACAGTTTAGCCAGGTCCAGCTCCATGGTTCCCTAGTTTTGGGTCACAAAAACTAGGCACAACAGACTTAGAACAATTTGGAAAAATCAAAACAATGGATTAAAAACAGTTTAGTCCAAATTCCAAAAATCAAACTCAAAAGTTTTGTTCTAAGGCCATTTACAGGATTTTTATAATCTTAATTCACTTTACTGAAAGGTGTACTTTTAAACACAAGTCCTCATCCACACCGCTGAGCACCAAATGTTGGAAAGTGGATTATTGGTAGGGGCAAATGTAGGTCTGCCACTGGCAATAAGGCCACTAACCATTGGTAGGACTCAGCATAGGTCTTAGAAAATTATTCCTATGCTCAACCCTTGGTAACGTGGCTGCAAGCAGACAGGCTTAACTTCAAAGACAGATATGTAAAGCATTTAAAAACACCAATTCAGTAAATAATTAGGACACAACATATAATAAAAATACAACACCAATTTATAAAAATAGGAAATATTTTTATCTTTAAAATGACACCAAAACGATAAAAATCCAATGTAGGGAACCGGAGATATGAATTTTCAAAGATTAAGCAAAATATATCACTTAGAAGCTTATAGCACCATATTGGGATACAGGCTTGCGATAGACCGACCCAAAGTCAAAGTTTGAGGCCGACCGCGATGGAGCCCTGAGCGGATACCCCACGCGGAAGGTCCCGGTCACAGTTTTTACCTTCGGACTTAGAAACTTTTCTCGAGCTTTTTCTCGCGAGGTCCCTCGAAGCTCTCAGCCAGTCCAGATTCGGTGAGGGTTCGCCGGCTTGCCTTGCGATGAGCTCCTGGTCACCTTTCTACGTTCGGACTTAGAAACTTTTGCGGTCCGACCTCTAGAGCATTCCAGCGGAGCAAACCCAGGATCCAGGCCGACACGCGGTTGAAGGCAGGCGGCTTGGCTTTCGCGGTTGCTCCCGGTCACCTTTTCTACGAGCGGACTTAGAAACTTTTCTGGAGCTTTTTCTCGCGGGGTCCCTCGATGCTCTTCACCAGGCCGGATTCGGTGAGGGTTCGCCGGCCTCGGATTTCTTCTACTCCCGGTCAAACTCTGGAAGTTGGACCGACGGAGCTTTTAGCGGGACGAACCTGGATGGCTTGGCCGGCTCGCGGTTGGAGGCAGGAGGCTTGGCTGACCAGGTTGAGTCAGTCCCTCTATGGAGCTTTTTTTCAAAGTTCCTCCAAAGTTCTCCAAACTTCTTGAACTTTTTCCTGAAGTTCCTCAAAGGATCCCAAAGTGTCTCAAACTCACTCCAAGGGTCAGGAAGCTCCAAGATGGTCCTTGAAAGTTGAGGACTTCAGTTCCCACAATCCACTTGGACGTCACCCTTACAAATCCACTGGTAGTTCCCCAAATTGATGATCCTTGGTGGTGAGGGTCCAGGTGAGCTCTGTTAACCTGTAGCTTGCAGGGAGTCCACTCTTTACTTCTTTTTCAGCAAGGTAGTCGACAGGACTGTAGTTTCTGATGGTGCAGGCTTCAGAGGTCAGGCCTTAGAATTTGCACAGCAAAACTTCTCAGCTTGGCACCATGTCTTGCTTTCTTCAGTTTCAAGCAGCAGATCTGGAGGACTCTGCCCCTCTCAGATACTTATTCCAAGTTCTCTGGGTCAGGCAGGAGGTCACTCCTGACCAATGGGAGCAGGGTAACTCCTCAAAGATATGACCACATCCTGTAGAGTGTGGCATTATTTTGTCCCAGAGTGCATCAAATCTTCCAAATCCATAATGGCTGATTTTCCAGCAAGGATGTAAGAGCTGGCTAAACACACCCCTAGGATGGCTAATTTACTTAGACTCTCCCCCCTGCATCTGATCATACCTTCCTTAATCCTACCATCTGCCTAAGGTGGAAAGTTCAGAGTTGTAAATGACACTGTTCTCTGCTCTCCTCTTTGAAGAACATAGTTTACGACTCCTCCCCCTGGCCTGGCATTCCTATGTAACAGCACACTGCTCTGCCAGCAGAGCTGATTGACCCCAGGGGCTCTTTATCACCTCTTCAAGGCAGCCTGGCTAATCCACTTAACTCTGACCAATCAGGGCAGACCACTGGAAGACTGAATCTGGACCTACAAACAAGAAAGTCTTATAGCTTCTTGTATGTACACTTTAAGAGAAATTCAACAATATCATATTGTGGGATTTATTAATACCATTCGGTGAAGTCTTTGAATGGGACTTCTAGCCCTCTCCTATCAAGAGTTATTAGTTAATAACTTCCTACCATGTTAACCTATGTAGTAGGGGATTTGCAATGGGAAAAATGACTTGGGCCATTTGTCCAGCACCAGGACTTACAAAAACATATTTTATAAGTACTTTGCTTATATCTACAGGACCCCCACCCCATGGGACACTTAGGTGATACTTTAGGGGTTCTGCATCTGTAGAAATATTGCAGATCCTCACTTCACAGTGCTCCTAGCATCAAAGTCGAATTTGGGCAGCACTTTATCACAATGTGGGGAGTGAAATGTGAAATTTCACTTAACCCAGGGCATATAAAACTCATTTTATAAGGGTCTAGCTTATAGATACCTGACCCCCACCCTTGTGACACCTAGGGGAGACCCTGGGGGTCCCTAATATGCCATAACATTGTAGGTTATCCAATTTTAAGTGCCCCAAACACCAAAGTCGAGTTTGGGCACAATTTACTTTTTAAAAGCAGTCCTGGCACCCAGGGCTGCTTTTAAATCTGACCTCAGGCCTCAGCAGTGCACACAGCAAGTGCAGAAAGCTGCTGGCCTCTAAACTGCCATGCCCTACTATATACTAGGGACTGATAGGTAGCTTCAATTCCCCTGCTCTATTATATACTAGGGGCTTATAGGGTAGGTCATGCCAATCACAGGGGTACCCCAACCCATAGTGTACCCTAGTGTATGTAGGTGTTTTCACTGTATTCTAAGTGTTTTCAGCATAGCACTGGCCCTGGTTAGGCAAACCCCAGGGTCAGTCAGAGTCAGTCACCACCAGTACCATTCAGCAAAAAGTTGGGGGGTGCCCAGGGCACAGGATGACTTTGCAGCAACCTGTAACTACAATAGAGATGTAGTTGCATAAAACAAACTACATTGTGAATATGTTTGCCTGTAAACTTGGAGGGTGTAAGTAAAGGGCAGAATTTATAGTGTCTTTGCAATTTGCAAGTTGTTTCTTGCAAACATGTTTGCGTGATCATGGAAAAAAGAGTAAAGATATTTTGTAGAAGCACACACTTCTTAATACAGCAAATAAAATTGCATATCCTTGCAACTTCTAGTAGGAAAAATAATCAATCTCCAACACTCAATATAAATCTTCTACTTATCTAATCTTCGTCACCATGAATCATTCCTGCGCCGGTAAAACAAGGAAGATAGAATATCATTAGGAGAAGTGCTTGAAATGCATTTTGCTCCATGGATAGAATTCCTGCTTCCTTGCATTCTAAGCAGGCCTTCGCCAATTCTCCACTTTTATTTGGAAAGTGTCATGCTGTTTCAGGATAATAGGGCGCAATGATTAACTTCTAAATCTAAAAAAAACTAAATAATTTCAGCGCTCTACATTTTATTTAGGAGTCCACAGCCAGTGTCCAATGCCAGGGCTGCCAAATACCAGAGTTGACTAGTCCATTCCACCTCATGCTTCTTTCTTCGGCCATCGTACACTTCCAGTGGGTTGACCTCACTTTTGCAGTCTCTTGCTATCCCTGCTTTCAGGCTTTGCCGCTGTTTCGTATCATGCAAGTCTCCCTTCCTTCTCCCTTTTCTGCCTTTCTCTCTCTTACTTAAAGTCGAATGATAGAAAATGCCCCGGTTATTTACCGGTAATCTTCATTACTCCTAGTATAGTCTTCCTCGCCACATGAGTTACGTAGTGAGCTTTAGCTCCACACCAGAACACTCCAAAGAAAATTAGCATCCCATGCCTCCCATCCCTCCCCAACATGGCCGACCCCTGTCACCCATGACCCAGTATAAGGGGAGGGTCGACCCACCCTACTTCATGTAGAACTACCAAGCCCCAAGAACCACATGAAGCCGATAGCCAAACAGGGAGGGAGGGATGGGAACTCATGTGGCGAGGAAGACTATACTCGGAGTAATGAAGATTACCGGTAAGTAACCGGGGCATTACCTCCTCGTAAGTCTTCCTCGCCACCAGAGTTACGTAGTGAGCACATACCAAAGCCAAGCGGCTTCATGGAACCTCACAAGAAACCACTGAGAAGAAGGAGATGCCAAAGAACCATGACAAAACCAAACAACACAGATGAAGGGACGAAACCACCCAATAGACAGGCAAACACAAGCTGGAAGAACCAGCCCCGAGAAGGGCCACAGCGAAACCACCCGGTAATGAGCCATGAACATGTGCGGAGAGAACCAGGCCACAGCCCGACAATCACCCAGGTAGAAACCCCTGTGAAAAGAAGCCCAAAACACAGAGAGACTCCGGGCAGACTGACCCTGAACCAGGGCCGATGACCCTAGACCCCCGAGACCCGTAGGCCAGCAAGAAAACCCGGCTAATGCAGCAGCCAAAAGCGGACAGAGAACGCTCGAAACCAGACCGCACGGTGCCAAAAGCAACAAACAAACTGGCACAACAACAGAAAGAAGCAGCCCAGTCCAAAGACACGAAGACCGCCTGACGGACATCCAAAAGGGCCAACGGGAAAACAGCGCCACCAGCCACCACACCCCCGAACACGGGAGGAGCGAACAGAAGAGAGGCAAAAGAGCAGTGAACTGGGCAAACAAACAGAGCCACTGCCGGGGACTCAAACTGCGCCTGGAACAAAAGGGACACAGCCGCCCCCAGGGAGACGGAAGCCATGGGAGGAAAAACCCAGCACCAGAGAAACTCCATGCAGCACTCCGTCACCCCAGCCCCGTAACACCCCTGGAGAACGAGGCACGTAAAAACCGCCCGGACCAGAAACCAGGAACCCCCGCTAGGTTGGGGCAAACCCCAGACAAACCAAAGGAACGGCCAGCAAAAGCGGGATGAGAAACCCGCCAGCAGGGGGACCAAACTACCCTGCACAGACCGGGAACCCAAGGACGCCCCACAGCCCCGCAGGCCAGCAAAGGCTGCAACTACTCGGGAAGGGGACACCAAAAAAGGAAGACCGCAGGCCGCACCCGCAGACAGGCGGGATGGAAGCCGCGAGCCTGACCCACGACCCATCAGAAGGGGAAGAAACTGGATACCTCCAACCACAAACCCAGATCGGACCGAACCCGTGGCGACACAACCACCGGCACAGCTGAAACCGAGGGACAAGGAGACCGTCGGGACAAGAGAGGTACACCAATGGGAACAGACGAAGACGAGCCCAGGGGAGCAATAGGCAGCCACAGAGAGCAATACCAGCACCCCCAACCACGGGACACAGACAGGACCACATGAGGACGAACCAGAACCAAAGACGGGCCAGTAGCACCTAAACCCACCGGCCGGAAAGAGCCTCAAGAGAAAGACGATGTAGAGCACTGCCAGGTAACAGGGCACAAACCACACACCGTGGAGAAACCCGACCAAGGCAGACAACCCCAACACGAAAGCCAGTGGGGCAGAGGACAAACCAAGGGGGAGGGCCCTGAACCAGAAGAGCATGCCTCCACACACGAAACTGGCAGTGACAACGACATGAAGGGGGACAGGCCCAATGAGGTAGGCAAGCAAAACCTAGAAGAACAGAAACAGGATGGGGAAGACGCCAAGACCCCACCAACAAACTGGAACCGGACGAAAAGGCCCCGCTGGAGAAGAACCTGAATGATTGCCAACAGCGCCGCAGCAAGCACAGACAAAGCGAACAACCACAGCAAAGGCGAGTGCCGAACCCTAGACCCGACAAAGCCGGCGCCACCAAAAGGCAGCAGACCAACCAAAGAGCAACAGCTCACCGGGAACGAGCTGGCGAGCCCACCAACGGAAAACAGGCTTCACCAGGGCGGCAAGGACCCATGGCAGGACCCACGGGTCCAAGACAGAGGCCACCGAGGACGAGAGGACAGGCAAAAGACGGCCCCCAACCGAGCCCCAACAGCCGGGATCCGAGGAGAAGCACGACTTGGAAGTGGTCACAGAAGCCTCCCGACAAGCCGGGAGCAGGCACAGAAAGGGGGGCCGTGGCCATGCCCCTGGCCATGGAAGGGCAAGCCCTCTAGAAGCAAAAGCCCACACAGCGACCACCGAAGCGGCCCAGGGAAGGAAGGACCAGAGCCAACAGCAGCCCGCCACCCTCAGACATGCAGTAGGTCAACAGCACCCGGAAACCCCAGGCGGTCTCCCAACCAGGCACTAACCAGGCCAGACTCCGTCCAATGTCCGAGAGCATACGAGAACAGGAGCATTCATGGTGGAACGGCCGCATGCACAAAGTCAGGAAAAGGGAACAAGCAGGCAGGGACAACACAGCAAACAAAAATGCAGCCACGGCCCTGTGATATACAAAAAATAAACGCCAATACAGAGAAAACCTGCCCGCCCCACAGAAGCGGAAAAACCCCCTCAGAAAATGCACAGCATCAAGGAACGTAATAACCCCTATTTGCTGTCTGGCTGAGAAGGCATAAACGAAATGCACGCCTACCGCAAGGCAACGTGGCGCTGAATAACAGATGCCTACCATAGTCACCCAACAAAATGGCACACAAGAAATCAACCCCAGAAGGAGAAAAGGAGAAGTGGACCAGCCGGGATCCAAACCAGAGGACAAACACAGGCTGCTGCAGTGAACGCAGAAGGCCACTGAGCCACCAGACCCGGCAGCGATGGAGAAAACCCAAACACAAAGGAAGTAACAGCACCAGCAGCATTAACAGAGAACCCACAACAGTGAAACACCATGAAAGGAACACAGAACCCCAGCATCAGGGATTGTCATTTCCCTTTTTTTTTTTTGTGTCATTATCTTCCATTTGATCCAACACAATGGCACTCACAAAACGAACCTCAGAAGGATGAAAGGCAAAGAGGACCCGCCGGGATCCGAACCTGTGACCATGAGGTGAAACACCGGCAGCAGCAGTGAAAGCACAAGCCCACGGAGCCACCACACCCTGCTGCGAGGATGAAAACCCAAACTCCCAGAAAGCAACAGTGCCGCAACCACCAGGCCACAGCGACCCACAAAAAAAAAAAACGACAGAAGGGAGAGGGAACGGAGCGGGATGCCGACCACAGTCGGAAACCATGCAAGCACCCCCGCAACCACAGGCGGACACGAACCAGGAAGGGAACAAGGGCCAGCCGCCCAAGACAACAAGCAACAGGCATGCCAAATCCACTCCTAGCGGAAACGCCTAACCCCACGAAGTACCACAACAGAACCGCAAAAGGGCCGAAGGACAACGGGCCCAGGAGCCGCGGGAGGCGCCGCCCCCCCGAAGGCTCAACCCACCGGAACACACGAAGGAAGCCCGGAGGCGGGAAGAACCGCTGTCGCCCAACCGCCACACCGGGAGATGCGGAGGAGAGCGTCCCACGCACCACGACCCCGTCGAGAGACGCCGTGGAGGCAGAAATGCGGATCACAGGAAGATGCGGCAAAGCACAGCAGCTGCCGGCCAGCAACACAACGCCGCATGCTCGTGACCACCGCCGGAGCAGAGCCAAGCCCAGGAGCACGGTGGGCAAATCCAGGTGAGCCCGCAAGTGCAGAGGAGCACCAAACGGTAGAACTCCAAGCCGGCAGAGCCCGCTAGAGCAGGGTCGAACCACAAGGAGAGCCCCTCCGCCAGTGCCCGCTAGTGCAGGGCAGCCACAGCAAAGAAGAGCCAGAGAAATTCCCTAGCCACCAGCCAGCAGCCACGAGGGGGGAAGGGAGGGGAACCCAGAAAAGGAGCCCACTAGGGCAGGGCCTCACCCCCAGGGCCGTGGGACCTGCTAGAGTAGGACCTCACCCCCACTTACCTGAAATGCGCTCTGGAAGAGTCTGCAGCGCAGAACAAAAGAAACAGGAAGTGGGGTGGGTCGACCCCCCCTTATACTGGGTCAAGGGTGACAGGGGTCGGCCATGTTGGGGAGGGATGGGAGGCATGGGATGCTAATTTGCTTTGGAGTGTTCTGGTGTGGAGCTAAAGCTCACTACGTAACTCTGGTGGCGAGGAAGACTTACGAGGAGGTAATAGGCACTAGTTCCCAAAACTGAGTGCCAGTGCCTACCACATGCAACCACGGGCACAAATTAAGCCAGGGGAGAAATTGTATTCTGCCATGTGCATATTTGGTCTCCAGTTTACTAGTTTATTTTGTGTGTTTATAGCAGCAAAGCTGGTATGTATCATTAAATCCTCTACTGGCTATTATACTTTCCAAACTGCCCACTGGAGAAGAAATTGGACGAGTCTAACGATATCAGTTCCATTTACCATTCAGTGAACGATGGAGAGATGGCATCTCGTGGAATCCACAACAAACGGTCCCAATGGATACCTACGGATAGGGCCGCAACACAGTGAGCGGTCCGAGAGAGAGAAAATCTAGAAGTAACGTGGGGTCAACATGCACACGGACGTCAGCGCGTCAGAGGAGCTGACGTCAGCATTCCATTCACTGACATATTTGTAAACAATGACGACAGACATGCTCAATACAATATGACTGTTGTTTTAAATTGAATGGTTCATACTGTCATTTTCCCGTTTCCTTTTTTCACTTATGCACGAGCACCTTCCTTGAGCGCTTGTGTTACACAAGATGGAGCAACCATTGTATGTAAATAATGTGTATATATATTGATGAGTTTCATTGCACTTTGAATTAGCTTTATTTAGATGTGGTTCTTTGAGTTTTGGATAGATGTATATATATTGTTGAATTTCAATACAATTTGAATTAGCTTCATTTAGTTGTGGTTCTTTGAGTTTTGGACATATACATATATACATATATATATATATCAAAACAAACCCTTTCAGGCATAGAGTGACGCATAAATTATGCAAAAAAAGAAGCAGAGAACTCTGGGTAGTTCTCAAGTTTAGGTGGCAAGCAGCTCCAGTATAGAGTACTGGTGTTGAGAGTGCTCTATACTGGAGCTGCATGCCACCTAAACTTGAGAACTACCCAGAGTTCTCTGCTTCTTTTTTTGCATATATATATATATATATATATATATATATATATATATATATATATATATAGTTGAATTTCAACACAATTTGAATTAGCTTCATTTAGTTGTGGTTCTTTGTGTGCTGTAAAGTTTGTGTACTCTTCCCTTTTTCAGGAATAATATATGCCCCTTTCCTTTTGGATTGGTGGTTCATGATTACTTGTGTGGAGTCAGGATGGCTAATTAAATTGCTGATCCATAGGTATCCGCTAAGACCATTTTGTTGTATGTACTGCAATGTACCCAGGTCCTTTGGCTGATTGGGTTGCCCCATTGCTGTGTAATGAATTTGTGAAACCAAGCAGGCGGGCACTAGCATACTTAAATAAATCAGGCTACAGTAGCTAACTACCTACACACACATGACAAAGCGGCCACAACAGATACATGACACAGTTTAGACCTGGACAACACATCCACCTTGTATAGAATCACCTAGTGTGCCTGACTCAAAGATAAAGATCAAGTACAGCCGTGCGCATACAAAGTGCAGGCAAATAGCATAGTGTGGAATGTCAAGTACAAATAAACTGATCATACTGTGCGGAGGCGCAAATGAACACATGTAAGCAGTACACACATCAAGAGATGTGCATACAACACTAATTGCAATGCACATAAATATAGATGTCCGCAGAACACAAACTGTAGCACAACGCTAGAGTATTTCTGTGGTCTGGCATTGCAAAAAGGGAGTGGTGGCAGGCCTGAGCCTGCGTGGATGATTGTAGTTTTGTGTGAGTATAGGGTACTTCTTACCTGCATTATGTTTCATATAGGTACCCCAATATAGGCTCACGTAGTCACCTAACCTTTCCCCTACATTCTCCCCTACCATTACACTACATAACGGTTCTTTTTTTTTTTTTGTGTGTCCTCATTTATCCAAGTTATGCTTTAAATTCAAAGAAAAAGTGCATAAACCAAACCGTTAGGCAGATATTGTTTATCCCCGGTCACTCCTCAAGGGAGAGAAAGATAAAATTTATCTCCGGGTCAACAATTTAGCCTCTTGGTTAAGGAATGACACCAAATCTTAGATTTTTCTTTAGGCAGATGCTTTTTGAAGTAACAGTGGCCCTGCCACCAAAGCAGCCTCTTTAGCATATCGATAATCATTGGACCGTAAAACAAAAACTGGAGAAAGAGTATAGTATAAGAAAGTAGCGAGTAGAAAGATAAGGAACCCTTCAGTCAAAAAGCCATTGAAGAAGAGAAGAAAAGGAAATAAAGAAAACCAGATGTGCAGTTTATATATATAGATACTCACTTCTGTGTATTTAAAGTGGAGTTCTTAACCCAATCATCCCAAATTTCCCAATATTTTGTTTTCTTAACCTGTTTACCTGAACGATCTAGTAGGGATACCCTTTGGATGGAGTAAATCCATTCCTCTTCCGTAGGGGAACAGGGAAAAATCAATTTAATACATAATTCCCTCCGGGCCAGCAGAACCAGAGCAAAAAAAAGAGTTTTTATGATTTTTTGTTAAAATTTGATTATCAGAATCTTCTGATAACACCCCAAAGATTATGGAGGGTATAGTTAGCTTTATCTCATGACCCATAATGTCTGATATAGTCTTACCCACTTTCTGCCAAAAGGTTTGAATTGAGGGACACCGCCAAAACATATGGATCTCATTAGCGTTGTCTCCTCCACATTTCGGGCATTTCTTGATCACACGACTTCCCATTTTTGAAATTTTCAGTGGTGTCCAATATGCTTTATGTACTGTAAAAAGATGGTTCTTTTTTAAAGGTGCAGATTTCACACATGACCATAAAAGAGACGTAGATACTTGCCCTAATTTTTCGAGATCTACATCCGGCAGGTCCCTCTTCCAGATCTCTGTGAAAGCGGCATTCGTGACTTCTCCGCTTTGGACTAACAGCCAATACCACTCTGCTACTTCTTTCCTAGTTGTATGTCGTGAACAGATCTTTGACACTAAGTCCGCCTCTCCTTCTAGCTCTTTTCCTAAGGATTTTACCCAACTTGTCAATTGAAAGTACTTAAATTTCGAGACCGAATGTTCGCATATCAAGGAGAAATGATGCCATGAAATCAGTTCAGAGCCCACGATAAGTTGCCCCCATGTGCGAATCCCACAGGATCGAAGTGGGATGCAAGGGCATCCTCCAGACAAGCCGGGGTGCCTGGAGAGTCCCAAATAGGTGCTGCATCACTATAATATGGGATTTTTAAAAGTCGTCTCACCTGAATCCAAAGTTTGACGGCTGCCCCCAGAATCTTCAGTCTCACCTTCTTGAAGAATCTTGGGTGGCCAAACTTTAGGAGAAAAAACCCCGCCTGCTGAGAGAAGCTAACCGTAAGTGCCTTAAAAAGTGGAGAAAAAAATGAGCTTTCCATCAGTAATTGCCGAAAGTTCTTCAAATGAAAGGCACAATATTACAAATATAAATCTGGGGTAGCAATACCTCCATGTGCTTTCTTTCTTCTAAATTTCTTTAGGGCTATTCTTGGGCTTTTATTTCTCCAAAAGAAGCTAGAAAAAACATATAATAAATCACAACATTTTCAGCTTTTACTTCTCTCAGTTAGAGGAAAACAGGATATGATAGTGATCAATTTTTATAATAATATTTTTAATAGTTCAAGACACGAGATTATCACATTATTAGATGGTGAGTTAGCTAACTTTTTAAGGAGTGCAAGGACCGATTGCTTTTTAATTTGGGCAGGTGATTTTAACATTGAACTTTGTAAATTTATATCAGGGATCCAATGCGGATATGAGGATGAATTGGGCGATAACCCCTCACATTTCCCACATAATAACTATGGGAAATTATAAATTATGTTATGTTCAAGTATAATTTGGAAATTATGGAGATGGACGCCCAAGAGAATGCGCGAGAGGGAAGGTGTATTACCTATACATTCGAGGGAGCTAGGTCATCCTCATGTATTGATCATTTCATTATTTCAAGAAATTGTAGGCCTCTTGTTCATAAATGCAACGTACACCCCAGCTTATTAAGTGACCATCACCCTTTGTCATTAATATTAAAATCTCCACTTTTTAAAATAGATGAACCATGTATTTATGCTGCTGAGGTAAAGACACAGGGTGAAAATGGGATTTCTATCAAATGGGCAGGAGTCGATCCAAATGTTTTTTCAGAAAGGATAATCCGAAAAAATAACCAGCATATATCAACTGTTTTAGATAATTCTTCTAGTAGCACTGATATAGTTATGGCCTTTTTAAATATCTCGGCTGCAATTGCCGGAAATTTGAAACGCAAGCCTAGGACAAACAGGGTATATTGCCCAAGATGGTTTAACCAGCAGTGCTCCCGACTAAATAGGGATTTAAAGGAAGCTTTAAAAGCTATCCCTCGGAATAAGGAAGATATTAGTACCCTGCGGAAATTATATAAGCAAGCGTTAATTCAAAGAAAAATGGAGATTAGAGATACTGCGTGGGACAACTTGATTAAAGCTGCTGAAACCAAAGATTCGATACTTTTTTGGAAAACTTTGGATCAGCCACTTTTTAAAGATGTTCAGTCCGTTAAAGTTGATGTAGTAGTGACTCCTGAAGAATGGCTATCCCACTTTGAAGCTATTTTTAATGTGACACGCCAGTTTACTACAATAGTTGAGAATAATAGTATTATCCGATTAAATAATATCAAACCGGAAAGTATAAGTCATGAGGAGATTAGATCAGCTCTTTTGAATAGTGCTAGTGGGAAAGCGGCAGGCCCGGACGGGGTCCCAATTGATGTTTTTAAATATAATATGGATTTTTGGGTGCCCATCTTACATAAATTTTTTAATGCAACAATTAATGGGGTGATACCTGCAACTTGGGCTGAGAGCGTGATAGTTCCTATATTTAAAAAGGGCGATAGAAGTAGCGCGAGCTGCTATCGCCCAATATCTCTTCTTGATTCAACATCCAAGGTAATGGGCAGAATAATGCTGGCCAGACTGGAATACTGGGTAAAGGAAAAAAATATATTATCTGTAGTACAGTATGGTTTTAGAAGGGGCATCGGAACGATTGAGCAGTGCCTGAATCTTGAGTTGCTGATAGGAAAATATACCCTTGCAAGGGATGGCTCTCTCCACCTTTGCTTTGTTGATTTGTCAAGCGCTTTTGACTTGGTAAATCATTCAAAGTTATGGCAGACGCTTGAAGGGATGGGCGCCACACAGGACATAATTAGTTTTTTATCACAAATTTATGTACATTTGTCCTCGAGGATACGCTTCGGGGAAAATGGAGAATGCACTAAGCACTTTAGCATCACACGTGGGATAAGACAGGGTTGTACTCTTGCGCCCCTTTTATTTTCGCTTTACATTAATGGGGTCGACTCGTTATTACAGAATTTGAGTGTTGACGCTCCAAAGGTTGGTAATCGGGTCACCCCATTATTATTGTATGCCGATGATGCTGTCCTAATTTCTAGGACAGCAAACGGCCTACAATTATTGATGGATAATTTTACTAATTTTATGACGGAAAAGCATTTAAAAATTAATTTGAGTAAAACCCTAGTCATGTCATGTGGGAAAAGGAATATTGAGAATAAATCACATTATATCGATGGTATACTGATAGAGAGGACTTTTTCTTTTTCGTATCTGGGGATTCTCTTTAATAGCAAGGGTACGTGGAGCACACACATAAATCTATGTAAATTGAAATTTGTGAAATCGGTTGAGGCCATTTTTAGATTTTCCCAAAAAATTGGTAAAAAACCAGTTCAGGAAATTCTTAAATTATATGGGGCAAAGTGTATTACTGGGAGCTGTTACGGGGGAGCCCTGTGGGGCTTGGCAGATACTTCCCAGTTACAAATTCTGGAAAATAATTTTTTAAGAAGATTACTAGCCGTACCAGCTTCCACTGCCACTATTACAATACATAGGGAGACTGATACTCCTTACATTCATGATTTGATTAGCATAGCTGCCCTAACTTTGTGGCACCGCATTTGGACTAGGGAAGAGACGCACTTTACGAGGGATATCATATTGGATTGTCTGACCCAAGACCATTACAAGAAAATAACATGGTTAAGTTATATCTGCGGTCTTTTAAATGAATGTAACTTGGCTGTGAATTTGAAAAACCCTGAGGACATACAAAACCTGAGTAAAATGGAATTAAAAATGAGGCTTCTTAATGTTAGGACCTCATTAAGGGATGTCGCCGCGAGTACTAAACCATGTATATCTTTTTATCTTGAAGGGCCAATATTAACGGGTATTCAGCCATATCTTATTTTTATAACTAATGTACAACATAGATTTTATTTAACCAGATTACGGATGAATACGCTCCACTATCTTTTTGCATTTCCCAAGAGGGCCAAGTGGTGTGCTAATTTACCAAAATGCCCGTGTGATGGTAGGTCTCCACAGAGTACTCTTCATTTTTTACTTTTTGTAATTTTTATAATGATATTAGAAAAGCTTTTTACGACCTATTTTTAAAGCAAATAGTCTGTACTCCTTTAAAGTTGCTTTTAATTATATTCGAAAATTGGAGAATGTATTAATTTGTAATGCGGTAATTTGCTTTATATTATTGGCTATTAAACAAAGGAAGGATCTTGCTTATTTGGAAAAATTGAATTATGAAATAGATTAGATTTTACCTGCTAGTTGATTTGTTGAATTATAAAATGGATTAGATTTTACCTGCTAGTAGATTTGTCCTAAAATTTAAAAAGTAATTTTTGAAACTATTGTACATAAATGTATTTTTTTATCTTATATTGAAATAATTGTACATAAATATACTTTTTTTAATTGATATTATAGTATGCTTTTATGGACATCTTGTATGTGCTGAATAAAGCTTGATTTGATTTGATTTGATTTGATTTGAAGACACTGAATCATTTGGAATAAGAAAGGCCAGCTGACTCGGTCAAATGCTTTTGCAGCGTCAAAAGTCATTACTGCTAGTGGGATTTTATATGTTTGTGCCATGTCTATTGCTCCAATTAAGTTGTGTGTTAATTCAAAAAGCTGCCTCCCTTTCATAAAACCTTTCTGATCTAGGTGTATTAGTGATCCTATTACCTTATCTAGGCGTTTGGTTATTATCTGAGTGTATAATTTGTGGTCGCTATTTAAGAGAGAGATAGGCCTGTAAGATTCACAGGATCTCGGGTTCTTGTTAGGATTCAGTAAAATAGTTATAGTTGCTTCATCCCATGACATCGGGAGGTCTTGACCATCTATGAAAGCCGAATTAAACAACTGAAGAAGAAAGGGGGCAAGCTCTTCTTTTAAAATAACATAAATCTCATTTGGAATGGAGTCGGGGCCGGCGGCCTTCCCCTTTTTTAGAGTAGTGATAGTTTGAGCAACCTCCTCCAGAGTTATAGGGCGATTTAAATAGATTTTTTCATCACTCTGGAGAGATGGTAAATTTAAGTCTAAAAGATAGTCATCTATATTTGCTTTGTTTAATGTCAACTCTTCTGTGTATAGATTTTGAAAAAATTGAACAAAGGCATCTTCAATCCCTGAATCCTCCGAAATAATACTACCAGTATTTGAGCATCAAAGATCCCTTATCCAGTTTCTAGACTGGTCAGCTTTTGTTTTCCATGCGAGGAGCTTGCCACACCCCTCCCCGTATTCGTGATGTGACAACCTACTGGCTTCCCACTTTTTTTTTATTATAGCTTCTAGGTAGTCCGCGAGCTTGTGTTTTGCTGCTATTAAACTCCGTGAGGTGTTCAAATTACCAAGAGTTTTTTCTAGCTCCTCCTGGAAGGTATATACTTTGGCTTCTAGGGTTTTAATTTCCTCCCTCGTTCTCTTGGTTTGGGCAATAGAAAGAGTTGTTAAGATGCCTCTTAAGAATGCCTTAAACGAGTCCCATACCATGTGAAGTGAAGCTGAATTAAGATTAAATTTAAAAAACTCTTTAGTTGCTGTTTTTAGTTTTTCGATGACTATAGTTTCCAACAATAATGATCGATTTAAGGTCCACCTACGAGGTGACTTTCTCTTGGCAATGGCAATTTCCAGAACCACCGCCGAGTGATCGGACAGATGTTCGGGGACATGACTGACCTTAGTGGCATCGACCAGAAAAAAATCAATCCTGGAGCGGTGTCCGCACTTCTTATTATGAAAAGTAAAGTTCCCCCCTGCTGTTCCTATTTTATGTCCCATCTCTCTCCAGATATCTAAGAGCCCCAAGTCTGACATCAACTGCTTTAGGGCTGCTCTCATATTTTGTGTCATTGCCGCTGCTCTACTTGAAGTTGAGTCCTGACTGGGGTCCAAAACTAAATTAAAGTCACCACCGATTATAATAGGGTCATTCATGTTAATTAGTTGAAAGAGTAAAGTATATAATGGGGCCGGGTCATCTAAGTTTGGTCCATAGTATCCCACAAAAGTCAGCCAGGAGCCATTAATTTTGGGTCTGGCAATTGCCCACCTCCCTAAATGATCGACAGTGCAATCTCCTAATATAGCTTGAACGGTTTTTTTAAACACAAGAGCAAACCCTTTTATTGTACACGTTTGAGTTGTACAAATACAATGTTCTATCCATTTTTGATTTTTCAAGATTAGTTCCCATTCCTCCTTAAGCAAATGTGATTCTTGGATGTAAAACACATCATTGTCTGAGAGTCTTAGATATTCTAAGATTTTCTTTCTTCTAGATGGGACCTTGAGACCATTCACGTTCCATGACATAATTTTTAGACTTTTTGTTTTTTCTGTCCTACCTACGACTGTCATAGGAAAAGTAGATGGATTAGCGAACCGAGTCTGTGTACGTTTCCTATAGATAATAAGGTGACGCATTTATGCGGATCGATCGGAGATATTTGGGATAATTGATTGTTATTTATAAATGAGGACAATTTTTTTTTTCTTTTTTCCCACATGCTCCTCCACCCTGTGCAGAAACGTAAATTTTGAGTTTTATTTTTATTTGTGACCCCCCTTTCTTCCCATCCCTCCACCCTGGGGAACCCTCCCTCAATACTAGAGGTATATCTGGACTACCTCTGTATTCGGGCTCTGTCTCTATCTAGGCAGGATTTTAACAATTCTCATTTGGATGTGCCTTTAATCTGGGCAATTAGGGAGTTAACGTCAGAGGGGTCTTTGAAATTAAACATTTTATTATTCCACATCACCCTTAAAGTGGCTGGGAATCGTAAGTTTGCTGTGGCACCCAAACCTCTTAATTCTTGGATGGATTTCCCTAATTCCCACTGTTTGTCTTGTGTTGTGCGGGAAATATCAGATCTAACACGGAACGACCAGTCCCCTCTGTTATAGACTCCTACTTTTAAGCCCCCAGCCAGGATTTTTTCCTTTATTAGATAGGTTTTAAAATTAACTAAAATCCTTCTCGGGTTTTTTTTCCCCGGTCTCTTGGAATATGGGTCTCGATGGACTCTCTGTATATCGTCCTCCAGAGTCTGTCTTTCAATATCAGGATGCAGTTCCTTAAGTAGCTTAATAATAAAGGACCTTATATCTGCTCCCTCAACTTCTTCTGGGACGTTCAGAATCCTAATATTATTCCTTCTTGCGTTGTTTTCTATACTTTCTAGTTTGTCCCGCAGTTCTTTGTCGCTGTCCTTTAGTCTCGTAATTTCAAAAGAGTTATTTTCTACTTGTTTCGTGAGATCACCCAAGGCTGTTTCCATGGCACCAACTCTCTCAGTTATATCATTCATTTTAGTTTCTAATGTTTCACAGACTGCTTGAATTTTTGATTGGTTGTTTTCTGATACTGCAAATTTGTCTCTAATTTCAGTTAGTAAAGTAACTAAGAGGCCATCTGTGGACGACTGGGTCTCTAAGTTGAAGTCTGTAGCTGATGATCTTAACTCTTCCCTCAGCTCATTACTCTGTTGGCTAGACCGCCCCCCCTGAGTCTCGGGGTTGGAATTTTGACAAATGTTTTCAGTTTTGTCGTTTTCTATCTCAACTGATGATGCCAAAAGAGCAAATCTATTTTCGAGGGGTATCGGATCCATATCTGTTCCTACTCCTCCAGTATTTATTGTTTTATGCGGCTCAGTAGGGGTCAAATATGAAAGGACAGTACTGCTACCGTTACTTCAGGTCTCCGTATGGGCAAATTCAGAGCTTGACTGTTTATCCTGAGAAGCTTGGACAGATTGAACAGGCCGAGAAGTTTGGGCTTGCACTTTAAAATATGAGCGGAGTGATGGGGTAACTCTAATACTGACTGGTTTGGGTTTAATTTGTTTTTTTTTCCCTTTAATTGAGGGGGTCTTCTCCGTCTGCGCTTTTTTGTTTAGCGGGGCCCTGACGGTTTTTTGAGTGTTAATTTGCACCGTAGATGAAGCAATCTCTTTGTTGTGAGCCTCAGATGGAGACCGACCTCTGCCCCAAATATCCCTGCTTCTAAGGGTATAGCTGTTTAATCTATTTGCGCCCGTATATGTCTCGGCAAGGTCCCCGCTAGTTTGCTGTTCCTCATGTAGAAAGCCCCTCTCCACATTTAATTTAGGCCCCCAGTCCCCCCTTTTCCTCCTTACCGGGGTCATTTGCATGAGCCATAAACGATGTTCAGATTTTTCTGAGTACACCTCCTTGTTTTGAAACCAGCCGGTTTTTTCGATTTTAGCGTTCCTAAGACCCGTTTTTGTCTTAATCCCCGTTTCTGGGGGGGTCCGCGCCAGGACACCAGGGGCCGTCAGGATTTTCACTTGAAGAACCGTGAAGTCGGTCACTCGACCTCCGCTGCCCCGGAAGCCAACCCTAGCCGCGGTGCGCCTGCCACGCGCAATCCGCGCTGCCGCTGCCGTCCAGCGGCTCCTCAGCAATGTCTCCTCCTCTCCCGCCGCCACTGTCAATCTTCAAGCTGCTGCGAAAAAACACAAAAATACACTGAAAACACCGGAGAGAGCGGAGCAAAAGAGCCGTCCCTCTATCACTACGAATTCTCTATTGAATTCACATCCAGGTACCGCACGTTCCTGTTATTCTGCCGAGATTGAGGAAGAGCCCGCGACCGCTCTAACTAGCGGCCGCCATTTTCCCCACAAGTATAGTGGAGAAGTGTGGCTCAATGGTTAGAGCGGCAGACCCTGATGCAGAGATTTGGCCCGGGACCAGGGTTCAATTCCCGCCTCGGCGGGTCTTGGGCTCAACTTCCTCGGACCTGATAATTCTCGCCTCGGTGCCTATTCTAATCATGGGTCCCACTCTGTAACTCTGGGCAATAGCTTGCTTAATCTCCACAACGGCCCCACCAGCGCTGGGATGCCTGGCTTCACCTTGGGGGTGCCCAGGAGTGGACATTTCACAGGGAAAAGACAGGAAGGGTTCCACAGCGGTATGCGTTCAGCGCCAGGATGCCTCAGGGTAGCAGTGCGCTTTACAAGTACAAATTCATTTCATATAGCACCATCTACATAACGGTTCTTGGGACTGACCTTTTACCTAGTTACGGTACTGCTTCCAGGACGTAGGATTTTCCCTGAAAACTACCCTTATCCATTATGCATGAGGATTCTTGGAAACTCAGCACGACTACCATCTCCTGCATAATAACTATGTATAAGGGTCATTCCTTCCGTCATCCTAAGTCCGACATGACACAGCAAGGTAGAACCCCTGAGGGTAACACTTTGGGTATATAAACACCATATCTTGCTGGGGTAGGCAGAGGAGAAAAGGACTTCCATGATGACACACTGACGCGAGACGCTGAGGTTCCTGCACGCAGACACTCCAGATCGCAGTGGTCTGACATCCTTTGTGGGGTGTCCATCTCGAGACCAAGACGGGGTCCCACAGTCTCTCACTTCAGCTAATGAGGTTGATTTTATCCTAGAGGGATTCTTGGCTTTAAACCTACATACATGCTAGGTACACTTAGGTACATCTAGTTAGGGTCGCATCGTAGGACTACGCATTTTATTGTCATGTATTTTTATACCTGCCTGTATTCATCGTTTTAGCACTATGGTAGAAATCTACCATCATTTTACTCTGTTGGTGCTTATAATCATTTATATCTGTTTCTGTCTGATGGTTGTTTCAGCACACCTATTTTACACTAAAATGACGATGGTTCAATAAATGCTTATTGGAAAACGTCCCCACCGTTTATTCTGTGTATGTCTCTGAGATAAAGTGAGCATGAGTGACTGAGCGAAAAGTACTGAACTGTTTCCACGATCCCTGATGAGGACAGAGTTGTCATGTTGGATAGTTGCCAAGAGCTATTCTCTCCTTGGTAAGAGGGGTTTCTAGTGGCACTGTGAGCTAGCTGGTATACAGCTAAACATACCCGGTGGGGGTGTCTGGAATCAGTCTGGACACCAATCCCACAGTCTATGTTGTCTAAACGCTCAGATCCTATATAGGTTTATACGAACTACAGGACATGGCGCTGCCAACGTTGGTTTGGTACTTATTTAACGGTCAAATCTGAGTAGTTCAGTCGTGCTATTTCTCAGAGACCCCTACTCACATTTCCCGAGAGACGTCTGGAGTGGGAAGGGAACTATCTGCCACAGCTGAGTAGGCATATCCTATGTATTGGCTATAGTTTTATCAAGCTTGAAGGACAAATAGTTCCTATTGTGCATAAAACCGTATCTCAATTTCCTTGAAACTTTTTCCTTCTTCAAAATAATGGCTGACGAAGACGCCGCTGCGCCAGCACAACGTGTAGTTGCAGCAAGGGAGGAAGAAGATGAAATAAACATTTCAGAAAATGTTAGAGCTGCCCTTACTTTAAAACTAGCAGACTATGGAGTCACAGCTGAGGGTGGGACAGTCGAATTCGTGATTGGGACACACGAATCATACAGAACAGAGGTATTCTATTCATGGGTTAAATTCCCACAAGCAGATGCACAATCAAATACATTTCATTCTTACACTGAAGATGAAACACCAAATGAATACTGTCCATATGAGGACATTGAAGTTCCGCTCACCTACCAGGAGAACATAAACTGGTTTAAAGGCACCCTCCCACACACAAAAGAAAAAGTGAGACTCGGTCCGCTCACCATACTGTATGTGATAAATCTACAAAGAGCTTTCAAGAGTACTACACAGAGGGGTTTTGGCTCCCCCCACATGTTGGTGGACAGAAGTACATGGCTTGATCGGGCCGTTTATCAGGTTATGTGAGTCAGAGCTCTTCATTATGTCTAGCTAGTGTGTTACATCAAAACTTGAGCTTTAGGTGAAACACATGCCACTGCAGTGCTATATGGTTCCTATATAGTTAGATCATGTTGGTGTTTGTTCTTTTCTGGCAGCAGCACAGATAAGAGGAGGGAGATCAGGAGGAACTGCCTCCACCTTCCCTTTCCATCATCAACTTCAGGGATACCTTAACATTGTGCTCCTTGAGCGAATATTTTTTTTTCCATTCCTAGTTTTAAGACTAATGGGCTAGAAAGACATTTTTTTAACTACTTGGCTCCCAAAAGTTAATTTATTATTAATTTTAATTTATTATTTAATTTAAACAAATTACATTACTAATATTATAATTAATTTACTTCAAATATATTATTTTTACACATTGAATTCAAATATTTTACTTATTTAACATATTGAAATTTTTAATTATGATACCCTGAATCCTAAAAATCCCTTACTGCCCCATAAACCATCTAACATTCACTTAACCCTACAAACTCTTTGTTATCTCTTAACGCTATCCTTTCCTGACCCCGGAAACACCCTTCTTCCCGCTTAATCATCCCCTTCCTTGATCCCTTAAAACGTATTACTACCCATTAACTCTACCCTTCCGGGAATCCTAAAAACTCTTAATACTGATTAATGCTACCCTTTCCGGAACTCTAAAACCCCTTTTTATCTGTTGACACTACCCTCCCCTGAAACCTAAAAACCTGTTACTATCTCTTAATGCTACTCATTCCTTTACCCTAAAAACCCTTACCACCCCTTACAGCTACATATCCCTAAACTCTAAAAAACCCTTTCTACGCCTTAATGTTGCCCTTCCCTGCACCCTAAAAACCTTTTGCTACTACTTAACACTACTTATTCCTGAACCCTAAAAGAATTGTGACCCCTTAAGGATAACCAGCCCTGAACCCTAAAGAGCCCTTACTGGCCATTAACGCTACCCATCCCTGAATCCTAAAAAACCTTGCAGCTACCCATCCCTGAACCCTAAAACTCCTGACTACCGCTTACTGCTACCCTTCCCTGAACACTACAAGCCCTCACTACCCCATAAACCTACCCATCCCTGAACCCTAAAGATCCTTAACGCTACCATCCTTGAACCCCCAAAAATCCTTACTATCCTTTAATGTTAGCCTTCCTTGAACCCTGAAAACCCCTTGCTACCCTTTAACGCTACCATCCCTGAACCCTAAAAATATTTACTGACCTTTAACGCTACTCTTCACTGATTCCTAAAAACTCTTTCCTACCCCTTAACACTACCTTACCCTGAACCGTACAAACCCCTTAACGCTACACTTCCCTGAAACCTACAAACACCTTCACACTACCCTCCCTTAACCTCACAAACCCTCTAATAACCTCAACACTACTCATCCATCAACCATAAAATACCCTAACTAACCCTTAACACAACCCTTCCTTGAACTCTAAAAACCTTTAGGATCCATTAATGGTACCCATCCCTGAAACCTAAAGCCGCTTACTAACCATTAAACTGCCCATCCTGAACCCTAAAAAGCTCTTACTACCCTTTAACACTACATTTTCAAGAACCCTACAAACTCTTCACTACCCCTTAACGCTACCCTTTCCTGAACCCTAGAAGCCTCTATTACCCCTTAATACTACCCTTTCCTGAACACTACAAACCCTTAGTGCCTACTCAGGAATGGAAAACAGCCTTTACTTTGTGGTTTGAACCATGCTGTGCCTTTACAATGTGGTTCAAACCACAAACGCGTCTTTAAAACGTGTTAATTTACCCCGCAAGTTGTTACAATGACTTGCCTTAATGGAAGCGATGTTGGATTGATGTTGGAGTTTAAATCCAACACTTTCCCTACTGTTGCACATACTGGAGTTGGAATAGTAAATTATACTGTTCCAACTCCAGTGCTTTCCCTAAGGCAAGTCGCTGTAATGACTTGCAGGGTAATGGAACGCGTTGTAAAGATGCATTCGGGGTACGGACCACGTTGTAAAGGAATGCAGAAAAAATGCCTGCGTGGTTCCGACATATATCCCTCAGGAATTCTGCCTGCTGAAATCTGGAGTAACCTAAGGGTGGAATACTGTGAAGAATTGTGAATCAAATTACTGATTCCCATGGTAATTTCTCATTTCCAAGGAGCCCCACAGGGTCCCACTTGTGGTCCTTGATATTTCTATTGCCACTTCTCTCCCTGCAGTTATCGATGCCCCCGTATCAGTAACTGTAGGGATGCGCTACCAGTTGCTGTCAGGGACGGTATTATAAGGCACTTGGGTAAAATCAGCATTGCAACTTCAGAGATAAATGTGCAAGCACTGGTTCTGTCTCTTTTTCTGCAATTATTGGTGTAAAAGTCAGCTTTTTGCTTATTCTCTGGAACTAATAGGCACAGAATGCAAACCTTTTCTATTAATGCAAACATACCAGTAAATGCATTGAAAACCACTTTCCACATATTTCAGCTGATTGTTTACAGATTCACATATATTCTAAATGATCCCCAAAGTAGTGCGTCCACCATGAATGACAAAACACATCAACTATTAGTGCATGTGTGTTAGAAGGTGGTTCTGACCATCTGAGCCGCCCAGATTTTTTGCTTTTTGAACACCTAATTGTTGAGCTTTTACTGTGGGAGAACCTCATAAGTTGGGACTCACCCACAGTGAACTCATAATAAAAGAGACTGCATGTGGATTTTACCGGTGTCCCCCTGGTGAGTGTAGGCCGCTGTGCTGCAGCCGGAGTAAGAGGCACCGGGCTGGTTACATGCAGACACGTGTACATGCGTGTGCACACGTTTTGGAGCTGCGCGGGGGAGATTCCTGTTGTGCGCAGCCCAGGAGCAGGTACAGATAGAATGGTGCAGCAGGAATTATGCAGAGCTGGGTGGGGACATGGAAAAGGCTTTATACTATGGGAAGAAACATTTAAGGGAAAGTCAGTGTGATTTACTGTTTTCACTGAAGGAACACTCCATTATTCTCCTATGAAGATGGGGATCACATGGGGTAGCTTCACTTCCCTAGGGCCTACAAATTCCAGACACGCACCAAAGTACACTGTAACTTATGTGAGAAGAAGTATTCTGCTGAGTCCAAAGCCATATCTGTACTGCTTATGGGTCATCCAGAAATGTCATATTTCTCTGACTCAGCTCATAACCAGAGCCTGGCTGGGTGTGACCCTGCCAGGCTGGATTAATCACCTTCCTCCCCAAGCTGTAGCATCAGAGACCTAGCCCTTCACGGCAAGCATTCCAAGGGCGAAGGTCTCCTCTCCAAGAAGGAGAGAAGGTGGGTGGAGCTGCGGTTATCCATCAGCAGCTGTCACCTGGTGCCAGGCACCAAGCTGCTCTGGAGAGAAGGCAGCAAGGGGGGAAGGGGGCTTTTCAGAAACCATGTGGCATGAGACCTCTGGACGATGCCATTTTGAACTATCCCAGAGGCCTGGGCAGGAAGCAGGGGCAGAGAGGTGATGTGTCGCTGCAGGATAGGGAAGCAGAGCCTCCCTGCCAGCCCCCTCCAAATTCTTTTAAAATGTCTTGCACAGGAAGAGGAGCTCTCTCTGGAGTGTGGTCTGCTGAGGAAGACTGGTGCTGGAGCCTGGCGCCGTGGGCAGTTGGAAGGAAGAACCCCCCTGACTGTCCCAGGACCCTGAATTGCGCAACAAGGGGAGACCAGGACCAGTGAGAGGAAGCCTGGGCCTCTGCGCAAGGAGAAAAGAGGCCTAGGAGGAGAGCCAGGAGAAAGGCTGGCGCAGGGAGCCAGTGAAGACAGCTCCCTGATGAGTTCACCCTCCTTGAGACCAGGAGGGCAAAGGAAAGTGCTCCCAATGGCTGGGGTGCGCCACAAGGAGTGAGAAGAGGCCAAAATGGTGCAGATCGGTCCGATGGGGGCTGAGATATGCCGCCCAGAAGGTAGGCGACCTTCGACCTCTGGCCTGACCGACGATGAAGCGCGTGGGGCTCCGCCGCCGGTCTCAAATATGCCCCCGGGGTGGGTCAGGTCCCGGGGGCTGCCCCCGGAAGAAGTAAAGTCAGGGAGCGCCGTCGCACTCCCCGTGAAAGTGCCCAACAGGGGTGCCAGGAGCCCACCCTGGCCCCGATAGCATTGGAGGGAGGGGAGCGCCGTTGCGTCCCCCCTCGCCAGAGAAGAGAAGCCGGGGAGCGCCGCCGCGCTCCCCATGAAGAATCGTCTGGGGCCCGGTACCCCAACTCCAGGCCCCGACACCCAGAAGAAGTCGGGGAGCGCCGTTGCGCTCCCCGGGAAGTCTGCCTATGGGGCCCGGGATCCCAACTTCGGCCCCGAAGCCCAGAAGCCGAAGCCGGGGAGCGCCGTTGTGCTCCCCGTGAAGACCTCCCTGGGGGGCCCGGGATCCCCAACTCCAGGCCCCGGTGTGCCTCGCAAAGAAGGGGGAGTGCTGCCGCACTCCCCGCGGCAGGAGGAAGGCGGGGGAAGTGCCGTTGCACTCCCCGAGGTCCAGGCGGACCAGCAGCAGCCGCCGTGTCTGCCCGCAGGAGCGGGCAGACCAGAACCGAGGTGCCGGCTCCCGCGGCAGCACGTGAGAGTGCTGGCCAGTCGGGGAGCCGCCGAGGGTAGCTGGGGGTGGGCTCCCCGAGCTGCCCTCCAATGAAACTGACAAGCGGGGTGCCCGGGTGGGACCGGGCCCCCGGATAAGCGGCAGGTGCGGCCGGGCGTTGGCTCCCCGAGCCGCGCATGACGTACCTGCAGGCACGGGGTCCGGGTGGGACCGGACCCCCAACGATGGGCAAATGCAGCGCAGGGTTGCCATCACAGGCAGCGCGGCTCTCCCCGGAGCAGCGGGAGAGCCGCTCATCAAAAATGCACGAGATGGGGGAAGAGCGCCCCATAATGCTTTGCAGAGCCTGGACAGACCTGCATGAAAATGCCCGTTTTCCGCGTGTGGTGGCCCCAGGAGGATGGGGTCACCGCCAAAGGTCTGCAAAGGTGCATGGGGAGCTGCAGGAGCTACGCAGTCTTCCCCCAGCACGAAGAAGAAAGTCCCCCCCTAAGTCTCTGGGGACTCAATGGAAATATCCCCTCAAGGGCTCGGCTGTGTGTCAACAGCATCCTGTAGCTGGAACTTTTGTTCTTCAGCTGAGGGTGCGTTAGGGACTGCACCAAGGTATGAAGGGCTGA